>JAREIS010000171.1:1475000-2206820 GCA_030060385.1 Muscicapa striata striata
AACTGGAGAATCAGGTGTGGATTCCAGCACTCAGACAGCTGCTCTGAATTGGTAGCAAAGGGTGGAGGAAAAGATAACAGAGGAACAAACTCACCTGGGAGCACCCTGTGCCAGCACAAGCATCAGTGGGATCAAGGTCAACCTCACCTGCAAGGTTTGCTTGGGCTGAAATCCCTGCCTGGGCTGACAGCCCTGAGCTGGACAAAGTCATGGTCCTGCAGGAGACCTGTGCTGGAATGAAAAGCAGCAGTTCTGAATAGTTCCATCCTCCCCTTTTTAACTTCAGAAAATGATATGGACTAGAAATTAATATGCTGTTATAAACTTTATGCCTGAATTTGTTTGAAAATCACAACAACAGCATTGTGCACCAGCTGAATTTCTATTAGCATATTAAAACAACCTCAGTGAGCTATACAGCAATGTACTGAAATTAGGGTCAACTTAGCTGCTTAACCAAAATTTTGTATTCTACCAACAATGTGCCTGAGGTGAATTTCTATTGAGGGCAACTTGGGAGCAACTGCTGCTCAGGTATAGTAATAAATGTAAATGCAGTGCAAAACTTCTCTTGGAATCTTGAAATTGAGTCAGTTTTCCAAGATGTTTAAAAATCTGCAGTGAGAATTCTGGTTTTATTTATTGTTTTGGAGGAGTTTCAGACCTTCATCTGTGAAAAAAGAGGTGTGAGGTTTAGGTGCTGCTGTTGGCAGTTCTTAGCACCTTCTATAATTTATTCCTCAGTGTAATCCAATTTCAGCACTCTGAGGAGAGAACCAGGCTCTTGGAAGAAAACTGGGATTTTCACCTAAATTTGCCAGACAGACACGATTTCCAGCTTTGTGGTGAAATTTAAAACCTTTTACACAATGTGAAGGTAAGGGCAATGTTTGCCCTTACTGGTGAGCACACCTGTATCCCTAAGAAGGCCAGTAAGGAAGGAAAATTCAGCAAACTAATCTGTAATTTAGAAAAAACATCAGGTTTCAGGTGAGGCTCATCTAAAAAGATAATCCTGATGTCTGTGCTCACTGCAGGTGCTTAAGGAATGACAAGACAAGCATGAGTGCTCAGGGGGTTCTAGGGAAATAAGGATGTTTGGAAACACTTGGAAAACAAAAGGAGAGTTTTTATTCTGGCCCAGTCAAGGGCTGAATGGTACCAGTCTCTGCTGTGTCTCACAACACTGGGAAATCCAGGTTTTCATTTAAAGGAGGTCAGTGTTGGCTGTAATCTTCAGAGGCACCTTGAGCTCTGCCTGCAGGGGAGAGGATGCAGGGGAGAAAATGTCTCTTTGAGCAAATGCCCTTGGAAAAGGTTTGCTTTCCAGGTAAAAAGATTTGTATTTTTAAAGATAGACAAGCTTAGGAAGCTCAGGATTTCTTGCAGTTCTCCAGTGGTGCCTAACTGGAGTAACTGAGAAGGATAAAAACACTCCTTACAGACTGTCTCCATCCCAAAAGTGCTGTTTGCCTGGCTAAGTGAGGCATTTGCAGCCCCTTCCTGAAATGAAAATGTGCTGGGGAAATCTGTTGTAAAGAGTATTGGAGTCTGGGGCTTTCTCTGCTTCCTGCTCCAAGGGAATGGTTTAATGGGGTTTGCCAAGTGTGGGAAACATCAGTCACTGTGGTTGGTTGGGGGCTGTGGTTAGGAAAGGCTGGGTTTCACTTTTTGTCCATACTGGAATCTTAAACCTGGCATCCCTAAATTCTGAGCAAATTCTGTCTGCTGAAATGCCACCGTGGTTTCTCTTGTCCCCTTTCACAGCAATCAGCCAATTCATACCTCACATGACTCAGCAGAGCTGCATTCATTTCAGTACAGCAGCATCATTTCCACTATATAAGCATCAGCTCATTTAAATCCTCTCTGGCTGAAAACAGCCATGATGTGCATTATTATTACAGGAGTAATATTAATAAAGATGTTGCAAGGTACTGTTCCAGTGAGCTGCTGTTTCCTTCCTCTGCCTGACCATTCTGGTGAGAGGACATGCCTTTCCTCCTACAATTTGATTTCTTGCACACTTTAGGGTCTGTAGAATTAGGTGCTTTGGACAATATTAGAATGAGACTGCCTGAGATAATTCATGCCCTGAAGCCCTTGCTGGCTATTTTTCCATCATTCCAAAGAAAACTCTCTTCTGGTTTGCTGAGGGATGTTTAGTTTGCATTCAAAATGCAATCTGGAGTCTCCATTTTCCTGACTTGAGCCTATTTGATCTCCAGCCTGAGGGAACTGAGTCCCTGTGACTTGAGGAGGAGACAGAGCAGATGCAATCATCCCTCTTGGACTTCAGACCTGTGGGAGGAACAGGAGCAATTTGGTGAAACTGCTGCTTGCCTTTTAAAAAAGCAGCTATTTTAAAGCCTAAGTTAAAAAGAACTTTACCAAAAAAGTTACCTATGGAACAGAGAAAATTAATTAAAACTCATAAATATAAAATTAATATACGAAGCATGTGTTGTGAAATATAGAAGCAGAACATGGACTGAAACTCAACAAAAGGAAGAGACTTCTAATAACCAAAAGTTTCAACTCTAAGATATTAAGAAATAGTTACACATTTGGTCAACTACACATTTTGTGGTCCAAAAACCAAGATTTTTTTTCCCCAAATAATTTCCACCAATTACACAGAAAAATAGTCAACTCCTTGCTGACTTGAAGTGTAAAATAGAGCAGGGAAAAACAACAAACATATTCACCCTAGGTTTTTAGAAATCTTTGATTTATCATCACTACTTGATGGGGCTGAAATTTCATTCTTTAATCCTCTTTTCTTTTTCTTCCCATTTCTGCTTTGCTTCCAGTTTCTGTTATTTCTTTCATTATTCTTGACTTTTAGAAGACCTACCACAAAAACCCAAGAGCAATAAAACACAACAAAACCCAAGTCGAGCTAATTTCTAAATCTTTTTTTTTTCCTCAACCATGAAATTGTGGGAATACATTTTTAATATACTCAGAGCTGTTTGTTAATGATGAGATGTGATTGCCTTTGAGGACTGCAGGAGGTACAATCCAAAGTCTTTGCATGCTTTGAGACAGCTTTGAAAACACATCCCTACAGTGACCAAATGGATCAAAATATGTAAAAATAGAAAAGCTACAAGGGGCTCAATTGTTTAATCAAAGAGATGGAGAGGAATAACAAATGTATGAGAAATTGCCTTTGGGAAAGGCTTCAGTATACATGGCAGAGCACTGCATGCAAATATGGTGACAAAATCCTCCTCCCTGTATGAGACAGGTCAGCTCACTGGTGCCATCTGTAATCTTTGTACAGAGCTTTTTTTAATTTATTTTGTTCTTTTCCAAAATTAAATCTACATTTTGAATCTTAACTCATGTCATCTTAGTAATTAGTTTTAACATCTATCTGTGCCAATCATTGCCACTGTAATTTTTGTTAATTAAAATCAGTCATGGCAAGGGGAAATTAAAAATGCAAATGCCTCAAGTTTTACACCAGTGGCTGTTGTGAAAATTTGGAAGCTTTGTTTGAAAAGGCAACAATTTTTCACTAAAATAATTGATCTGCTGCTGTTTTACTTTTGCAGCAGAGTATATGACGTTAATTAACATGATAAATATTAACATGTAGGCTGTGTTTTGGTGAGTCAGGAGCAAATAAATCAAATGCTGCTTCCAGGAACCATCCTTTTCACTGAGAGAGGGATGGGCCAGAGCATCCACATCCCAGTCTGTGCAGAGCATCAGAGTCTCTTCTACCAGATGTGCAAACACCAGCAGACCTGGAACAGCTTTCACACCTCTTTTGCCACTGTTTCTTCTCACTGCACCTGTTTTCTTCACTGCTGTACAGAGAGAAAAGGCAGGACCAAATTCCTCCTTGCAGAACTGCATTGATGTGAGCCCATGTTAGAAACCTTCATTCTCTTCAAAGGCAAAATTATTACAAGCAGTGAGAAGGGTTTGGTGCCACATTAAGGCTTTGCAGAAGAGTCAGAATTCTCATCCTTTATTAATGAGGATTTTCTTTTGGCAGATGTGCTTTGTATCCCATAGCTGTGAGTGGTTTCAGTGCTACAAGCACTTTTATGGGAAGCACTGGTTACTCACAGCTAAACACAGATTTTCAAAGAAGGGTTGATGTGAGATCCACAATGTATCAGTTAATGAGGAGGCTTTGCTATGAAGCCTGCTGCTGTTTGTGAATCCTTTTATTTGAGGATCACAGGGCTTCAGACTGGGGCATAACAAACTCATATTTTTCCCAGCTGTGCCACCAGTTTCTTGGGTGAGCTTGGATGAGCTTCTTCATCTCCCTGTGACAGTTTTTTCTACAGCAAATTAAGCATGTGGTCCTTTTTCCTTTGAGAAGTTGCATGGTGAGGAATGTTCAGTGTCCTACAACACATCAACATTGTTATTTCAGTTATAACAAGATGAACTTTTCCTTTTCAAAGCAGCTGGCCATGGTGGATCCCTTGCTGTGAATGCCTTTGCCAGGTATCAGCAGCAAACACTTAACAGGATTAATTACACTGCAGTCATATCTTGGGAGGAATTTCCATTAATCAGAGGAAAAACTTCTTGGTATTGAGGTTGCCACTGAGCTTCACTTTCTTTATGTAAGTGAAAAGCAAAATGTTTGGGTAGCACAGTTCATCTATTCCTAATTCATGACTACTAATAAACAAACCCATCATTTCCCACCCCTAGAAATCACAGATTTTGTGATCTGTCTGCAACCCCACAGTGCTGCCCACAGCTGAGCCTTGCTGTGCACGAAGGTGTCTCACACAGTGACTCACTGAACTGAAGAGAGATGGAAAAATCACAGCTCAGGTTGTTTTCAACCTAATCAAAGATGCAGGAACTCATTTTGCCCCAAAACCCTTCTGAGGACTGAGGAGATCAATATGGAAATTGGAATTAAAAAAAAAAAAAAAGTTGCTGACTGAAAAATAATGCAGTTATACTTCTCATTGAATTTTGTAATGAAATGAGGAATGCACTTAATTATATGATCCCAATGGTAATACCTGAAGTAATCAGGTTTATATTTGAGTCTCTTCTTATTCCTCTCTGCCACTTTCCTTGTGTAATTTCTAATCTTGCTACAATCATTTTTACATTACTGCCCAACGATCAATGCATAAATAAGAATATGAAGAGGGCTAGAACAGTGCAAATATTCACAGTGCCAACCTGTTGCAAAAATACTTTCCTGAAAGTCACATAACTGGTCCTTCAAAAGTTTTAAAACATGGAAAATAAAACACAAACTGAAGAAAGGTGATATCTATATCTTTTAAAGGGGAAAAAGTACTATTTTTTTTGTGTTGTTGTTTTGTTTTTTTTTAATTCTGTAAAGGAGCACTTATCCCCCAGTAAATTGTGCCACAATGGATTAGTCACGTTTGTCAATATCCTGCAAAAAACAAGTCCTTGAGATTACTTGTGTTTAAATTACTTTACAAAGTAATTTAAACACATATTATAATTACAAGATTACATTCCAAAACTGTCCTTTGTCCTTAAAAATATGCAAGAAATAATGACTGTTTTCCAGGTAAATCATCTGCATCTATCTGATTTGTTGACTTTTACAGCCCAATCAGCATTTCTAATCCCTGGAAATTTAGGGGACCTAAAATCCTCTGAAAAAAACATTTTGCCAAATAGAAAACCTTATGGATTTATGTCTAATTCCTACAGCTCACTTTGTGCACTCAATAATTTTACATTTGTAGGGTGTGAAAAAGGTTCTTATATTCAGATCAAGTAAGAGGAGGTTTAATTGAGGTCCTGCATTCTCTGTTTCTGGAGGGTTTCTCCTCCTTTCCTGCAGAGGGAGGGAAATTACAGGAGGACTGGGGCTCCCACTAGGCTGAAAACAGCCCTGCAAGTACTGTCACATGTTTTACTTAGTTTAAAAAAAAAAAGTTTTATTGTTAAAAATGCAAGTCAGAAGTTTTCAGTAGTATGGATTAATATTTTAAAGCTAGATTTACAAAAAGTTGGGAATTTAAGTCTAGGAACTTGGGGTTTTATTTGAAGAATTTTTTTAAAATAAGTTAAACATTTTTCTTGTGTCAAAATCAAGGATGCTTTGTAAATATCATTGCTCTGACTCTGAGTCTCCTTTGCTTTTAATATTGTATAACTCATGCTAAATATTTAATTATTTTTTAATGTTTTCTGCTCTGAAGTTTTCATGTCTGGGATCTGATTCGGATTGATCATTCTGCCTTCAAATCAGGGATATTTTATTTAAAATTCTGTGGAGAATAGCAGGCTTGAGAACTGTTTTATTATGGAAAATTCATCTACAATAATCCACTATATGAAAAGCATCTCTTTTCTCCACTATGAGCAAAATGCAGCAAAGAGAGACAAAGAGAAGGAACATGAAAATGAAAGGGTGAAGATGGAACAGAATTGATAAGCAGGGGAAAGGTGCTTTGGGCTCACCATTTTAGATCTGTTGCCCTTGTCAGTCAAAAAGTGGCTGTTTAATAATTTGTGTTAAAACTGAATATCAGCTCCTTCTCACAGCAAAACTTCCAGACTTGCTGGAAGAAACAGTTTGCAGGGGAATGGGAAACAAAAGGAATGAAGCCTTTAAAGGACAGCTGAACACTTAGCCTGTGAAAATTGTGTTTATCACAGACTATTTGCCCTGGTTGGCAGCAGCTGAGCTCTGAGCTGAGTTCTTCAGCTTCATGGGGATCTTCATTGTTGGCTTGTGCTCCTTCACCTCCAATTTCTCTCCATGGTTGCCTGTTGGAGTCCTGAAGATGGGAACTTTGGTGACAGCAGATCCTGTGCTTTTAATACTGATATATAAACCTTGAAAACCACTCTTCTTTTCCCAAACACAGTTCAAAAAATATTCTTCTCCCAGCATCTATCAAAAGCACTAACAGTCTTAGAAAAGTGTTTTCTCCAATTCTGAAAGCCTTAAGAATACTGAAATCACATGGTCACCAATATAGACACTAATTGAAATATATTCATTAAGAATTAAGGAATAAATAGTCTTCAAATCATGCAAATTTTAGAGTAGATTTTTTTTTCAGTTAATTCATTCTCAAGGAAAGATGAATTTGTCATGTCCCCAGTAAGAGAATATTCTTGCTCCCCATTACAGGAGATATTGTGGAAATCCTATCATCAGGGATCTGGGGGCTTTTAGCATAATGAACACAAATATCATATCTGAACTTGCCAGGTCTGGTAAAGTTTGCAGACAAATGCATTACAAAGGGAACTTTGCATTTGTTGAAGCAGAGAAAACGTCCCCTTGCTCCACAGAGGAAGAGAAACAGGTTTGGTTTTCATTCAGCCTACTGTCAGCATGGTGATAATTTAATAAATGAACCTGGAAGTTTGGATGGGCAGGATTCAGAGCTGGGGAGCTCAGCCCAAGTGTGCAGCACAAAGAGCATTTCCTCTGGGATGGAGGCACAGAAATCATCAACTCAGAGGCAAAAGTTCAGCTGTGTTTGATGAAAGAAACATTTTTATCAGAATTTAAGATCTGGCTTAGGGTGAAATTTGTTTTATTGTTTTATAGGAAAAGAAAAGAGACATGGTTAGATATGGCAATATTTGGAAGTATTCTCACAATTTATGTCCCATTAAGAATGTCAGTCATAAGTTTTATTTTAAATTATTTTATGAGTATTATTTTAAATTCATCCTGAGCAAACTGGCTTCCAACTGAACACATTTCATCCTTCCTGCTCTCCCAGGAGTCCTGTTCTGGAGAGCAGAAAAAATGAAATACTAAAAACATCCCCAGTTTTTGCAGGAAAAGGAATACAGACACTCCCTTAGGGCTGAGCTTCAAGGCAACACCCTGAAAATGTTCTGAAAGAAAGAAATAGAGGTACATTTTCTTATATAAGAAAATCTAACATAGATTTTAAATTCCCCAGCCAAATTGCACTCTGGAAAATCTGATTTCTTAGATTACCTCATACAGTGGTGCTTTTAAAAGTTATTTCCATGTAACTTTGTTGAGACAAAGCTGATGCTTCCAAATATTATTTGTGTGAAAATATCACCACACATTTGTGCATTTCTGTACAAACTGCCCTGTTGTGAATTTAAGTTCACAAATACATTTCTTACAGCTCTGCTTTATGACCCCACAATGAGTGAAGTTATGAAAAGACAAATTCTCTATTGTTTCTGATTTTTTTCAGCAGTGATTGGCTCTTTTTAGGCAACCATAATGAGGTTTGGAAGAATGCTGTAGAAATACTGGATTTCAGGGATGCTTCACTTTCCTGCATTTCATGATAATTCCCACTTGAATTCACACCTCTTAGGCATGAGATGCTTTTCACTTCTCAAATTCCTAAAAAGACTTCCATGCCAACTCCTAAAAGCCTCTTTGGGTTTTGGTAGGATTTGTACATGTGTCTGTGAGTGGGTTGTGGTAGTTTTTTGGTTTTTTTTTTTAATTGCCTTTGCTTTTTTTGTGCTGAAGAGAGAAAAGTCATAACTGAAAAAGTAAATTAAAAAAATAAATAAATAAAACTGAGTATGGGAACATTGCCCCAGTGTGGAGGGCCTTAAAGTCAATTTATCACGACTGAAGCCAGTCAAAATATCTCTTGTATTTATGAGAATGAACTAAAACTGCAGATATTATGATTTTTTTTTCTGGCATGCACTGCATGCTGGAAGAACAATTTCACATTTTAAGGAATCATCTTTAGAGGATGTGAACATTGCAGAAAATCACCAGTAAAGCAAAGCCATAACCTCTCTCTTCACTGCTTTCACTTAAGGGAAAAACAGATGGATACTGCTAATGCTACAGAACATAAACCAACATTTACAGCTCAAAGAGTGCTGTAAAGAAATTCATTTTATTCATGGCTGGTGAGGCAGGGTTCTGATCTTTACTAGAATTTTTTTTTTTTTTTAACTGACTCTTCTGAGGATGATTTTCATATATATGGTTACATTGTATTTTCTCTTAATAGATTCAGTATTTCAGCCAAGTCATTTCCTACCCTGCAGACACTTCTAAGGACAGGACACTTAATATGTCAAAAGTGATGGGCCTTATGAGGATTTTTACCTCTACATTGCCTTTATCAGTGGTCCTAAAACTTGCTTTTTCAGCACTATTTCAAAGTCAGATCAAATATTTATTGTACTTATGGGAAATATTTACATAAGTTCTTTAAAACTAAAATCTGAAAAAGTATTAAGACCCATTTGATTTCTTTCTGTGACTCAATGGCCCCTGAGAAAGAGTTTAAAATGTGGAAAGCAGCTCCTGTGTTCTACCTTCAGTGCACTGACCACAGATTTTTCTCTTTCCTGTAGTTGCCAGACTTGAACTGCTGCCAGCAAGAGCCACAACCTTTGAAACATCATCAGTGAACCAGCTCCAGAAGCTGATTTTCAAAATGTTTTTATTTAATATTTTGATTCCAGCAGCTGTATGGACTTGCCCTCTGACTCAAATCTATGTATTTTTTTCCTGCTGCCACCATACAGATTGCAATAGATGAAAATTTTGTTCTGAAAATTTTTGTTCCAGACTGCTGCATGATATTCTGCTTCTTAAAGACTGGCTCTTCAGTGATCACTTTTTCTTTTATTTAAGCTGGAAAAGTGGAAAATCCCAAATCAAGTTGTCTGGGAATTGTGGTGTGCTTAAACTTTGTGTTCCACAAAGTATCTTTTCTTCCTGCCTGTGATTAATTTATAATTATCAGAGGAAAAAGAAATCATGCACAGCTAGAGAAAAGTCACAGGTAGTCACTGTGCTGAGATGGAAAGCAAGATTTGTGCACCATAATTATGGGATTTTCCTGGAACTTCTATTTTTTGTTCCTGTTTACCAGCTAGACTCAGGCCCTCCACCTAATAAATGTAAATATATCAAAGAGATCAGAGCATTTTCAGGATACTTTACCAAAAGCTGCATCAAAATCCACCAAAGAACCCAAATTCTACAGAAAAAAACATTGCATTATTATTAAAAAATATTTTTAATATAATAAATATTAAATACATTTTAAATATATTTTAATAGGGAAAAAGAGTGATTATAAAGCTTATTTAAACACTGAATAGGTGATGTCCTCTCAGAAACAACCACCTGAAGCAGTTGCTGCCTCTCAGAGGGATTTGCCAAAGGCAATTTTCCCAAAGAATGTGCAAACCATTTAATGAAAATGTTATACATCATGAAATAATTAAGGTTTATGCTCTCATAAGAATTATTTCTAGGTTGCATCCAACCTTAAATATTAATGTGTAGGTTATATAATGTGCAGAAATTAATAACACTTTACTGAATATACATGGTTACCATGGTTTCTGGACATTTGAATTTTTAAATTTAGTTTATTAAATGCTGCAGAACCCAAAACATTAATAACATGAATTACAACTTTTTCCATCTGTTTAATATGCAATATACATTAGGACACTTCTATTTCTCAATATGCACTTTATCAAACTCAGTAAATTACTGTGTTCACATTTTCATTAGTTGTAGTCATGGAGTTGCTGATTGCTCTTAAAATCAGTTTTTGCTTCATTTTCCATTATTTTTTTCAGGAAGCCTGCTGTCTTAGAGGCTTCTTCCTTTTTAAAAATGTATGTCATGGAACCCCATGTTGTCAGGAACACTGATTGATTCATCAGTGTTGAGTATCCTGCATTGTTTCACACAAATTTCAAATCCCAGCTTCACACCACTGCTGCTCTCATCCTGTACCTTACAGCACAATGCACTGATGCTGATAAATTACTTATTAGCTACAAAAAAAAAAAAAAAAAAAAAAAAAAAAAAAAGAAAAAAAAAAGAAAAAAAAAAAGAAAAAAGAAAAAAAGAAAAAAAGAAAAAAAAGAAAAAAAGAAAAAAAAGAAAAAAAGTGTCTTTTATTGGTACCTAATAAAATAATAAACAAATGCTCTCTCAGATTGCTAGGATGTTTCCAAAGCCCTGAAATACTTCAAACTTTAACCCATTTGTTAGATCACAGTGCCTGGCACCCCTCCAGGCTTTCCTAAAGCCAAGTCTGAACTCCAGGAACACTCACCACTAAAAATCCTCAGGGTTCTGCTAGTGGAAATTCTGTTTTCTCCTCTTAGGAAAACCCCCAATTTTTGAGGTCCAAATCAATCAAATTTGTCCTAGATTCTGATATCTGGGATTGGCATTTTCCTTCCCTCTTTGCGTTGTGAGGGATTACAAATCTTTCAGATCTCTTTCTTATTTTTTTTTTTTTCTGTGCTATTGTGCAGAGACCTTTCACTGATTTAATGTGTTTCAGGGAGGTGGGTAAATGCTCATCTGCATTGAAATATTTCAGGAATATTGAAAGAAAGGACCAGAAAGAAATGGCTCCTCAGTGACTGTGCTACAACAGTCATGGATACTTGTGGCTAGGATGAAATTAGAAAGAAATGGCACAAAACTGGCACCACTACTTAATTCACACAGCTTGATATGTGAATTAAATAATGCTACACTTTGTCATCTTTTTGGACCCTTAGAAAAAGAGAAATATATAAGGGGAAGGAAAAAATAAAAAAAAAAAAATCCACAACAGCATTTGAGAAATTTGTCCTTTGGTGAAATTTGGTCAAAACAAAAGAAGGCTGCAGGCAGTCATTAGAATCTCTTTATAGGTCACTCCAGAACCTTTGAGATTTCACATTTACATGTCCAGCAGGTTCAGTGGGACTGGATCAAACCATGCTCACTTGGAGGGAAGTTGCTGGATAATTTTAAACTTTTCAGCTGAAAGCATTTGGAAAGGGAGCCAAGTGTTTGAGTCTTTGATTAAAGCCATCTGGTTTTGCATCAGTCTGATAGAGTTCTAGAAGCTAAATATTCCACACTCTGAAAATCATATATTGGTTTTATTTTTGTGTTAAATTTAGCAGAACTCTGAAGCCCCAGAAATAGAATTTCCTTCATCAATACTTTTTATTTAATCTTTTTCTGAAAATACAACATGAAATAAAAAGATCCCTACTGGGATTATAGATTTAGACTGTGATTAAATGAATCTTGACTTTTGATATATTCCTTTTGCAAAAAAAAAAAAAAAAAAAAAAAAAGAGAAAAAAAAAGGAAAAACTGAGGCAGAACTCATCTGTGCATGTCTCTTGCTCTGTGCAAAACCTCTGATAAAAGAGAATGCCATCAGTTTTTAGTCAACCCTCTTTCAGTCAGGGACAATTAAGCAGCAGAAAACTCAAGGAGCAGAAATGACCCCACTAAGGTAATTTGTGATGCACACAGAACCCTGCCCCATAGCATGTGTGGGTTGGTTACACACCCCCATCTCCAACTGGGCTTTGTATAAAGGAATGCAAAGTGGATCTAAAGTTCACCAGTGGATCCCAGAAGATCCTGCAGCTCTAACTTAAGGCCATGGAAATCAAAGAGGTCCCAGAAGCTTTCACAGGAATATTTCTGCAATAATTACTATGGAAAGGAGAAACCTAAAAGGGAGACTGCACACATCTCTACTTTGGCCTTTCTCTTGTTCAAACTCACAGAAAAATCATGTACAGTCATGAGCCATGACTAGAATCATACTTCTCATTATTTATTTAATCATTAATTTATTAAAATGGCTTTTATGATCACCAAGAACTTTATTCTCCATATGTCCTTAGTGATGGAATGAAATGAAATGTCCTTAGTCTGGAATGAAATCTCTTCAACTGGGTATCACATCTTGGATACTTGAGAGGTTTTGGTGGGTCTAATGGTATTACTTACTATGCAGTTAAACATATGAAAGCTTGGTATTTGCTTTTTCCATAGCAGCCCAAAGTATATAATTTTATTTACAGAAGAGTGAGAGAACAAAGTGCCTTGATGTATTTTGCATTCTTGCTTGGCAGTGGTTTAAATTCACAATAAGATGTGAAAGAGGACATCCAGTTAACCACCCCAAAAAAAAGTTAACATCTCTGAATATCTTTAGTTCACATCCATTTGCTGTGCATCAGTCTTGAGCACTCAGTGCTGGTGAGTAGCTGTGGATCAGAAGTGGAACCAGATCACCCAGTGCACACTCTGCTTTCCCTCTGACAGCTCACATTTCTATTCCTTTCAGCTCTTCAATGATCCTTATCATTGCTCAAAAACTTTTTCCTCATCTCCTCCCTATCCCTCCATACTGAATCTTCAGTATGTATTCACCTGGCTCATGCACCCCCATTTTCATCCTATCTGACCCTGAAAACCACTCAGATTCTTTTTTTTTTTCCCAGCCATTTGGTGGCACAGCCCTCATTTCCTCTTTTGCTTTCCTTTTTCTGATATCTGTCCTTATCTTCAACCACCTTAAAGTATCTATTTCCTTTAGGCATTTCATTTATTGCTTGGTTTTCTAATGTCAAGAAAATGGATGGAAAACTGTCAAAAAGAACTTCTGTTTCTATTGTGCAATAAAAGTTTCAAAGGATCCTTCTCAAAAAGCCCAAATTCAACAAAGCAAGAAAATAACCTAATTTTTCCAAGAAACATGAGCAGCAGCACGTTGCCCAAGGACATGGAGTAAAAACACACCATTAGCAAAAATAACTAAAATTAATGGAGCTAGTAGCTGCTCAGGCTATTACAAAATTGATCTCCAGAGGTTCAGATCCCACAGTCCTCAAATAACGACAAAGAAAAGGGAATAAAAAAGCTCTTTACTTCTCCAAACAGGTATTTTTCAGTTTTCAGAGTACAGAGAGATCTTTTGGGACAAGACAGTTTCAAGAAGTAAGTTCCAATGTTACAGTGACCTGGAAGCAGCAGTGAGTGATGTACAGTTCTTCAAGAGCAGATTTCTTTAGAAGAAAGTTGGAAAAGGCATCAGCTACAGGTTGTTTCTTGAGTTCCCACTTGCACAAATTAAATTGTGATTAGAATGAAAAGAAGGAAAAAGAAGATCAGCATTATTGCATCTTCTGTGGCAAAGTGACACTGCAGCAATGTATGAGCGCGTAGCTGGCATTACATTCTTGCCATCTCTGGCCACCTAGTGGCATCTTTTTCTCCACAAAATATAACAAATAAACAATTACTATTATTATTTCAAAGCGAAACAAACACCCCAACAGCCCGTGTATGTTAAATAAAGAGCTTGCAAGTACATAATTTTTGTTATCTTTTAATGCTGTGGCACAGAAAAATTGGTTTAGAAGCTTCACAGAATCACACAAACAGGTTGGAAAAGATCTTTGAGATTATTGAGTCCAACCTCAAATTGGAGTGCAAATGTCCGGTGCTCCTGCACAGGGATGTGTCACCCCAGGTGACTTTGCCTGGTGTGAGTGACAGCTTGGGGACAGTGGGAGGATGGGTTGGAGTTTGTGGTGCAACATGTGCTGCTGCTGTTATAGAGGGTACCAAAGAGTGGCTAATTTTTTTGTTTGTTTTTAGTTAGAGTTGGAATTGAAAGTATGAGAGAGAGGATTTTTGTGTTTGGACTTAGTTGTTTATCTCTAAGGGGTGTCAGAGGATGGTGCCAGACTTCAGTGGCAGCGACAGGATAAGAAACAACGGCCACAAACTAAAACACAAGAAGTTCCACCTCGGCGTGAGGAAGAATTTCTTCACACTGGAGGTGGCAGAGCACTGAACAGGGAGGGCGTGTATCCCTCTGTGCAGATATTCCAAACCTTCCTGGGCACGTCCCTGTCACCCCGCTGTGGGCGATCTCCAGAGCTCCCTGACCCCTCGGACCGTTCTGAGACCCGCGTGTGGGGACACACCGCACATCGCTGTCGGGCAGGGCAGGGAGGGCAGGACAGGGCAGAGCAGGACAGGACAGGGCAGGGCAGGGCAGGGCAGAGCAGGAGGGCAGGGCAGGGCAGGGCAGGGCAGGGCAGGGCAGGGCAGGACAGGACAGGGCAGGACAGGACAGGGCAGGGCAGAGCAGGACAGGACAGGACAGGGCAGGACAGGGCAGGACAGGGCAGGGCAGGGCAGGACAGGACAGGACAGGGCAGGACAGGACAGGGCAGGGCAGGACAGGGCAGGACAGGGCAGGACAGGGCAGGACAGGGCAGGGCAGGGCAGGACAGGGCGAGAGGCGGAACCGCCGTTCCGGGCCGCGGGGCCCCGGCCGAGCCGCGAGCGGCGGCGGCGCTGAGGCGGCGCTTCCTGCGGGGCGGCGCCGGCAGGGCCGCGGGCTCGGCTGCGGCTGCCGGGGCTGGGGCGGCCCCGCCGGGCTCCGCTCCCCGCCGGCCTCGCCATGCAGCGCTTCACCGTCAACATCAAGCTGCCGGCGCGGACCCTGACGGGCGCCCTGAGCGCGCCCAACCGCGGCGCGGCGGATTGGTGAGGGCCGGGCCGCGGGCGGGGGGTCCCACGGCTCGGGCTTGGCTCTGCCCCGCGCTGCCTCCGCCGTCCCCAGAGCCCCGAGCAGCGCCGGGAATCGGGGCTGGGACAGCGATGGATGCGGGCCCTGGAGCGGCCGGCACAGCGCAGGAGGTGCTGCTGTCCGGGGCAGGGACAGAGCCGTGCCCGGGGACCGGCGTGGCCCGGCCGCTCCCGGCACTGCCATACGGGTGCCCACTGAAGCAGGATGAGATTAGATATCAGGGAGAAATTGTTCCCTGTGAGGGTGGTGGGGCCCTGGCACAGGGTCCCCAGAGCAGCTGTGGCTGCCCCTGGATCCCTGGAAGTGCCCAAGGCCAGGTTGGAGCAGCCTGGGACAGTGGAAGGTGTCCCTGCCATGGCAGGGGTGGCACTGGGTGGGATTTAAGCTCCCTTACAACCCAAACCATTCTGTAATTCTGTAGTTAACTTCTCCTGAAGTCAAACCTCAGCAGATTTTCACTATTACTGTAGTAAATGCTCCTTTTTTTGTCTATCAATAAATATACAAATAAAAAAAGAGGATTCTGAGATGGATACAAAGAGATGCTTTGTGGTGGCTTAGGTTCTAGCAGACAGTGCAACATTATTTTATAATGCTTTTATGTTACTAAATACTATTTAACATCTGATAAACATCAAATACAGTGTCTAGTAGCATGCATTCAACTTACCAAAAAAGCCCCTCATTCCTGATGTGAAGAGCTTTTGTTCTGTTTTACTTGATGATGCTCTGTGCTCTCCCAGGGGCTGGCAAGGTTTGATTGCCTATGGATGCCATTCCCTCGTGCTCGTGGTGGATGCCAACTCTGCTCAGACCTTGCAGGTTTTGGAAAGACACAAAGCCAGTGTTGTCAAGGTGAGCTGTACCTGGTTTATGGTATATTGCTTGGTTCTGGGGTTTATGTTACTGTAAATACTTGACATGATGTTCTACGTGATTTTCACATGAAATCTGTTGTAAAATTCATGTGTTTTTCGTGATCTCTTGCAGCTAAGTCACATCATGCATGCTGAAATTTGAGTTGAGATTGATGGTATATCTTTCTAGAAAATATAGAATATGAAAGATAGAATATCTGGAAACATTTGTTAGTGTTACAGAACACAGATATGTTTTTAGGCAAGCTGTTAACATAAAAGTATTTCAAATGAATGTTACAAAATATCAAATAAAGTTCTTTGCTGCTGCCCTTTCTGATCCTCCCTGTTGTGAGAAGTGCACCATTAGTATAGGAAGTTACTTTTAAGCTTTTCCTTCTTTTCTTCCCTGTAGAAAAGGAACAATAGCAGACAAAACCAAACATTTATTTTGTGATATAAAATGGCTAAAATTTTAGTTTAAGTATAGGGTACCTGTACTTTGCTTTGAAGGTTCTTGTCTTGAAATTGCAGAGTTTGACTTTGGGTGGAGGGTGGAACAGGATATATTTCTTTGATTCATCATTTCTTTGATTGTGGACTGTGACAGATTCACTTAGGGTTTGAGGGTTGTTTGGCTGGCAGATGTATTTGATTGTCCTTGGCACAAGTGCTGTATTTATTAGAAGGCAGTCAATAATTTATAAAGAATAATAGGGTTCTTAGCTAGAGGAGTTTTGGTGGGATCTTTTTGTAGCAGAAGAAGAAGGTTGAATGTGCCTTCTGCTTTAACATTTTCTCTCAGCTTATGTTACAAATTATAGCAAAATTAGTTTCTTGATCTATGCAGTGATAGCATTTTAATGAGTTTTGGTTACATTCAATAGGAAACCAAGTGCTGAAGTCCAATAATTTATAAGATAATTTTTTTAAAGCCATTACTTGAAGCTTTATGAACAGAAGTAGACTGCAAGAAAATGGCTAATTTATGAAGTAGAAGAATGAAAAAAAAATCCCTTGTATGTTAAGAGATAGGCAGTATGTAAGAAATTGTTCTGAGGCCACGATCGTTGGAGATACCTTTACCTCTCTTAAGAAATTGTCTTCAATTCTTAGATTAGTTTTTCTAAAGAGTTTGTAAATGCTAAGAGCATAAATAAGCTGGAGTGGCTGTGTAAGTCTGACTTAAACTCCTTGTAGTAGAGGCTCACACCAGCAAACTCAGCCCACTGGGAATCTTCTCCCAAAACACCTGTCCCTCTGTTTTGAAAAATTCCAAAACACACCACATCTGTTATGAAGAAAACAAAGGAAAAAGCAATTGTTTCCTAATCCTTTAGCAGTCCATCTTGCTGTTTTCCTTTGAATGCATCCTCCCCTTTGGCTGTTGTAACTGTGTCTGGAATAGGCAATAGCTTCCCTGAAAATGGATCCATCTTAGTTGTCCATCTGTCCAAAAGGACAACTAAGTGGGGGGCTGATGATTCTTTATGAAGTGGATTATATCTGATTTTTAGAGTATTGAAAGCATGCTGTTATGGAAGAACATCTAATTGCAAGAGAAGTTTTTTGATCACAAGAATGAGAGAATTGAAATGACCTTTGTGTCATTTTTGATGCATTAATAAACAGTGATAATAAGGCTTTATAAATCATGTAGTATGGATTGTGAAAATTAAAAAAAAGTCACCTCTGGTTCCTGTTTCTGACTGATGTTGTGTTTTGAAGTTAAGTAGACAATGAGTAATATTGTTAGAAAATAATATTTTATTTTAGCAGAAGATCAGGTCCTGTGTGGGGACTTGTAGGATCAGTGGGATTGCAGAGAGGAAAGAGGTTCATGGTATGGGAGCACCACATGGGCTCTGGTTAGGGTTGGTCCTGTAAAAAGCTCCTTTTTTGTTGGTTTGAACTTGGTGACAGCTCCTCCCTTGAGGAAGGATGTTTTTCTGACTTGGAATTTGCTTTGGAGTAATACATATTTAACTGAGAAATAAATAGCTTTGTAGGTTTTTGCAATTACAGTTGCACAGCCACCTGCAGATATCCTCAGGGGTAGTTCTTTCTTGAACAGCAGGGAAGCAGGAATTGCAAAAATCAAATTTGTAGGTAGAGGAGAGTCTCCCAAGAATTCTTTGTGATTCTGGTAGAAACATGCTTTGAGTTTAGAGCTAGAGATTGTGTGCTGTGCACGTGTCACATTTGTTTAATTTACTCAGCTGCTTTATGAGACACATCCTGCTCACACCTCTGAGAGGGGCAGCACAAAGGTGCCAGCAGGGCACTGAAATCTGCTGTAAATCTGGTTCATGGTGCAAAGTTAGTGGTGCCTAATGATAATCCTGCCTCAGTTTTTAAATGTCACGTTTTCAGTATCTGCACAAGGTCCTGTGTTCACCTCACCCTCCTGTGACAGGCAGTGACAGCACACAGGGTGAATTTTTGTAGCAGGTGAATTGCCATTAGCTTAGCAATAATGTTTCTTTATTCTGCTGGTTTCTGCAGTCTCTCCTGGGGCAGAAGTTCACCTTAAAGGCAGATAGCACAAAACAGCTTGTGTGGGATAGATATGGAAGAAGTCAGTGTTATCCATTCCCTTGTAATCTGGGAGCTGTAGACAGAGTGTTTCAGATTTCAAGAGACAGATTTCTCATAAGTATTGCCAATTTACAAGCCTGTGTAGCTTGAAATCCCAAACTGGAAAGTGGTACATGGAAATTAGTTGTGGCAATGTGGTGAAAATAACCAAGAAGGTAACAAGTGTCAGCAGTGACTTGATTTTGTTTTGAGACAACACATAAATTAAAGACTAACCTTCCTTCCTCGCCAGTACCACAATATATTTGTCAGATTAGGAAAATTACAGGTTTTGGGATGTATATAAAAATAGTTTTTCAGCTTTCATTTGTTTGGAAGTCAGTGGGTTTAGGTTTGTGAGTCCCCACAGAACCATAAACATTGCCATTTGGTTTCCTCTAAATATTTGAGTGAATTCTCTATCTGCATGGTGTATTTTGTTGTAGTTACCTTCAGGAACAAGGGTTGTTGGTTTATATAATTGAGAATATCAGCCATGCAGTCATGCAGCACAGTGCTGACCTACCTTAAATTTACTCAGTGCTGGTGGCTTAGAGGTATGTTACAGGTGCTGTTGGCATTAACTATTACCATGCTTTTTTTATTGAGTTCATTATCTGAAAAACATGAACTATGGTGTCTGTGCCATGTATTTGTTTCCTTTAACCAATTCCCATCTGTATTTTCAGGTTAAATGGGCTAAGGAAAATTACCACCACAATATTGGCTCTCCATATTCCTTACGTTTGGCTTCTGCTGATGCCACAGGGAAAATCATTGTGTGGGATGTGGCAACAGGAGCAGCTCGCTGTGAAATCCAGGAGCACTCAAAGCCCATCCAAGGTAATGATAGTGCCTGATGTTTATATGGGAGTTATTTTATGGAGCATTGTGTGCAAATCCATCACCTGCCTTTTATAAACTGTGCTCAGTTCTGACAAGGAATTTTCCTGTTGGGAGTACTAGCCCTCTCTATGTTGTTCATTTTATGAGTAAATGTAAGATTTATGTCCCTCAGAGGAATGCTGTGAGATTTAATTCATTATGGTGATGTTTTCCAAGAACCTGTGACAAAAAGGGAGAATCTATTTTTATGAATGTTATTGATTGAAATAATAACATTTGCTGTGTCAAGTACATCTTCCTGCTCTTCAGCTGGATTTGGGATTTTTTAGGGCTTTTCAGCTATTTTAAAAACTTGTGATGATGCTTATGTTATACCTGGTGGGCTTCTAAAATTCTATTGTATAAAAGTCCTCTTATGAAATTAGGTTGTTTGGGTTTTGTTATTATTCTGTTTTATAAATCCTGTGAAAGAAAATGCAACATTTAAAAATTGTTACTGGGCCATTGAAAATTCATTTATTGACTACAGTTCATTTTAGTTTTATTACTTTTTGTTAGTGTGTGCATTATAAATTGGGTTTTATATACTCCTGACACCGATTCACTGAAGATTTGAAGAAGTTCTGACCATGCTATTTGAAGATTTCTACAGTTTTTCAGACCAAATGAAGCCTTTTCTTTTCTATAAAACCAGGGAAAGCTCTTACCAGCTCTGAAAGAGCTGAGTGTTACACTCAGTTTCATTTTACTCTTGTGCTTAAGACTGATGAAAATGTTTTAGAGTGGAGAAGACATTTGTGTCCAGGTCCAAACTGATACCATCCCAAATATTAATTTTCTTTCCTGTTTCTTTTGACAGACATGCAGTGGCTGTGGAATCAAGATGCTTCCAGAGATCTACTGCTTGCAGTTCACCCACCAAATTATATTGTGCTGTGGAATGCTGACACAGGCACCAAACTTTGGAAGAAAAGTTATGCTGAAAATATCCTGTCTTTTTCATTTGACCCCTTTGATCCCTCACATTTAGCTTGTAAGTTTATATGTGGGGCCTGGGTGTGTGTGACCAGGAAAATTGTTAAACTGGAATGTAAATGTTGAAATTAAAAGTAATGGGTTGGAGAGAATAATGTCAGAAATGCCAATAAGAAGTCAGAAAGCAAAGACAGGGAGCCTTGGGCCAATGTGGAATCTTATTTCAGAAGGTGCTGTTGTGTGGGAAGGGGGAAAGCAGGCATGAGTGGAGAAATTAGAGATTTAGAGATCTGAAAAGAACTGTTTGAGACTTTACAAAAGGATGTGTGAAGTGTGCAGAGGGAGCTGGAGAAAGCCAAGGATAGAGAACTCTGTGAAATGTAAAAAGCTATAAAGGGATGGGTGCTGAGGGAGAAGCCAGTGAGATAAGAAGACAAAGAATAAATGTTATTTTCACAAGAAAGGATTTTAGAGGACTCAGGGTGGGATCAGTAGCAGAAGTGATTCAGATGTCAAGGGGGATGTAGTGCAGATTTATTAATTTTAGCAGAAAGAAATGGAGAGAAATAGGAGAGTCACCATTTTATTCTTGAGTTTATCTTCATCACTCCTGGTCTCTAATGAGACAGTGCACTTGTCAGCCTTTGTAGTTTGGGGATTTTTTTATTTGCTGTATCATTCAACCTTCTATGAACACTTCAGCTGTATAGCTGAGCTTTGTGCTGCAACATAAATAATGTGAATTAATGACTATTTGAGCAATGCTCTGTGTGAGAACAAAAAATGGTGATAGAGTCAGTGTGTATTCTGTCTTCTGTTTGCATTGGGAATCAAAAACAGTTGGTGAGAGAATAACTGAGCTGCTGCCAGTAATGCAGTAGTTTTTAATATAAACTTAATTTTGAAAAGTTGAGTTTCTTGATTATTAACTGATTTTAATGGACCATCTGCTGCTCTTTGGGTTGTCTAGAATTATGAGTTTTCTATCTGATACACTATTACCAAAGTTATTAGCATTTCTCCTCACCAAAATGTCATGAAAATGGATGCCACAATCAAATTGCAGACTGAATTGTGCTATTTCTCTTTCTTGGTCCAGTGCTCACCAGTGAAGGAATAGTGTTCATCTCTGACTTCTCCCCTTCCAAAGCTCCTGCCAGCTCAGGGAAGAAAGTTTACATCTCCAGTCCCCATTCCAGTCCTTCTCACAACAAGCTGGCTGCTGCTACAGGGGCCAAAAAGGCCCTTGATAAAGTAAAAATCCTAATCAGTAATGAAAAACCAAGGTAGGTTGCAAATATTTCTTTTCAGATAGTGCTTTGTATACCTGATTTTATCAAAGTATTTAGGTTAAAGCCTGTAAGGTAATATACACAACAGTATAAAAACTGAAATAAGCAGTGTGTCTAAGGGTAATTTCCCATGAATGCCAGTAAATGTCAGGGCAACCAGCACTGCTTCTAAGTGAATTGCTTTGGATTTGGGGTGTGCATTTGAATGAAGTGCAGTTTTAAAAATTACTCTCTAATCTTATTTAGACAAAATTCAAGAGAATGTGTTTTTGGAACTCAGTGATGCTTTGCACTGCTCTGACAGATAAATGGAAATCTGCAGCTGCCATGTGATGAAAATAGAGGTTACTTGAAAAAATGAAGTTGTAGAAAAAAAATGAAACTTAATTTTATTTTGAACTTGATCTGTTTGTTGACACAACCTGATAAAAGTTCATGTCTGATTTT
The DNA here is from genome assembly GCA_030060385.1 of Muscicapa striata striata. Lineage (NCBI taxonomy): Eukaryota > Metazoa > Chordata > Aves > Passeriformes > Muscicapidae > Muscicapa > Muscicapa striata. The sequence continues at coordinate 1,497,342 of JAREIS010000171.1, forward strand.
ACAGTGCTGAATCTGTAACACTCAATGATTGTCTTCAGTTGTCATATTTGCCTTCCAAAAGAAACTACATGCTCTTACTGTATCCCAGGGAAATTCTGATTCTTGACTTGGAAGTGAATCAGACAGTGGGTGTGATTGCCATTGAAAGGACAGGGGTGCCTTTCATACAGGTGAGGAAGATTTGATTAGATTTTATCATTGTAACAGCAAACAATTCAATCAAAACTTTTCAGTTATTTTTACAAATTAATTGACTTCTATAGTCACAAATCCTGCAGCTGTAGAAATTCATGGAAGTGTTGCCTTAGTGGTAACATTTTTAATGATTGTTTAAACATCAGGAATTGTAGGCTCCCTTGCAAGTTTCCTTTGCAAAGGGTAAGATTTTGAATATGCAATCTAACAGCCATCTCTCTGCCCAGGTAATCCCTTGTTTTCAGAGGGATGGGTTATTTTGCCTCCATGAAAATGGTTGTATCACATTAAGGGTTCGTAGATCCAACTGCAGCATCACTGCAACTCCAAACGAGGAGCCAGGTGAGTTTGGCATCAGAAATGCCCAGAAGTGAACTTTCATGCATTTTAATTAATAATTTGACACTAATAATGACCACCATGCCTCATACAGGATGGTGAATCTCGTGCTCTTCTTATATGTTGAATTTAAATTTAAATTTATGCTGTGTTTTCCCAAAATGAATTCAAAAAGTTTTTTAGTTCCCTGATATTAAGTGCAAAATAGATTATATTAATATCCTAATTATCCTTTTATTGCTAAGTAATACTTAAATTAGTAAGTGGCTTAACAGTCAAATATACAATAATGTTTTAAATAAAATAATAGTGTGTTCTTTTTAAGAGAAAAAGCATTTATTAAGCAAACACAGGATTTTGGAAATAATTTGGTCAATTGGAAAAATTGATTTTATACCTAAGATATGGGCTTGAATTTAGATTAAAATCTGAATTATTAAAATTTTGACTCATGAAATGTTACTAAGAGTGGTCTTTTAAATCTAATGGTGGAGACTGGAAAAAAGGGAAAACAGTGAGTTTTGTTTGTTCATTTTGGTTTGAGCAGCTTGCTAATCTCTAGTGAGCTACATTCCTGGTTCCAAGTTTCCCAGTAAACGTGGAGTTTCAGATTGTGGAGAGCAGATGCAGGTTCTGCCCAGTTCTGAAACAGTTACTGTTTTAGGTTTTGCAAGATTCATATGGAATCATATATTACAAAGGCAAAGTTACATTTTGGAGAACTTTCCAGAGCTGTGTTGTATTTGATTGCTTTTCTTAATTGTTGCACAGGAAGCACATGGATTTCAGTCCAAGTGCTCAGCCATGCTTCACATTTCCCTCTGCTGGTTGCTCACATCCCATGTTCTTCACTCTGTTTGTTCCCTGGGCTGTTGGTGTTGCAGATCCAGAGCCAGTTCAGGAGCTGGTTTATGATTTAAGAAGTCAGTGTGATGCCATCAGAGTGACCAAAACAGTTCGACCCTTCAGCATGGTGTGCTGCCCAGTGAATGAGAATGCTGCAGCTCTCATAGTCAGTGATGGCAGGGTGATGATCTGGGAATTAAAATCCAGCATTTCTGGCAGAAATGTGAGGAACAGGTAACAGGATTTACTTTTCTTACCAAAGTGTTTCATTGTATTTTAAAGAGAACAGTGTTCCCTCTGTGCTTGGAAGTGTTTCATGTGCTCTACATGTGTGAGTGAAGGAGGAGGAACAAACTGTCATCCAGATAGATCAGTTCCCTTTCTTTAGAGAAGAGCAGGAAATGTATTCACTTTTTTTTTTTTTTTTTTTTTTTTTTCTTTTTTTTTTTTTTTTTTAAAGGCAGTTCCATCCTGACTGTCTGGACTCAGAAAACAAAAGATAGAATGACTATTCACTTTATTATGGGGGAGCATTTTCCTCTCATTTGACTTTCTTCAGGCCATATACTTTTCTTTAAGAATGGATCCCTCACAGTTGTATGTAAGGACCAAATGAGTCTGTAAAGAACTGCAGTTTTAGTAGGGGAATGGCTTTCTGCTGGATTTAGGTGAATTTGACACTGAGCAATAGGAGTTGTAGAGTAGGTAAATGGATATGGTGGCATAAACAATGTTTGTATATCCAGAGCCTTTAGAATTTTAGATTTGGAGCAAATACTCTCCAAATACTGTGTGCAGTGATACAGTGCTTTGAACAGTCGATGTATTAAGGTTGTTCTGCTGCAATAACCCTTTAAATTACTATGGAATAAAATAAATAACATACTGCCATAAAAGAAATAAAATTCTTTTAAATGTCAGAAGTACTGGATTTTCAGCATAGATCCTCTTGTTGCTCATCAGAGATGTAGTATTTTTATTCTCAGTGTTCCCAAAAGTAGTGCTAGATGGATTCCTTGTGCTGCATATACAGGAAAGCTGTTTAGAATCCAAATGTTCTTGTTTTTTACTTCTTCTCTTCATAAGAGTTATTTAGAAAACATTGATCTTTGTCAGGAAAAATGTAATGTTATAAAAGCCAGGTAGGTGTCTGCTCTTTGCTGATGACAGAGCTGCCCCAGCCAGCAGGGCACAGCTGCCAAGGCTGCAGGGGCAGTTGAGTCCCTTGGGAATGGAGATTGTCCTTGCATGAGGAACTTGTTCCCATTTCTTTTGCAGTAGTTCAAGTGCATCACCTCTGTATTCCCCAGTCTCCTTCTGTGGAATCCCTGTAGGAACATGCCAGAATAAACTTCCAGACCTCTCCTTAGACAACATGATTGGTAAGAATTTCTTTCATTGATATGACTGCTGTTAATTTCTCATGGTTTTGAATCATTGTACATCTTACCTTACTTAAGAACTTAAGGTATTTGTTAGAATTATTTACTGATAGGAACTTTGAAAAAGACGAATTCCTGTTTGCTAAAGAAATTATCAAATGAATCCTCTTGATGTTCCAAATTCATTCTTTGAGGAAAAAAAAATCATAAAATGGAATTTGGACAAAACACTTTGATTTTTTGTTACTAATCTTAGAAGCCAATTTAATTTGACATTGTGAAATCTAGACAGCAACCAGTCTTCAGAAAAGTTTCATCAACAAAGCTCAAGAGGAAGAAACCTGTCTTATGCATTGTTTGTAATTTTTGCTTATATAAATTACAGTCTGAAAACTTTCTAGAATATCTCCCATGTAAAATTTCATGCTGACAAGAGCTTTCATTTTGAAGCAGGGCAAGGTGCAAGCACTGGAGAAGAGTTAAGGAATTCATTTCTGCAGGAAGTGCACCTCAAGTTCCTGCTGACAGGGCTCCTGTCAGGGCTGCCCCTGCCGCCCTTCGCCATCCGCATGTGCCCGCCCCTCACCACCAAGAACATCAAACAGTATGAGCCCATCCTGGCTGTTGGTGGGTGCCTTGAGCAGGTTATTCATTGCTCTGGAAAGAACTGATCCTGTATTAAATACAAGTATAGTTGCTGGTACAGAACAAAAAAAAAATCTATCTGTTGGTCCTGTGTAATTTATTGCAGATAGTGACCCTTGTGTTGGTTTGGTTCTGAGTCTTTGGGTCCTTTTTTCCTGCCTTTGGGTTTAAGCAATGCTACCTGAAAAATGCAATATAGTAGCAAGTTTTTATTTATCCTGTTATTTACTGTGATGCTGTTCTGCTGACATACTCAGCATTTTGCATTCATTCTGAATGTCAGGAAATAGGGACTTCTGCAGCCCTGCATTCCTAGACCAAATGAACTTTACAGGTACTTTATTTTTGCTCTGATAAAAATTTCTAAAATTACACTTGCAGCATGTTATCTTTTCTGGATAAATCTATTTTGTCTTACCACAAATGTAGTTAAACTCATCTAGCTGTTAGAATAGTTGCCAGTGAGCACCTGATGTATTTATTAACTTGGAATTTTCCCTGTTTAAAACTGTTTCTTTTGGCATCCTCTTTCAGAGCTGTGCTCTAAACCATAGGCAGTCCATCATGATGTGATGCTGCTAAAATGTAACTTGTGGTTTTCCATGAGTTGCAATTGTTAAAAAAGGTGAAATACAAAGATTAGAAAACAAATAGATGTAGAGTGCATTTACAGCAAGGTCTTTTTAAACTTAACTTACCTGAATGGGTCATTGTTGGGTTTCATAGAGTTGATATGAATATGAAGTGACTAATGGAAAATTGTAAGTTTCACTATTTCAGAAGGTTTTTGATGTAACTGAAGCTCAAAGCTACTAAGTTACTGATTTTTAATTTGAAGGAAGTCATTATTTCAGGATGAGAAAGCAGAATTGCTTTAATGATTCCATAAAATCTACCCAGGATTGTCCCCGGGCATTATTGGGGATAACAGTTTAAACATTTCCTTGAGGCATTTACTCATCTCCAGTAATCTAAGCAGAAAGAAATATTCCTTTCTTCACCTGAGTGGATGTGCTGTGGGAATGCAAGAAGAATAATCAGATTTTCTACAGCCTCTACAAAAAGGTTTGGGACAATGTCTTGATCCAGGTGGACATGAGTGGCTGCAGAGGGTTTAATATTTGGGATTTAAGTGCTAGAAATGAACATAATTTTGTAAAATTGTAAAATATAATAGTTATCTGAAAATAAGAAAGAGATAGACAGAAATAGCTATAAATCCTGCATTTTCACTGAAGCATGGAAGAAAAGAATGAAATGTTTGCCTGTATTTTCTTAATCAATTTTTATAGGTACAAGCAATGGCTCTGTCCTGGTGTTTCACCTCACAAGTGGACTCCTCCACAAAGAGTTAAGCATCCACTCCTGTGAAGTCAAGTAAGTTTTTCCTTTTAATTCCTGCTATAATCCTTCTAGGAAACAAGTGCTGAAACACCTGAGTGATGTTACTCAGCAGTGTGGGTGTCTTGCCTTGCTGTTAATGAAATCAGGAAAATTGCCTGTTGAGTGCTTTACCCTGACAGTGCCTTTGCTGTGTAAGAGCTGCAGCACCCTGACAAAACTGTAATGAAAATGATATTGAAAGGAATATTGGAATTGTATCTGTGCCTGCTCATCTGGGATGTATATCAACTGCTTCCAGTCTCTTCAGTGCACTGCAGGACAAAGAAGGCTTTTCAGGACAAGAAACTTTATTTATTTTACAATTATTGGGATTGAGTCCTTTGAAATAATGCTGATTGGTATGGCAGGGCTTATTTACTTTATCCCCCTTGGGGCTGAAATTGTTGTTAAGACAGTTCTAGTCCTAAGGGAAGTAAAGATCATTTTTTTAAAGACTGAATATAGGAATCAGTATTTATCCATCCTAAGACTGAGCAGAGTAAGTTTCAAAGCTTTTGTGCTGTGTGTTTGTGTGCACACAATGGCAGAAATTTTTAAATAACTGATGGCACAGATATTCAAGGTGCTTGCTGGATACATTATTTCCAGGTAAATTTAAGCATGAAAATAAAATACTGATTTCTTGTACAAATATTAGTAAAAATTTGTATCAGAATTGTGTCATGAAGCCTTCATCTGGTTAAGGTCTGCATTTTACTGTGCATTCTGCAAAAAGTTAAGTACAGGTTACTGAGAGCAGGCAGCTCTGAGAGTTCATCATGGAAACCTGCTTGGAATCTACCACCAAAATGAAGTCACTTTTTTAATGTTTGTGATGTGATTATTTGGCACTGTAAGAATAGAATTCTCCTTTCTCTTCTAAACCATTGGAATCTCTTGATTTTTTACCATTAGCTACACTTGAAATTATTTTCATTTCACTTTCTGTTATGCAGCACAAGAGGAGAGTCCTTTTTTATTACAGCAATTATAAGACTCAAAATAAAAACCTCTATTCACATTTCACATGTCAAAAAAAAAAAAATATGGAGAGGAAGGAGAAAATAAACACAATTTTCAAAAAAAGCTTTGTGCATAACAGAAGTATTGTTAGTTTGGGTTTTTCAATTTTGTCAAGGATTTGCAGCTTATGAGTAACTTTAAGAATATATTGTTTTTCTAGCAAATGCCCCCAACAAGTCTTTTTAATTCATATAAAATGTTTGTGAATTCTATTTAGCCATAAGCTGTTATCAGGGTAAAGCTTTTAAATATTTGTTCCAGTTTCCTCAATTGTCTGAGTGACTTTCTACATAATATTTACAAGTTCAAGGGAATGCTTCAAACAATTTAGATTAAGGCATGGAGATTCTTTTCATTTTTTTTTAATTGATTTTCATGGATTGAAAAAGTTTTTCTTTCACTGGGAATTCTTACTTGACCTCTAAAATGCAGGCAGATTGAATAATGCCTCTGTTTCCATTTTATCTGAAAGAACACCTTCAGGGATCATCATTATTTTAATATGTAATTGAGAATACCCTGAAATTATAACTCAAGACCAGCAGAGTTCTCAATACTCTGTATTGAGGAAGAGAATGTAATCAAAATAAGGCAATTTTCCTTTACAAATCAAGTGTTTGAAGTTAATGGGCACTGAGTTTGAATGTTAGCAATTATGATTTTTTTAAGGTGTTCTACATGTCTGATGCTTTTTTGTTTGGTTGGTTTTTTGTTTGTTTGTGTTTAAACCTTGAATTTATGTTGTGACTAGATGGGGGAAGAATTGCCTTTCTGTCCTTCCAAGATGGTTTGTCCTTGTGGGTAACCTTGAATATTCATTTTATTTATAATTATTACTTTCCCTATTTGTTTTGAATTACAGAATTCTGTTGAGTTCAATTTTATTTTTATAAGGAGATTGAGGCAAGAATCAGCAGAAATGCTTAAAGCACACAAAGAGGGAGAATCAATCATGCCACTGCCAGGAGTGTAAGTGAGGGGAAAAATCAAGAAGGGGATTTTGGCCTGGCAGAAACTGGGAGCAGGAGGTCAGGATTCCTTCAGGACAGAGAGAAGCACAAATCATTCTTATTCCCAAGAAAAACTGGAATTACCAAATCTGATACCTGTGGACACTACAGGAGATAATAAAACATCTTCAGTGCAGAGAAGAATATATTTGAGACATGCAGATAAAATGCCTGCAGTGCAGCTTTCAGTTCAGTGGCACATTTGCATCTCAGTGCTGCTTTTGCTTATTCTGGTAGCAAAATAGCTGTGACTGGAGCAGTGCTGCAAATTCTTTTTCACTGAAGCTCAGCAAGTTCAAGGCTGCAACAGCTTTTATTTTTAAAATTAAAATCTCACTGACTGTAACAAGAATGTCTATGGCCTGCAGGCATGACTTGAAAATTACTACATTACATCCAAATTTTAGCAGTTGAATTGAGGCTGTTTAAGCATTTGAATTTCAGCTGACTGCTCTTTGGGAAACTGCTTTGCAAACATTCATCACCTCTTTAAAAAAAACTTTCCTTAAATTGAGAAATTAGAATGAAAACTATCTACCACCACTTTGGGAACACATATGGTTTAATTTCCCATTTTGCCTTTCTCTTTTTCTTAAAATCCTTACATTTAAGTAGCAGCTGCCATGTCACAAAGTCACAACAATCTATCCCCAACTAGAAATGTAATTTGTGGTTTTATCCACTTCAGTGCACTTCTTTATTTGTTTGCATTGGAAACATTAATCTAAACAACCTCCTGAAGTAACTGAGACAAGTTGAATGTATAAAATTTCTAAATGTTACATTTTAAAGCAGTGGATTCAGTCTGAGAGGTGGTTGGCAGCTGAATGTAACCCTTAATTCTGGCAGCAAAGATGATTTTTATGAGGAAATTTTTGCTATTTCAACAGGGAAGGCATTACTTGTTTCCATCATTAAAATTTGAACCACTGTCTTCATATTCTCAACTTCTAGATATGACAGTGACAAAAGTTATGTTGTTTCAGGTGTAAGCAGTTAGCTGAGTTAAGGTTTCCTTTTGAGTGTCTCTGGTTTCTGTAGATTTTTATTGGTATTGACAGATGGCCAGGCAGCAGCAGAGAAAAAAGACTTGCCCTGGTAAATCTGAGCTGATGAAAGAAGTGCAGAAAATGCTTCAGGTCTTTGCAGGAGAATGGTGAATAACTACCAGCAATAACAATGCATTAGGAGTGGACTTTTTCCAAAAAACATAGCTGAGTAGCAGATAAATGGAAAGGTGTCAGAATTCACATTTCTTCCATTTCAGAAAGCTCCCTGGATTTATGACCCTTTGGAGACTTGCAGTGTCACCCATTACTGCAGCTGTAGATTTCTATTCAATCATGCCTGTGATGTTTCAAGTAATAATTGAATACTTCTCATTTTGATTGAACTAATGCTTGAACTTCCACAGGTTCTGCTGGGAAAAAGACTGGGCTCTAAATTTTTAACTTTTCTTGAGGACTTAAGAATAAAGCTTCCCATGGTTTAAAAACTTGAACTAAAATAATATAAATATGGCTGTAAATTGTATGTGGAAAATATTATGGGAGTGCTTTTTGCTTTCACCCATGTACATTGTATTTAGGAAACTTCTACTTCCTGCAGTATGAACTGGATTTACTGACAGTAAATTATAATTACTGTTATTTATCTTCCTCATACTGCACATATATTCCAAAGCATGCACTTGATGTAGCAGAATACTTGTCCTGGCAACAGTTCTTAAGTAATCTGTGTTTGAAGGCTTTGAGGAAACCTTAAATCCTTTTATCTGTGTTAAAATTAAGTTGAGCAAATGTATGTATTAGAGCTCAATTTTCTTTAGAAGAGCTCCTTGATTTATTTCCCAAACAGTTTTTGCAGGCACCAAGTGTGTGTGGGAGATGGGGCTGGAGAAGCCTCTTGTTTAGGAGCAGTGGATGTGGCCACCCAGTGCCACTTTCTGTCCCTTTTGCCCTGTGGTGTATTTCAGGAATTGAAATTCCTGAAATTCAGGCTGAGAATCCATCTGTTCTGCCAGTACGTTCTGAGCCCTGGAACTTTGCATCCTTGCAGCACTGCAGTGTGATTTACTTGGGAGCTGCTTTGGTGTGATCTAAAAGAACAGAAATAAACAAACAGACCAGGCTTTTGATTCTTTTGTGAAATCTCTTCTTTTTGTATCATCTTTATTTCTCCTCTCTCTGGACTCAAAGAATGAAATCTACCCACACTGCCACCTACATGGGTGTTTTCCTGTGTGTTGGAAAATTGGAGTTGTTTGATAGTAACCACTGATTTGATCAGAGCAGGGCTTTTAATCCACTCCAGTGCTGAGTATCTCTGAGGGCTTTTTTGCAACAGTTAATTGTGTTTCTAGCTGAATTTTTTAACCAAAGTAGAGCTAGTGCAGTCTGAAAATAAAGCTGCTCTTAAATGTAATTCAGTAACTTTATATTCACACCATAGTTGTTAATCTGTAGCTTCTTTGTATGCTTAAATATGATGTTTCCAGGAAGTGTAAAAAAAAATACTTCAGTTCAGTCTTCCAGCAATTCAAATATTTTGGCTGATATGCTCCATGCATTTCCTTCTGATCACAGGGGAATTGAGTGGATAAGCTTGACTGGGTTCATTTCCTTTGCCACATCAACACCCAACAATCTGGGCCTGGTCAGGAATGAGCTGCAGCTGGTGGACCTTCCAACAGGTTTGTGTTTCCTGAGAAATCTGCTCCAGGAGCTGACAGATTTGCTGGGGAGTGATAAGTTCTGCCTATTATTTTTTTATTCCTTCTGTTGTCATGACCAAATAAAATAATCAACAGGAGCTTTAACTGTTCTTGCTCTTCTTTGTGAAGCCACAAGATGTGTTTTGTCTGGTGCTCTGCAGACAGACTTGAACCAACACCTTTGCAAAAACATCTTGGACTTATTCAAAGAATAAGAAGTGTCAGCAGGGGGTGTAGAATCAGCCACACAGGGCATTAGTGGTGAATTTTCACAAATTGCACATATTTCCATATTTCCACATGTGTTTTGTCATAATCTGCACCCCATGATTCATGTGCTCCTGAAATAGTGTTGAACCATTTATTATGGTTTGTTTCAGCAACAGGCTAGGCACATGGTCAGAACTTGAATATGAAACAATAAAAAGTGGTACTTTTATAAAGAATTGGGAAGGTTAAAAAGTAAGTAACTATTAAAAGATACTGTTGATAACAAAATTAACAGGTTATATGTGCTTTCTTTTAAAGCTTTCAAGAAAGGCACAGCAATTTTAATTGTTTGATTTTTGCTTCTTCCCTCATTTAGGAGCCCAACTTTCTATTTTAGGCTTAGGAAAACTCTGCTGATTCAGATTAACTTTGATAAAATTCACATGTACGTTTCTCAACACCAATATGAAAGAAAATTGCTAAGGTGTTGAAAATAGAGGAGAGAGAATTCCAGTAGCCTCTGACAGGAGAGCTCTAACTCATGTTCTTGATAACTTTATTCATTATTCATTTATTCATGTAGCTGGCTTAAGTAATTTAGCAGTGAGCTACAAGAGGAGCTAAAGTTTATAGCTTGAATTTTCCTTGAAAGCTGAGGAGAATGAAACTTGCACAGAAGATGCTGTTTGTAGGTCATTATTTATTTTAGTGATATCTCTAACACCTATCATTCTGCAACACTTCCTACAAGTGGATGAAAATTTTGTTGGGGGATGAGATTATAAAGTCTTAAGATTTACTATTTTAGCTGGAAAGGGAGAGAGAATGGTTCTGATAAGTGTAGAATGTAGCTAACCATGAAATACTATCACAGTTCATGGCAGAGTTAATTTCTCTTATCAAACTTGAAATCTCTTAATTTCCTCTTTGGAAATGGAGAGAATCTCTCAATTTAATGCCTTTTAGTGGAAAATAAAACCTCTTTGAACTCCCTCTCTATATTTATGTGATGCTGATGCATCCATTTGATTTGCTGTGCTCTGGAAGTGAGTCAGGAGTTAGATTTCACAGTAGAGTTTACAATATATTTAATGTAAACTTTGGAATTCTAATGATAAACTCTGCAATGCAGTGAAATGAAATGCAGTAAAACTTTGACAATGACACCAGTACTGTTAGAGATGACAGGTGATTTGGAGATGTTCTGGTTTGTACACTGGTTCTGTTTCCAAAGAGAACAATTTGTCAGCTGTTTCTCAATTTCTGTTCATTTATTGGTGTTTGTGTTGTGCCCCTGCTCTGTGCTGCAGGCAGGAGCATTGCATTCCGTGGGGAGAGAGGCAACGACGAGCCAGCCATCGAAATGATCAAGGTGTCTCATCTCAAGTAAGTGCATCAGCCTTGGGAAGTTTATAAATTTTCACTGTACTGCTGGAAAATCCTCATGGCATCACAGACATTCCAAGAAAAAAAGCTTCAGAGTGTATAGAAAAGTATTCAACAGCATCAAGAGGAACATGCTTGAGAATATTAATTCCAAATGAAAAAGCTGTGAATGTTTCTGTGGTTGACTTTGTCACTTCAGGATCCAATCACATTGCAGAATCAGTAATTAATATTTTATTTCTTACAAGAATTGTGTTTACTGTGTTTACTGTTTTTTGATAATATTAAGGAGAATAAAAGTGCTGAACTGTTTTTTCATCTTTGATTCTCTTTTCTATAACTTAAGCCTTACTTAAAACTAGGAAATTTGGCATTAAGGATTGGATGATTATTCATATTTATTTAGCTTTTGTAAGTATTTCACACCTTTATAAAAATTGCCTTCTGGAAAACCAGATGTGAGATATAGTTGTTTGTAAAGTCACCTGATAAATGACCATATTGTTTTTTTCAAGTCCTCATTATTTTGAGTTCAGGCCTGTGACAGGAGGCCCTGATCTTCATTGTATCAAAAATATTAACTGTAGTACTCTGGAAAATTACTTCACTTTCTTATATAAATTTCATTAAAGTAGTGTTGAATTTAATAAGATATTGTCTCTAAATCTTCAAAGCTTCTTCTATACAGCAGAGGAAAGAGATTAATGTCTCTAGCTTGCACAGGAATATTTTTGTATGTAGGAGTTCCAGAGAATTTGGAAGAGTTCAACCATATAATGTTCTTAATAATGCATTAAAAATTAAGAACAGCCATGGCTTAGATGAAGAGTGTTGAGTGAGACAAGAAAGGAGGTTCACTGCAGTGACATGAATGCAGTGCCTGAGAGGACAAATTAGTGCATGGCCTCTCTATTTTCAAGTTAAATGTGAAAAGTGGTAGATTAAAGGTGTTTACACTCATCCAGCTCCACAGAGAAACTGTCTGAAGACATGACTGACAAGTGTTTTAGTGTGAGGTGATTTTATGCTCATTTATCCCAGGATTAGGAAGTAGCATGCATCTGCAGGAGGGAAAAAACTCTGTCCAGCCTGCAGTCTTGTGTTTTTCTGGTATTTTGTGCCATCAGCTCAGGCTGAACATAGTGAGATCAGAGGTGCTGCTGCTCTCTCTGAATTATTCCCCTTGTCTCCTCCACAGTAATTGTGCAGAACCACCTGTCAGAAATTTACAATTCTGTAAGCTTTGAAAAGAACTCTTTTTCAGACATTCTTTTGCTCCTCAGTAACTCAAGGGAATCACAAGCATCAGAGGGGGAATTTGATTTGCTCTGCTAACTTATAGTTTTTGAGGCTCTCCAGAGTGCTGCTGTGAACAACACATGTGAAGTAAAATGCTCAAAGGACTCTTGCTGGAGTAAATTCTCATTTGTTTCAGGCAGTATCTAGCTGTGGTATTTAAAGACAAACCACTGGAGATCTGGGATGTCAGAACTTGTACTCTGCTCAGAGAAATGTCTAAAAACTTCCCTACAGCCACTGCTTTGGTAAGGAAGAAATTCTGTTGCCTTTTAATAAATGGAATACACTGAATTATTATAAAATCTTAGAACAATTTTGCAGCAAGTGTTACTGCAGCTGTAGTGTATACAGATAAGTACTTTAACATTTCATCTGTCCTCAAATGGAGGCAGGAAAAAAGGAGGCTCTGGTGAAGAAATCTGCTCTGCCCCTTGGGTGATGGAGGGAGATACTACTTGGAAATCATTATAAAGCCCCAGTAAATTCAGGGAATAAACCCTTGTCTTTTCCACTTTTCCTGGGCTATTTTCCACAGGAGTGGTCACCTTCCCATAACTTAAAAAGCCTGAGGAAGAAGCAGTTGGCAGCCAGGGAGGCCATGGCCAGGCAGACAGTGGCATCAGACACTGAAGTCAGCAGTGTGGAATCCTCTGTGATCAGGTATCCCTCCTCCTGATGGCTACAGCAATTGTTGTTTTCCCCCCATGTGCCATTTTCCTAATGAAAAGAATATTTTGGAACTGATTCTTGAGTACATAGCAAACAAAACAACTTTATGGGCCTCCCTTTAGTTTTGATATGTGGGACTTTGATGTACTTTGATGAACCTGTTTCTCTCAGGTGTGTCTGTGGCTGTCCATTGGTTACCTGGTTCTTGAATTAAAACTGTTAGTTGCCCTTGGACATTTCACAAAAGTGGAAATAATAAAGTAATAAGTGTTTAGAAGAATGTATGTTCTTTTCTTTTTGTGCTGTTTCTGTGCATTAAGTAGAATTTTTCATGCAATTCTGATCTCAATAAAGAAATAATTTGTCTTACTATGTTCTTTTTAAAGCTTGTTGCAGGAAGCTGAAAGTAAATCAGAGCTGAGCCAGAACATCTCTGCCAGAGAGCACTTTGTGTTTACAGGTGCTGATGGGCAGGTTTATCATCTCACAGTAGAGGGAAACTCAGTGAAAGACAGTGCAAGAATTCCTCCAGATGTGAGTTCCAGTTTTTCTATATCATTGATGCTTTAATTTTTTGTTTAGCTTTGATTGCCAGAAGGAAATTAGAGATAAGGTTTGTAGCAGCAAGTGGTCAGTAATGTACTAATTTGAAATATGATATACAAATTCCAACTTAAAAACTGACAGCAATTCTGTTTTCACAGTTTTATGTATAATTTTTCCTGTTTTAACTGAGTAGAGTTTGGTCTATCATGTTGTACAATATTTTTTTTTAAATGAATGCTAATGTTGAAATATTTATTCATATGTTTGAGTCTATTAATCACAAGATATTTTTCTGCTTCTTAAATATTTTCAGGGAAGTATGGGTAGCATTACTTGTATTGCCTGGAAAGGGGATATCCTGGTTCTTGGAGATGTTGATGGAAACTTAAACTTCTGGGATTTGAAAGCTAGAGTATCCAGGTATAAATGCAAATTAAATCTCTCAAACATGAGATGATGAATATTAGAATGTGGGATGTTTTCATCCTTCCTTGTTTTTGTTCTTCACTGTAGGGAAAAATGCAAGCATTTTGGAATAAAAATTCAGAAAATATCTACTGTGTCTCAGTTCCCTACATTTAATCTCTTGTATTTTCAGAAGAATTAACATTTAATCAAGGTTTTAAAACCAGCTAGATATATTTTTGTACATTAAATCTGCAATGGCTTCTGGTTAAACATTAAGTATTATAGTGTTTATTCAAAGCATTTCATCATTTTAGTTGAATAAATTCATCATCTGGACATCAATTTGTGTGTGCATATATAGAGATTGTTCTTCTCCTCAGTCTGTGCAATACCAGGATCTGCAAAGTTCCTGGAAGGATTGATTCAATTTCCTACAATATTGGATATAGAATGATGGATCCTAATCTTGTCTTTCCTTAGGGGGATTCCCACACACCGGAGCTGGGTGAAAAAAATACGGTTTGCCCCAGGGAAAGGAAATCAAAAACTTCTTGCAATGTACAATGATGGGCAGAAATTTGGGATTCAAAAGAGGTAAGTGGCTGTGGGTTTGATGGGCACTTCTCTTCAAAGCCTACACCTCACTCTGAAAATCAAAATCAAGATGAGATGAGTGAGGGGTTAAGTTTTACTGAGTCAGGATTTCTTGCTGGCAGTTGTATGATAAAGTACTATGGCTTTTCTCAGAAGACTTTTACTCCCTACAAAGCATCTTTAAGCTGCCATCAATGAGAATTGTCTTCCACTCTTAAAGCTGGCAATGTCTGAGATCCTCTTTGTCATCCTCTTGTAATGGTTTTGAGGCAGACCCTGAAAATTTAAGGGGGAGTCCCCAGTTTGAGACTTTAATCTGTGGGCAGGAGATTGCTTTCATTTCAGGTTTCTTCTGTGTATGGTCAATAGATTTAATTTGTTGGGGAATACCAGAAAACCAGACACTTGTTCATTAGCATTGTCTAGCTTCTCTTTTTACTCAGAAACTCTGTAGTTATGTTCACAAACCTTCTGGGATTTGCTTTGTAGGTCTTTCAGGGGATTAGAGTACCATGGGGAAGGAAATAAAATTGTACTGTTTTAACTTAGTCCCTAGAACAAGTTCAGGGTATCAGGGTATGAAACAGGAATTTTAATTTTTTTCCTGTTCACTTTGTAATGAGCACCAGCTCCAAACTCACACACTTAATTAGTGCAATATGAAACTCCATTGATGATAAGAATTGGACAGCAGATATGAACAACAACTGTGAATTACATAAGCAGAGTAGGATATTACCCAATGAGTGTCTCTTTGAAGCACGTTTGAATAGTTTTGATGCCACAAGATGCTCCTCCTGTAGCTGTTCCCTCTTTCTTTCTAGGACAAAGGAGTTTCCTACATGAATGCATTTAAAATTAAATTCACATTTTCAGTCAAAAGTCTTTCAGAATATCTGTAGTAAAATTTTATAGTCTCAGTTCTATTATACATTTAATCCTGTCCTGTTAGAAAAGACAGCAAGAAGGCAGCTGTACACTATGCTCAAAAGGATTTTTTCTCAGCTCTAAATTGGGAAATAGTATTGTTTCAGGGCAACCATGTGACCTACTCCAAGGTTTCAAAATTCCCCACTCTCCAGAAAAGACTGTTATTGAAATGATTTATGGCTAGCTTCACCTTTCATCGTGAATTTTGTGCTGTGCCTCCTGGGGGTGTGATACAGCCTCACACTGATGGAGAGGCTGCTAAAAATAAAAAATAACTGAACTTTTCCAGGTACAAATGGTGAGCAGTTTAAGAAGCGGGAGAAACGTGAATTTCCGGATCTTGGATGTGGACTGGTGCTCATCAGACAAAGTGGTGCTGGCCTCAGATGATGGATGCATCCGAGTGCTGGACTTGTCCATGAAACCCTCGTGCTTCAGGATGGATGAGCAGGATTTAATAGGTATGCTCATGTCTTTTTTGCTGTCCACTGCTTGATACTTCTGCAGCCCTGTTTGGAAAGTGGAGCTCAGCACTTCTG
Source organism: Muscicapa striata striata (assembly GCA_030060385.1). Classification (NCBI taxonomy): domain Eukaryota; kingdom Metazoa; phylum Chordata; class Aves; order Passeriformes; family Muscicapidae; genus Muscicapa; species Muscicapa striata. The sequence continues at coordinate 1,513,459 of JAREIS010000171.1, forward strand.
TTAGAACAGGGAAATGTCACATGTGGAGATTCTGATGCCTTTCTGCTACTTTTCATAGATACAGATAATGTTTTTATGCTTAGGTCATATAGATGGGTTTTTTAATACAAGTTTAATCTCTTAAATAATATATACTTCTCAATATCTTAATTTAAGTATAAATTGACAAAATAAGAGCTTTTTGTACAGGTATTTAGCAAATTGACTTAAAAAACTTTGGCATATCATTTAGGTATGAGTACCTGTCTCACTGACATTCATTACATGATTTAGAAACATTTGTTTATGTGTGAAAATGTATTTTCTGATTTTTTCAGGTATCTGTAGACTGATTCATTTCTTCAAACTGACCTTAAAATAGCAATACTAGTGCTGTTTGCCTTTTTAGCCATATGCCTAAGAAGAAATTTAAATATTTAACTAGTTAACTAAGCTACATTTTTTTGTATTTATCATTACTGATGCTCCAAATAACTCTTCTCGTTACTGCCTTTTGAGTCAATCCTACCTTACTCATACAATTTCCTAAGTCATATCCTTAAAATCCAGTAGATTCTAGGACATATGTAATAAACTGTGATGTGGGGAGCTGTGGTGAGGGTTTGTTTGAGGGAACATGTAATTTATCACAGCCATTTTTGCTATCAAGTGAGGGTTCTGCAATATGAACGTTGTAAAGCCATTTCACACTGAAATGAGGCTGTGCCAGCTGTAAGGCTGCCTGTGGTTGAGCTGTCCTGCCTCTGCTCTGTGGTAGTATTTTAATTACCAAATCACAGTTACAGGAGTCCTACATCACTCAGTGCACACGAGGTACAGGGAATTGTGAATATTTAATGATGGAGCTGGTTTGGTTCTTGTTTTACTCCTCAGTCACTGGGTAGCATTTACTGCCTGTCACCCACCTCTGTACTGAGTACTGACTTACTGAGTTTTACATTTATGTGACAGCACTAAATGTGTAATTTTTATCTTATTAAACTTCCCACCATCTTTTCCAGATGATGGGCTTTAATCCTTGTATTATACTGTAGGAATTAGGAGGACAAAGCAAAACTAAACATGCTTTATGATATATCTGGTATAGGTTTACTTACTTTGCACCATGCCCATGTAATAGCAATAATCATTGTACACAGCTCTGCCTAATGCCAGTATAATGCATTCCAGGAGTCTATGGCTAAATTCATTATGGAATGTCCTAAAATTCTCATTTCAGCATGGTTGATAATTCTTTACCTTCTATGAAATGTTTTAGCTTGAGTATAGAGATAAGCTTTTATGTCTAGCAGCCTATGCTGGTTGTGTGAAAAGACATTTATTGATGATTTTCCTGGTGCTTGCAAACAAGCTGGGACATTTTCTGATGTACATATGCTGCCTGGTGCATTTTCTGTGGTGCATTTTCTATGGTGCATTTTCTGTGGTACATTTTCTGTGGTGCATTTTCTGTGGTGCATTTTCTGGAGGTACATTTTCTGATCAATAAACACAGCATTATTGCACATGACCCTCTGGACAATGAATCTTTTCCTTTTGTTTCAGAACCTGTCTGGTGTCCCTACCTGCTTGTTCCAAGGGCTTCATTAGCTTTAAAAGCATTCCTGCTGCATCAACCTTGGGATGAGAAATACTCTCTAGATATTATGGACATGTAAGAACAAATATAGAGCTATATATAACATACTATTATTTTTTAAAGCCTACATATTTTATTAGTCTTTCAGTGCAAATAACTGTTGGATGTATAAGTTTCCTTACTTGGTGGCAGTCAAAAATATAATTAGTTCATTGTTTATTACTAAAAGTAATAAATAGATAAGGCTCTAAGGTCAGGTATTTCTTCTGGCTTTCAGCAGCACTTGGCTATTAAAAACTCCTGGCAATATTTTTATGGCATTATATTACTTCTGAGAAGAACTGTGTTCTCTTTGTTCTAGAAGGTAAAGCAGCAGTCAGAGTTGTTCCTAAAGTGTAACTGCCAGTGATACTCTGATATCCTGATAGACCTGTCTGTACTCTTGGACAGCCACACTCACATCATCAGAGGAGCACATTTCTGTGGCCTGGATTGGCTCATGGTCACATAATAATGCTCTAGGCATTGCCATTTTTATTAATTTTAAGGTTAATGAAAAAAAAAGAAAAATGGGAAAAGAAAGATTGGCACTGACTGTGAGGTTGAGTGGAAGCAAACCCAGTCTTTCCCTGCTGTTTTGGAACTGGTTACTGGATAAAGAATCCTGCATGCCTGGCTTACCAAAAGAATGTCAAAGATTGTTTCCATGTATGTGCTTGTGTTTTTCTGCTACTAGTAGAGCTCTACCATTTCAGATAATTCTGTCCTTTTTGTAACACAGAAAACCTCTGTTTGGTTTTTTTTTCTAATCCAGTGATTATCCAGAGAATGAAAATATTAAAAACCTTCTTCAAGAGCAGTTGAATTCATTGTCCAAGTAAGAATTTTTCCTATAATTACTTTTATAAGCTATGAAATTCTGGGATGGCAAAAAATCTGAAGTTTGTGGCAATTCACAGTCAATGAAGAAAGAATGTTTTTTGCCTCTCTAAAGATACACTTGAGTAATGACAGTTTTTATTTTTAAACAAAGGTAATTTTTATGTAATTTCATATAAGTTTTATGCAATTTTAAAATTTGGTGCTTTAAAGGTACTGATAGGGTGATGATTTGCAGCTGACCTGTGAGCATTTGGAATGTTTTAAGCAGTCCTTCTCAGGGATTTAGGGGTTCTTTATGCTGATCCAGACTGCATTGGACACTACTACTTAAATACTCCAAGGCTTGTTAGGATATTTGAGCTCTGAGGAAAAAAAAAAAAAGATTGCAGAAATCCTTTGTTGAAGATACAATTCCAGATGCATATTGCTCTATTTACACAGAAAGCAGATTTTGACATTTTCAATTTAAACCTTGAAAATTATAATTAAAGCTAGTAAATAGACAATTTTGTCCATTTTCCTTTTGTCCTTTCATTTAGTAGGATGGAAACAGTAACAGCCTGTTTTTATCCAGTCTGAAACATCTGTGGAAATTCATGCATGTGCATCCCTTCTGCTATGACACTACATAGCTGCAAGATTATTTGTAGCTGAATTAATATTTTAATTAGTAGAATCACTGCAGACTAATTGACAGCTTTGCATACACCCTGGTGGTGATTCCCTGTATTGCAAGGATAAAAGTTCCCTCACTCATTTGCTGTTATATTTCAAATTATATATAATTCCTGTTGTAATTGTTTTCATAGATGAATCTTTTCATTTCTAAAAAGAAACTTTATATTTATGTACTGTATCCTATTTGTGTTCAAAAGCAACCAAACAAAAAAAACCTGCCCAGCATTTTAGAGATTCTTTAACATTTTCTCTTTTGCAGTGACATCAAGAAACTTCTGCTTGATCCAGATTTTACACTCCTGCAGAGATGTCTCCTGGTTGCCAGGTAGTGGAGATTTAGATAAATACAAGATGTGTTTCCTAGGAAAACCTTGATGTTATTAATGCACAGGACTGAGCTGAAGTTTAAGAACTCACTCAGTTGTCCTTTAACTTAGCACAGTTTGTTACCCATATAGTAGGGTGGTGTTAGGATCAAAATGGAAATGTTACCTCACTGAAACAGTTGTATTTGCTTGCTGGATGCAAGGAACTTCCCTCAGTCTTGGTGGCACTGCAGTTCTGGCAACCACATTACAATTATTTGTTCATGTAATTTAGAGCTTCACAATAGTTCTGTACAAACAGGGAAGGGCCTGGGGTTTATTTCCAGTGTGTTTGTTCTGTGTGGTTCCTCTGCCTAAACTGAGCTCATTTTAGTCTGGCTGTATTCAGAGATGATTTTCAAACTTAGTAACTTGTGGTTGAAAGAAGATATCAGTGACTAAGTGTAAAATAATTATAAATATCACTTTCCACATATTTTTATGCTGAACATTCCTGGAGTTTAATTGCTGTTGTAACTTATCTTGCTGAATGTCATTATTCCATAATCTTCTCTCATGATAATGCAAACTACTTGTGCTGTCCACAGGAATGCACAGTCCTTGAGAAAATATATCCTATTTTTATGTGGTGCATGAAAATACACAAACCTGTTTCACATCCTCCTTTGTATCTTCTCAGGCTGTATGGGGATGAATCTGAACTGCATTTCTGGACTATTGCTGCCCACTATCTGCACAGCCTATGCCAGGAAAAGCCTGCAAAACCAGACACAGTTGTCCTTCAAGAGCAGTTGGTTAATCCTTTGGATATATGCTATGATGTGCTGTGTGAAAATTCTTATTTCCAGGTATGTCAAAGAGTTCAAAGCCAAATTTCATAGGAATGTCATCAGCACAATAAACACTGCATGTATTTCACTTTTATTAGTAACATACCAGTCTGGATTAAAACATTCCTGGTACTTAAAAATAGAGGCTGTTACAAAAAATGGCAAGATATTTACATATCTTTTAAATGCCTGGTTTTATTTCTTATGGTAGGCTTACATTTAAAATATTTTTCCTTCTTTGTCCAGAAATTCCAGCTGGAAAGGGTAAATCTGCAGGAAGTGAAGAGATCAACTTACGATCATACCAGGAAATGTGCTGATCAACTTCTTCTCTTGGGCCAGGTTTGTGGGTAATATTTGAATTTTTTATTCTTCTTCTCTGTCTATTTTGTATATTCAAGGAAAGCTTTTTCTAAATTTATTTGTTATTTCCTACTTGCATGAACCCAGTGCAGGGTTTTTGCATTCTTATGTTGAATTCATGATGGATTTTCAATGTTGTCCTTTCTGCAAATGTCCTATTGAAATTAATCTTAGTCATTACTAAACAGGGAGATATTTTTGTAGCCTGTTTTAGAATAACTTTCATTGTTATTTGTTCCATGTTTTAAAAAGGGTAAAAATAGAAAGGCTTTTAAACAAAATTGATATGTTGTGGTCAGAGTTGCATTTTTTTCTTTTGCCAGACTGACAGAGCAGTGCAACTACTGCTGGAAACCAGTTCAGAGAATGCACATTATTACTGTGATTCACTCAAAGCTTGCCTGGTCACAACTGTCACCTCCTCAGGGCCATCTCAAAGCACCATTAAACTGGTAGCAACCAACATGATAGCCAATGGAAAGCTTGCAGGTAAAATATCTCCTTTCTTTGCTTGTAAACTGATAATTCCCATCATTTTTAAGGATGCCAGTGGAAATAAGAGTGAATCCTGCTGTGATAGATCTTATATGTTCCATGTGCTGTAGCAGACACTATGCAGAGTAGTTAACACAAACTAAACAAAAATGATCAGTAACTGAGTTATAAAATCTAGCTTGTCTTGATTTATTTTCACTGGAAAACTTACTTCTGGAGTAAATCTTTTAGTAGTTGTTTGCACGAAAAGAAGCTGAGCACATAATATGTATTGTCCACTTTAATAATTAAACAATTAAATGAAATTTGGTGTCCTGTTGCAAAATGTGAAATATGGATTTTGTTTCCTTTTCAGTTCAGAACTTTTTTCATAATATCTCTACAAGTACAAGTTTCCTCTACAAGTACAAAGTTAATTTTGCTTAATGCAAGAGCTGAAACATAACTGAAATATTTCAGTTATAACCATATAACAGAAATACTCAGACATGCTGAGAAAATTAAAACTCTACTTGCCTGGAAAAATTACTTTCCACTCTGTAGACTGTTAACAACTGCACTGTAGACAACATTAAATTAAAATAAAGAACTACCTGTGAAATCTATTTATTTAATTTACAAAGATCATTATGTCTTTATGATGAGAAGTCCTGTGAACCTCTAAATTTGATTTCAGAACAAAGATAGACGAGAGCTTTGTGTGGCCTCTGTAACCCAGAACAGCAATGCAATAACTGGCACTCATTGAGAGCAGTCTCAGCATCTTCATGTGCTGAGGATATGGAGATCCTTTTCCACACTTGGATAGCCATTCTTTTCCCTGGATTTCCTGAGTGGAGTGCATTTTTGTGTTGCAGAGGGGGTGCAGCTGCTGTGTCTGATTGACAAGGCTGCGGATGCCTGTCGCTACCTGCAGACCTACGGCGAGTGGAACCGTGCAGCCTGGCTGGCCAAGGTGGGCAATTCCTCCCTTCCTGGGCTGCTAACACCCACCAGCTGCTTAGCAGCTGTGCTTAGGAGGGCTGAGGAGGGTGCTGAAGTTCCCTAAATAACTGAAACATCAATTAGAAATACCATTCAGCTTTGAGAACCACTCCATCAACACTGGCAGATTCTTCAGCCTTCTGACCACAGAGGTCTGTCCTCATTGTCCACATTACAGGATTGGGCATAAAAAGGCTTTGAATACTCAATTTTCTAATTTTTCAGCAGTTTGGGAAGGTCCATATAGCTGCAGCAGTGTAAAGTTGGCAATAAACTGCAAAAGCCCACTCCTGGATGTGGATGAGTAACTGGGCAGTGACTTTGTGCTGGGCTGTATGTAGTGTATGATTTCGAAATTACCACCACCCACATAAATATGCATCACCTTCTGTTTTTGTGTGCAGCCATAATTACAGCAAAACTACTCAGACACAGCATTAATTCTCCACATTATAAATGGACAGAAGTCAGTAAGGATTTTTCAGTGTCTCTTAAGCAAAGTTTCTGTTACGTTTCCTGAAGAAAGAATGGAAAAAGTTGTACTCAGATTGTCTAAATGAGAGAATGCTGCTTTTCAGAACAATAAAGATTTTTTTGCCCTTAAGTCTTCAGTAAAGAGCAACTTCATGATTTATAAAATCTTTAGGACATCTTGGGGTAAAAATGGTCTTAGTCACATGTGAAAACAGATTGACCCAAGAGAAGTATTTTTATACCCAGACATCTCTGCTTTTCCTTAATGTGTATTAATCAAGGAATATGCGTATTTTGTATTTAAAAGTGATGGTTTCAGATGCTCTTGCTGCTGCCCAGAGTGCTGCCTGAGTAGGTTCAGCAGCAGCAGAGTGCTGTGTGTGTGTGGCAGTGTGAGTGGCTCAGGTTGTGTGTGTGTGTGACATTGTGAGTGTCTCAGGCTCTGTGTGTGTGTGTGTGGCTCAGGCTCTGTGTGTGTGTGTGTGTGTGTGTGTAGCTCAGGCTCTGTGTGTGTGTGAGTGTGTGTGTGTAGCTCAGGCTCTGTGTGTGTGTGTGTGTGTGTGTGTAGCTCAGGCTCTGTGTGTGTGTGAGTGGCTCAGGCTCTGTGTGTGTGTGAGTGTCTCAGGCTCTGTGTGTGTTTGTGGCTCATGCTCTGTGTGTGTGAGTGGCTCATGCTCTGTGTGTGTGTTTGTGGCTCAGGCTGTGTGTGTGTGTGTGTGTGTGTGTGTTTGTGTGTGTGTGTGTGTGTAGCTCATGCTCTGTGTGAGTGTCTCAGGCTCTGTGTGAGTGGCTCAGGCTCTGTGTGAGTGGCTCATGCTCTGTGTGAGTGGCTCAGGCTCTGTGTGAGTGGCTCAGGCTCTGTGTGAGTGGCTCATGCTCTGTGTGAGTGTCTCAGGCTCTGTGTGAGTGGCTCATGCTCTGTGTGAGTGGCTCAGGCTCTGTGTGAGTGGCTCATGCTCTGTGTGAGTGTCTCAGGCTCTGTGTTTGTGGCTCATGCTCTCTGTGAGTGGCTCATGCTCTGTGTGCCCCGCAGGTGCGGCTGAGCCCGGAGGAGTGCGCGGACGTGCTGCGCCGCTGGGTCGATCACCTCTGCTCCCCGCAGGTCAACCAGAAATCCAAGGCCATTCTTGTCCTCCTGTCTCTTGGCTGCTTCACTAAAGTTGCAGAGATGTTGCACAGGTAAAGGTGAAACAGCACAACCTGTGTTTTCTCTTGTCCATGATTATTTCTAACATCTGTTTCTATTTTAGCGTATTTTTCTTTTTACTACAGGCTTTAAGATTGCCAGGAACCCATGGACCAAGCAGCAATGATCCATAGCATGTATGATTTTTTTCTGAGTAAATTCAGCCCTGATCCTTCTGGAAAATGTAGCAAGTGTCAGTTCTTGAGTGCAAGGAGAAAAGGGAGATATAAAAATGTTTTAGAAAGCCTCTCTGTAAGTGTTTTGTTGTGATGTCCTGAAATACTTTTCTGTTTGATATCCTAACAATTTTTTTTTTTCCCCATTTAACAGCATGAGGTACTTTGATAGAGCAGCTTTATTTGTAGAAGCTTGTCTGAAGTACGGGGCATTTGAAGTTAATGATGATACAAATATCCTTTTTCTGAAATGCTGTCTTTGCTCACTAAATCTTCACATCTCACCTGGTGTTCTGGAAAACTGAGCAGTTGCACAAACTTTTTGTACTATATATATATATAATAGTGCATATGTAAATAATACCTGATCTTGTTCTGTGGAGTCATCAGCCTGTAAATAAAAAATGCCACTAATAAGTCATGTAGATAACTTCAGGTCTAATTAAAAAAAATATTTGTGACATTAAAATTTCTATTGCAATTTATGCCATTGTATCATGGTAGGTAATTAAGCATATCTGAAATGTGTCTGGTTTAGTTTACAGCACTCTGCATATTGCTTTATAAATACTAAAATTACTTCAAAAAGAGGATTTAAAGCAACTTTTTTTTCTTATTTGTGCTGAAAAATCGTGGATTAGCACAATTGGTAGCAATGGTCAGCATTTTCACCTTGGGAGAGCCAAAGAGGTAAGAAGGGGGGGAAAAAGGGATTCTGAGGTTTTTTCATTTTGCTATTAATTTGTGTTTTCCTTAATGCTTCATTTACATAAATTGATCCATGCTGTGTATGCAGATTATGCCAGAAGCTTGAAGCTCCTGGGCTTTAAGGAGGGAGCTGCTCTCTTTGCCTCAAAAGCAGGAGAGAGTGGGAAGGAGCTTCTGACTGAGCTCAGAGAGTCAAAGGAAGAGGTGACACAGGAGTGAGAATTCCATGTTTGTGAGGTTTTCTGGCAGACTGGGATCCCACTGGGTGAAGATCCATTTTTCTCTTAAATCACTGTAATAGCTGATCTGTGTGATTTGAGCAAATACTGTTAAATGTGTTCCAAGTCAGGATTAAGAACTGTGGTGTTGCTTTTTTGTTAAATTTGTCTGCACTTTCACAAGAGGGGAAAGAAGCTTATGATAAAGTTATACAATAATATTTCCACTTTTTCAACTGTTGCAGGAATCAAATATAAAAATGTGTTGAGAGGCTTTCATACCTGTGTAAAAGTCTGGTCCATTTATTTCTAAAAATCAGATCTTAATAGGACTTCAATACTGTTGTATTTATATGTAAAAATGATTGAGTCTGTACTGTAAAAATATAAATATATTTAAAAATAAATAGAAATCACAAAGCACACAGTTCTTTCCTGGAACATCATGTTTTTTTCAGTCCAATTTCTTGTTTAAAATTGCTGTTATTTTAAATCAATTCACTGTATTGTCATTTCCATAACTGCCTGGGATGGATTCCTTAGCAGGTTCACTTGCAAATGTTGCTCTCCTAACATTCCAGAAATCCATGAAACATCACTTTTTTTGCAGTTAAGGGATTGTTATATTCCATTTTATTTTCAAGTGTGCCCTCCCTGCACACCCTGGGGACTGAATTCTGCCTGTCCAAGGATGGGAGAAGCTTTCACCTCCAGAGCAGCAAGGTCAGGACACTGCTGGTGCTGTCCCCAGTTATTGTTTTGTTATTGAATGTCTGATTACCAAAAGGTGAAAAAAGCATTGTGCAAAGCCAAAACTGGCTTTTTCATGAGATACTTCTGCTAATGAATCTTCTGGCCCACATACACAAGGATGCCACCAAAAACCTCTTTCCTGATTTTTTGCCAGTATTTTGGTATTTCAGTACTTGTTTGTGTTACTGTTTCTAATGTTAGATATCTCTTTTCTGTGTATTACTGATGAGAAATTTTACAGCTGGGGGTGGCTGCTGATGCTACACTACCCTTGCAAACTGAAGACTGTGGCATTTAGGCTAAAAACCTAAATTCTTCTTTTTCCCAGCTTGTTGGAGTTACTGAACTTGAGTTTGTTGTTGTGAGAAGAATCCTATAGAAGTCTCTCATTTAAATGTAACTTTGTGTTGTCTACTACAGTAACAGTGCATTGGATTTTCCTTTTGTTCAAGGATTTGTGGATATGTACTGGTAACTCCCATCAGCTTTGGGACATCTCCACCTCCAGAAAACATTTGGTACAAATCTTAAATAACATTTCTGATAAAATTGGAAAGGGTAGACTGTTCAAGTCCTTTTGAATACAAACTGAAAAAGGGAGTTTCATCATTCTAAGCAAAAAGTAGGAGTTATAACTGCAATGTGTTCTATTTGTTCTTGCCATGTCTTAAATAATCACAAAACACCTTTTGTTCAGTGTATTGTGAACTGTGCTTATGTTGTTGCTTTAGCTTGGGAAAATGAGTATACAAGGAAATTTGCCTTAAGTATTATGTGAGCAACAGAATTAATCAAAATTAACTGTAATTAGCAGTGGCCTAAATTCTGGCTCACACTGACTATTACAACTCTGCCCAATCCCTGCTCTTGCTTTTGTAGCAGCCTTTGTGGACAAAGAGAGTTGTTGTGAGCACACCCAAACTTGTTCTTTGACTGGTCATGATGCTGTTTGTCAGTGGGTCTCTGAAATAAATCTACTTCAGTTATAACTCTTGATTTATTTTTTTTTTCCATACATATTACAAAGGCCTTTTAATACTGAATGTTTCTATAAATTTTTAAGTGTTCAGGTTGCAGGATACTTTGTGGCATTCCCAACTGGAATCTTCCTGAGGAAAATAGAGTGTAATAGTGATTGAAAAGTTTATTTAGATAATATTGTAGTCTCATTACAATAATAAAAATATTTTTAAAATCTCTGTGTGTCTTGATTTAATACAAAACCCATCATCTGTTGCCCTGGAATTGAGTGCTGCTTGTGCAACTGTTGTCATTTTGCCTTCTGGACAGGAACAATGCTCTGGGCTGGGTTTAATAGAGGAAGTGATTACCCTTTGTACATCTGAGTCACATTTTCCATATTAATTCTAATGAAACATTGTGTTTAGGCAGTATTAATTCCCAAGCTTTAGCAGTGAAGTTTGTATGGGTTAAATTAGAGCAGGACACGGTCTGCACATCCTGAGTTTTGAAAAGCACAGAAATAAGTAATGAAAGAAACCCCCTCCCTTTCTGTTCTCACAATCTAGAAAGTGAACTGAATGAATTTTTAAAATAAATATAATTTTAACTCCTTTAAACCCCTTTGAGAATTCCTTCCTCCAAGCACTGTGAATACTGCAAGTAGCCCCAGAGGTTTATAATCTGTATTTTCTCAGGTTTGCATTTTGAAGCTTCTGTCAGCAGTGAAGCCATAACTCTGGAACCTGTGTTTGGCCATTCCTTGGCAATGAGGAAATTGTAAAATTTTGTTTGCAGGTCAATATACAGAGATTCTTCATGTATTTGTCTTTGCACACCAGCCTTGTTTTAATTAACTGGGGTGTTTAATTAGCAGAGCAGAGTATTTGTTACCTGTTTAAAGATTGCTGTGCAAAAGGCCAGGAAACCTTTGGAAATAAGGAAGTTTTTGGGCATTTAGGTTGTCTAGATGAAGAACTTCTAGTTGGAGAAAATCTTGCAGTGCACTTAATGTTGGTTACCCCCTTCATGGTTTTATATGAATAATTTTGGCCTTCCATGATCAACAACAACAAAAAAATTGCATAAGACTGAGTCTGCAGGGATGCAAAAATTGTTTTCAGTTCAGTGAAGCATCTGAAATTTGTCCATCTCTGGAGCTCAGTCAGTCCCTCAGGCAGTTTCTCTCCATGTCTGTGTGCTCAAATTCCACTGGTGGTTGTACAACCTGGGGGAAGCTTACAGTGAATATTGTCATGGGACTCTTGGCAGAGCTGAATTTTAAAAATTGGCTTATTTCTTTTCAGTTCTTAATGGGATTCTTTAAAACAGTCCAAATTATTTGAGTTTAATGATAATTGATTTACTTATTCTGTCAGTGAAAAGTCTGTGAAAATGGTCTTTCAGCTTGGCTTCAGTAAAGGCAGGTTCTAATTAGAGTTTTAATTGGATCACGATGTGTTTCACAATAAAGGCAGCTTGTAAATTAAACATATTGACCAACAGTGTCTAAAATTGCCTAACTTGGGTCAGTTTCTGAAGTACTTCCCAGAAAATTCAGTTTAATAGTGTGTGGGTGTGTTTATATACACACGTATAGAATTGATTCAAGGGGAGTAATTAGGGCAAATGACAACACTAAATTCTTGATTGCAGTGTAAAAATAATGAGTACTATGTTGCAAATTATTTGCTTTCATTAAAATGCAGTCTGCCAGTTTGGACACACTGCAGCCAGAGAGGCATTTATTATACATCAAGTAACCTGGCCCAGAGTGGTGATGTTGAGTGAGCAAATAATCTGAGAGATCATTTTTGGTGCAGCTGACTCTGGAGACAGAAAATGAGGACAATCACAGATTCTTCAATGGGGAAAGGTTTTGGTTTGGATAATCACTTGCTGCCCAAAATTATATTCAACTAAAAATTTAATTGCTGGGCAAAAGGAGAATAATAAAGGCTTACAAAGGAGTAGGGTGTGGGTTTTTTTTTAAATAATTAACTTATTTCTCAGAATAATTCATCCCAACTTGATATTTATGTGGATCATTCATTAATGAGTTCTGGGTAAAAAAACACCTGAAACTTACACATAGATCCAATCAGTGGCATAGAACTGTTTAATGGGACTGATACTGACCCCATATTTTTTAATTAGGAATTCTAATAGTAAATTGTTCAGTTTCTTCTTAAACACTGAATATAAAGAAGGGGAAAGATAAGGATGGGGAAAGAGTGTTTAAAAGGCTTCTGTAGGAATGGGAGAATGGCAAAACAAAACCAGGAGGTGGATGCTGCTGAGGTGCTTGTAGATTCTCAAGGCAAAAAGATTTTACTTAAAGGCCAGCTTTAATAGAGGAGAGGTTCAGCACAGCTGTGTTCTCACCTCTCCAAAGGTTGGAGCACTGAAAGATTGAATTGCAAAGTCAATATCTATCTGTTCTTTCCCCAAGCTGATTCAAATTCTTCTCCAACTTCACACCCCTTGCCTGAGTTAGTGCTGTGTTGTCACTGCTTTGTGTAGCTGGGACCTCACAGGCAAAGTGCATTTTGTCCACTCCTGTGGATTCCAGGGGAAAAGAAACACCTTAAAAACATGAAATTAAATTTTTTTAGAAGCAGACTGGTGGATTTGGACTCGTTGAAGTTCTTTTCTGTGGAAGGACATTCCAAACTTCCTTGGCAGTTCTGAATCCTGCCTTCCCTAAGGATGGGCAGAGCTTGGCAGAATATGGAACCAAAATTTCCTAGCCACGTGCAAAGTGCTTTCCTCCCTGTTTTGCTCCTTTAATCAAAAGACAACATCCACCTCCTGAAACATATTTCTGATGAGTATTTATGATTTGTAGGGAATTAAGTCCCCCTACCAAAGTGCATCCTCACAACTTAACTGACAACTCAAGTGATTTCTTTCAAATTTTGACAGTAACAAATGGGCTGGAGTTGCAGAAATACATCCTGTTCTAAAGAACTGATTATCAGAAGGCTCCCAACCTCCTGTAAGAGAGAACTCTGCCCTGTTCTCTCTGTTCTCCTGCCTTTTAATGAGTTTAGTGTGGAATGACCAATTAAAAGGGGAGATACTGGAAAGGGTAAAATTTACCATCCAGGTGGAAGTCATAGGCACACTTTGAGGGGTTACAGCTGGCACCTCATCCATCTGATTCATCCCATAGAAACAAAACATGCAAATGTAGCTTAAATAGAGCATCTAGATTTTAGTTGTTAAAGTTTGTGGGGGTTTTTTTATAAATTCTAGAATTTCTTTGTGTTTAACTTGCTGTTAGTGTGAGGGTTTTTTTGCTTTTGGATTTAAAATGGCTTTCTGGCTTGGCTGTAACAATTTGGAAGAAAAGGAAAAGTGTGGATCCCCAAAGGAGGGAAGCAGCACATTGAAAATGCAATCACAGAAGGTAAGTTTATTTCAATCTTGAAAATCTTAGAGAAGCAATTGCAATTAGGTGATACTAAATTTATATCCATGCTATTCATTGAAATTGTTAATCCCTTTTCATAGGTTAAACTTCCCCCTCCACCTTCCTGTTTTCTCCTCCTTCCCTGCAAATGCAGCATCAAAAGGAGGAATTATGGATGATGGGGAGGGAGCAGCTCATGAGCAGATGCTGCAGGGAAAGCAAAGTTAAATATTTCTCCACTGAGACTTTCGTGGCCCAATTTAAAGGTTTTCTTTCTGGAAATCAGATCCCCAGGTTGAAATTTTTTTTTTTTTTTCCTGTGTCATTGTCATGGCTACTTCATTTAGCAAAGAGTGGCTGCAGGTCAGGAAGGTTCCCCCTGGCAAACTCTGTTTCAGTGGCTGCTTTCCAGAGGTTTATTGAGTGGTGGTGTTATACATTGGGTTCAACAGATGCCAACAGGTGATTTTAAAAAAATGCAGTGTTATTGCTTTTCACCCTGGTGTAGAGGAGATAATAGAGTTATGTTAGACTTGCCTGGCTTTTATTTCACTTGCTGTAACTAATAAAAAGCTACAGGCAACAAATTTCAGTTGCAAAAAAAGGTCATCTTTCTGCCTTTTTTTTTTTTTTTTTTTTTTTTTTTTTTTTTTTTTTTGTGTGTGTGTGGTCATTTTTTCAAACTGGTTTCATATTTATGGCCCTACTGCATAAACCTTTTTTCTCTCCTTTTGGAATCCAACCACAGGCTCATGAATAATGGTGTAATTTGGTGACCTTTTGGAAATATTTTTTTCCAGCGTTGTTTGTGAACTTTTATACACACACCTCTTTTTACCTTTTTGGTTTCTGTCTCTAGTAATGCTTTATATGAGGCAAGTTCATCTGGTGTTTTATGTAACCTGCAGGACCAACTATTTCAGAAAGTTTTGAGCTTCTCCAGAGCTCTGTGTCTCTTGTCTGGATTTACTGTAATTCTTTTGAGTTGCTTCAGCTCCAGAATTTGCTTGTGCTAGGAAAAGCCAGCAAGGTTGCTGTTGCAGATGTTGTTTTTTCAGGACCAGCTTTTGGTTTTCCTGGTTCCTAAATGAACTTTTTCCCTTTTTCCTTGGTGGTTTGGTAAGCAACCACTTTTCTTTTGAAGAAGAAAATTGCCTTAGGAGCATGAGGACATTTATTAAAGCAATGGACCTAATGTTTGAAAGGCAGCTGAGGACCTCAAAAAGAAATCCCAAAACAAAAAAAAATGCCAACACACACACACACAAAAACCACCAAAAACAAACCACACCAAAAAACACCCTGCCCAAAAAACCCCAAAACACAAAAAAAAAAAAACAAAAAAACAAAACCAACCAAACAAAAAAAAAACAACACAAGCCCCTCCTTCCCTCTTCTCAAATATCTGAGTATTTTCTTTCCTACCATGTTTTATTTCAATAATTTCTTGCATCTGGAATTTTAACTGGTACCCACAGTAATGGCAATACTGGGTCTCAATCTCTGGTTGGTTGTGCACAATCCCTCTCTAGAAAGCTGATTGATGTGGAGTATTTCTTGGCTTGTTTGGGTGCTTGTTTGCTTGTTTCTTAATTGCTGACAGCACAAAAATTTCATTTCCACAATCTGAAGATTGATTTTCAAATTGTCAGCATTGATTTTTTTGCTTTTTCTATGTTGTAAAACATAATAGGAGCTGGCACATGCAAAATGCTGTACAAACCAGCCCATGCTTCTTATAGTTAGGAAAAGAAGGCAGGCATAGCCATTTTTCCAAACTGAAAAAAAAAATATGGAGCATTTTCTTTCTCCCTTCTCTCTATAAAAATAGTTCTTAAATCCTTATCAAGCCAAGGAGCCTTTTCTTTCTGACCGATTCTTCCAGTTCTACTCTGTGGTTTACCTCAGCATCTGCTTTCTTTTTCCATTGCAAAGTTAAGCCTGGCTTTGATTAAAAGGCAGATTAATGCAAGGAAAAGCAGCCTAGCTAATATGGAGAGAGCAGGGAGAGAATTTGTCAGAGATCACCTGGATGTGATGTTTTCTGGTAGCAGCTTTTTCTCCCAGTAGGACTAAGCCAGTGTGGAGGGAGTTTATTCTTATTTTATGCCACAACCATCTCACCAAAAGCCAAGGCACATTCTTTGAACTGAACTGAAATCACCTTTTTATCCTTTCTGACTGCTTTGCAGGCAAATTCCTCGGCCACAAGATTATTTGCAAAGCACATTTTTCTCTTTCCCATTCCTCCACATTTTCATGTTTGATGAACTTTTGAAATGTTTGTTTTTCTGTGAAACTCCCGCGCTGTGTGATAACATCTTAAATTAATTCAGGGACAGAAATCCCAGGAAGAGTGGCTGAGGGAGCTGGAAAGGGGCTCAGCCTGGAGAAAAGGGGGATCTGCACAACTCCCTGACAGGAGGGGACAGCCAGGGGGAATTTGGGATCTGCTCCAGGGAACAGGGACAGGAGGAGAGGGAACGGACCCGAGTTACACCAGGGGACGTTCAGGTCGGATATTAGGAAAGATTTCTTCACTAAAAGAGTGGTTAAGCACTGGAACAGGCTCCTCAGTGAAGTGGTGGAGTCACCATCCCTGAAAGTGCCCAAAAACCAGTGGATGTGGCACTTGGGGACAATCTGGGGACAAACTGGATTAGTGGGCGTGGTGGTATTACAAACTGGATTTCTTAATCTTGGATGACTTTTCTAACTTTATTATATAAATTTTATTTTATTACCATTGTTCCTATTATTTTAATATAATGATTGTTATCACTATTAGCATTATCATTATTACCATATTCGCATTTTTGTAATTATAATTATTTTGCCCCTTGCTGTGTTCAGTACTCTGCCATGAGCACTTTCCCTTTTCAGCTTTGATTTTCCCTACTCCTAAAACTCCTGCCCCATCCCCTCTTGTTTAAACACTTTACCACAGGAGCTTTAATACGGAGTTATTCCAGTGAAATGCTGGGAGTTTCCAGCTGCTGCAGGAGAGGGCAGCAGAGATCAGCGAATGGAGAGGGTTGGGAGCAGCCCTGCACAGTGAAATCACCCCTGCCAAAGGGGCCGGGCTCTTCTTGCCCCATTTTCAGTCCTGAAGCAGTGGCAGCTCCCAGGCACCAAGCAGGAATGATCTCAGATATGGATTTTGGCATCAGCTATAAATAGCTACCCGAAAGGAAAGAAGGGCATGGAGAGTGTCCAGTTTTCTTATAAAAGCTCATTAAACTCGAGCTCACACCTCACTTGGAATCTGTTCTGATTAGGCCAAAAGGAAATGCTTGACAATGCATTAATAAATGTGATTTAAAGGTGTATTTTGCATCTAATGCTGGAAAGGTGGGGTCTGCTTCAGAACTTAGTTGTGGTCGAGTCTGGTTTGGTTTCTGTGATGAAGAATTGCCTCTTAATTACTGAGGATTTATGTGACTTCTAAAGTACAAAATCACACTTGATGAGAAAAAAGGGAAAGATACCCAAATTGTTTTGTTTCGAATTTTTATTTGTTATAGAAATATTTAACCATACAACTGTTAAAAACATTTAAAAACACATCAACAAAATGAGTAGCTGATGAGTATACCCTTTGCCATATGGAATGTTCAGGAAAAACATGCCAAAGCCACTATGTTTTATCTGATCTTCTATAGGAATAACTAATCAGCAGGAAAGAACCATGAGCATGGACTGGAGCATTTTCCCAGGACAGCTCTTGGCACAAGGCAGGACTGATGGACACACTTTTGGGGAGCTGGGAGCAATATTCCTGGAGAGGAAAGGAGACTTTGGAATCTTTGCAAGAGTCTTTATCTGTCAGTCTAAAGCTGCTGAGGCAGTGCAGAGGGTGAGAAGGTGGCTGCAGGTATCAGCCAGCCCTGTCTATATTTAAAGCAGGTGACATTTCCCAAATACAAACCAAACCCAGGATTATGGAGCAGGGACTGAGCACTGCTGTGCTCCAAGAGCCACTGTCATCCTCTGGGGAAGTGCCAAAATAAGCAGGGCTGGAGCAAAGGACAGTGACAACCTTAATTTTGTGCATCTCAGAAGTGTCTGTAATTGGGAAGAGCAGAGGAGCCCCAGCAGGAGATTTTTAGATTGCAGCTCTTCATGCACCACGAGTAAGGAACTGTGTGATTTCAGTTTTAACCACTTTGTATTCCTGACATTTGTCCCAAATGCTTTTTAAGGTCCAGTTCGTTGCTACTAATTTTTTTTTTTTTTTTTTTACCCACTGTTTTCTTATTTATAGGAGGAACTGAATTTCTGCTGGCAAACCTTCCCCATCCTTTTCCTCTTTCAGTCTCTTACAGATGAAAACATGTTTTCACAGAGGAATGACTTAACACTGAAAGGCTCAGCTCCCTCCAAAATCTTCCCTCCTTTTCACATCTCTGTAGGATTTCATCCTTGCCAGCTCCTCTCTCAAGTTCCAAGCTGCTGACGTATGTAACTTCTGAAGACAGCTCTCTTGTCAGTGTCAGAGGGTTTTATGGCAGTAATTATCCCAGAATGAATACTTTGTTGGGATTAAAGGTTTCAATTAATGTCCTTTGGGGTTTTATTTTGTTTTGTTGGGTTTTTTCTTAAAGTTTCTGTGTGCAAATCATAGGCTGCTGTTTAATTTCATCTTCCAAACTTTTAATTATTTAGAGTTTTGCCCTTTTTCCTTTGACTAACATGTTACAGGTTCCCTGTGGGAGTCCAGTTCAGGATTCAGTGATAAAACCAAGTGAAGAGTTAATTGCTTGGGCTCTGTCCCATCCTATTGTCTGCCCTCTGACTTAACAGCTAAAATCCTTAAGATGACATAGCTGGTGGGAACAGTGGCATTCACATGAGGTGAATAATCTCCAAGAGAGCTTTTCAAATTCACTGTGAGGCATCTTCAGGATGTAACTGAGCAGGGCTTTTCTGAAGGCAATTGTACAGCAGCTGAGCATCTGCCCAAAGATTCCTTATGTACCACGCCTTCCCTAAACCCATTCAAGTTATTCAAAGAGAATCAAATGACAGTGGATGTAAAAAAATTAAGAAAAAAAAATCGGCAAAGTGAAGTCATATTTGTTCTGAAAGTTTGTAGAAAAGGGTTGGATTCTTTTCTGCAATGCTGGCAGGCTCTGGTTCAGCTCTGGCAGTAATTATTCAGAGGAAAGATGGATTCTGTATAGGAGAGAAAGAGAAAAAATCCACATAATTCCCAGGGAGTCTTGACAGTCAGTGCATTTCTGATTTCTGACATCTCTGGACAGTGGGAGAGGACAAAAATGAAGTTCATATTTGATATACATGAATCCCTGAGGTGGAAAAACCAGCCTGTCTCCCAAGGTGCCACCTGATGCCATGTCTGCCCTCTGGCTCTGGGCAGGCAGGAGCTCAGCTCTTAGACACCCACCCCAGATTTAGAGTCTCATTTAAAATCACAGCTCTGCTAAAAACCTGTGTGCTGCCTCTCCAGATGGAGCTGGCCTGGTTTCAGCCTGCAGCCATCCATCCTGGGGGGTTTGTGTTGGCCAAAACCAGGTGGGAGCAGCTCTGGGCTCTGGGCAGGGGGATCCCAGCAGGATCCTGCACTGCCAGAGACACCCAGATCCCAAATTTCTGCTCTGGTGTGGGCACAGGGATGTACCCCTGCCCCTTTCACTGCCATTCCCCCTGCTCACACATTTAATCACTGCCCCCTGTGCTGGTCCTGATCCTCCCAGTGCTGTCTGGCTCAAAAAATACACAAAATGTGTGGCATGTAAGCAGCAGAATGATTTTCTGGTAAAAACTTTCAGGTAAAAACTTTCAGTGGGGCCTGGGGAGTTTTTTGGTGCATATGGTTTGATTTGCTGTTTAGGGATTAAAAATCCCTTTCAAACCTTTGAGGCTTCTTTTTAAATGCAGACAGTTAAATTCTGTTCATCTTCACTAATTCAGGCATGCACAAATGTACAACAGGCTAGTGACAGTTATTTTAATATTAATTAAATGCAAAGACTGCATTTAGTAAAACACCTTGTTCTAAACCAGACATGGTTTCCTCTATTAAGTTCCATTTTTCTCTGTTTTAAAATTGTATTAATGAAAAAAAAAAATGGTGAATAGAACATTCTATATTTGGATGATCTTTATAGAACTGAGTTTATTAGGGATTGTTGCTCCTTATAATTTTCCTCTGGTAGCATTTTAAGCCCAAATTTAAAATCTAAATTGTTCCAAGTCTGATCCAACCTGACCTTGGTCACTTCCAGGGATCCAGGGGCAGGCACAGCTTCTCTGGGCACCCTGTGCCAGGGCCCCACCAACCTCACAGGGAAGATTTTTTTTTCCTAATATCTGATCTAAACTTACTCCATTTCAGTTTGAAGCCATTTCCCGTTATTCTGTCACTACATCCTCTTGTAAAAAATTCCTCTCCATCTTCCCTGTAGGTTTCCTTTAGCATCTGATTCCAAAAGCAGATCTTGCAGCCAAAACTGTCGTGTCTCTGATGGAGCTCAGTGGATGGGGATGCCAGAGCCAAGCCAGCCTGGAGGTCCCTGTGAGCCCCTGGCCACCAAGCTCTTAAATCTGAGCAATATTTGCTTTGCCATTGCATCCACCACCTTTTGCTCCTCCAAGCTCCTGCAGGATGAATTCCTGCTGTGTCCAGAATCCCTCCTGGCTCCCAGAGCCTCTCTGGAGCTGGGCTGGTGGCTGAGGTTGAAGCCCTGCTGTGCCTCTGCTGACTCAGAACCTCCCAGGACACATTTACAGTGCCAGGCTGGGCTCCTGCAAGAGGGCAACCAGACCCCAGCCCTGGGCCAGCAGGTGGAGGTTGGCAGCACAGGGCATTAGCCAAAACCTCTCTCACCATCCCCAAAAAAGCTTCCTGTGAAGTGGTTTATTCCCACTCCTAGTGGGATGGAGCCAGAAAGGGAGTGCTTGGAGGAATCCATGCTGCACTCTTAATAAAAAGAGGCTTTCAAGGGAGGAATGTGTGAGCTAATGCAGTCCCAGGGCAGCAGGAGCTCGTGCTGGGACAGGTTCTGTGCCTGTCTCTGTCTGAGCCCCTCTACCTGCCCCTGCTTGTCCCTGCTGCTTGTCTCCTGGCCCAGGAATGCTCAGTGTGAGTGGTCAGAGGTTCAGCACTCAGTGCACAGCTCCCAGGCTGACAGGAGCAGCTTCCCCAGGTGCACAGGCAGGGGGGCAGCCTTGGGGTCACCTCCATTCAGCACAAGGGCACTTGGGGATGGCCAAACTCCCAGAGTGCACAGGCAAAAAATAGAAAATAGAGCAATAAAACACACATTTCAAACACCATCAACAGCCAAAACCATCAGAGCATGTTATAATGTCCTTGCCTCTTGAATTAAAAATTTCTAAGGGAGATTTTGGAATCTATACCACCAAAGTTTTATTTTTAAAGAAACTGAAGTACTCATTTTCTGGGAGCAGCAGAGATTGATTATCCAGGAGCAGAAGGTTCAGTGACAGGCATTTCATGGTCTCTTGCACTCTAGTTTTATGTCTGAAAAATATTTTTTCACTGCCTGTATAAATGATATTCCCTAGTTTATCTAAAAAGACATTGCCTTTCAGTTGGCACTCAGGTATCCCAATGTGCTCAGCCATGAACTCCACACAGATCATTCATCTGAGCTATTAGAAACTTTTGTTAAGAGGGAAAAAGTGTGCTCCTGAGCTATTGGAAAGTTCAGGGGTGTAAAATATTTCCTGCTTCAATGAACATTTGAAAATCTAGTGTCTCATTACAATGGTCATTTGGAAGCTGGAGCTGGCAGCTCTCACTGGGGGGGAAAAGGGTTGTGACAATAATGAAATAACAGTGAAAGTGTGAGATGGCTGACAGTGTTCATAAAGATGTAATTCCTTCACAAACTGAACTTTGAATTCAGTGTCAGCAGACTTCTTGAAGAAAATATTAAGGCACAAATGAAAATATTCCTAGAGAAGGTTTGATTTTGGGGGCAGGAGGAGTACAAGGGAGAGAGGGAGAATGGTTTCTCAGCACTGCAGGGCAGTTCAGGCTGGAAGGGACCCCAGCAGAGCTCTTGTCCAACCTCCTGCTCTGGGAGGGTCAGCTCTGGATCACCCTGGGCTGTGCAGGGCTCCTGTGCTCTGCTTTTGGAACCCTCAGTGGATGAGGCTCACAGCCTGCTCCCCTGACCTCATCAGGGAGAGAGCTCTATCACTAAATTTCTATCTGCTTGACTCTAGATACTGGGAACCAGGAGAAAATGTGACCAGTGGTGGCCTTTGAGACAATTCTCCTTCTGTGAAGAGGCAGGAATGGACAGCTCTGGGTTTTGGGGGGGCAGAACTTTGTCACTTGCTCACTCTATTTTGGGAGAGTGTTTATCCATCCTGCCCAATGGAGCTGCTCCAACTGATGTAAGATAACTCTAGAAAGTTGGCTGGACACTTTTAGGAAGACAGCAGACTGGAATTTTGGCTGGTGTGGCCCCCACTGCCTGCCCTGCATGGGGAAACACAGGACAGGTTTCCTATTGGTTTCCTATTCATTGCAAAGATGCAGCCAAGGACAGAAAATGCACTCAGGTTTCAGCTTTAATCACTGAAAATTGTTGAAGATCAGCAGAGTGATGGTCTGGAGGAGCAGCCTGAGGAGCTCAGGTGTTGGGCACACAGCCTCAGGATGGCCCAGCACCACTCCTCACATATTCCAGTTTCAGCATCTGTTTAACCACGGCTGGCCAAAGCCAAGAGCTCTGAATTTGTATAATCCCATCTCAAGTTGGTACCTGTTAAAGCAGGTGTGCATTATTAGTGCTGGATCTCTGGAAGCAATTTCAGCTCTGTTGATATTTCCTCAGGGTTTTCTTTTTTCTTCCTTTCTTTATGCTTGTCTTAGAATATGCTTAATTGTATACAAATATCAATGTTTGTTTGTCTGTGGGAATGTAGGAGGTAGGAATTCTGGGTTTATTTACTTGCTGATGCTGACCACGTTGGGGAATTTAAAAGTAGTATGTGGGTATCCAAAATATGATTAGTTTTCAGTATCTACCAGTCATTAGGTTACACTTTATAGCAATTTAATAAATTCCCTGAGAGAAGGTATTTTTAATATAAATTGTAACAATGTGATGGTTTATTTTAATCTTGTTTTTTTCTATGCATAGTACATACTGATGTTAATTGTTGTTTATACAAAATTTCATACACTTTAACCAGTCTGTTGAAATATCCAAATATTTCCCAGGGTAATAGCTGCATTTATGATTGATTTTTATCTGTCAAATTCAGCTTGGAATGGAGACTGGTGTTTTAAAACCTGTTTCTTTTATCCAGTGCTATTGTAAATGGAAAATTTTAATTTTAAAGCATTTAAGGGAATAACAGCAGGCTTTAAAACTGTGTATTTAACTGAGTGGTCTTTACCTTCAAAACCCAGTTACTATGGATGAGACTCTCCCATGACTGGAGGTTGCAAGACTGGATCCAGAGTAAATACTTGATTTATTGGGAAAATATTCTGAGTTCTTTGAAATGTTATTCAAGATATCCTAAAGTATATTTATAATTTACTGGAAATTTTTGCTGCTCCAAACTTATTTTTCTTTCTCTATTGATAGTATTTGATGTATACTTACTCCAGCTTGTGCAACAAAGCTAACCCTGTTAGCTAACAGGGTAACACATAACCCTGTGTGTAACAGATATTTTCCATTTCCTTTGAACACTTTTGGGTTAAGTAACCAGAGTTTAGAATATATTCTCTACAGAAATCTTTAGAGAGTGAGGTTTTGGGGATGCTCGTTTGATCCCCATCACTGTTGGTTCTGCCAGGTGAAGTCACAGAATCCCAGAATGGTTTGGGTTGGATGTGAGTTAAATCCCATCAGTGCCACCCCTGCCATGGCAGGGACACCTCCCACTGTCCCAGGCTGCTCCAACCTGGCCTTGGGCACTGCCAGGGATCCAGGGGCAGCCACAGCAAATCTGGGCACCCTGTGCTGGTGTCCCACCACCCTCACAGGGAGGAATTCCTTCCCAAAATCCCATCCATCCTCCTCCTGTTCAGTTTAAACCAACTCCCCTTGTCCTGTCCCTCCATCCCTTGTCCCCAGTCCCTCCCCAGCTCTCCTGCATCCCTCTTGGGCACTGGAAGGGGCTCTAAGTTCTCCCCCAAAACATATTAACTCTTGGTGCTTGGTTTGCTAAAAACATGCTTGAGAAACTCATTCCCCACAAAACCACCTTGGGACACACTGCTGAACTATTGACTTCTTTGATAATATTTCAATTTCCATCTAAATATTGAGAGTTCTTGGGAGAGCTGGTTAAGAACCAGCCCTGCAGTGCTGGGCCCATCCATGGATGCAAAGACATGAGCCCAGCCAGCATTTTTGTGTCTATGCCTGTGATTAATGGGCTTGGGGTGTTTCTGCTCCAGACTGGGCTGAACCTGAGCTGACATAAATTTCAAGCAGACTTATCAAAGCAAAGAGCAGCCTGGTGTGGGGGAGAAGGCACAGGATCAGACCCTTTACCTTCATCTACCTCACAGCAGACTCCAGAGGTTTATTTTATTTTGACTGTGATGGTGGAAACAAATTCACTGAGATCTTATCAGGCAAAGCTCAGTGAAAAGCACATTTTACATTCAAGCTATGAATGCTTGAAAACAGAGGCTTATAAGGACATTGCTGAACAAGGTTTGGCATTGCAGCAGGGTTGGTGCCAGCAGGGTTGGTTAAACTGATCTTGTTTTTAAGGTAAGGATTTGTATTTGGTTTTACACAGTAATGCCTCAAAAAAAAAGGAGGGAAAACATTACTTAGGATGAGTCATAAAAATGCTTTAAAAATGCTATTAAGATTTAAGGCATAATTCAGATCCTATAAATCTGCTCTGCATTCTTTCACTAAGAATGACTGACTTTTATGAAAACTAGGGACTGTAAATCAAGAACCTAAATAAGGGGGGATTTTGACATGTAAATATAGATTATGCATTAGCTGAGCCCAGACTTGACTGCCTCCTATTTCCAGGGGGCCACACAAAGCAGGCATTTATTCTCCTGAGCAACACTTTCACCTTGTAAAAGCTGCTAGGCAAAAATATAGTTTATCATTCCTCTGGGGAGAAACTTTTTTTTTTTTCCTAGTGATTTGGGAAGGGGATTTACTTGCTCTTTCACTCAGCCCTAGTTTTCTGCCTCCCTGCTCACTCATTTCTGGTTTAGGGCTGTGTGTGTGTGTTTTTTGAGGAGATGCTTCTGAAAGCAGTCCTGAAGCTCTCTGAACACAGGTGTTGAATAGAAGGATAAACCCAGCTGGAAGGATAAACCCAGCTGGAAGTTTAAACTCAGCTAGAAGTCAAGCTCACATGTGGGTACACACACACCCTTTTTCAGTCTACACAGGTGGAGTTTGCTGCTTCTGAAGCTGATTTAAGCAGCAGCTTCCACTCTAAAACCATCTTTCAAAATGCCAGCAGCCTTGCACCACCTTATCACAAATGCACTTGACCATTTGCATCTCTGGCCTCAGCTCCATCATTTTCCATAATTCACCCTGGGATGGTGCACAGGGAACCCTCCCCTGTCCCTGCACTCCTTATCAGGGCAGCCCTGGCACAGCAGCCAGGCTGACCTCACCTTATCTGCCTTGGGCTCCTGTGTTTAAACAAGGAGGGCTCTTTGTGGTGAACTAATATCAAGCACAGCTTGACTGCAAGCCTGGCTTTTAAAGAAAGGGCATCTATCACTTTTATGTGGCATTTCAAAGCAGAAGGCATTTCATAATGCTGGGAGACAAAGGAGGGATTCTGTCTTAATGCACAGCCAGCCAGCTAATGATTAACTTCTCTTCATACTTACTAGGTTTTAGGGAAAAAACCTCAGCAATCCCAGTGCCATGGCATGGTTCAGAGTGGTGTGGAGGAGTTTGCTGCACTGTCTGAAGTGATGTGAAACCTGTGCAGCAGGTGGGCAAAGGTCTATCATACACTTCAAAAAATGCATGCAAGTAATACTGAACAGCCTTTGAAGCAGGAGGAGGAGGGTTGGGGTTGGGATTGGGGCAGCAGGGAGCCCCCACCCTACAGGAGAGAGCAGAGGGTGCAGACCAGGACTGACAAGAAGCTGGAGGCTGAAAGAGAGTCAGTTTAGGTTAGATGTTAGGAAAGAATTCTTCCTGTGAATGTGGTGAGGCTCTGGCAGGAGCTGTGGCTGCCCCTGGATCCCTGGCAGTGCCCAAGGCCAGGCTGGACACTGGGGCTGGAGCATCTGGGACAGTGGGAGCTGTCCCTGCCATGGCAGGGGTGGCACTGGGTGGGATTTGGGGTCCCTTCCATCCCAACCCAATCTGTGCTTGTGAGAATGACCTGCTAAATTTGTTCACCCCTCAGATTAAAACAGAGAGAGAGAGAAACAAACTCCTCATTCTCACTCCTCCTCCAGTGGAAAAATGCCTTCATATGTCCAGTTTCCTCTTATGAGAACACAATGCAAATGAGGCAGAAAAAGGCATTTTGACTTTTTGACTTGCCAATGCATTGCCAGAGAGATGGAAGCCCCTAATCTGATTTCTCATGAGGGTGTTGTTACATGTATTCTCAAAAATTATTATTTATGAGTGAGTTAATTGTGATAAAAAGTCTTTTTGTTTTGGTTTTGTTTGTTTGTTTGTTTGGGGATTTTTTGGTTTTTTTTTTTTTTTCTTTTGGGTGGGGGGTTGTTTGTTTTCATTTGGGATTTTTTATTGGTTTTGGTTGTTTTGTTTTGTTTTTGCTTTGTTTTTTTTTGGTTTTGTTTTGGTTGGTTTTTTTTTGGTTGTTTTTTTTGGGGTTTTTTTTTTTTTTTTTGGGATTTTTTTTTGTTAATTTGTCAGGGGTTTTTTGGGGTTTTTTGGGGTTTTTTTTTTTTTTTTTTTTTTTTTTTTTTTTTTTTTTTTTTTTGTTTTGTTTTGTTATTTGCAAACTGTGAGCAGCTCTAACTTTGTAAGTGCAGAGTGAAAATCTGGAGCTGAGTGTCCCTGGTCAGAGACCCCTGGGGGATGATCTGCAGGGGTGTTTCCCTGGGCACCTTCTGGGGTCTGTTTGCATCTCAAGAGCATTGCCTGGGTCACTCCAAGAGCAGTTTGGACACATTTTCCATGGGATTTCCTGGGAGGGAGTCCCAGCAAGGTGCAGCAAAGCTTCTCCTTACATTTTGGCCTGAAGCTGCTCAGAGGTGTGTGAACTGCTGTGAACCCAGAGAGCGCTGGGGCCATGGGGCTCTGATTATTAAACACTTCTCCAATGTCTGTAACAGCTCTCACCCAAGGACACTCGAATGCACTGGTGATTAACTGCTCACTCCACACTCTGCCCCTGGAGGAAACACCTGGGAAAGCCCTGTCAGCCCTGAACACCCCGTGGTGGAGAGGGACAGGGTCTGAAATGTCATTTAAAGTGCCTCAGCAGCTCTGAATGTCTATGGCATGGTTTAAAATAAATGCAGATGCCACATAAATACAACATAGCAAATCTGCTTGGTGATTCTGCAGTGAGATGAAGGGCGTTCACAGGTTTAGGGTATTGGGGTATGATTTGAAAACCTTCTTTCCAGCATTTCCTTCTCCCACTCCAGGATTTTGGAGGGGAAGATTAAACCAGTTTTGTGTCTCTGTTTCATGTGCTGTATTAGACTTACTGGGCTTGAAACAAAGGAGGTTTCTCATGCAGAAACAAGCAGTAAAGAGGGAGCTCTGCCCCAGGGCCAGGTCACAGTGGCCAGGTAGTGTGGATAACCCATGTTCAATGAACTGAGAGCCAGCAGTGGGTCAGAGCCTGCCTGAGCTCCCTTGCCTTGTTCTCAAGACCTTCTGCAACACAGAGAAGTCTTTGCCAACCTTTTGAACACCTTTGTGTCAGCCTCTCCTCCATACAGGAGGTGTTTAGAGGGAATTTGGTCTATTTTCCTTTTTCCTTTATTTTGCATCTGTCCTACAGCCTCCAAACTCCAGGTGAGTTTGTTGTCTGTGTAACTGGATTTTGTCTTTGCACGTACTTGAAAGCAGCTGTCAACACCAGTGCTGAATTCTTCTACCTCCTTTCAGTCTTTCAGACACAGCTAAGCCTAAAACCACAGAGCTGCCCTGCCAGCTTTCCTGCATGGCTGGGGTTTTATGGCAGTGTCACCCCCAGGTGTGACTGACAATTCATAAAACCCTAAAGCTGGGGGTGGGAAGGGCTCTTAGGTCAGCAGTTCCATTTCCCTGCCAGGGTGGGACGTGCCACAGGTGTTTCAGGAGTGCTGTGCCAGTGCTGGCTGTCATTAATCACTGCATTTTGAGCCTGAGACTAAACCCTGCTGGTTCTGAGCCCCAGCACCTCACAGCAGCAGCAGTCCAGACTGCCCAGCTCTTCCCAAAGCTGGGACATGATGGTTTGAAATGTGATATCCTGTGGTCATCCATGGGATGAGCTGGGCAGGGTTTCTGTTGTTGGGGAGATTTAGACACTTGCTGAACCTCCTTGGTGTGATAAGTTAATCTGCCCTTGCCTGTGTTTAAGTCAGGGAGGATTTTCATTCTGTTCATTCACAGTTTAATGTGCTCTTCCCCTCCTTAGAGTTCAGCACTGTGCAGATCACTAGGGTCTTATACCATGATACCTTTTGCAGAGGAAATTTCAAGCTATTCATTAGCTATTCATATTAACATTTTTCTTCAATTTGTAGAATTAGGGTTATTAGGGTATTTTTGTCTTTTTTTTTTTTTTTTTCCAAGCAAAAATGAAATTCTTTTACTATTTACTCTTCATATGTCTGACACAAAGAAAACAGAATTAAAGCAAACAGTAACTCAGCTTTTACCACAACATGAAATCCTGTTTGCTCCCTGCACATCAACTGTTGACATTAACTGGCAGATATGCCACTTCCATGCCAGGGTTTCATTCTTGGAACATGAGATCAGTCTGACTCTGTGAAAATAAACACTAAAGAAAACATGCTCATTAAAGTGCTCAGCTCATAAAGGCCCAGAGCTCAGAAATCTGGGCAGCTGCTGCCACCCCACAAGGCTTGCTCAGCTCTCAGCTCTGTTTTTGCAGGTAACCAGCCTGGTCTCATTCCTATTTAGAGTTACAGGACTGCAGTTTTCCCCCAGCACTGTGTTTGGAATTACCTCTTTTCTCCATGCTGCAAGTGTCAGTTCTTTCACTATTTTTCAGCTGTTTCCATGTCATGATAACCTGGCACTTCCTTGGCTTGTTTTGTTACAAAGCTGGAGATTTGTTTTTCTAGAGTTGTTTCCTTCTCTTTTTTATCTTCCCCAAGCCCAGAAATGACCCCACAGCAAGGTCCAACCTCCTCTGTGCCTCCTCTTCCTCCACAGAATCTTTTACAGAAGTTAAATGTGGCATGGGCTGTCCTTGCCTGGGGCTCAGAAGATGTTGGGACATAAGAAACATGGCACAAGAAATATGAAGAAAAAGGAGAGGGAAATGCTCTTCCCTAGAGTTACAATTAAAGCTGAATAGGGAGTCCTGAGTTGAAAAGTAGAGAAATTAATTTTGTTTCAGGTGGAGCTCCTTTTGGAGGGAAGTGTTGAAATGAGAGAACTTTGGCGTTAAGGAAGTTTTTATGCTCAACTAAGTGGTAGCTGAAAAATTGCTTTAAACAATTTCAGTAAAACCAGCGAGCAGGGAAATTAATTTCCTTTCAAAACGACGTGGTGGAGAGGCAAAGCCTTGGGTTACAGCTCAGACAAAGAGAAAAAGTAAGTGCTTTCCAATAAATTCCCTGTGCCTGTCATACTTGTGCAGCCATCTCTGAGATTTCCAGGGCAGGTGCAGTGGCTGGAAGTGCCAGCTCACCTTGCCTGACCTCCCACATCACACAGGGCTGGGGCTGACCCTGGAATTTCTGCATCTGGCACCTCTGTCTGAGCTGTGACACGGCCCTGAGATACCCATCAGCTCCTGGGAGGCTGCAAGCAGAGGAAATCCATCACATCCTTAGGTAGCTGAGTCTAAATCACTGAGATAAGCTGCACTTCTGAGGCTTTCCCTGAAGTCAAGAATCTGCTGGGGAGGCAGAGCTCGTGGGAGGTGAGAGGCTGCAGGTCCTGCCAGTGTTTCTTGAAGATGGGAAATGGGGAAAATGCAAAATGTTGCTCCAATTCCAGTGAAATATAAGCACAACATCACTCTGCAGAGGACTTGGTGGGAAATGTATTCTCCAGGAGGTTAAAGGGCTTTGAAAGACCAGTGGGCTTGGGTTTATTAATTATTTGGTTTTCAATGATGACTTTATTTGAGTGACCAGGCACTCTATAGTGACTATGCTCTCTATAGCATAGAGAGAACAAATGAAAACCACCTTGGGAAAAGAGAAAGGATTCTACCTGTGAAAAAAATTCTATTTGGTTTTGTACTATCTGAGTAGAGGTCATCTTTTTCTGTTCCAACTGTTTTAAAAACTGATTTTGAAAATATTTCACTTATGGGTTTAGCATTTAACACCAAATCTGTGTCTATACCAAAGACTTAATGAAATTTAGGCCAAATTAAGAAAGAAAAAAGTTGTCTGAGGTGACATCACATGGAATACCTTTATTTCAAGTTCACAGCTTCCAAATGATGTTACTCTAGTAGTGATAAACACAAACCCACATTTCAGTTTTGTTGTTCTTCATGTCTATATAACCACAGCCAGAGTTTCTCTGACCTGAACACAAAGTTCATTACTGTTAGAGAATACAGTTTATTATTTAAGCAATATAGTTTTTACCAAAATTTGAGCATAGGTGCCAACTTATGAGCCATCCAGTGGCTCTGTATATTTTTTTATATAAATATTTTATATAGTTTAACATATTTTAGAAGTTTCTTGTATTTCCTCCCCTCCTATCTACTGTATCTTTACTGCAAACCTCTGATGTTCCTGCATTTTTGCTTCATTCCTTTTCCATCTCCCACTTTCTGCAATACAGATCTCCTGTTCCTTGCTCAACATTTCTCCCTTCTCATCCAGAATTTCATTAACAGGGATGCAAAACAAAGTGGAATTTGTTGGGTTTGTTTAAGGGCAATTATTTCAAATGAAGTTGACCTGTGCTTTGTGGGTGAAAATACATTTTTTCAGACTTCTAAATAAGGGGCTAGGACAGTGTGTCTTTATCATTAAAACACCAACTATGCCTGAGGTAAAAAGAAATGAAAATACAAGGAAGATGAAAGCTGTCTGAGTACCTGTGGTATGAAGACCAAGGTATCTAGGGGTGGAAAGATGAATGAGAGAGATTGGAAAAAATGTTATTCATTAATCTATCAACATGCTTTTTTTTTTTTTTTTTTTTTTTTTTTGGGAAGGGGGGAATTAATTAAGAAAAATTAAGCAGGATATCATCTGAGGAGACAAAATGCT
This sequence comes from Muscicapa striata striata, assembly GCA_030060385.1. Lineage (NCBI taxonomy): Eukaryota > Metazoa > Chordata > Aves > Passeriformes > Muscicapidae > Muscicapa > Muscicapa striata. Next base: position 1,544,866 of record JAREIS010000171.1, read on the forward strand.
AAAATACATGAGAACTTTACCTTTCATATAAATAATGTAGTTAAGGAAATATATTTAGTTAGCAGCCTAATTTCAGGAATATGAACTAGACTCAGTCTATGGTAGCTGCCTTGACCAATCCATTATGACTGGAAGGATTTTGCCTGCTTAGAGTTGCTCTTCTGAAACTTCCATTATCACCACTACAATACTGGGAATCATAAAAAACCAGGGAACTTAGGGCTCCCATGCATAACACATCAGTGCATTAAAAGTTCTCATTCTGGGGTCTCAATGTTGCTCAGAATGAACCCAACTGGAGGTGAATTACACAGAATTTCTGCACAGAATAGCAGCAACGTGCTCTGCAGAGCATTTGGCTACAAAGGTGTTCACTTCAAGGCACCTATTGTACCCAAAATATAAAGATTTTCTTTTTTCTAGGAGGCAAGCAGGAAAATAAATGTGCAGATGGCTGTCCTATGGAAACTGTAGAGAATTGCTGCAGCTCAGGAGCACCCTGGTCTCTCCACAGTTATCAGTGCTGTTTCCAGGGCAGAACTTTCTGTGAAAAAGAACTTTTCAAGCTTCACAGCAGAGGTAGGGTTTATTGCACGAGCCACCAACTGTTTAAAAGTTGGGATGCTCTGCCAAAATGATAGTGTAGCTCAGGCTGAGAGGTGTCAGCTCTCCCCAGCCATCTGTGGCTGCTGGCTGGTGGGTCTGGGGGCTCTCAGTTCCTCCTGCACCTCCCTCCATGCAGGAGAAGCACAGGACCTACCATGGTGTCAGGCAGAGCGTTGGAAATATGAAGTAAAATGTTTATTTTCCAAAAGCAATTAGGTGTGAGTGAAGCCCTGTCTGGTTTGGGCTCTGCTTCTAAAGGAATGGGCTAGAATTTGGCAAGTGCTGGTCTACCCAGAGAATGATGATATTTGAAAAGCCCACAGTTTGGAAAGCAGCACCCAAATAACTCCCACTGGCTTCTAAACCATATCTTAAAGAAAAAAAAACCCCAAACAACAAAAAACCCCAACCTTATGCTTCTTCTATAATAAAATTAGCAGAGATCAAATTAAAATTAGTTTTAATAAGGTAGGTTAGTACTGTCTAATAGAATCCTCTGACTTCCAGAATACTTTGAAAGTCCAACTTAACTATTAGATCACAATAAGAATTCAGAAGAAAATTGTGTACAGCCTCCATCTAAATTAGGCTGGAAGTATTTTGGATCTGTTTTCCTATGCCCTGCTTTCATTGCTTCTTTTATTTTTGACTGCTTCATAGGGTATCAGTAATTATGATGGAAGAAAAATGAAAATAAATCAAAGTTTTTGCAAAGGGTTATAGGAAGTATATAGACTCATAGCCTAGGAAACCTTACCAAATTCATGTCAATTACCCAGCCTGTGACCACAGAAGCATTTTAGGAAATTTCCTTTCATTTGTCTTAATTTTAGATATCTTAATAATGTGTAATGCTGGGGTGTCCTGCCTCTGCTTTTCAAGTGCAATTAGCTGCAGACAGGCTGGGGTTGGTGCAGTTGTGTGCTGGGAGGTTGAGGGGACACAGTGGGAGAGCAGCCAGTGCCACCATCACAGCAGAGCTCCTGGAAAAGGAGGTGGAGAAAAGCAGGAGCACATCCCCAGGTCACCCTTCCCTGCTCCAAAGCCTCACACTGCACCCACGGCCTTTCTGAGTGAAACACTAATCTTAGAAAAATCAGCATTTCAGTTAAAAGTTAGTTATTTACTAGAATTAATTAAAAAGCAAATGGATAGACAGACCTTGCTGAAAATAATTAGAAGGAAAACCGGGCTTGAGGTAGTTATCTGAAACTTGAATAATTGATTGTGTGTCATTTTATGTTTGCTCAACTGTGCTTACAAGGGAAAAGATGAAACTAGTGAGCAGATCCAAAGGAACATAGACAATGCAACCAGAAACCCATTCTTTGAGAAACTGGACTATCCCCAGAAATCATTTGTATTGTCATTGATAGAAAAAGTCAAGAGTTTTGGGTGAGGAAGACTCACCTTACTTCCTCCTTTTATAACCCCTCCCCACAAAAAACGACCCCAAACTTAATTTAAGAAGTCAATCAATGCTTAATAGCTATTGGAGCTAATTACCATAGGAAGCAGAGATGGGAGGGGTTGTTATTATGAATATGTATTTGTTTGAAGTTTTTGTCAATAGACTCTGTGATCACCTGTGATTTTGCACACTGCTGCCAGCTCTGAATAAACACACACTTTGTAACTTTAAATTGCTTTAAATGGTTTAAATTGTTTTTTCCATCACATTTGAGTATGGGTATTAGACCAATACTCTTATTTTGGTAAATCATGAGCACCATAAAGCACCATAAAACAGCCTCTGCCTCAGTGTGGGTGGGCACTCAAAGCAAAGCCAGACACCCAGCAGTGCCCTGATGTGTTCTTTTAAGCAAGATGTTCTTCCAAAGGAGGGACCACAAAGATGTGGGAAACACCTGCAAGGTTTTGTTGCATGGGACCCAAGAGGAGTCCAAAGCTCACCTGCAAGTTCTCTGCAAAGCTGTTGCAACAACATGTGTAAGGCAGGGAAGAAATGCACCTATTTATTTATTTATAGGTTATGGTTTTTTGTGCAATGAGATGGGCACACAGCAGCAACTGCAGCGTGAGGGAAAAGCACCTCCCATCATCTCTGGGGAGCACAAGGACTGGGAAAAGGGCCAAAGGTGGTGGCTGTCCCCTGGGTGACAGCCCAGGAGGGGACACTGCACCCATGGGTGTGACACAGCACTGGCTGAGTACCTGGGGTGCTCCAAGATCTTCATCTCAAAATTTCCTTACTAAGAACCCTGCAGGTCCAGCTGTGATTCACAGATGTCAAGCTGACACAATATTTTTGTCAAATCCACCCTGTCTAGTTTCATTTGATGTCTTGAAAATATCACCTTGAGTGGGGGGGAGACAAACTTGTTCCATAGGACCAAGTAACTTTATAGAACAAGAATATAACCATCCCTAGGTTAAGGCCAGGAGGGAATATTTGACTTCCTATGTAATCCAGGGCAGGCTGCATTATTCCACAAAAGGATATGTTTTAGAAAGACATCCTCTTTTGTTTAAAACTTTTAAGTGATGGGGAAACCATGCATGAGAAGTTCTTACAGTGACTGACTGCTACCGAGGAGAAGTCATCACCCATTTTCCACTTTGAATTTATGTGGCTTCAGTTTCCAGTCTTTCAGTCTGTCTTTGTTTAATATGTTTTATTCTTAAAATCCTCCAGTATAATATATATATATTTTTTTTTTTTTTTTTTTTTTTTAATATTTCACTCTATATTAGGGTCAAAATAGTGGCAGGTCACCTTTAGAAGTTTAAATAGATCTAGCTTCTACAGTTATTCAGAATTTTCTAGAGGTCTTATTATTCTTTCATCTGTGTTTTGGCCTGTCTCCAGTGTTTCAGTAACAGGAGTAATACACACATTTCTTCCAGATTAGGTCTTTTAATTTCTTATTCCCTCTCCATTTCTTTATAAACTTGCTGCTGGGCTGTAGCAGGGCTGACACCTCCCCAGCTGATGAGCTGCCATGAGGAACAGCACACTTGGCCAGGCAAGGGAGCTTCTGCTGCAGCCCAAGGCTCTGGGAGAAATTAAAGGAAAACAGCCCCTTCTCCCTGGGTGTCCTGATCCTCATGAACACAGCCAAGAGCACAGTAAATTAGAATAAATAGCCTCACACTGAGGGAGCCCTGTGCTCACAAAGGGGGTTCAGTGCTAGGAGAAGGTTTGATTTTATTTGTCTACATCTGTACCAGCTCAGGGAAGTGCCATGGTATGTGCAGTGCTGGCTGTTAATGGCACTGCATCCCTAAAAAACCCATCCCAGCAGGGCTCTGCAGTGGGGCAGGAGTGCAGCTCGGAGCTGGGGAGCTCTCAGACCACAGAGGGTGTTGGTTTGGTCAGAAGGCTTTCCCTGCAGGGTCCAGCACTTATTTTCAGTCCTGTTTTACCCTCTTTCCCCCTGATCCAAGACTCTGTAGCCATGATTAGTGTGGGAGTAATTCCAAGGGGAAAAAAAAACCACCAGCAGAGAATCTGGGATAGGTGTGGTGCTGGGTTACACCTGCCCACAAACATTCTGTACTCATGGCCCCCACAACAACATTCATGGGATGTACAAAGGTACATCCCTGCCCTGAGCTGCCTGAAGCTGCTCTGAACCTTTATAGGCTTAAACAAACACCTGGTGGAAAGAGTAGGAAATACCTGTAGGATCACTGGGTGAAATCAGTCCCCCAGCACTGCCAAGGCCACCACAAAACCATGTCCCCAAGTGTCACATCTACAGGGCTTTTAAATCCCTCCATGGCTGGTGGCTCCAGCACTGCCCTGGGCAGCTGTGCCAGGGCTGGACAACCCTTCCCATGAAGAGATTTTTCCTAATATCCCATCTAAATCTCCCCTGGCACAATCAAGAGGCATTTTAATCTGTTTCCTGTATCTACTTAGATCTATTTCCTTTGGTCTTTAAATAACCCATTGCTGCTCTTTAGGGGCTTTCTCAGCCCTGCAGAAGGGGAAGGTAAGTGGGGTTCTGGCTCTCATACTGTGAGTGAGACTTTTCAACATTCTCTTTAGAAGATCTTTTCAGAAAGCATGACCCAGAAAATACCAGGCTTTGCCTTTATTGAGCTCTGTAAGTGACAATCAGGAGCAAACCCATCCTTTCAGTGCTGAACTGGATAACCTGGATTGAATAATAATTGCAGGTAATAAATATGTTATCTCAGGATGAAATTTTTACAAGTTTGCTTTTTTCAGAAGAACACTGAGCACATATCATTGAGCCTCTACTGTTTTTTTCTCTGTTTTCTCAGAAAAAAAAACAACCAACAAACAACCTCCCTTTATTTGAATAATGTCAAAACTACAAAATTAAAAACCCTAAAGAGATGATCTGAAGCTGAGGAGACATTTACAAACCCTGGGATTTTGATGGGTTTAAAAAATAAATCAAATGTCTAATAACTTGAAGTTTTCTTTTGACTTGAGAAAATGGCTTTTGTAGGTCTATATTGATATTTCACTGTAAGAATGAAAAGGCAGGGTTAGTGTCTGTGTTCCATTCTGGGATGTGGATTCAGGTCACCTTTTGTGACCTGCTCAAGTATTTTCAGTGTCCTACAGGAGTCAGAGAATCTTTCTTCTCCAAGTTGGCTCTCTCAGGTACTCTCCCTCTTCTGCAATTGCAGAAAGGTGTGCAGAGCTGTGTCTGCACCCTGCAAAACATGGAACTCTTGGAATTCTCAGTCCAAGGGCTAATCTTTCAGCTAAATTCAATGTCCCAGCAGTAATGGGACATTATTCTTGTCCTGCTGTTGCTCCTGGGATAATGTGACCATGTACACCACAGCACAGGCAAATCAGAAAAAATCATAATTCCAAAAGCATAATAAACAACAAGTTGGGGTATTAAACAATTCCTTTGTCCCTTTAGACTGCAAATTGTTCTCAAGGAGTGACATGATAAAGATCTGTTCTGTCAGGAAGGAGAAAATGTTTCAGGGGTCGTGCTCTGGGGAAATCTGCTTTGCTTTAGGAGCACCAAAATTGTGTCAACACAATCCTCAAGGTGTAAGGGCTGCTCTCATGCTCTCTTGGTTCAGGGGATTAGAAAATGGCAGATTTGTGCTCATTATGCTGCAGACAAGCAGAGAAGCTATTTAAAATATTGTCTAAATTCTTTCAGTCTGACAGGTAAGTGATTGCTCTGTTGGATTAATGGGCCATCACTACAGGATGTCCCTGCAGGCTCAGGTTTTGTTCCTTTCCTCCTGGCAAGCTGCAGCATGATCCAGGTGTGCAAGTGCCAAGAGCATCCTTTCCATCTTCCCTGTGTCACTCAGTCTAGTGCTGGAATGTCAAACAAACAAAACCCATCCCTCAGCAGCCAAAACCAGACTGCTGGCACTAGAACGTGGACTCAGGAAAGAAAAGGTCACTTCTATCTTTTTGTACAGAATCCAGTGGGTTTGTTATGTTAAACTGATAATGTTTGTTATCAAATGCATGAAAGGATCCAGAATAGTACTGAGAGATGGAACAATAAAAAAAAAAAAAAAAAAGAATAAAGATGACAGGCACTGATGCAGAATAGCCAGCTAACTTCTCAGTGGCTTTTGAGTCCTGCTGGTGAGGCTGGTTCTGTGTCTGGGCTCACTGGGACCCCTCACTTGCCTCCTCCCCACCAGCAATTCTTCTGGTTTTTCAAGGATGACAGGCCAAGAGATCCCAGGGTGTGCTGAGCTAATGCCAGCAGTGTTTCTCCTTTGTGGATCAAATAGCAGGAATTGAAATGAGCCTTCCTCAAATTCTCTCCCAGGATCTCCTCCAGGCAAAACTTTGAGGTTTGCATAACTCTGAAAAGTAATCTGACTTGACTTTGGCAATGAAAAAGAAGCCTCTTATTTGTGCCAAGAAAAGATACATTTCTTTTTAGTAGCAATTTTCATTTCTAATATGTCATTTCTGTCTTCCCCCCCTTTCTTTTTCCTCTTACTGTGACATTCCCCTCTTTTCAATATATTTTTACATGTACTGTTCCAGGCATGCTGAGACAAGAGTAAGATATGTGCAGTAGTTTATCAGAATGCATGAATTTTGTGTGGTCAAACAAAACATTTCAGTTACTGGTCTGAATGTGTTGTTCAAAACTGGAGGATTATAGGAGTAAATGGAAAAATCAATTTTCCTTTGTTTCTTGAAGAAAGGACAATCCAAAAGAAAAAAAAAAATTCCTTTACAATTAATAGGTTAAAAATGTGGTTTTAATACAATATAACACATTGCCAGGAGAGAAGTAAAGCAGCTATTGTCATTTTTGATGAAGGCAAATGGTTTGTGTGACACTTTTCACTTTCTCATATGAGAAAGTTTAGTTTGGAGCCAAGTACAGCACAGAGATGCCAAAATGTTGTACCTTCTGCCTTTAGAAATTTGTGCTAGCTAGAATTTTGTGAACTAAATTAGTTTAGTTCAGGACTTACTAGATCTGAAAGTTTCAAGAGACAACTCTTGCCTCAAAAGTGGATATTTATTTACTAAAAAAAAAAAAAAAAAAATTTATTAAAAGATGAGCACATCTCAGTGATAGAGCTGTGGCTGCTCCTTGCAGCAGCTCTCATGGGGAGTTCTTTTGGAACTCTTTGCTCTGGAGAGCTCTGTAGTGATAATCTCAAATTCCTGGTGCTCTGGTGTGTCTCACAACATCACAGATATGCCCTGACTGAAGCAATCATTCTCCCCTCATTAGTGCTGTAATCTTTTTTTGGGAAAAAGAAAACCACCTAGCTGCACAGGATGTGTTTGAACCCAGAAAAGTCAGAGGGGAGCTGCTGAGCCAGGCTGGGAGGGGGGCAGAGGGATTTCCCAGAGGAAAATCACAAAAAAGGGCCAGCATCAGGCAGAAGCAGCTCTCAGTGCAGCTTTGGGCTCTGGGGGATGGAGAACTTGTGAGCCCCTGGTGTTCCACCTGGAAATTCCTGTTAATGGCAAAGGAGCAACAAGGGAGCACAGCCTTGAGCCAAAGGGGCAGCTCGGTGTGATTTACTGAATTTCTCATCACTATGGATGGAAAAAAAGGGTTTTTAGGCTTCCCATGGCCAGGCTGTGTTTGCAGTGGGATGCTCTTGTCTCCCATTGCATAACCACTCTGCAGAGAAAAGCACCTTCTCTATTCTCTGTGCCCCTTCCAGCCTCTGCACTCTAATCCTTCTCATAAATTAAGAGGCACTAATCACCTACTGCTCCTCCAAGTTTCCTGCTCCTGTTTGATGTCACTGTGCTTAATTCATCCTTTACACTGGGGTTAAGCCTGGCTTGCTTTTCTCAGTGCTGCCCCTATTTAATCTTCTTAATTTATGTGGTGTGCTGATATTTGTTTAGAGCTCTAAAATAGATATAAATAGTAAAATGGAGACATTCCTGAAACAAAGAACCTCTGTTCAGAAGAACTGGAAAGAATCCTCTTTGTCTGCTCTGAGGAGATGATATTCATGAGAAATTGTGTAAAGAAGAAAAGGTTCACTTTGTCTTAGATTGTTTTTTAAAAACAAAATGGAACCTGGGACCAGATTTTTTTTATCTTTTTAGCATTGTGTAAAAAATATAAAGAATAAAACTCCCTACAAATAGATGACATCATCCAGAACACCTCTGTGCTATTAGATTTTTTTTTATTAAAAATAATATGCCTTCAGGAAAAAAAAAAGCTTCATCTTTTATTGACAAAACAAGACAAAATCAGCTATTAATTCTGGCTCTCCAACCCAAAACATTGACTGAATTAAAGATATTACTTTAAAAAAGAAGTCTCTAGATTTTCCTGCAATCTTAGGATAGACAGCTGAATCCTCAGTGGTGTTGGGAGAGATGGAACTGAAAATGGCAGAAAAACATTCCTCTACACAGGATCCCCAAAGGATAGAAATTAAACTGCCAGAAGTTTGTCTTTTATGCAATCATGACACTGATTTTAGGTTGATGTTCAACTGACCTTTGCTAGTTAGGTGTAGATTTCTATCCTCCTAACCCATAAATTTCCTACATTTTAGACAAGATCCAAATGACATTTTTCAGTTGAATAATCTCAACTTTTTTTTTTTTTTTCTTTTTTTTTTTTTTTTTTTTTATGTTGTCTCAATCTCACAAATGTCCTTTTCAACACCAATTTACCAAAGCTGGCTATGTAAGTTCATTAGACCTTCAACTGGTTTTAGATATAAATTTGTACAATATCTGCATAACACAGAAAGGGAATCTTATTACTCTAAATAAATTGTATATTTAAAATACACAGTGCTAATCAAAGAGCCCCCTAATGCTCTGGTGGGGTATTTTTTTGCTTGTTTTTTGTTTGTTTGTTTGTTGTTCATGTTTTTGGTGATAATTATTTATGGAAAACACCAAGAATTACAGACTTCTATGTTCAAGACCTGTGCAGCAGAAATGAATTCTTAGAGATCAGCAAAATAGGAGAATCATGAAGTCTTCTTAAAATATTTAGGCATTTGCTTGATGGTGATTTAGTCAGTTGATTAAATTTTGTCAAATAGGGGACAAAAAAGCTTCAAGGAACAACAAGAGAAACAAATACCCACAGCTTATACCAGTGGATCCAGTTTAGCTGGCAGTGTTCTCAGCTTTCTGTATTGCTTTAGTCCAAATTTGAGTTTTGTGTGACTGAAATTGTTCCCTGGCAGGGTGGGCAGGGCTGGCACAGGTGCCCAGATTTGCTGTGGCTGCCCCTGGATCCCTGGCAGTGCTCAAGGACAGGTTGGACACTGGGGTTGGAGCAGCCTGGGACAGTGGGAGGTGTCCCTGCCATGGCTGGGGTGGCACTGATGGGATTTAAGATCCCTCCCAACCCAACCCAACCTGTGATTTTATGCTATTTCCATTCAGACCACAGCTTTGTGACTCCTCCCCTGCTTTATGCACAGTGACCATTCTCAGGCAGAAAAAGGCTGCTCAGCTCCTGGCTCATCCCTTGAGTGATCCCCTCTGGTGCTGAGACAGGGAAATGGTGTTGGCTTTGCCACTGTGGGTGCCTCAGTCCCAGTGAGCAGCACTGACTGGTTCCCCTGGGCACGGTGTGCCCAACACTCCCCAGCACAGGTTAAATCAGCATGTCTGGGGCTGGGCTGGGAGCATTTGCATGTCTGCTGTTTGCTGAGTGTATTTATCCAGGCTGACACCATCACTGCTAATAACCTCTCTGTAATTGTCTTGCCTTTGACATCACCTCCCACCCAGCTAATTGGATTGTGCCTCCTGATTTTCCCTATTTATTCCTGCCTCCCCCATCAGCCTGAAAGGCAACTCCCCATTTGTATTACACTAAAACAAATGGGTAACTCCCCATTTGTATTACACTAAAACCCAGTTGGCTGTCACAGAAACCAAGGCTCAGGTTCATTTTTCCACCTTGCTGCAGGAGCTGGGTGAGTTCCTGCTCTGGTGGAGCTCTGGCACTTGTGGTGTCACCCAGGACTTTGGAAGTCAGTTTTGCTCTTGCTTTGCTTTCACCAGAATTGTTCCCATCTGGACAATATGGGATTTTACAGGCTTCCCAATCTGAGTGTTAGCACTGTACTCTCTCAGGACATGAAATGAACACATGAACTGTGGAATATTTAAATTGTGTTCTTGTTTAGAACATGTAACACACCCCACATAATGCTATTTATAAGCATGGGGAGAGCAGTGAGTGCCTCAGTTAAAACAGCCAGCTGACTGTGGCTCACAACATATAGAGCACTTTCCTCATAATGTTTGCATTTGTGGGAATATTTCTTTTTCCTTCACTTTGTCATGCACTGAATTTGAATGACTGATCTCTTGCATGATAACTGATGTGGCTGTGATACAGCTGGCAGGCAACTTGAGACATTCTTTAATTTTTAAATAAATATGTTAAAATAACAGCAATTGAAACCGTGGCTATATTAAACTTGGTATAAATAATCTGAATTACATAAAGACAGCTATAACTTCATAACTTGGATTCACCTATGGATTCTGTATCACTTAATCCATTATTTTAGAAACATTTCTAGGTAGAACATATTAGCTGACTGCTTTGGCTTTTCTTGGAGGGACTGAGGAACTTTTTGCCCCTTAAGTTACCTGTAGTTTCTTAAAAGTGTAAAAAGCTACAGGACATCATGCTTTTCTATATACAGACAGACTACTGAATAATAAAACATCTTCAGCACTGAGATTACTTTTTCCACTCCAAGAAATGCAATATTTCCACTAAATGAAGTCACAGCTGGTGTAAATCAGCAAATTCCCATTCCTCACTGGATGCAGTGCAGCTTTAGGAAGTGCCTGGCATTGTTATCAAAAGGGTAAACAAGAGATCAGCCAGAAACCTCAGACACAACTGACACTGTAAATTCAGTGGGATGTGGAGCAGAAATTTTGTGTGAATTTATCTGAAACAGATAAAGTGTGGTTTTTTTCTTACTCCAGAAATGGCATGGCCATGCCATATGCACTAGAGTAAATATATATATATATATAATGTAAGAAGTATATATTGCTTAACACAAGTGCTATTCCAAACATGCAGCATAAATCCTGCCCCTGCTTTTAGCAGCTGTAGCAACCCCAGTTCCCCCAGGAGCAGTGGAAATCTTGGCTCACCCTCCCCTGTCCTGCACCTCCCACTCCCACCCTTGGAGCAAAGTGAAAGGATTTAGGGGAGATTTACTGTGGCAAGGAGCCTGAGCCTGTCTGTTTAATTCCAGAGCTGCCTTCCCTTTGCAAAGGAAAGCTCACAGCCCTTGCACACCACTTTGTGGTGCAAAACTTCTCTTGATTAAAGCACTGTATTAATTAACTTTGTGCTGATATCATTGACTGCCTGTGGTGATGGTCCCCCTGCTTCATCTGCTGCTGTTCATTCTGGGACCTCCAGGGCTCTCCATCATGGGAAATATTTGGGTGCTGTTAGATTTATATCTGAGGGAGTCTCAGGTTGAGATTTTTCATATTGCTCAGGGGTGTAGGATGCCAGATTCCCACCATGCTGATGAGAAAATAAACTTTCCCTTCAAAAAGGGCTCTCAGCTGAAGGATTTCACTCACACCAGGTGAAAACTTGACAGGTCAGAGGCTGTTTTCATGCCTGCTGATGAGATGCTGCTGCCACAGGTGAACAGAATAAAAATAATCAACCTGATTGGCTGGACTTTGCAGCTTTTAAAAAGCTCTGATGGAGTCCTTTGGGTGCTGCAGTGCCCTTCCTAGCACCAGCTGCCCTTCTACACATCAAAATCTATAAAATAAAGGTCCACAGGCTGTGTCCTGTACATAATGTTGATTTCTGTCTCCTAAACAAGATTAAAAGTTGGCTGAAAAATCTCTTCTACCTATAATATTCTGTGTGAAAAAACAACTGGGCTTACAGGTATGCTCTCTTGTTTGAGTGGAAAAGGATAAAGGTGGCCAGTCTGATTTTATTTCCTTAAAAATTATTTATTTCTTTTCCCTTTCATGTGTTTGTGCAGCTTTTGGGATCCCTGGAGACTGTGTATCCAACTGCATCAGGCAGAAACAATTTCTCCCCTTCATCCCTGAATCTCAGCAGCTTTGTTGTTCCAAGCACCTGGAAGGTAAGAACAGGTGTTGTCATTTTTCTTCAGCACAATTAAATTTTTTTTTTCAGAGTTATTAATAACTAGAATGGTAGATTTCCATCCTTGTGTTCTGGTATGCTTCAGAGCTTCCAAAAGGTCACAAATTATCCAAAGTTTCAGGAGAGACTCCTGCTTTTTCCATGAAGGCTGTGTAACTGCTGAAGCTGTGAAATTGGACTTGTACCCAGATGGGATGACAGGAAGATAATTTTATTGAAGTTTTCATGGATAAAAAAAAGAGAAAAAGAAGGGAACTAAAGCTCTGCTGCAGCATCCTCAACCTGCTGCATGTGAGGCTTTGATTTACTGACCTCTCTGATTTCCTGATCTCACTGTGAGCACCCACACAAACCTTTGCTCCTGTCGAGCAGAACTGAGATGTGCACAAACAACACAGCTGCCTTCAACACAGAATGAGAATAATTTATAGATCAGGACCTGTGGATGACTTTATTGTACAGAGACCAGCTCCAGGAGGCAGAAGCTGCTTGGACAGCCAGGATCATGGCATGGAACCATCCCAGAGTGACCATTACAGCTCCTGGCCACTTGCCCCCTGCCATAGAAGCACTTTGCCCCTTGGTGGGACCCTGGTTCTGGGTAACCAGGCAGGTGAGGGATTGTTTTCTGTATTTCCCATGGTTTGTTCCCTTTGGTGAGCCCTTTGCTGCTGCCTGCACACCTATGGTCTTCCACAGAGCCTGATGTGCTGAACCTCATCCACTTTCATCTAATCCATGCCATGGCAGCAAGAGCAGAGCAGGCCAGGAGTGAGTTAATGTTTGCATCAAAGGCAGAAGTTAATCAGAACAGGCAAGCTCTAAGCTGCCAAGCTGACCTGGCTTATTGACACTTAATGCAAAATGCAGGCCGTGTTCATTGTTAAATATACTGGTGATTCTTTCCAAATTCTCATCAAACTAAATCCAACTTCAGAGTAAAGGAGGTAATTCAACTTCATCCTAAATGGAGATACTTCTCTTTTAATGAGTGGGTGTTCCTGTACTGCTGCCTCCCTTTTATCATTTGTGTGCACTCCTCCATTCTCCATGAGACAGAAATGCTGGATGAAGCATCAAAGCAAAACACCCTGGCTGCTGCTCCAGGCTGGATGTGTGACCTCAGAGAGTTCCCCCAGAACTGCCCAGAGCCATCCCATTTCTGCAGAGCTTCTGAGAACTCATTCTTTAATTCTTCTCAGTGACATCAGACCCAGCTGAATGTTTGGATGCCTCTCTACAGCCAAATTTGGGATATATTCTTTGGTGCAAAATCATTATTATTATTATTATTATTATTATTATTTTTTATATATATTATATAAAAATATATATTTTTATATAATATATAAAAATAAATATAAAATATAAAATAAAATATATTTATATTTTATATTTTATTTTATATTTATTTATATATTTATAAAATATATAAAAATTTTTATATAATATATAATATACATGTATTATAAATAATATATATAATATGTAATTTATCATTATTATTGTTTATTATTTTTATTATTTTATTATTATTATTGGGATTTATTTAGTTACAGATACCTAGAGCTACTTCCTTTTTGGAGAGCAGATGTTAATAGTGATTGCAACAAAAAGCTAAGCAAGGTCTTCAATCTGTTGTAAAAATAAAACGCTCCTCCCTAAATTTTAATAACATGATACCCTGTGCTCTTTCCAAACTTCTGTAAATGGTCTCAAAAAGAAATCCTGGATCTGTGAAATGTGGCAGGTTCATTCAACATCTGGAAGTGCTCTCGTGGCCATCCTCACTTGCTGTCAGACAGTGAAAAATGAGGCTGATTCCTTCTACTCATACAAGGAGTCCCAAGTAACATCAGTGCTGGTAAATAAAAGATTACATTTTCTGCACTGGAGATTGATGCTTGAAATTTAGGGTTTGGGCATTTCCTGAGAAATGCAAATGTTACTCATGCAGAATATTGGGAGCTGTTTGTTTTCAGTCTGTAACTAGAGCAGCCAAGCTGGTGTTCATTAGGTAATTTCTGTTGGACATCTCTGCTGCATTTATACAGAATAGTGCCCTTATTACATGCCTAGCTCCATTTATTTCATCTGTTAAAATTAGATATTTCCACTGAATTAATAAAACCTCTGTGTTCTTGGCTAGCAGGCCCAGGAATTGAAGCTAACCATTAGAAACAGTTTCTAAAGCAACTTTTTACAAACTTTTTCATTTATTTTCACAAGAACAAGAGCTCACAATGCCTGTGGTACTCCCCTCTGGAAACTGAAGGGAAGGATCACATTGACAATTGTGCTTTTAAAAAAAAATTAAAAAATTTAAGCAGACAAAGCCCAAACAAGTAAAAAAGTACACACTCAAGCATTTGATTTTATATAAGAAAATGTGAAGATTTTGAAAGTTCCAGGTTCAAAAGGCCCTTTGTATCAACCTGTTACTGGGGTTAGGGTTTGGACCATCCCTAAATGACTTAAAAAAAAAAAAAAGAACAAAGAGGGAGAAAGACATTAAAAAAAGCAGTTCTGGGCATTTTTAGCAGGTCAATTCCAGCTTTTGGCATTTGCTCTGTGCTTCCTGATTTTCAGTCTTCTGTTTCAGAGAGCCATAGTGAAACACTAGCCTTGATGAAGGAATAGGACAGTGGTGTGGTCACAGCTATGGGACTCAAAAAATGGCTGGAAAAAGCAAATCACTTCCAACTAAACATTCAAAGAAATCAAATCATTGTTCAGACACCTTTGTATTGAAAATACACAAGTTTACCCAGGAGGAACTGAGAGATGCTGCTTGTGTAATTTTGTTAAATTTGGGGTTAAGTGTCTATTGTGCATTTTTCAGCTGAAGAAGTAAATACAGAGTATCTTTCTCTGCAGGTATTTTGGGGGAAAATCTCTGCATTTTGATGGCAGTGAGCATTCAGACAGCAAACAGCCTGCACTGTGGGCACAGACACTTTCTCACATACATCATCCATAGCAAAACCGATAAGAGGTCGAGAGAAAACTCTATTTTTTTTTTTTTTTTTTTTTTTTTTGCTAGATCCTGCTCCAAGGAATTCAAGAGCAGAGTGTTTGATAATTATGTAATCTTGGCTAGAGCCCCATGGTTAAATCAGTGAACTAGAGGATATTAAACTCAGGGGAAATACCATGGGCATAAAGCAAGAGCTCCCAGCAGGACTGGAGCTGTGCTGATCTCCTGCTGGGGCTCTGGACAGGCTGGACACTGGGCAGTGACCTCAGCACAGTGACCACAGGCACAGCTGATGCTTCTGTCAGGGTTGGAGTGGTCAGTGCAGTGTCCTTGTTGCATGAAAAATATCTAAAGCAGCAGATATTTCCTATTTATCCTGAAGAGTCACAGGGATAAATACACTTTATTTTACAGTGAGCTTGTTTTCCCCTGTAGGAACTGCAGCCAGCAGGCACAGGGGTGGTGTGTGCTGTCCTACAGAGACCTACAGCACACACTGTCCTCTCCAGGGCAGGGAGGAATTTCTGCCACTGATTCCCCCCAAAATGGAAGCACCAGCCCAGGATCTCATGACCTGTGCTGTGAACTTCACTCATATCCTCACTGGAAGAAGTTTGTTTGTAGAGATTTTCTTTGTATTTACTGATCCAAACAGAGGAAGTTCTCTGTCGTTTTCTTTTCATTGCAACATTTTCTTGGAATATTCTTTTGTATGTTTTTACTTCCTTTTTGTTTGTGTGCTCTCTAGGAGGCACGGAAGAAATTTCCAAACAATGTATGAACCAGGCTTTTCCTTCTGACTCTCATCTGTGCACTCAGGACTGTGCTCCTGAGACAGAACTCCTTGGAAGCAGCCACAGATTCAGGGGTCATGAGTTTGGGGTGTCCTGTTTTGATACAAATATCTTGGGTTGTCAAAAGAGACATTGCTTTCTTTCTAAAACTTTCCCAAGACAGCTATTTCAAATTGAGAAATTTTAATAAGCACCTCACTTGAAAACACTGACTTACCAATAGAATTGTCCCTTGCAGGACAAATCTTCCTAATTCCAGTATGTCCTATTCTACTGAATTCACACTAGAAATACTGAAATCACATTAGAAATAGGGCCAGTTTTTCCCAGCAGATAATCCTGACAGGCTCAGAGGGTGACCTTCCACAGGGCCTGGCCCACTTTGCTGAGGCACCATCACAAAATCCCTTGCCATTGCCCACCTGCTGTAAATGACACTAAAAGTAGAGCTGAGACAGCAGTTTGCCACAAAATGTGATTGCAGGCCCATTTTTCTTCATTAATCTAATGTTAAACATAACCTATTACAGGGGTTCCATTTAAGGAACAGATGGTAAATACAAGTTAATGCAGATATAGATTAAATAATATTGGCAACAGCTAATGCAATTACACAAAGCACAAAGCTAATTAGTGCTAACTGTTCTTTAAAACTATGCTTAAATCATGGAAAATTAAATCCTTTGATAGGTTTGTTTTTAAATTTCTTCAGTTACAAAATATTTCTATGAAGTTACAGGGTAAAGGGCACCCAAGATCTCTGCTTATAAAACTTCAAGATGCACTCTATTAAGTATTTTGAAGATTTTTTTGCATTTTATATTTTTCCTGAGTTACAGTATCAAACAAATGCATTTCTTGAGCAGGGGAGCCAAGAGTTGTTGGATCACAAGAATGGAAGTTGAGGTGCCTGGGCTTTTCCAGAGGGAGGAAGTGCTGGTTCAAGAATAGCACAGCAATTGTTTGCCTAAGAAAAACCCCAAAGAATTCAGCTTCCACTCCACAGAAGTGCAAACTGTGCTGTGTGAAGTGAGATATTCCCCACACTGCAGCTGCACCAAAATCCTTCCCCCTTTGCCCTGCTGAGCCCTGCTGAATGGACATTTCTGTGGCACTCAGCCTCCTCCCAGGGAAGATCAACCAAAGCTCCTCTGCCTTCCTGGCTGCTGCTTTCCCCTGCAGGTGGATGGGGCTGGTGAGGATCCAGTCCCTGGGGTATGGGCAGAGAGTTTGGGATCACCCTGGGAGAGACTTTCTAGGAAAGGGGAAAAACAAAAGGAGCCAAACCCTGTCCTCGTGTTGCTGGGATAGAGGTAAATTTCCTCATCCCACTCCCCACTTCATTGTTTGGCTTGATAAGAAAGTGGCAGAAATAGTCCTGTTAAAATTAGATTTTTTTTTAATGTTAAAACAATATTTAAGGGAATTCCCACATTAATTTAAAAATAAGACACAGCAGGACCCTGCTTCTGTGCTTGCTTGTGGCTGTAGCTAAGTGAGGGAGACAGAGGGGTGCAGGATATGTGTCCACAAAATCATCTGCTGCATAACTGGATCTTTCCAAGTTCTGCTTGAGAACCAGCATCTCAAGCTCCTTGAAAATATCACAAATGCAAGTCAAAGAGCTGCAGTGACTCAAACAGATTCAATTTTCTCTCTTTTCTCCTTTAATCTGCTCTCCTCATTTTCTCTTTGCTGTCTCATCTCCCTGTCTTTCTTTGTGTGTGTTTTGAGGTATGCAGATTTATACAACTATTTATATTTAATCAAACAAAACCTCTTGCTTTGAAAACAATAATTATTCAAACATCTCGGGAAGAAAAGACAATGAGTGGATGTTGTTCACTGAAGCAAAATAAAGAAAGACAAAGAAAGTCTAAATTTATTACAAAACAGAAACCCAGTGCTTGCAAAACAATTTGCTTTAAGTGCAGTAATAATTCCTTGAGGCAGATTATACAAGGCTCTTGCACATGAGTTACATTTCAATAGTGAGATCCAGCTCAACCTAGCAAGGAGATACAGCTCCTAAGTTCAGGGCAAGAAGGCTTTGGCTAGAAAATGTGCTTTTCAGAACCACTGCAGAATCTAGAAAAATTGCTCTGCAGTTTCTCAAACATCCAAGCTCACAGAGTTTTTAGTTATTTATTTTTTCAACTTAGTGATGAGATGCCACAATCTTAGAGTAATTGCATTATACAGATATTATTCCATTAGAGGAACTGAATAATGTAGATATTATTTTCCATAATACCTACAAACTTGCTGGTTTGTAAATTCAGGGAATTCACCCCAAGAGAATAAATACTTGGGGTGCAGCTAGGCTGGCTTGCTGGCCCTGTTGCCTGACAGGCATTTAAGGATGGAGGAGCAGGTGGTGCTGGGAAGGGAGGGAGGGTGGGACAGTGGTGTCACCTCTGTGGAGCTCCTGTGAGGTAAGAATCCAACCCAAAGCATTTTCCTGCCCCCCACCCTCTCCCCTTTTCCTTCTCTAGTTGGTGAAAGCCCAGCTTGAAATGACTTCAAATCCTTGTTACTTAGGTGGGTTTTCTTATACACATATAACATTGCACTGTTACCACTAATAAATTCTTTCCCTTCCTTAGCAGCTTCCAGCACATGTAATTTTGGCAAGCAGCTTGAATAAACATGTCTCTTCCCATCAGGGCTGCACAAACATATTGAGTGCTGCCTGATCCAAGACACCTTCACTCTTTCCTAGGCATTTGTGCAGTCTGCTGCAGGATGCTTTGGAAAAATTGGAGTTTCCAGCATGAGTGGAAGTGCTCCCTCCAGATATTTCATGTACAAATGATTTTTCTTTCACAATCTCCCTCGCTCACTCTCTCCCATGTTCCACTTGGAAAGCAAACCCATCAGCATTTATTTTATGTGAGCTGCACTTCAGAATGAAGTAGGACTACCATTCTTCTTGTTTATTTTTTTCAGTCTCATCTCAGTTTTTTGTGCTCTTGGAAGGCTCTTTGTCTCATTTTCACACTTGGCATTGATTCAGTCATTGACTTTTTTCTAGTTGTCTCCAAGGCTACAACGCTAAAAAGCCCCAGAGGAGGTGGGTTCTTAACTGGAAAGACACCAGTGGTGTGGAGGCCCTGCTTCTCCTTGTCAGCTAGTAGAAATCAGTTTTTCTGGGATTTCCAAAGGAAAAAATACAGAGCTGCAAGCACCAGCTGCCCATGAGTATCTGTAACCCCTTCACCCCTTTGCAAACCTCAGCACGAGCATCCATCTCCTGCAGATCCTGCCAGAAGTCCTTCAGCACTGACTGGAGAGATCTGAAATACATGAAATACATGGGAGAGCTTTGGTTCCCAGTCTGTGAGTCCTGCTGTGCTCCTGAGCTGGGGGAACAGGGACACTGGGACATTGTCAAACTGCTCACAACCATCAGCAGGAATGTGCAGTGCTGCTCTGGAAAATGCAGCCTCCAAAGGAAGAACTGTAATTATCCAACTTATACTAGAATTAACCAGATAATTGGGCCAGATCTTCTATCCAGGTGGAGTTTTAAATTGTTATAGTAACTTAGGTGGTTATTTTTTTTCTTTTTCTGGACTTTAAAGCTATTCTGAAATTTTTAAATTTTCAGGATGAAAACTAAGCTTTTTGAGAATTTCCTTCTGAGAAAAAACAGTGTTTAGCTCAGAGTGGAGATTTTGTTAATGGTAAAAGTTATCAGACTAACAAGTACCACTCCTGGCTTGGTCATGAGGACAAGGGACAAGAAAGTAAATCAGATCCTAAAGGAAGTATCAATCTAAACAGTCTCATGGCTGAGTATCAAAATAGAAGTCAAGCAATTTAAACCCATAATATTTACCAGAGTAAATCTAACCATGGGTAAATTTTCACCCCTATTTCCTAATGCCAACCATTTCACCATCTCAGTTTAATCCCAGAGGTTCCTCTCTTCCCTGTGCTTTACCCCAGTGTCTGTGACTTGGTGGGAAGGAGATGGGATCCAGACACCTCCAGTACTTCACCTGCTGAAAGGTCAGATGGCATAAGCTAAATGTGAGCATTGAAAATGTCTTATCAATGTATTTATTGCCTTTGAAATGTGGAGAGATCAAAGCTAAGATTTAGGGCAGAATTACTCAAGAACTGAGCTGACAGCTTATTTACATTATTATTAATGGCAGCATTAACAGGACAGTCACACCCCAAGGGAGCTTTGAGCTTACACACATGTCAAAGGCAAATTCCCTGCCCAAACAGCAAACTGAAAGGAATTCACTTCCATGTCTCTTTATTTTTGACAACAGTGAAAATTGCAAATGGAGACACTGAAGATTGAATTCCAGTCTCCACTGGTACCTGCAATATCAAGAAGTACTTTTGAATATAATGCAACCTTCATGAAACACAAGGAAGCATTTTAGATTTATAGTCACCTGAAAAACTACTGGTGACACACTGACACAAATAATTCATGTCACTGTCTGTCCCAACCTTCTCAACTTTATCCCTCAATACTTTTCTTTCTGGCTGCATCATTGTTTGAACTTACCTGGCAGTAATAATTGTGTTTCATGTAGTTTGAGCCATGAAAGTTTCTGGTTACTTAGAAACTCTTCCCACTGTCCTGATTTTAATTAAACTGTTCCACTTTGCACCTTTCAGTAGATTTTATTAAAATTAAATCTCATATTGGAGAGAATCTGGATATTTCTTATCAAAAAAGGGGAAATTGATGGGGATTAGGTGTTCCAATAATAGAAGTCTTTAAATCCTAAATCTCTCAGATGGATCATATCACCTTGGTCAGATCCTCTCAAGGGTTTAGACTCCCAAATGAGATTTTGGCATAATTTAGGGGCCTATTTCCAAGAATAGGATATTCCACCTTTCACATGGGTCTCCAAGTGTAGAGAATTATTTACACTTTATCAACTGGCCCATTATTCTGGTCCTGAGGTTTTGTGAAAATGCAGAGTAGAGCTCTGCCTTGTTTGGGAGTGCTGATGGATGATCAGCTGTGGTGGAGCTCCAGGGACACTCCAAAAGATCCTGCTCTAGAAGAAAACAGTGTCATGCTGGCCTGGATAGGACTGTGGGTACTGTGGACTTTTCCAGTCATATTTCAGCTATGGCTCTGACCAAGTTCTTCAGATCAAAATGTTCTAGTGTTCACTAATTTTGGATATATGTCAGGTTTCTGACCAATTTCCCTGAGGATAGATCAGTTTCAATTGCAAAAGTAAAAGTAAATATTCATCTCAAGGTGACAAGAATGTGGCACCCTACTTCATAGCTACAGATTAATGTTTCTGTTATTATTTGTGTGTTATAGAATTATATTTATGTTATTATTTGTAAGAGAGAAACATGGATTACATCATTTATTAGAAAAAAAAATAAGGATATAAATATATAAATCCTTTCCTGAAGGGAAGTGAACATAGAGCCAGTGACCAGATTTCTCCAAGAAACTTCTCTTTCAGCTACACTTGTTGAAATACGACTTCTACAGAAGGTGTTTGTTCCATGGTGTTGGTTTATTTATTTTTTCATCCACAACTGAACGGATTTAATTCACTCAGACTTTCCTGGGCAGGGTGTGCCAGCCCAAAGCAGGAGCAGCCACACTGGAGCAGCAGGAGGAGCGAGGGCTGTGGGCAAAGGCAGCACAGTGGGATGTGCCTTCCATCCCTGGGATGAGCCCTGCATCATCCTTGGGGTGTGCCTTCCATCATCCCTGGGATGTTCTCTCCATCCTTGGGATGTTCCCTCCATCCCTGGGATGTGCCTTCCATCTTTGGGATGTGCTTTCCATCCCTGGGATGTTCCCTCCACCCTTGGCATGTTCCCTCCATCATCCCTGGGATGTTCCTTCCATCCCTGGGATGTTTCCTCCACCCTTGGGATGTTCCTTCCATCCCTGGGATGTTCCCTCCATCATCCTTAGGATGTTCTCTCCATCCCTGGGACGTTCTCTCCATCATCCCTGGGATGTTCCCTCCACCCTGGGATGTTCTCTCCATCCCTGGGATGTTCCCTCCATCAGGGTGTTCCCTCCATCCCTGGGATGTGCCTCCATCCCTGGGAAGAGCCCTCCATCATCCCTGGGATGAACCCTCCATCATCCTTTGAATGTGCCTCCATCCTTGGGATCTCTCCACCCTTGGGATCTCTCCACCCTTGGGATGTTCCTTCAATCCCTGGGATGAGCCCTCCATCATCCTTGGAATGTGCCTCCATCCCTGGGATGTTCCCTCCATCCTTGGGATGTTCCCTTCATCATCTCTGGGATGTTCTCTCCATCCCTGGGATGTTCCCTCCATCCCTGGGATGTTCCCTCCACCCTTGGGATGTTCCCTTCATCATCTCTGGGATGTTCTCTCCATCCCTGAGATATTCCCTCCATCCCTGGGGCTCTCTGAGTCAGAGGCTCGTGCACAGAGTCCTGTGGCAGGTCCACAAGTCAGTGCAGAGACAAATCCCCGTGCCCAGCCAGCTCCCAGAATTAAACCTGGGACTGGCAGTACATCAAGAACCAGAATTTGTTCCAGATTTAAGCAAATGCAGCACGGCAGGTGTACAATGGAATTTAGGTCAGGCAGGGGGGAGAGATCAGCAGCACAGAGCCATGGGATCCAAATTTGACTAATCAAAGACTGGCCAGGGCTTCAGCCCTGGCAGCTGAAGTGGCAAACACAGGATAATTACATGTTTGGGAAAAACATCCCCTTGGGCACTCGTAGGCAGCCCAGTTCACCAGAAAGGATTGAGAGAAAAAGCAATAATTACCAGAACTGCTACTGCAATAATCATAATCCAGGCTCTGCAAAGAGATTTTTGGGGGAAGACTGAAGGACAAGGCAAGAACCAGTGTATAGGGAAGTGCAGCTATTTGGGAAACCAGAATTTTAAAGACTTCTATATAAGAATAAGAACAATCTGACACGCTAGATTTAGCAGAGAAGTCAGAGATAAACTTCTTAATTTTCATGACAGGTGTAAAATATTTAAAAATATTGCTTGGAAAATTGCTCTTTATTTCAGGCAGGTGTTCAAGGAAGCCTTTGCAGCAGCATGAAGATGTCTGCAGAAATCTAAAGCACATAAATCCAAGGAAATACCCCTGAGGTTAAGAAAGGAGGACGTAATGTAAATTATTCATAGGTGGAAATTTGCAATTAGTCATTTGGTGACAGAGGAGACAGGAAGCCCAAACCAAGTTCATTAAGGGGTTCTAGGCCCTTTTCCAGCCAGGCTGCAAAGGGACAACCAGAGGAAGAGGCACAGCACCCCCAGGTACAAGAGGCTGTGCTGCAGGAGCAGATTGTGGCTCAGAATAAAATTCTACCCTGCAGGTGGGGGTGCAATGGGAAAATAATGACACAGATGAGCTGCCACACCACAGCTCAGTGACACCTTGAAAGATTCTCTCAGCCAGTGGAGGTCACCTCACCCCATGGGGTTGGACATTTAGGGTGGTGAATGCACCAAAATATGGCACTGGGGTTAAATGCTGCACAATTAATTATTCATTTTGAGCTCTTTGGGGCAGAGTGAGTTACACAGGGAGCATTTGCTCCTTATGGGGATGTTCCCTGGGAATGTAGAATCCTGCTCCTGGAAAAGAACTGGAATGAAAGGGTTCAAATAAATATGGGAAACAGAAGTGCATGAGGATAAAATAAATGTATTTTATTATAATAAATCTAATAAACAGAGCTGTAGAAAAAAAAAAACAATTATTTTAAAAACTGATGGTTTGCCATACTTGGAGGAGGCATGTTATTTGACTAAAACCTATTGGATTTTGGGAGCTGCTTTGGTAAGGATTCTTTGTTTTGAAATTAAAAAACTAGAAAAAGGCAATTAAACTTGCACTCTTTATAAAATAAATAAATATATTTTGTAAGGCCATCCTTCCCATGGCTGGATGTTGAAACAAGGAGATTTTTAAAGTCCCTTCCAACCCAAACCATTCTATGATCCTATGATTATAATTCAAATAAAGAATTTAATAACTTGTGGGGCCAAACTTTGAAAAAAAAGAAACTTTGAAAGACCGTGTTTTACAAAATCTTCAGAATTTAAATTTTAACATGAAAATACACTTTCATTTAAAAATATTATTAGGACCAAGGGCATAGCTAAGTTTATTTAAGCAGTTAATATATTGCAACAGGTTGGTTTCCTAGACTCAAACTGTGCAACAGATTTAGGGCAGTGATTTCCTAGGGGATGCAGACCTCCATTTGAATTTTCCCAAAAAAAAAAAAAAAAAAAAAAAAAAAGAATGTGAGTGTACAGTCTGGGATAATTTTAACAGGCCTGTGTGTTTGTTACCTGCAGTTTGTTATTTAGAAGAAAAGAAAATGTACACAAGGTTGAGAGCAGCCACAGTATAGCAGCAAACTGTTAAAACAGGGCACAGATACAGGTCAAGAAAGTTTCCATGGAGTGGGAAAAGCAGGGAAAGATTTAGGAGACAGAAATAATTATTGAGGGAATTTTTTGGCATGTGGACACTGTCAGAGTCAAACAGAATCTGAAGCAAAGTTGGCCAATTTTTGCTGTATGAGCAGCACAGTGAGGATCATTTTTACAGGGCTGAGGGAGGAAATGAGAAGATTACACATAAATCAACAGAATTGGAAAAATGTAATAATATAGAATTCTGACAAATACTGGTTTAAAATACATTCACTTATATAAAAGCTCTCACCAAAGCTGCACATAAACCTATAAGCTACCAAGAGCTCAAATAAGAGACTCTGGGGTTTTACTCATAAAAATGTGCTGACATGGTCGGGTCAATTTTTTTTTTTTTATTAAGTTTAACAGTAGGATCAGAATGTACATCCATGCATGGCTTGAGAAGAAAAATGTCCAATTTGAGAAGTCTGGTACCAGCCAGTGAATGAGATTAAGAAAATGAGATCTCAACACAGGGAAAGCTCCTGTTTTTCTCCCATAAAAAAAAAAAAAGAGTAATCACACTGTCATGATGCTGCTCTAGTGGATGCTGGAAATAGCACATTGCATTTACTGTGGCAATGCAAAGCTTACAAAGATTTACACATTTCCTTCCTCCTGAATTTACTGTCTTTATTGTGTTTACTTTTTAAGTAGAAAATGTTGCTTGCAGAGAGCAAAAAGCAAATTGAATGAGAGCAAAAGAATTAATTGTGATCAGGCACCTCAGTTTGTCCATTTTTAATTTTTTTTTATGTAAAAGGACCTGATCACAAAATGGGAATTTGATTTTAGTTGCATCTTTAAACCAGGGAGTAGAATTATGACATTCAAAGTCCTCAGTAAGACTATAAAAATACCATTTAGTTGTGTAAATAATGTCCTGTGAAGTGTAAATGAGCACTTGGGCAGTCAGATGCTCCATATCTCTCCAGAATGGCATGTGCTCAAGGACAGAGAACCATTATCTCCTCCAGCAGTTCACTCTGCAATTAATTTATTTATTCCTGCATGCACTTGTACTGGTGATGCTCCTTACAAGCTTTTATAGAACTGTAGTTAAAATATTCTCTGGCCATGACTCCTGGTTAGGTTCAGAAAGCCCTAAAAACATTTGCATTGTAAAAAGCAATTTTCCAGAACTATTGTCAATCCTGTAAACACTGGATATTCCTCTGATGGCTGAGGCATTCATGTGATGGCAATTTCAAATCCAAAACTTTTGGTCTAATCATTATATCATGAAGGAGTTAGAGAATGTGATAAAATGTTGCTTTGGGATTTTCATGGGTTGACCATATCCATGGAAAATGATCATATATATCCCATTCCCAGCACAGAGTAATTCCCAGGGGGAAATTGCTGTCTGATCTTCTGTTATGGTCACCTGTGACATCTGTCCTTGGTGAGATGGGCAATGATTTGAAGGGTGACAAAGTGTCACTCACCCAGCTCACCATGGAAGCCACCAAACGCAGGGGAATGTCCCAGGTGACAAGGGCAGGGAAATCAGGAATGGTGGCACTGTGGATGCTGAAGGTTGAAGAGGAACTTGGAAAAGTTCACAAATGGAAATCCTCTGAGGGCTGTGAAATCAGGGAAACCACATCTGGAGCTGAGAGTGGCCAGAAACTGGGAGGGTTTGAGTGGGGAAATTGTCTGTGCCTGCTCTGCTCCTGCTCTTTGCCCTTCCCTTACATTTTATTTAACTAAACCTCTGGAAAGTGCCATTGCTGAAGTCTGCATGATTGGTATGACTCCTCTGGACAGAAATCCTCTCTTCTGTCTTTGACACCTAAATAGATGTTTGAACAAATAAGTAAACAGGTACAGATTTAATTTTAATGCCTGAAGTTACAATTTTATGGGAATCGTTTTTCAAGAGCCAAAAGAGAGAAAAACTATTTGAAAATATTTGATAGAAAATTCAATTTAGCCTGTTAAAAGAAAACAGGACTGAGCTTTGCATATTTTGCTGTCTGAGAGGTTTCATATTTCTCCTTCTTCAGCCCCTGGGGAGGTTCAACCATTTGCCTGTTCAGAGCTAGGACAATAAAAAAATGGGTTTGTGCTAATCCAGCCATTGGAGATGCATGGATGTTCAGATGATAAAGCAGGTGAAACACCACACAGTGACCCCAAAGCCAAGGCAAGGTGTGAAATGCAGGTTTGCTCCTGCTCCCACCTTCAGAGGTGCAGATCAGGGGAGGTGGCTCTGAGGACAAGGGCTGATTTGAACCTCTGAGTTTTCCCATAAAGCCAGAAAACAAGGAATTGCTTTGGAGAAGATACTTTCACTACAAACACAAGTGCAGATAAGAGAAGATCAAAGTTAATTTTTCACTAAGGAGGGGAGCTAATAAATTAAAGCACTAGATAACACCAAGAAAATGTTGGCTCTAGGAAGATCCAATAGGTAAGCCAACTGTTCAACAATGCCAAAATTAAATGCAAACATTTAAAGACAACATCATCTGGAAATTATAGGGACAGAGATTAACCAGCAGCTAAGGAGAGATGATTTCACCAGGACAGGATCTAGGTGGGAAAGCCTTCATCCTATTGATCAGAGCTATAAAATGTGGGTGCTGTGCACACATGGCTGCCACCTGCAGAGCCTGGCAGCCACCTTCTCCCATGATGGATGATAAGAAGGCAGCACAGAGGCAGCAGTGGTGAGCTCCACCATGCAGATGGTGTTTACACACACAAACGCTTTTTTGGAATGAGCACTCGGGGTCAAAACAATCCAGGGAGTTGTTTGGGCAGAGAAACAAACAATATTAAAATAAACATGAGCTCAGTGTGGCCCTTCCTGCCCCAGCTGCTGTGTTGATGGCAGGGTCCCAAAAGGAGCAGGTTCTCTTTGTAGTCCTGCAATGCACCTGCCACCTTTGCAGAGCAAACTCACACCTCTGGTTTCCCTCTGGGGATCTGTGTGCCCTCCCAGATTTACCCCTTAATGCTGTTTTCATCAATTGCATCATGGAAATGTAGGCTGAAAGACACACCTTGTACAAGCAAAAATTTAAAGTGAGTATTTAAAGGACAAAATGAGGTACCATGGTTTTGGCAGAGCAGGATACACTGAACAATTCATAGCTGTTACCACCAGAATGTTAAAAAATAAGTTTCATGTCCAACCTTTCAGCCAAAATGTGCCTTTCACTGTGATCTAAAGGAAACAATCACCACAAAGATGAATTAGGACACACAGAGATTGGTGAGATCAGCTCTGCAGTGTTACAACTGCATTTAAATACATGGTGTGGAAACAAATCATAGCAGCCCAGAGCTGCCTGGGTGAGAGGTCTTTGACTCTGAGTATGTGATTTAATGCTGGTTTCAAAGAATAATTTGCAGTGGGATGAAAGGCTGGTCTCACATCCATTAATAACAATCAGAATCTCATCATTCTAACACCAAATTATTTTGTGAAAGTGTTTTCTTCTGTTTGGTTCTGTGCTGGGCTGCAAGGAAAAACATGTTACCAGTTTCAGTAAAGGCAGAAGGCATTCTTGGCTCTTTCATCTTCTGAAATTCATCCATTTTCCCAATTAACTATTTAATTTTATTGTGGATTTGGAAGCCTTAAACTCAGCCCTCTGCTGCTTCACTTTACAAGTCCTGATTACAAAGCTCTCTGACCAAAGATGCCTTGTAGAAAAGATTTATTTGGGGAAATTACTTCTTGTTTTGTGATTCTGGAAGAAAAAGCAAAAGTGAAAACCTAAAATGTCAAACTTTCATTATTACTTTTGAGTATTTGTGCAAATATTTGACTCAGCAGAATATAGACATCAGTAAGGAAATAGCTTATCTGCTCAAAATACTCTTAAAAGTACAATGGCAAGAACATGCTGGGTATTTTCAGATACTTATAAAAAATAAGTGCATGGGAAAGATGCACAGAAAATGATAAGGCAGATGTTTATACAATCTTTTTACAGAGTCCAGAGCAGAATTCTGTGTCACTGATGGTTCCTTTTGGTAAACACATCCAATTGCTCAGTATCAGAGAGCCTTTACTAATTTTCTCTTTTTAGGCAGCAGAGATAAGAAAAGTGCACTGCCAGCTTTTTTAGTGCTGCTAGAGCCTTGGAGCTCTTTTTTAACACAGATGGTACAGAGGTGGAACAGAGTCTCATATTTCTGTCTAATAATAGCTATCATTGATAGGGAATTATATTCCCAAGGCACTTTTCTACTTCTCATATACACATATTTACATATAGATACCCATGAAAATAGATTTAAAAAAGAATTTATGTGTATAAAAAGAGGCCACTAAAGGCAGAGTGCTCAGTACCTCCTTTAGCAGACTTCCTGGGGGCTGCCTGCCCTGCTCTGCCTCGGGGATTTATTTCAACTTGCATGGCAATCCACTGTGAAATTATGATTTTTCAGTGCTGAGTGGCTGTTGCAGGCAGGAAATGAGGGTTATGAATGCTAATGGTGCAGGGTTGGAGCCACCACTGCAGAGGGAGCTCAGAGCTGTGTGCCCACTCTGCACCACAGGGCTTGGAGAAAATCCCAGGGTCTGCTCAGCATTCACTTTGGAGACTGTTGGGACAGAAGTTGCTCCCTCCACCCCAAATACATAAAAAAAAAAAAAAAAATTCAGGCAAATCTTAGGAGAGGGGCTCAGCACTAGATAAAGTTGAGTAAAGGGGATCTAATCATTCTTGCTCCACTCCAGCCAGAAAACCTGCCACCATATCCAGAGATCCCATTAAGGTCCAGCCTGAAAAGGGATGGTTACTGGATCCAAGATAACAATTTTTTCTAGTTTTCCTCCCTAATCTGCAGGCAAAGTGATGCCAACAGATTACAAAACACACCAGGAGAACTGGTGAGAAAATTTGCATTATCATAGGAAGACCTTGGCCTTAGATGCCAAGGACAACAAATGAAATCTAATAACTAATAATAAATGAAATCTAATAATCTAATAATTACTTTTTGAAAACAATAGGGCTCAATGATTTTGTTTCTAGTTTTAGGTATGTCACTGGAGTTTTGACAATTTTAATATGTACATGACAGCAGAATGTGAAGGGCACATTTCCCTGCCCATCAGGGGTAGAAGGCAGCTATCTCTGAGTTAAGTGACATAAAATTTATGATCACAGTGGTCATATTTTTTAAAAATATCTCTAGTCATGATTTGAATTATTCTGGATCACTCTATGAAAACTCCATGTTTCCTTGTGTGATACTGATTTTAATTGCAGATAATTAGCATTAGGTTGTTTACATGCCCTGTTTATCTGAGGTTGGGAGATTGATGATATCTGTTAGATGATTTATTTCCCAGCTGTTAAAAGTTGCAATGTTTGAAAGTTAATTTGAAAAGAAGGGGAATGGATGTAACAAAAGACTTAGTTTAAAATGCTGATAAATACCACAGTGGTTAAATCCATAGCAAACCAAAATAAACCATAATTTTATAAGTTTCCTTTTCACCATTTGCACCCAGACCTTAGGAAAAAAAATCTTATCCTTTTATTGTTAAGTGACACTTTTTGAAGTCATTTAACTTCAAATTGCCATGCTTATTTGTGAAGTTAAGAGTACTAAAGGGAGTTTAAGCCCCATATAATTGAAAACATCAAATTATACACCCATGAAAATGGGATTTAGAATGGAAATAGCAGCTGATGTTTAAATGTAACAGATATGATGGAGTAACAGTCATGTACCTGATTTTTAAATCTTCAAATTACTCAGGACTTACCAGTCCTGTAATTTTAAAAAAAGGTAAAGGTCAAGCATCTCATTTGCAAATCCATGTTCCTTGATTATTAAATGTATATCTCAATTCAGATTTACATGTAAGTAATAAACCTGAAAATATTTTAAGCTGATTAAATGAAAGTGGATTTCATATTACAACATGCTAAAACCCACCTACAGAATAAATAACAAGCCCTTGAAGGAAATTTAAATAGAAAGTGATTAATACCTTAAACGGATGAATAATAGATTTTTCTAAGAGGCATGCTGATAGATCTGGCACCTCTGCTTGCAGCCAGCCCATGTGGGTGGGCCCTGCAGCTGGAGCACCCTGAGCTGGGGTCTCTGTGTGGGTGGAGAGGTCCAAACACACCCACAGGTGGCTGCAGAGCAGGGACTGACCCTCAGCACGCTGTGCTCCTTCACATCCTACTGGGAAAATGCCAAATATCATTGACCTCAGTGTTTGTGAAGAGCTCCTGCCAAGTTCCAGGCAAATCTATAAAGAATAAACATGATTTTACTCGGATTCTTAGTCACTTCATTAGCAGAACCAAGTAGTAATTATGAGTTACAACTATTTTCTTAATTAGAACACATCTTTATCTACCAGCTGTTTGGTCTGTGACTTCTTTTAATTGCACATCTCAGTAAGGAACGTTGGGAAAGATTAAAGGGTCAAAAGGAGGATCTTGGAGGATAAACTATTGTCTTTAAAAGCAATCCCTACTGGAAGAAAATATGATGATTGAGAGGCCAGCAGTGCTAGGGAAAGCAGGAGATAAGTCACAAGCTATTTGAAGTAATGTTCCTTTGATCTGCCAGGCCTTTCCATGCATAAGGAAATTCAGTGAGGTGCTAAAGGCTCTGCTAATCTTCCTAATGATATGCTGAGGATGCTCAAGGCTGAGGTTAAAGAGGGTGAACTTTTGAAATACAGAACTAGCCTTCCTCTCACAGATATTTGCAAAGCAGCTGCTCACATTAGCAAGTGTGTGGGCAACTTGTGTGGATGAGCTCAGGGCAGAAAAGTTAAAAAGAGAACTTTTAGATGAGCTTTGCCTTCAGCAGTGCTGTCCTGGGCAGTGATGCTGTGGGGTTCCCACAGGGCTTTAGGAACAAAGTGTGTTAAGAATAAGGGTGGTTTAAAATTCTTGAGGAGAACAGGCAATCAAAGGGCTGGGTTGGTCAAAATCTTTGACAATTCTTGTCAGTCAAGCTGGTGGGCACAGCACAAATGTGCTTGGGAAGACTCAAGATCCTTGTTTAAACATCTAATTTTTAGGTCAGCCTTTCACATTACCATGGCATTCAGAGCAGAATCAACATTTGACTGAAGAGCCTGAAAGTAAACTGGGGAGCCTTAATTTGTCAAATTCAAGAATCATTTACAGGAAAAAAAAAAAAAGAAAGTGATAGAGAGAAATGTATAATCCATGTTGGCACCAATGAGTGGTTTGATTTTGCCTTGGGTGCCCAAACAGAGCACATCTGTATCCTTCAATCCAGCTGGGGTTCAAGTGAGACCTCACCCCAGCTTTTCTCCAAGAAGGTTTTTCCTAATTAGCCAATTAAAAAGCCCAGTGTGGAGCTCATGGCAATAAATAGAAAAGCACCTTCCTCTCTCTGTTGGCAGTGCCTGCCAGTCTGTGCTGTATGGGACAACCAATGTCCCTCAGAGGAGAATTAATATCCCTAAACACAGGCTAAAGCTTAATTTTCAGACCCTCTCAGCTGCCCAAGGATTGTTGGGTTGTTCCATGCAAAGTGAAATACCTTTAACATGAGCAATCTCCCATCACACTGAAATGAGGTGAAGTTTAGAGCACATCTGTGGGAGGTAAGGGTTGACTCCCCTCAACCAAAGGAAAAGGAATTATTCCTTGCACTGCAGGTAAGAACTTTAATTTGTGGTCTGCAGGCAATGATTTAAATGCAAGTTTTGAAGCACTGCTCTGGAATTTAGCTGTCCTGGGTTTGCTGTTGTCATTATTTATTTGGTCTTGTCTTATTTAGGGACTTGAGTCACTGCATTCCATAGGAAAATGACATTCAACTGCTTCAATTGGCCTGTTTTTATATCTGACTGCACATGAAAGGAAACCTTTTTAATTCTGTAAAAATGGATAATTTTGAGCAAATTTGCCTGGAACTGACAGGCAGGGAATCCTGTGAAGCCTTAAGAGCATTAGGACTGGCTCCTACCTCAGCCCTGAGTCTCTGTGCAGGAGCAGGGATGGAGATGCTTTGAAAACTTCACTGGCAGGAAGCAAATACCTAAAACTAACTATTTTATAACTAAAAATATTAACTAAATTAACTAAAATATTAACTAAAATAACTAAACATATTAGACCACTGGAAACATTTCTTTGATTTTGATGGGCTAGACTTTAGGTGCTAAATGCATCTATGTGAGGCTTGAAAAATTGAAATTCATGGTTTATTCCACCAACATTTTGAGTGTGGAATATTCCAAATATATACTTGGGAGTTTTAGCACAAACAGAAAAAAAAAAATAATGCTTCTTATTCCTTTCTGAGAAGAGTTTTTCTAATGAATAAACCTCTGTCTATAGTCAGTAGAGACATCTCTAAAAACCATAGAGTGAGCTGGTGAAGGGCAAGTATCCTTCCCTTTTTTGCCATCATGACTGGTGGCTTTACCTTTTCCAGCTGTAATCTACTGGATGAAAGAGAGGAGAGGAAGTCCAGCTGGAACCTCAAGAACATTTAAAAAATACACAAACGCCAGTTTTTGTTCAGGGCACACAGTTCTTGCCTCACACTGAGTGGGTTTCCAAGGATCAGCTCTGTGTAAACAGCCACAGAGGCTGAACAGGGCAGCAAAGTCAAAAGGTGAGATCATGGAAACCTCCAATCATTTATTGCCTCACCTCAGAGACCTCTCAGCTACATGTGCCTGCCACTTCCAGGCTTTAAAGTTTCCCCTGGTTTTGAGGCTTCCTGCAAACCCAGAATTGCCTCAGCCCTGGCCCTGCCAAGGAACCTGGCACATCACTGAGTCCCCAAAGGTCCCCACCTTCCCCCAGGAAGGAAACATTCCCAGGTGATGTCTAGGACACTGTTATACATTATTAAAATCATGGGGGCTGCCATTGTCTTTAAAAATTAATCAGAGGAAAAAAAAGTCTGATATTTTTTAAAATAGATCATAAAAGTTTTTCTATTCATGCTAGATGGGACTAAGACCACATCTCCTCATAAGTCATGACCAAACCTGCAAATCCTCTCAAATCTGGGTTGCAGCTCTCCTCACATCTTCTGGTACCAAGGCAGTGAATGCCATTGATTTTGTTGGCTCATAATTCCTCTGATGATCCTGGGGATCTCCACATGCCTCTTTCTCAGAGGCAGGAGTTCACCACCACTCAGAAATATTTGGAAATGTTTATTTGTGTGGATGTGGATGAGTACAGAGATAAGTGTGTGGGGCATGTTTGTGTATTTAACCACACAGAAATAAACTTTCTGGATGGAAGCTGATAATGGTCAAATAAAAGCAAGCACTGAAATGGTTGCTAAAATAATCAGAAGTCCTTTTTTTGTCTTCACAAAACAGGTCCTCCCTGATAATGTTAAATGCTGATGTTAAAACCTGTAACTAGTGAATGGAAATATGGAAAATTATACTGGATCCCTAACTCCTGGATAGGAGAAAGAGTGTTAATTGGGCTAAATCTTGTTGTTATTTACATGAAGAAAAGAATAGTTGAATTTAAAGAGGCACAGTTTTCAGCCAGACAGAAGACAACAAAGAAAGAGCAGAGCTGGGACAACACCCAGGTTATGCTCACTAGCACAGTGTAACATGCAGGAGGTAACAACCAAAACCTGCCCATGCTGATAATTGAACAAATCTGAAAAATTCAGAATTCTGTGCTTAGGAGGATATGTGGCTGTGTGGATGGATGGGAGGATGGAGTGCCAGGACTCTGCTGGCATCTGGCACCAGCTGAGGCTCTGAATCCCCCTGGCCAGGCTGGAGCTCTTGGTGTCCCATGGACACCAAAATGAGCTGGGCAGAGCTCCCTGAAACCAGCCTGGCTTGGACTCCTCTCCAAGTCAGGTCATGAACAAAAACACTCTCTGGCAAGTACCTAACAGTGTATTTAGTATGAAGACACACTTCCAAAAACCTCCAAAAAACAGAGTTTCTGCAAAAGTAGTCCAGTGGTGCTGTGAGCAGTTTGAGGGCAATCCCCTGAAACCTCTCCATCCCCAGTAACCTTAAATCTCCAAATTCCCATGAGGCTGACCCCCTATTGGTAGCAAACATAAAGGGGCTGTTTTCTGAGCCTTTCTGCATTTCCTGAAGACCTGAACTGCAGAGGAGGCCAGAATAGGAAAGAAAATCCTGTGGGTGAATATTTAATTCTGTGGAAGGCAATGGCCAATCCTGGGTGAGGTTGTGTGAGGGAAAGAGTTCTTCCTGTGCTTTTAGATGTGTAAAGTCACAGTGCATGAATGAAATTAGAAATTACTTCACTGGGCTCTGGTAACACAATAGAAATCTGATGTAAGTCTGAGAAGAACCACATCTGAATGATTCCTATCTTCAAGTAATATTGATTTTCCACAATGACTGTTGCTCTGATTATTTGCTGTTACTTAATTCCTTGTGTAACTATGGTAGTTGCTTTGGTTATTTTTAAGTTCTGAGCATTTTTATGCTCACAAGGAGTGCAGTCTTGCAGTTTATTTGAACTGGGAGGTTTTGGAGAATGTGCAAATCTAAGGTGTGTAATTTGGGTCAACAACCATTGTGTTGAGTGTGGACTCCATTTTTGTTTGAGCTTCTGACATTCCCTGCCTACACATTTAGGGATTTTTCTTGCTGCAGAGTACCCAATATCTGCCAAACCTGCTTGAATTCTGGGACTTTGGGGCCACATGGAAAATCTCCCATCTCTCCACTCCATCCACCTGATTTTTCCCAAGCTAGAGCTGTTTTCCATCACTTGGTCAGTGTGGAGGACATGGTGGAGCCCTGTGAGCCCAGCAGCTGCTGCACAAAAGGCAGTGGTACCAAAGGCATCCTTCTTGTAGGAAGGGAGCACAGATGGGGAGATCTCCTCCTGAGGCCAGAGGATGCAGCTCCCAAGGACAAACAGCAGCCAGGATTGTGGTGGATGCAGACCCAGAAATTGTGAGCAGTTAAATCGTTGTTACAACAGTTAACAAATAATGTTCTAAGAGCTGTTACATTACATTCTGTACCCCTCAATCCCCTGTAACTCTGTATTCCCTAATGGTTCCCAGTCCCTATGTTCGCCTTTGGCCCTCATCTCTTCCGCCCTTCCCTTCTCCCTATTTCCGGTCGCCTGCTGCTGCTCAAAAGACTCCGCTCCATATGCAGATTATCAATATTCCCAGACAGACCCCCCCAAAGGCAGAAGTCCCAGCTGAATCTAAACATTAAGAAAACCAGAGAACTACACCAAGTGCTGTGAAACCAACGACCATAGGCCATAGAGAACGCCTTAAGCTACCAAGAAAAGAATTCACCAGAACAGCTACCACCTAGAAGGGAGAACACAACCATGACACCCCTAGACTAAGCGAGCTGAATTTGAGATCTGTGTGTGTGAGTGAGGACTGGGACTCCCCATCCTGCCCACAGGACGGCTAGAGGACTTCTTCTCCCCGACCTCACTACAGCAGCAGGCAGCGGCCTTCCCGTAGCCCCATTCAATAAAAGAGCTGCATTTTAAATAAAGGCTTCGGCCCTGCTTATTTATAACAAGGATGACATAAACATGGCCAAAACCAGGGGACTGCAGTTCTAAAGGAAAATGGCACCTCCTAAAGGAGCAGATAGATGGAAATGTAAACATGAAAAAGCCCTGGAAATGATGAAAGGCTCCAATGGAAATCCATGGAAGAGGGAGGTTGTGTGGACATGGCAGTTGACAGGTGAGAGCTGAGTTCCTTTTGGGTTTCTATTTAGTTACAGATGTGGCAGGAAGTCCCACTGGAATTAAAAAAATCACAGAAAGCCCCTTTAGGAGCAGTGGGAGGTGTGGGCAGGATGGTGTCTGTCACAGGAACAAAGGCAGTGTTTGCACACTTTGACAGGGCAGCTGTTGATGTGCATGACAAGGGATGGAAAAAGGATCTTTGATTTCAGCCACAGTTTTGCTCTCAAAGTGTATGAGGCTGAATTGGTTCTTTTTTTTTTTTTTTTTTATATAAGGGGTGACACCAAATTTTTTGAGATAAGGGGTGTCCTAAATGACCCCAAATCTTGTTGGTGGCTTCTTAGCCAAGGCAGAGGAGCCAGGGGCTCCAGCCCCAGCCACACCCAGTGGCTGCAGGATCATGGCTTTGTGAGAGCAGTGCTGAGCCAAAAAATGGGAATAAACCAGCTGACACACATCCCACTGTGGAGCAGGGGGAGATGAAGGGAGATGCAGAGCATGGTTAGCTCCCTGTGCCTCTCTCCTTGCCAAAAACCCTTCACCTGAAAGCAGGATGGCCAAAGGCAAGTAGAGAATTGATCTGGAAGCCCCTGAATTTTGGGCTATCCATGACCAGTCCTGGACAGTTCAGTGCTGCCCTAAAAACCACTGGTACAAGCAGCAGGAGCTTTAGGAGGGCCTGGCAGTGGGGGGACAGCAAATTTTGGGTTTAATTGCCTTGGATGACTGGTGTGTTTTGGCTGTAGGAGCAGCAAAAAAGGATAATGCAACAGAGTTCTTTGTGCAATGGAGAAGCAAAAGAGAACTTTATTTAAAGAACACTACACTGATATAGGGCAGTTTGTGCAATATAGAATAGAAAAGACTCATTGGTCCAAGAAGGCAACACTTCTTTGCAAACTTGCTTTCTGTAAAACATCACATCTCTCATGTATCCAAGGTTTAATCATTGCTATAATTTATTGTCTGTGTCTGTGTCCTTGTTCCAGGCTACTTTTTCCTGGTTCCCAGCAGTATCCAGTGACAGGTGACATTTGGTTATATTTAAATATTTTAAGGGATGCTGGCTGGGTGCTTCTCACCACAGTTATATGTCTGCAGACTCCAGCTTCAGGCTTGCAGTCCTCTAGTTTGTATTTCTGCTTGTCAGACATGAGCCTAAGTGAGTGTCCCAGCATTGTGTGTCAGAGAAGGACAGGCATAAATACAGAGATGGAAATTTCCCAAATGCATTTGTGATAAGTGAAGAGAAGCTTGATCCAGTTAATAATTAATAGAAGATATTTAAAGTAGGAAAAATCATCTTGTTTGTCATAATTCATTGTTATAAAATGGAACTATGCTCTGCTGAATTTATGAGGGAAATCCTCAATCCTCTGTTTATTCTTTTAGTGCCAGATGAGTCAGTTTTGTTATCCTTAGCAGTAATTTGTGATATAATGAAAAATTTGGTATGATTTATACAAAAGAGTTTATGTCTTCACTGTAAATAAACACTGTTCATTTTGTGCCATTAAGCTGAATCAAGAAATATGTGGTTTAAGATGCAGTTTACAAGCTAGTGAATATCAGAAATTATAAATAGCACAACAATCTTTCTGGAAAGGATGTAAGTCTCCATGCTTCCAGGACATGAGATAACCTCTAATTAATGGGGGCTGGTAAGAATTCTTCCCTGTCAGCAAGTTATTCCATAATCACCTTCTGTAAGGCTTCCTGTCCTTCCCTCTGAAGCAGCTGCTGTGCTTCTGCAGGAACAGGGTGATAAAATCAATAAATCCCTGACCCACTCCTGTACCTCTGTGAATGTCTTTTTTGATGGGAACTTTTCATCCACCCAAGAGCCAGGTTCAGTTTGCTTTGTTTGCAAGGCAGAAACTGCTGAATGCTGAGGCAGAAGGAATGACTTGCTTCCTTTAGTGATGTCTTCACTTGGGACAGAAAAAACAAAGCCTAAATCCTTCAACTCGTGTGTTGGCATGTAGGAAGGTAAAGTAATTTATTTCAATAACTTCACCTGTTCCTATGGAGCCACAGTACAAACATCCATCTAACAGGGAGGGAAAAGCTCAGCTCTTGAGAGGTTGTCTAGGTAAAAGAAATCCCACCCCAACCACCCTCTGAGCTTTGGAGCTGTGTTTAGGAAGATTTCTACCTTGCCCTGGTCCCCTCAACTCTGTTGTTTATAATTTCTTCCCAATATTTCCACTTTTCTTCACCAAAACTACTTCTGGACTAAAGCCTTATTTTTGCTGTTAATAGGTAGGCCTCCAAAATGGTCTGGTGGTTTCAGCCACTGGGTTCAGAGATAAATGGAGGAAATGTCTCTCTGCCCTTTTATCTGTCATATAAAGCAGCTGAGGGATTACCATAGGCTGAGACAGGCTTAGTTTAACATGAAACTAATTGAAAGTTCCTGCAATGAATCACATCTAACGTGTCATTGGGAAGGAGGTTTCTTGATCTTCAGATAATAATGCAGTCCAAGATAATATATATCCACTTTTTAAAAGGTAGGAAGTAGGCTGGGAAAGGGGAGGTCTCTAATGAGTGATAAAACTGTAGATGCACACACCTGGTTTGGGAAGATGATCTTCCTGCAGGTCAGGGACTGAGACAATTAAAGGAAAGACAATTAACTGGACATGAATGAGCTTTTTTTTTTTTTATTTGTCCTCTAGGCAATCCAACAACAGAACATTTCCCTGAGGTATATTTGCAATTCCATCACTCCCCTCCTTCTCCCATCAGTGTCAAAGCTTGAATTATGTAGTATTTCTGGGTTTTTTTTCCCTCTCTTGTTCAGACATGGACCAGGAAAAATGAATCTATCCATGCTTCAGACCCCTGTGCCTTCCAGAGGCTGTACTGCTCATCAGCTGCTAGCTGTGAATAAAGCCTTCAAACCTTATTTAAACATCACAGCACTAATTACGGTTTCCTTAAGTAAAATCCTCTTAAACTATAATTACCCATAAGATTATACTTTGGCAGTGGCACAAGAAATTGTATTGCAGGGCTGTACCAGGGGGCTGAGCTCACCCCACTGCCTCAGTCAATCAAATCTGCTGAGAAGGACAAGTGCAGCAGAGTCAGCACTGGAAAACCATCCCTGTGTTCTGCCCAGCCCCAATATATGCAGAAAACTCATTTAATACTCAGCATGCACTATTCAGTTTACAGCACTGCTCCCAATTCTCAGCTGATGTAAACATGTTGATCTGCTGAATATTGATTTCCATCAGTTCAGGTTTCAGAGATCTCTTCCCTTTGTGTTTAATGTGAAGTGCCCTGTCCACCACCACCAAAAAAGGAAACAACTCTAATTCATGCTTTGGGGTTTTTTCTAAAAGGAAACAGGGAATTTTGGAGGGCAGTTAAAACAGACACTCTTGTCCTTATGAGTGTTCACTGCTCACTCCATCCCTTTTTAGCATGAAACACACAAATTAAACAGGGCTGGAAATTTGGAACAAGTTTAGACTTTAGAATAGATGGAGGGCTGATAGAGACATTTTCCTCTCATCTTCTGTAAACCCACACTCCCAGTGCACAGTCAGGTAGTTTCTTTCAATAAAAAATACATGAGCAGCATAAAACCTCTTATTCCTGCTTGTTTGGATTGAATTTTATTATTTATCCCAAAATCTGGTGGTTTGGCTGCATGACATTGATTTCCAGCTAAAACAATTTATTCACCAATTACTTTCACAGACAGCTTCAAGCAACTAGGAGAATTAAGAAACTAAAATTTTTGTACTGTTAAGAAATACATCTGTGAAGAGCTTTTAAAAGATGCAGCATGAAATGCTAAAATTCACTTTGTTTTTTCCTTAGATATTAGCAGGGGAAATCATCAGAAAATCCAGCAAATGTTTTATGCAACCCCACCTACACATGTAAGACAGATACCAGAATTCTAAATGCTTTTAAATTGGTGACTGCCAGCTTTCTTCCACAAAATTACTTTTTGGGCTGTTTTTTTTTTTATTGTTAAATAATCCACTTTTGCTCCACTGCATGGATGAAAATATATGGATGAAAATATATTCCATGCTTATTCCTGCTGGATTCCATGTGCCTGGGGATGCTGCAGTAGCACTGCAGGGTTTGTCTTTAGCACCACACAATTCTGGGTGCCTCAATTTAAGAGCAAATTAATAAGTTTGAGGAGAGTGCCTTAAAAATACTAAAATATTTAATAATTATGAGAAAGACTTTAATTTAGAAGGCAATTCCTACTTGAAGGCATTACCATTTTCTGTTTACCTGTGCCCCTCCTGTCCTTTTCAATAAGACTAAGTTGTGGATTCCAAAATCACTCATCTTTTGTTTTACAAAATCTTTTTCCCTGCTTGTGGCTAAAAGAGTTCTTGTTACATCCTGATTTTCATGGATCATTTAAGAGGAGTTAAAAAGAACGTGGAAAACTCAGGCCTAGGGTCTCACAGACCTCTCTTGCATTAATTTGAAGCAAATATTTCACTTCTTTGGTATTTTGAAAATGTGTACATTTGATTTCTAAACACACAAGAGGTGCAATGTTGGAACCAGTTTTACACAGGTGTGACTCCTTTGGTTTTGATGGAGTTTCTACATATTCATTGGCAGAGGGAGTGAAGAAATACTCTGGAGCTTTGAAGACAGAGCTACAACAGGACCTGACAGAGAGCAAGTCTTCTTTTTGAAAGTGAAGTGCAGGAATGAATTTAAAATGTGTTTTTATATGTATATATACAGACATGGGGGAAAAAATCACAAAAAGGAAGGGAGGATCTTTTGTTGTGAAGTCAAAATTCCCTTTACAAGCATGACAGATAACCCTGGACTGACAATAGCCACCACCTTTGTAAATAGTGTAAATACTTTGGAAAACCTTGTCACCAGAGTGCATAAAATCTCTCAGAGATCAGGGAGGTGCATTCATTCTCCTCCCTGTGTTTCACATGAATCCCTCTTCTCCAGAGATTTCCACAAAATTAAAAAGATTAATGTCCAAATATGAACAAAATGAGAACAAACTCATTGTTGAATAGGACTAAAAGAAAAGGAAATGGCTGATTTAATTAGGTTTTAGTGATGATTCAGACCAACATAAATCTCAATGAAAGGACAAAAATAATTACAGGTAATTAATGCCAAAATATCTGAAGCTAAGGAATTTAGTTAGCCTTGAGCACAGTACATAGCACACCCAGTTCTTCTTTCTGTAGATAACATAGTGCATCCACTAATTTGGGTTATGGAGTTTCTTTTACATTTGTAATTATTTTTAATACTGACACTTCTTTGGCCATAAGGCAAACAGTGCTGATTGCATAACAAAGCCAACCTGTCTAAAACACAGAGAAGTTTTTTGTTTTGTTATTCCTGGAGCTAAAATGGCACAAGTCAAAACCAAATTAAATCCATCATTCTGCCACTGGATAGATCAGTATAAAACCAGTGAGATGCAAACAGAGCTAGATTTCATATTTTTTCCATCTCTGGTTGAGGCTCAGTAGTGTTTCTCAGCTATGGTTTGGTTTTTAATGTGTCAAAAAAGCTCTTCAGTGGCAATTTTTTATATCAGTGTTATGGTCAAATTGAAACTCTGATTTCAAAGATGAAATTTTTAATGAAGATCTGTTTCATTCACATACTTTCCTGAGTAGTTTAAAGGACAAATATTGGAAAGATAAATAGAATATTTTGCCATTAGTAAGAGCTGCAGGACCTTCATCTGGATGAGAGTATGGATTTAAATGATGCATTTTGGTAGTTCAGAAAGGAAAGCATTTTTTTCTTGGGCCAGATCCCACTCTCTATGTAATTTCCCTTTCTTTGGATTGTAGGAGATAAATATCCCTAGGTAGGTTTCCCCCTCACCATTTAGGGGCTTTCATAAACCTTATTTTGCAGCAAAAAAATTATGGGAGTATGAATTAGGACTTCAGTTTCCATACCAGATAACCTATATTTCTGCAGGTGGGAAGGAACAAATTTTCAGAATTTTAAACCACATCTGGAAAAAGTGAGTGCAAAATCTGGGGCACGTTCATTATGGAAATAAGTTCATGACCAGAGCTGGTGCTTTATTACGAATTTTTTTTGTCCCCTTCTGTGGTATTTCTCTTCTTGTCTATGAAAGAAGAATCCCTGATGTAACTTCTCCTAGTTCAGCTCCTTTTAGAGTCCTTAGTTATCCATCTAGTGGAGTTATGTATTCTAGTGAAATCAAATCTGATCTAGAGAAATGATATCAGGGAAACATCTCTGTCTTACCATGAAATTAAAACAGCAGCAATGAGCCTGTCACTCTTTAGGGATGTTCAACCTCAGAGGAGCAAAATGAGCCCTGGTAGTGATGAAGGGTAGATCCCACTTGGCTGTGAATTCACTCTGAAGGGAAGTTTGACTGGGAATTGAACAAAAAAGCCAGCCTATGGTTTTGAGGAGTGCAAATTGTGGAATTGTTTGCTTTTGTATTCCACAAAAAGCACAGACAGGCTTCTGCTCCCTGAAACAGAGGGGCTGGGAGTCACAAGAATGTGCCCTTGTCTGAGTGGCAGAGGGAACAGACAGCAAACTACCCAAACCAAGGAACCAGGGATATGTTTTTACAACCTGAAAACAAGCTCAGGTTTAGTTTGAGTGGCTGGCAGCTCTGGTGGCAATGGGGCAAGTCCCAGCCTGAGCCTCAGCCAGGTGTGCTCCTGTGCTCCCAGGGGACACAGCCAGGGCTCCTCTGTGGGGTCAGGGACCTTGCCCAGGATTTTGGAGTGGAGCTCTGGAGGAGCCTGTGCCCTCCAGAGCTGCTTCTTGCCATGGGGTGCAGTCATGCTTGGCACACTGCAGCCCTTCTGCAGCTCTTCTCCTCCTTGCATACAGGCTATGGCTCCCCAAAAAACCTCCTTTTCCCATTTCTGCCTGGGACTGGGACCCAGAAGTCCTGGCAGAGCTCTCTCCTGTTCCCCACTGACAGCAAGAGCAGTGGGTGCAGAGCTCAGCCCCCAGCCCCTCCTGATGGGACCAACTCCTGTAACAGCTGTGGCAGCTTTGGGATTCCTGAGAGGGAAATACACCAAAGATCTCTGGGCTGCCACCTAGGAGTGGGTGGTTTTGATATTTATTATTATTTTTAATATTTATTTATTATGAGCAGGAGATAAAAGGGAAGTGATCCCCATGCTTGGACAGCTCTGAGGAAATATTTTCCATGCTGAAAATGTCCCAAGGAGTCAAGGCAGAGAATGAGCCCTGGCAGGGCACGACTGAAAGGCCACCCCAAACCAGAATATTCATTGGAATGGAGCACAACAGGATAAACCTTCTGTGGTCAGGCATTCAGCAAGTGCCCAGCTCTGCTACATGGCCAAAATTCACTGTGCTTCTGGGAGAGGGGTTTGTTCCCAAATCCCAGCAAAGGGAAACCATATGTGAACATCCTCATGCATCATTCTTTCAGACCAGAAGCTGTAGAATTAAGCATATCCATTAAGGGGGGGGGGCACAGAATATGAAGTAATAAACTCTGAAGACCAGTACTTCACTCAGTAAAATTAATGGAGTTGTGGAAGCAGGCACTGCCTGACAGCAGCAGCCATTTTATGGAACTGCTTTGGGCTATTTGGAAAGCAGCTCCAAATCTTTCCCTTCAGCTTGTGGAAGTCAAGAGAAGGACTTCCATTTTGACCATCTAAAAGTCAATGCTTACATTTATAATTTAATCTTTACATTAGAAAATGGCAGTTAGATAAAGATGTTCCTCTCCCCTTTTTATGGGTATGATTTTTAAAGCTTTCCTGCAACAGAGTTTAGGCACAAATTAAACAAAATACAAAACCTCAGAACATGCAAATAAATCAATCATTCCTGTGTTATATATCTTCAGAATGTGATCCAAAAATAATTCTGGGTGTAGTTTTCAAACTTCAGCATTGCATAAACTAAATACCCTGCAGCACAATTGGACTGACATGA
Source organism: Muscicapa striata striata (assembly GCA_030060385.1). Lineage (NCBI taxonomy): Eukaryota > Metazoa > Chordata > Aves > Passeriformes > Muscicapidae > Muscicapa > Muscicapa striata. The sequence continues at coordinate 1,588,913 of JAREIS010000171.1, forward strand.
ATGACAAAGTAAAATAAATACACACTGGGATGTGTCTTTTGTTCCTGTTATTTTACTTTTCCTTTTGCCTGTCAAAAGCTGTATTAGAGCCCATAATACTTGACATAATACCTGAAAATTAGAAATGTCTTTTAGAAGAGAGAAGTAATTTAATTTTGTACTGTAGATTTCTAACATACATCTATGGAAATGTTCTTGCCTATCCCAGTGACTCCCCTCAAATATTTAAGCAAGGATAGGGCATGCCTGAAAGATGCATGTAAGAGCTTTTCCAATAAAAGAATTTAACCTCTGACTTTTACAAGCAGAGATTTGATTTCTAGATATGAGTTCTTTGACTGCTTTTCAGTAAATTTTTCTTTACAGTCATTTGGAAAACTGTACCCAAGTCTTTATTGTGCACGACACTTGGAGTTCTTTTTTATTGGCTTAGGCTGCTTCTTGCCAAAGTCAAAAGGTTGGAAGCAAGGCCACTGGCATGGGAAGAAATGTGTAAAGAATAAAACTACTTTGGTTGGAAATAACAGAACTGAAATGAAATAAAAGAATTGAAGCAGAAGAAAATGAACTTTTCTCTTTTTATGGTTGTGTTTGCTTGACAGGCAGTAATGCCAGACCCAAGCTAAGCTGTGCCATGGGAAGATGCAGGATTTCTGTGCAACCAGCACTTTGATTGGCTGTCAGAGTCTTGGGATTCAGTCACATATCCTGGATGTGGACAGTAGGGAGATCTTCATTTCAGGAACCCCTATTTCTCAACATTTTTCTCCACTTTTAATTCCTCACAGTTGTTTCCTTTCCCTTCAAGACCTTCCACCTCAGTTTTCCCCTTTTTATTCTCCCCTTTCCTCTTTTCTGAATACATGCTGGCTGTCTGAAGGTATGAATTATTTGAAGACTTCACATATTGTAGGATTATTTTTATGTAACTGTACTTCTAAATTACTAATTTAAATTATGTGAAAATACAAGTTCATATCCCCTCAGTTCTATCCAAGCAGGAAAACACAAAACTTTTTGGAGATTTTGTTTTACCAGCTCTCATTCTTTCCTCATGTAGGAGATGAGAAGAGGGATCTGATACTTCTCAGCAACACCAAAAATCTCACCTTGTGTTTGCTCAATTTTTCTTAGCATGGCCTCAGGTTTGCAAATGCACCAAAGCACAAACCCACAGTTCAGTTTGCAAAGGCCAGAGCACAAGATTGAATATTGACAGACAAACAAATGTTTGATATATTTCTACCATATCATTATTTGGATTGGGGAAAAACAAACAAACAACCAACAACAACAACAACAAAAACCAACAACAACAAAAAAAACCACCATCAGCTTTCAAGGCAAAATTGAGACAAAATTGACAAGTCTCACCTATGTTCATATTGAAACCAGTGTCACACTGTTCTTAAAAAAAATCAAAAGGATCTGTAGCTGACTCATTGAAAGACACTGAATTGGCACAAAGTCCTGCTGTTACAGAACTCACCCACAGCATTCATCACCTTAGAATCTACTCAGGCTGACAAATCTGAAGAGAGACAACATAATCAGAATTACAGTTTTCATTTTCCTCTTAGTACTCTCTTGGGAATTTTCTGGTTTCTAAAAAATACCTGTACAGTGTGCCTGGACCAATTACTCAAGGCAAAGCTGCATGGATAAGTTGTTTTTAACGTACAGGTTGGTAAGAAATTTGCTCCCTCACTGAACTATCCACTCTGGCTACATCCTGACAGAACAAATATGAAATGTATAAAATAAATATGATTTTTGACACTGACCACAGCTCTCCTGCAGAATGAAATTTCTTTGGGCCACCAATTCAGGATCAGTTTCTGTTCCCCCTTTCTTCATACTCACATTTCTTGGGGGAGAAGGAAAAGCAGAAAAACTTGCTGTGAAGATTGAGAGAATATAGATGGCACTCATGAATTTAAAGTGTTGTTATTCCCTTCACAGGCTGTGCAAGGTGCTGTTCAGCCTGGTGAACACTTGAAGACAAGGCCCAATCATCTTTCTATGCTGCATAAGGTAAGAAAAATGATAAGATAATGAGGAGGAAAAAAACAAACAACAAAAAAAAAAAAAAAAAAACCCAAACACAAACAAACAAACAAACGACAAAACAAAAAAAATAAAACAAAACAAAACAAAAAAACAACCCCCAAAAAAAAAAAAACAGTGAGAAAAGACAAAACCCAGTGGGACAAAATCTGAGTCTTCTGTGCAAGAGAAGCCTTTTCCATCCTGTTGTGAGGGATTTTGTGCTTTAGGAAATGTGGGTCTGTCTGCACTGGCTTCTGCTGTGCTGTACCATGGGGTGACTGTGAGTGCTCACCCAGGAGTAAATCCTTGACTAGAGAGCTCTAAAAAGTAACAGAAAAGTTTATGCAATAATAAATAAGACTGCAAAGTCAAAACCTAAAGGTTTTATAGACAACAGAAATCAGAACTCTCCTCTATCAGTCATGTTGGAATGGTAAAACTAAAAATAACAGCTCACAAAGAGCTGCCCTTTTCCTATTTTTTTTTTTTTCCTTAGAATGAAAACATTCCATTTAAAATTAACTTGTTTTGACTGAGCAACACAAAGGTGAAACATGAAAACAAAATAGTCAGGGTTTGGCACTGCTGTTTCCAGCTGAAATTCCTGTAAATATTGCCCAGGATGGTTTGGGAAGCTGAAGGAGGTTTGTCTCCTCCATCCCAGCTCCCACTGCAGTGCTGGCTGCTGGAAAAACAAACTGGATGTACTGCACACAGGCACCCAGCCAGCTGCAGCTGGAAAAGGAAAATCATGTTTGAAAAGGGAAATGCATTCAACCCATGAGCACAGGACCCTGCAAGCACCAGAAATCAGGTGGTAAAATGTGTGTGAAAGGGAGAGCAGGAAAATAAGAGTTAGCAGAAATATCAGTGTTTAAGTACAGTGAGGAGCTTCATCCCACAAGGCCCAGGGTGCCATAAAATATGATTAACATTAATAGAATTAAAGACAATCAGTGTCTTTCAAGACTAAAATTCATGCTCTTACAACCACAGCTTTAGGATTTTGATAGGAAAAATGAAAGACTGGAAGTAGAATGACTTATGTGAAGATTCCTTTGTTCGAGTCAGTGACATCTAATAGCCCAAGGAAGAATGAAAACTACATTTTAATGAGAAATAACTTATCATATTAGGCAGAGGGAAAGAGAAAATAAACCTTCTTTAAAGAAAAAAAAAGAAAAAAAAAAAAAAAAAAGGAGCCGTGGAAATTAAAATACATAAATTGAAAATATGTGATTTCGTGGGAGAAAAACAAACAGTGTTGAGGTTTTTTGTTTTCTTGGATGTCAAGATTTTTAAAAAGAGGAGTCATTGTATCATTTTACATTTTAACACTGATTAGCTCTCCGTGTCCCAAGCAAAAGGCTGGAATTCTGCACAGATAACACAACTGAGATGGAAGGGCTCATTCTTACAGACACTTAGTTGTGTGTAGGGCATTTTTGCTCAAAGAGTGATAAAAAACAAACTGAATATGCAATGAATAAATGAAAGTGAAGAAAGGTCTTTTGTACTCTTGATTTATCTTTACATTAAATCTTTTTTTTTTTTCCCAAGAAGCGGATGTAGCATCAGTTACAGCTCTATCTGAATATTCTCACATTTTTGTAGAGGAGCCAAGGAATATACAGTTTATAGAAAGCTCCAGAGCTGCTCCAGGTGAGATGAGATACAGCTACAGCTCCCTACCCCGAGCTCCCCCTCTGCCTGACAGCCAAAGCAAGCAGCACAAAACGGGAAACAAACCAAAACAAAACAAAGCAACAGCTGGATTCACAGCTGCACTCTGTATTCAGGAAGGTAGAATGTCAAGAAATGCTGCCCAGTGTGAGCTGGAACTCCCACAGCATTAAAGGGAAACTCAATTTCACTGCATCAAGTGCAGTCGAGGCTTTCATGCTGTAACAACAGAAATACTTCTTATAACTGAAAAAAAAATAAAATTAAATGGCTTCACACTAACAGGTTTAAATTAGATATTGGGAAGGAATTGTTCCCTGTGAGGGTGGTGAGGCCCTGGCACAGGTGCCCAGAGCTGGGGCTGCCCCTGAATCCCTGGAAATGTTGGACACTGGGGCTTGGAGCAGCCTGGGACAGTGGGAGGTTTTTAATCCCTTCCACCTCAGGCCATTCTGTGATTCTATGACACTGGATCACAAAACATGATTTTTAGGGAACTGGGTTAAATTTTCTTACATAAATATTTATCCAGAGGTGGAATCCAAAGCTTCTCTCTCCCTGCTGAGTGGTTCTTTGCCTTTAGCAATTTTTTTATTTCTTTTTTTCAGGCATGAATGTTAAATCTGCAAACATCAGAGTTTATGTTGTATTCATGACAGGGTTACTCAATTCAGGACACTTTGGTGCATGGAAAGAAATACTGCTTCCTAATTTTAGCATGGAATTCTGGTGTAGCTGGGAATATCTTGGTTGACTTCTCCAGGTTTTGGAACAAGCTGTTGAGAAAAGTATGGGAGGAATAAATGAGGAATAATCCTACAGAATCCTTGACCTGCAGCACATTTAGGTTGAAGGGTTTTGCTAAACCAAATAACCATTTTAATTTAATCTCCACTAGAAAAATAGGAAAAATTAAATGCTTGCCATATGGTGAAAATATGTTAAGCTTCAAAGAAGTAGGAATCATTAAATATAACTATGAAAAGGGGTTTTTAGGTTTGAATGGCATGCCAGTTTCAATATAATAAAACATACATACATAATCCTATTAAAGCCTCATTTGAAAAAACCATAAAAGGATTCCTTTGAATAATGCAAAATCTTAGGTCACATTTTTTCGCCTGTATATTTATTTTCATTTTAATCAAGGCTGCTATAGTGAGAAAACTTGGTATGATTTTCAGTGCACATCCGCTGTTTCAGTTTTTTACACAGGTAGCATCAACATGAACCAGGCTTTGAAGATAAAGAAATGAAAACTGAAAGCCATGTACTCATAAATAGTGGGTCACTCCATAACCAAAATGAATATTAAAACCAAAGCTGCTCCAAGGACTCACCTACTTTCCCACAACTGCACAGTGCAGAAATTGAGGCAATAAGAAGGAAAACCTGAACCTCTCTCTGCCTTTCCATTTCTACTGCTCCCACAAAGAAAACTGAGAATCCAGATCAGGGAGCTCTATGGATAATCCTGGTATAAAAACTGTAAAGGGCTTGCCCAAATACAGAAACACACACTAAATACCCACATTCCAACACTTACAGTCCCCTCCCTGAAGTCTCCCTGCAATAAAGGGAAATAGGCACACGATGCTCGTGGAAAACCAAACCCAAAGGAGAACAGGTCACAGCTGGAGGCAGAGGGGAGCTGTAGCCCTGTGCAACACTTGGAGTGGGTTTTTACAAGGTCCTTTTGGGTGCAGGGCCATTTTAGATTTGTTTGGTTGTTTTTTGTTTTTTTTTTTTTTTCCCCAACATAAATATCCCAAGCAAAGCACTCACTGTTCTCCTTGATTATTCCTGTTATCTGTTCTCTTGGGGTGATGCACCTCAAACAGAACAAATTGCTGTGATACACCTGACCAACATACAAAAATATCACTTCTGTCCCAAGCCTTTTACAGGCTAATTTCTCATTTTCATTGGAAGATCCATCTTTACATTAACCCTCAGCACTGAAGAGTGTGGCCATTTCCCAAGCTGCTAAAAATGCTGTGGAACTGCAAAGCCTTCCTCCTCCTTCTTCTGCTTATCCCATAACAAATATGAGAAATAGACTTTAACTAAAGCAGTGTTTCCTTTTTATTTTTATCAGCTCTGTCAGTAATTCCATCACTAAGGGCATGTTTCTGACTCTGCTTTTTTGGATATGGGATGATTTTTGCACTGCAGCACACCCTCTCTGCTGAGGGCAGTGGACTTAATCCTGCCTATCCTGGCTGGGGAAAACTGCTCCTTGTTTTTTACCCACAGTTTCTAGAAAATTCTCTTTGAGCACATTTATATTCAAGTGACTGCAGAAGTGCAAAATGTTATCATTTATTGCTGCTCTTAAATAACAAGGTTGACAGACAGAAAATCCTCCAGGAAGGAGCATCTGTGCATCTCTCCCTCAGCATCCACCAAACAAAGAGCTGCACTATTTGTCCCAGCAGCACAAAAAAAAAGTCAAGTTCCTAAAAGTTCAGTCAAAATTTTGGCTTTCCAGAAGGAATTTTTCAAAAATGTCTCCTGAATATTGATTTGGGTGGTTTACTTCCCACAGGATGTGCAGTTTATTGATGAGAGTAAGTGCAGTCAGAGAACTTGTGTGCATGCTGCTGTTTTGGGGGTGGCTTTTGCTTGGTTTTATTTGCTTTTACCTTAATATCACTGGTAAAACTGTTTGCTGACACCTGCTTTAATGCACAACAACTTTCTTTGATCTATGTGGAGCTGAGCATTTTGCACATGGAAAAATGGTTTTGGCTGTGTTTGGTATTCTGCATGTCATTTTAGAAAAAAAGATGGGAAAGGCTGAATATCCACAGGTGATGGAGGTATCTAAAAGGTAAATTTTATCAGGAACTATCAGATAAACATTATCTGGGTGTTGTAACCCATAGCACTCCCTTTTCTTGTTCTAAAAAGCCTTACAAATTCTCCACAGACAGTGTGCAGGATCATGTTTTACAGAGTGCTGAAAAAAGCTACCTTTTTTTTTTTTTTTTTAATACTGTCCTTTGTGATTAATAACATTTAACTGTATTCATCCAGGAATACTTAACCTCCAATAGCCATAATTGGAAAATCCCTGGAAAAAAATGTCACCATTGTCCTGCATACAGAAATGTCAGCCAGCAGCCAAAATTACCTTGAACAACAGCTTCCCACAAGGGTTAAAGGAGCTATAAAAAGCACTGCTTAGACCTCATGACACCCTATTAATTAGCTCCTTCTGTGGATGGGGTGTATGAACTTTGTAGGGTCATACAATAAATAAGAATAAAAACTCAAGACTTGCAGTTTCCCAGCTCATTGTGATTTACCCACTAGCAAAGCAGAATATCAGTGGAGCCTGTTTTTTTGGAAGTGCCTGCTCCAGTTCCCATTTTGCTTCACCAGCTGTTTAGGATAAGAAAAGAACACCATGAGTTTCTAGATAAACTATGTAAACTACTGATCTGACTACACAAAACAATCTCTGAGGGAATTAGCAGATTAGAGGGGGAAAAACAGCAAAAATTAACATTAGCAGCCAAAAATGAATGGCAATTAGTGGTAAAGACTAAATAAAGCTAAGGAGAAGGAAATGTGCTGACACTCTGGACTACTGCTGATACTTCCCACACACTCCTCTGCTGGTGGGTAACTCCTGCATTTGCTTAAAAATGCACTCTCTATAGCTTAAATAATACAGAGAACAAACTCTGAAATGCATTGTTTCTATGAGGATCACAGCATCTAAGAAAAAACCCCAAATACGACTCAATTTTTAATTCCTTTTACAAAGGCTGTGAATTATTTAGGGTTTTTTTTTCTTTTTTTTTTTTTTTTTTTTTAGTGAGGGAAGAAGTTTTGAGACTTTTTTTCCTGAAGAGAGTGGTTAATAAACAGAGAGTCCTGATAACACCCCAATTTTCCCAGGCTGTTAGGAAGATAATCTCCACAGCTGGAAGGATGAGCTGCAGCTCCAGCAAGTAACAAAACCTGTAACCTTCCTGCAGCTGTGCTGCACTGAGGCAACCAGGAATTGCAGGCAGATACAGATTGTATCTTAGTTTTTAATGGAAAACAGGCACAGAAGTAAACTGGAAGCCAAGATGGCCAACCTCAACTAGGGAATTAGAGGCAGAGTTAGGACTGATTGTGTCTCTTAACAGAGGAAAGAAAAGTATTTTCATTTTCAAGAGCAGCTCTAATTAATGGTAAGGCATGCTGGAAACTGGGCTTGAAGCTGTTCAAGAATGAGATGTGGGGATCAGAATATAAAGTTCCATGAAAATATCTCAGTAATCAGCACCTAATGAAAAAAGAAAACTGAATGTTGGGATGTTAGGAAAGAAATAGAGAAAAAAAACAAAGCAAGAATATCTTTATGTCAACTTATCCATCTGTGGTATGCATGAATCTTAAATGCTATCTTTAGTTTTAGTGTCTGTGTGTCAGAGAAAAAGGGAAAGGAAAAGGAGTAAAGAAAAAGGAGTAAAGAAAAAGGAAAAGGAGTAAAAGAAAAGGAGTAAAGGAAAAGGGAAAAGGGAAAAGGGAAAAGGGAAGGGAAAAGGGAAGGGAAAAGGGAAGGGGAAGGGAAGGGAAGGGAAGGGAAGGGAAGGGAAGGGAAGGGAAGGGAAGGGAAGGGAAGGGAAGGGAAGGGAAGGGAAGGGAAGGGAAGGGAAGGGAAGGGAAAGGAAAGGAAAGGAAAGGAAAGGAAAGGAAAGGAAAGGAAAGGAAAGGAAAGGAAAGGAAAGGAAAGGAAAGGAAAGGAAAGGAAAGGAAAGGAAAGGAAAGGAAAGGAAAGGAAAGGAAAGGAAAGGAAAGGAAAGGAAAGGAAAGGAAAGGAAAGGAAAGGAAAGGAAAGGAAAGGATTGTCTGGTGTTCTTCACACAGCAGTGATCACAGAATTATCTGCAAAAATGTGTTGTGAGAGAAACATCCAGACACAGGAACAGAGTTTGGGAAACGAGATGCAGAGATCTTCAATTTCAGTTCCCTAATATTCTAAGGACTATGTCACATAATCCCTTTTATAAACTGTTCAGGCTTCATTATGATTAAATTTATTTGCCTTCATTTTTCCTGGAAAGCTCTTCCAGAGCTTCACTGCTCTGCTGATTAGAAACCTTTTAATTTCCAAGTGAAATTTAATATGACAAGTTTATACTGTTCTGGAGAAGTGTTACAGTTGCTCTCCACACATACATCACAGAGCAAATACCAACAAGGGAAAAGAGCAATTCAAGCTAAAAACAATAATAGCACCAAAGTGCTGCTGGCTGAGAAGTTTCCTCCAATTTTAGATGCAAATCCCACTGCAACCTTTAATTCTTTGGTAATAAGCTACTACTAAGGGAACTCAGTGTGTTCAGATCAGCTCTGGTTTGTATCTACAAGTGCATAATAACCTCTGTCCCACTAATGAATCACTGGGGCTGTCATAACTCTAATGAGCACATTTCTTTCTGAAGGTGTTGATAATCTAAAAGCACTCACTTGTTTTCCCTGTCTTGAATTAAGTGTAAGCACATCTCCAGAGAGTTTATCTGCAGAGGCTGAGCCAGGGAGAGACCCCTGGACCTGGAAAGGAGAAATGTTTCTGTTCACAGCCCGTGGAGCAGCTGTGTCAGCTCACAAGGAAAGCACTGTCACACACTCTGGGATGTCACCCTGATGCCTTGGGTTTTAGCTTTTATGTTTTTCAGAATCTCTGCTGCTTAGTGTGTAACTCTGAAACTTCATACTAGGTGTTAGCAAGTTCTCTTCACAGGGGAGTGACAAAACAATCCCTTCCCAGCTGGAGAATCAAGGACAACCCAAAAAGCAAAAACAATGGTGAAAGGAAGGGGGCAAGCCAGGGGCTGAGACTTCATAGCCTGGGGCTGTGGTTGGATAATTGACCCAAATATGGGGATGAACCAAAACTTATAAAAGTGTAAAACTCGTGACCAGGATCCATCTTGGATTTGATTTGGGTGTAGCACCACTGGGCTCTTGCACTGCCCAAGGTGCATCCTTTCAATAAATACCTGTTTTATCCCTTTTGCTCTGTTCAGTCTCTGTTCCAGCTCAGCCTTTCCAGAGGTTTGGTGCTGAGGGCTGCCCCAAGTCAGGCTGGAGCAGCATCCCAGCAAAGTGGCAGAGTCACCATCCCTGGAGGGATTTCAGATGGGAAGCTGTGGCTCTCAGGGGCCTGGCTTAGTGTTTGGCAGTGCTGGGTTTAAGGTTGGATGTGATGATCTCAAAGGTCTTTTCCAACCAAACTGATTCTGTGCTTCTGAGGTTTGGCTGCTCAGCCACAGACCTGCAGCTTCTATTTTGTCTCTGGTTCAGGTCAGCCACGTTTATGGGACAAGCATTGCTCCTTGTAAAGTGTTGGACTTGGCCAAAACCTTTGATCACCACAAAAACACAAATGTAAGTGGTGCTTGCAGCTCATTTGCTTGGATTTGAAACCCATGCCTTTGTTGTAGGCACTTTTGTGCTCCTCCAAACACAGTCAGGAGAGGTGGGTGACTCAGTGTTCCCCTCAACAGGCCATGGTCAGCCCCTTTCCAGAAATAACCAGGAGTAAAGGACTTTTAGTTGTAGTTCCTGAAATTTAAAAAAACATTTATGAGGCTTTTTACCATGTGCTATTTAAAAAAACCCAACAGCCTCATACTATACAACATTTTCAGAACAACGGAGCAAAAGAAAAAAATCATCTTTTTTCTCACCATGAGGCTCAACAATTCGTTGTTTCCAATGCCATTTCTAGTTATAATTGGAGGCAGATAATTTTGAAAGTAATTAACATTTCACTACCACATTCTCATGGATTTACTAGCCAGGAGAAGAGTGATTTAGAGAAACCAAGAAACCACAGTTGATGTTTGAGTCCTATCTAACAGAAATTGCATTTTTTCCCCTCACCTGGTTCAAATCTCACTTTCTACCATTTGTATTTCATTTTGTCCCACAGCTCTATCATCCCTTCAGACCCTTCCCCTTTGGTTTATCCCATGCCAGTGGTGTCCAGACTCAGTCCTACAGGACATTTGCCCAAGCAGTGAGACATTCCCCTAAGGACAGGTTTTTTGGATGGTGATAAATTGAATTTTGTTGCCTAAGTCATCCCTTTCCTGGCTGGGTGCATGGGAAGAGGGTAACCATGGCTGATGAGAGATCTCTCCTTCCTCAGCTGTCTTGAAAACTGTTCAGCCACCACTGAAATCCTGCTGTGTCCCTTCTGTGGTGTCACAGGGAGGGTGCCCAGGTATCCTGCACATTTTATCAGTCTGACAGCTCACAACACCCTATTCCACAGGACATCATTCCTTTTGTTGGTGTATCAAAGCAGCACATCCCATCCTCACCCAAAAGAGGAGGCAGCAAACGCCCTTGTTCCCTATTTTGGCCCAAAAAGAAATGGTACCCACAGCAATGGCAGCTGCAGGTGCCTCTCCTGCTCCCAGCAGAGATTTTCCAGGCTCAGCCCCTGATGCTAAGAGAATAGATTATGGCAGTGTCTTTCATTAGCTAAGCTGAGGGAATAAGAATAGGCAAGTGCTACCAGTTATATTTCAACACAAAGCAGCACCCACTTAAGTGTAAGCTAAAGGCCACAACTCTGTTGTTAACAGGGGTGTTCTCACAAAAAAAAAAAGCTTTGAACACACTGGGAGCATTAAAGGGAAGATGTCTCACATGTGCAATTACTCAACACATCTTTAAAACTGAGAACACTTGTTCACATGTGGTGAAAATTAGAGCTGTGAGCACTTGGGGGAAAAAAAATCCCACCTGGCAGGCACACTCCTTTTCACTTTAGAGTTTTATAGGAGTTCTCAGAGCTTGTTGGTCCAGTGAGAGCTGAAGCAAAGTCAATGGAGGAAACTGTGAGGGAAGGAAAAGAAAATGCAGAGAAATGTGCTGGTTTTGTCCTAAGCTCAACAGGGTTTTGATTCTTCCAGTCTGGTCCACCCTCGAAGAGAAATAAAGTAAAATTGAAATATGCATCTCTAAAATATAAATATTGACAGTGCCTTGGCTTCTTTCTGCACTGGCTTGGAATGCTGAGGAGTTTCCAAGGTTTTCCACCCTGTCCCACAGGTGGGTTTGCTCAGCAGGTCTGAGCTACTCTGGGAAAGTGGAGCAGGATCCAGTAATTCCCTGAGAATTCATTTCTTCTGTGTCACATAACACTGGTCATGGACTCCAATAATCACAACGAGCTGATACCCTGCTTGGACAGGACCATGATTTGTGGGTAACTCACATTCAGAATATTATTTCCAGAGTACAAAAAATATAACTAATTAATCAAGAACTTAGTCAGGACCACAGCTTTGCAATAGATCCTCCAGACTATCTATGAACACACCAAGAATTGGGTTTATGTCATATCTTTTTTGAATTTCATCACAGTGTTCCCCACTATACATCTCCTGCCATCACTCATGGAATGGTGATTTAACAGGTTAAATTTAACTAACTTTTAACTGGTTTGGATTTGCATTTTAATATCCAATATTCTGATGTTTCTAATACTATCTTGTCTCTCTGTGTCTTGATTAATGTGAGCAACACAGGGACACCAAACCACATGGAAAAACAACAGGACATTTATTTGGCTGTCTCAATTTCCCATTTTCCAAGTCAGGTCTAAAAATTTGGGCTTAGATGTCCTAGCAGGCACCAAGGAGAACACACCCAGGACAGGAAACCACCTGTACTCCATCTAAGGGAGGGATCTTTATTTCACTGACTCTTGGAACTGGAAAAAAATTTGGAACTGGAGGCAGTTATTTATATAGCCATGAAAATTAAGAACTTCAATTTTGCTGAAGAAAAACAAGAAGTAAAACAGTCCATGATGAAATCATGGATTTAATCCCTTTTTCCAGCACAATATCCATTGCCTCAAGCAAAGGGCCCGTTTCTGGTGTGAGCAGCCAAGTGGAGGCACCAAATTTTGGGGTTTGGCAGATTCTCCCAGGTTAGAGATGCACACAGTGCAGGGTGAACTCCCCCACATCTCCTCCATGTCAATACTCTGCCCAAGCCATTCCTACCACACACAAAATGACACTTTCAGCAGCCTCTTCAGCTTTTTGAAAACTTTGCAGGCAAGTAAAGAGCAGTGTGGGGCTTAGCTGAGATGAAGACAGGCACTTGGAGCCAAAATGCACAGAAAGTGTTGACAGTCTAAAGAAAGAAGGAAGTTGGAGAACAGATGAGATTTGACTAATATTTTTTTGGTCCATCCAGAGGCTTGTTACAATTACCCCTTAATTTTCCCTCAGGGACTCATTACAGCCCAGATAGTGATATCTGTCTACCATTGGTCTTCCTTTCTGTCTTCTAATGACAAAATGCTGATAGCCAGACATCATTCCAAACACATTTAGTTGTAATATAATAACTTGGAATAGCATCTGTGGCAGAGAGAGGCAATTTGATGGGCTGTGTTAGCCAGAGAAATTAAAGTACTGTCCCTGTTTAACATTTCCAGTCTGGAGTGGCCTGGGCAATAACCACAGTGATAGCAGAGCTCTAACAGCTACCATCAAAATACAGAACTTTTATGTTGGGACTAATTAGGTGATAAAAAAGTTGAGTCCTGTGCTGTTACATCTCTGCAATCTGCCTCTACTTAATTCATGGTGGAGCACACTCAGCTGCAGGAAAGGCAGATAGGGAGGTGTTTTTGCAAGGCAACATGACACAAATGCTTGTCCCACGTGGAAGGGCCCTTGTAGGAGCAAAGCAAGGCTCTACCAAGTCCTTGGGAAATAGCAGCTCCAAGTGCAACCTCCCTTATCTGAGTTGTCAGCACAGAAAGAAGAGCTTTGAGCCCTGATTCTTTACTGTGGAAATCTCAAAAGTGATGACATACGGAGGGAGTCGTGTTTCCTCCCCTGGGACTTGTTTGTAATGCCAATTTACCAGATGATGTGGCAATTACACCGAGTTTGGTCACATAGAAACGTGTTCTTGGATGTGGGTATATTGCTAACAGCTGTTGTTAGTATCAAGAAAAATTTGCATTGCTGAAAACTAAATCTGAGTTAAAATTGAACACTTGCAGCCATAAAAAATTAAATAAGAAATTCAGGGCAGCTCAGAAACCCTGCAAACAGACAAGGGCCCTCTGTGTTGGTTCATTCATTACTTTTACTGGTTTTAAATGTAAATAGATCACAAGACTTGATATTATGTTATGCCAGAGGAAATCCCATGCCTAACCAGCAGTAAATTCTTTTTCCATGTGACATTTGAAGAGTGTGGCTCAGAACCTAATATCAGACATGCTGAAAGATTTTGGAAATACATCACTGCAAAACAAATTGCAGCAAAAAAGATTTGTTCCTCTCTCTCTTTTAAAACCTTAGGAATGGATCTTTTGAAGTGAAAAACATGGAAATTTCTGCATCAGCAATGGTCATATTTCATTGCCTTTATTTCTCTTCTGTTTCGGTGTTTGTTTTTTTTTTTTTCCAATGTCCCACTCTGTTTTTCTGCATCACTCAAAGCAAACAGCATCTTTTTAATGGAGGCTTTTGTGATGGATCTAGATAATTTCTGTCCTTCTCCCCATATCTGCTCCCCATCTTTTCACCCCCAGCCTGGACTGACTCTGGGTTTGCTCTGACCCAGGTACAGCACCAGCTCTTGGTCTTGTTAAACCTCAGGACATCCCAAGGTTGTCCAGGTTCCTGTGGATGGCATCCCATCCCCCAGGTGTGTCAGCAGCTCCTCTCTGACCCCTTGGAGTCACTGCAAACTCCCTGAGGCTGCTCTCCATCCCTGTCTGGGCCATTAATGAAGATATTAAATATCACTGCATCTCTTGGCACGCTGTAAATCTGCTGCTGCTGAGCACTACATGATCCCTGGCATTCATAATCCAAAATTAGAGGATTATCTGTAATTTACTGCCTAAGAACAGGGTGTTTAGATATTTCTTGTTGGTACAGGAGTATTACACTGGGAAGTGATGGTTGTTTTCCTAGCACTGGTTGCAGCTTTCAGTGGGAGTTCAAATCACTGCTGCCATTGCACAACTATCATTGTGCAAACCCATGGAACACCTTTGACAAAACATTTAAACATTTTTTTTAAAAAGCTTCATAAAGAGATTTTGAAATTTTATTTTCACCATTTTTTTAACTTCTTCTGTCCAATATTTATTCAAACCCCACTGGAATAGCTCAGTACTTGAGTTCAGAATTGCTGCCAGCACCCTGGTGGTGCTTTGCATTCAGGCTGTTCATCCTGGCAAAAGGAATCCCTCAACCACATCCCTGCAAAGCTGCAGCTCCCAGTTTGAAATCTGCTCTGTTCCACAGCTGGGAGGTTATTGGGGTAGAACACAGGGAATTCTGGAGCAGGAAAAGGTACCACTGAGCAAATTTTGCTCATGAAGTCAAAGAGAAATGAATCATTCTCAAACAGTAGACATCTAAAGGTTGGATGGAACAATTTCTAAATATTAGTCAAACCAAAAACAACACACTGCTGAAATAATGAGAGTATATAAGAAACCAACAAAAGCCAAGAAATTCAAAGTTGAAGCTAAAATCCCACTCTTAATTTAGGACTGTTTTCTTTTTAAAAGAATAGTGTTCAACTGGGTTGGCACCCTGAAAGGTGGTTTTCTTAAGGTTTTAAAAAACACATGCAAGCAAAACTTTTTAGTCTGGTTTTTTGGGGGTTTTTTTTGCGTTTTGGTTTTTTTTTTTTTTTTTTTTCCCCTGTTTATTTTTGTTTGTTTGTTTGTTTTGGTTTTTTTGGTTTTTTTGTTTGTTTTTTTAATTCTTCTAGAAATGCCAAAGGAATTAACTATATATAGGTACCAATAACACACTGCACACTCCAGAGGGTGCTTCAGCCAGAGCAGGGAAAAAAAAACTTGTTCAACCCTTCCCCATTTCTCTTCTTCCTCCTGAGCAGGAGTAAAGGCATGCTGTTTGTATTTCCCTTACAGTCTGCAGGCTGGTTTGTGTTTACACAAGGCCAGGCGTGTTTACTCCCCTTGAGTTGTGCATTAGTTTGCAAACAGCCTCATTGCATTCAGCAGGGCTGAGCATCAGGAATTACAGCAGCAGACTCCAGCAGCACATCTCAGAGAGCTAAGAAAAGGGCTTTTTGTTCCCTTTTTCTAGCCCTTTTTTTCTTTTCCTTTTTCTCTTTTTCCTTTTGTTTCTGTTGAGGAGTTGGACTCCATGCTCCTCACACATCCCTTCCACCTCGAGGCACTCAATGATTTAACAATTCTACCACTTTCAGAAGCTGGATTTTTTTGAAAAGCAAGGATGTTTTTCACTCCAGCAGCAGGATTCAATCCCTGGATGCCAGAGATGGGTGGGGAGCCACAGCAGCAGGCTCTGAGCATCCCCTCACCAGCCCTGTATCCCATGGAGAGCATCCCATCCCTGTGCTTGGAAGGGCTGCAGATCCCTGCAGGAAGGGATGCTCCTCCTGGGCACAGCCTCTGCTTTGAGCCTGTTCTCTCCCTGCCCCTCAGAGCTCTGCTCTGCTCTGCCAGCCTGGTGTAATACTGAAGTTTGGGCCACAGTGATATGTCTGAGCAAGTCTAAGCCATGCTCTGTATCATATGCACCAGCCAAATTATATTTAGCTGTTTTTCTCCATATTTTACTGCCTAGCTGTTTTTCTGCATATTTTACTGTTTCTTCACACGCTTAGCTGTTTTTCTGTATATTTCTTAGTTTACACCAATGTTTATAACAAGTGCATGAGATAAGCCATTTTTAGGTGTTTTTGTTAAAACCCTTCATGGCCACTGAAACATAAATTGTGCTAAATCAAGAGAGAGGGAGCTGAAAAACAGAATGCCAAAATTAAAAGACCCAAGATAAAGTAGACAGTGAAGTTCTGAACAGCCACCAATCATCACACCTAAAAAGCTCGTGCAAAATAACATAGAAGCACCAATCAAAAAATGCATAATTGGGTGAAGAGCAGTCTTAAAATGTATAATTAGAGCTAAAAATTAAACAATAAATCAGCTTCTGCATAACCATGTTGGTTTGCTGTCCAAAAGTGCTGTTTTTCTGCTGGAGCTGCTGGCATTGCCCAGCACAGAGGGAGGTGCTGCAGAGCTGTCCTGGGAGCAGCCTTGGGAAAAGGTGAACACTTCTCACCCACAGCTGTGGTTTTGGGAACACCAGGAAAGGCATCATGAAAGCCACTAACACAGCAAGGCTCATAGGTCAGAAATAGGCATCTCTAATATTGCTTTTTATTTTTTCTTCCTTCTCCAAGCAGAAAGTTGTCGAAGCATAAATTCGGTTAAGAAAACAAATCTTGTGTCAGCGCCCCAGGACTGGCTCTGTTACTTTATTGACATTGAAAAAATCAATTCATTGACATTGAAAACCATCAATTCTTTGACATTTCAGAGGATGAATGGGGAGTTTGTAATTAGGTTTCATTTTTAATCATAGAAAGTTTTCAGAATTAAAGAATATACAATGTGTCCTGGGGCTACCTGCATATTTTGCTATTGAATTATCTCTAATTTAGCCATGGAAATGCAAGGAGAGAGCACTTGGATGTGACAACACAAAATGTCTGTCTCAGTCTGTCGTTCATTTGGCTCTGCTCCACAGAACAAGAAGTACTTTTCATTCAGGTGTGTTTATGATGAGTAAACTTGAGCAGATGTTAAGTCTCCTTTGTATTTTAAAGTGTTTTATGGCCCACATTAGCCAGCTGGAAAAGGGCAGATCCTTTACATTCCCCTGGACTTCTTTTCAGGTTCAGGCTTCCCCAGAGGAGCATGGCACTATATGAAAATATATAGAAGGAAGAAATGAACTATTGCAAATGTAACAACATACAGCACAGGAATGAATAAATGGCTTTGATTTACAGGATGGTTTCTGTAAATATTAGATGTTAGGAGACTACAGGTCCACTCCCTTACCCACAAGGGAGATCAGAGCAATAATTGAAAGCATATTCTTTTCCTTGTAGGAACAGTCCTGGTGATGCACACAGGTGAGAAAAGAGCTGCTGGCTTTTCACACACACTAACACACCAGTGTTCCCACATTGAAGCTCACCCCTCTAGATGTCATTATTGAGGGATATTAAAACACAATTCTCAAAGGGGTTCAGCTCTTTCCCCCTGCAGAATAAATTGCTGATATTACAAAAGCAGTTCTGGGATTTCTGCACAACACACACACACAAAAAAAAAAAAAAAAAAAAAAAAAAAAAAAAATTGGTCAGCAGGGCTGAGGGGAAATGCACAGGTTCACCCCAAAGCAGTTTAACCTGGTGGAGGGTGGGTGCCCCAAGGCTGCACCTCAGATCATGAACTCCAGAGATTTCTACAGAGTAAAGCACATTTCCATCATGCAGAGGTCAGCAGCAAGGTGTTTTACTATAGTGCTGGGAAAACTATGCTAAAAATACAACATTCTGATTATTTTTCTCATTGAAGCTCCTGGGACCTGTGATCAGATCCCTTTGTACCTCAGTGCCTGAGAAATCACACATTTTATGGGATTAATATTTAATTATTGCTGGTGGAAATTCTGCAGTACTGTGGCTGGAGAGGAACTTTCTACCCTCCAAACAATTTGCATTTTAGACATTTCATTTTACAAACAGAAGTAGAGCTTACAAAGGCTCCCTTTGAAGTTAAAAGAAACAGCAATCTTAATTTTGCTTTTATGTATGCAAACCACTGACAAGTAGCCTTTAAAAGAGCCCCATTAGTAAGAGGCAAATCCTCCCTCCACATCATGTTAGAGAGTTTTGTTTTCCCAGAGTCTTTTCTAGAAATATAAATCAGTGTTCCTCTTACCTCAGCTGGGAGCAGGAGCACCTCAGGAAAAGCAGATATTCACAATGATCTGTTGAAAAGAACTTGACCTCCATTCTAACCACTTGGATTTTTCTGTAAAGAAAAATGTAACACAAGTAAGGCATAATGGGTTATAAATTAATTTACACAGATTAAATAGAAAGAGAAAGAGAAATCAAATGAATGGAATATTAATCTCTATTTTAGGCAATAATAGCAGATGCTCAAGTTATTAGGAAAAATCTTATTTAATTCAGGTAAATTGCAGAAACTCATTTATTTGTCAGCATCTTTGGGTGTCTACATGGGCAGAATGGTTTTTTTGAGGTAAGACATGGATGCTCTGGTATGTATGATATTTTAAATCCTACATCAATTATTATTGATATCATCATCATCATTATTATTTTTTTAGCACCTAAAAACTAAAACATCACAAGACAGATTTACCTCCAAGGCTACAGTTTTCAGACTTATTCTAGTATTTTAGCTTTTTATATTCCCAACATATTTTATCACTGATAATGCAATAATGATAATAAACTTGTAGTGAAGAAACCATCAGACTGCTGCAAATTGTATTCATGATGACAGATGACCCTTGAGAGTATTTTATCCAGTAAATAAATAAAAACAAGACTGTTTCCACAGCCCAAACATGCCAAGAAAAATTTCCAACCCAGCAGTAATGCAGGTGATTATATGGAGAAAGATGAAAAAAAAATTGTTTTAATTTAAACTATTGCAATACTTGTCACTTCTACAGAAATATTTTGACAATTTGACTCTCAAATTAGGGTTTTATTGTGTTTTGGAGTTTTTTGTCTGCTGTTCAATAAAAGGTTTGCTAATTAAAGGGTCTTAAAAGCTTGGTAGAATCAAGGTAATTACTAGACAAAAAGCAAAAATTAGCATCTTGAGGTGCTCACATAAACATCAAGAACTTTTGAACCTGAGGAGGGTGAGAACAAAGAATTTAGAAATGAGGAGCTAAACCCATCAAAGAGAGAACAAAATGCTGCTAACTCAGAGTCTCATAATTCTCTTGGGGTTTTGAGATGGTTTAAAGATTTTTAGCTGTTTTCTTGTGCAGAAGAATCCTTTCAGGGAGCATCTTCTCATCACAGCTCCAAGTGTCCTTCACCCTTCCAGGAGCTCCAAGGCTGGCTCAGGTGGGAGTCTCAAATCCAGCAGAAAAGCAGAAAAGATCAAGGACTGAAGAAAAGCAGTTTCTCACCTAATTCAGGCACCTCCAGAAGACTTTACAGTGACCAGAGGTTTATTTTCCAAAAATCCCCTGCATTAACACTGCAGACATTCCTGAGCTGCTGTCACTGCTGCTCTCCACCACATCCATGCTGCCCCCACCTTGTCCACAAATACACCAGGACATGAGATAAGAAAAAGAACCCTTTTTTTCCCAGTCTATCACCTTTGAATCCCAAACTCAGGCCTCCTAACTTTGGTAAACATGTCACAACATTCTTCTCTTTTGTTTTTTTCCTCTTTATCCGAAGAGGGAGTAAATCTCTTCAAAGAAAATTTTAAAAAAGGAATAAATCTCCTGGTCTTTTGGCCCTTAATTTTCTCCAGTTTGCATGAGGTTTTGAGATTTATGGTTGCTATTAAATGGAACAAAGGCAACCTGGCAAAAGGTCCACCAATCTGCACGGTGGAGCTGTAACACTGAGAACACTTTATTATTGTTATTTGCCTTTTAATATTATAATTTTATTAACTTAGAGAACATGCTTTGAAATCATGCCAGGAATTCACATTAAATCCCTAAAATGAATAAAATGAGTGAGACAGAGATGTAGCTCTTAAGCAGCTCTGTTGTAGCCTCAAGATGAAAGCACTGAAACCTTGGACCCTTTTGAGACTTCTTGCCTCCAGCCTGTGTGTGAGGGATTATGGGGGGAAAAAAAGCTTTTCTTATTCCCACTGGTCTAGAAGTTGTTGGAAAGGGAAGAGAACTTGTGATGTGGTTCAGCACAAATGCTGGTGAGATGACTGCAGGTCATTTTTGGGTCATGGACTGGCTGAGGTAGTTTCATGTTCATTCAAGGGATAACTCAGAGATGTAGATAATATGAGAACAGAGTGAAGCTTATCCATGGAATTTATCAGGGACATTTGTAAATAAAGCAGTGCCAGGGGAATCTACCAGAGGCAGCAGCTTCAGAGGTTATTGAGATTGATATGCCCTGTTACAAATAACAGGGTGTGATGGACTGAATTGCCACATGTGGTAAAATAAAAGTGCCACACTGTAGGTGTGAAGGACTCAAAAGGTGCAAGAGAATATCCTGCATCAAGACACACTTTCCAGACATGTTTTATTTGTCAGGAAGGTGGGGAACATCTGCTGGATTGAAGCCATTGCACTCAAAGGGAGCTAAACTGTGCCAGTTTCACAGATCTTCCTCTTTCTGTGGCTGCTCTGAGCAGTGCTCAGTCCTGCTTTCTGATGGGTTACAGACATTGCTGTACCTGTGTTAAAGGATTGCTGTACCTGTTACAGGTATTGCTGTGCCTGTGTTACAGGGATTGCTGTACCTGTGTTACAGGTATTGCTGTACCTGTGTTACAGGTATTGCTGTGCCTGTGTTACAGGATTGCTGTGCCTGTGTTACAGGGATTGCTGTGCCTGTTACAGGTATTGCTGTACCTGTGTTACAGGATTGCTGCAGGATTCTCTAGTTCGGTGTTACATGTTCTGTACAGGTTGCTGTCTGTGTGTACAGATTGCTGTCCTGTTACAGGATTGCTGTACGTGTTACAGGTTTGCGCCTGTGTTACAGGTTGTGTCCTGTGTTAGATTGCTTGCCTGTGTTCAGGATTGCTGTACCTGTGTTACGGTATTCTGTGTCAGTTGGTCCTGTTACAGTTTCGGTTGTGTGCCGGTGTTACAGGTTGCTGTACCTTGTTCAGGTTGCTGCCTGTGTTACAGGATTGCTGCCTGGTTACAGGATTGCTGACCGTGTTACAGTGTTGCCTGTGCAGGATCTGCCGTGTTACAGGTTGCGACCTGTTCAGGATTCTTGCCTGGCGTGTTCGTGTAGCTGTCTGTTTACGGTGCTGTCGTGTTACAGGTATTGCTGTACCTGTGTTACAGGATTGCTGTCCGTGTTACAGGGTTGCGTCTGTACAGGTATTGCGCCTGTGTTACAGGGATTGCGTCCTGTGTATTGCTGTACCTGTGTTACAGGGATTGCTGTACCTGTGTTACAGGATTGCTGTACCTGTGTTACAGGTATTGCTGTGCCTGTGTTACAGGTATTGCTGTACCTGTGTTACAGGGATTGCTGTACCTGTGTTACAGGTATTGCTGTACCTGTGTTACAGGGATTGCTGTGCCTGTGTTACAGGTATTGCTGTACCTGTGTTACAGGTATTGCTGTACCTGTGTTACAGGATTGCTGTACCTGTGTTACAGGGATTGCTGTACCTGTGTTACAGGATTGCTGTACCTGTGTTACAGGATTGCTGTACCTGTGTTACAGGTATTGCTGTACCTGTGTTACAGGGATTGCTGTACCTGTGTTACAGGGATGCTGTCAGGGTTGGAGGGTACAGACCCAGTTTCTGCTGAATCCTGAGGCTGCACTCCCTCCTCTGCACTGGGTCAGACTGGGAACTTGGCCAGATCACACTGTAGGTCACTGTAAATTCATTTCCATGGAACCCAACCTATTCTAAAAAGTAGGATTGGGTTGGTTCCCCTCTGGCTGCTGCAGGCAGGACACACCAGGACAGTGTGAATCTACTGATCTCAGCAGCAACAAGAGTCCTCCTGCTCAAGAACAGCTCAAACTGGTAGCAAACTAAATTAGGTATTAAATTCCAAAATCAATCGAATTAGCAAATGAGGCCAAACAAATTTCTTAGCCTGGAATGTGCACACCAACATGTAGATACTGACATTTCCACAGTGTTCTGTACTCCAGCTCCACAAAACATGAAAGCATCCAGGTTTGCACTGCTCATTTCAATTATTTCACTTCACATTGATTTGCAGTGTAACACAGACACTGTGACATCTGTCACCAAAGCAGAATAGCCAAATACATCATTTATTCCTGTTAGATATTTCTAGGGCTGTGTGAACAAGAGTGCTAATTTGTGATGTAAACTGAAGTGAATGTTAACATATGTGGAAAACCCCAAATCCTTAACTATGAATGGATCAAAACAGAAAAGGAAAAAAAAAAAATTCTTCCTGCTTCTCCTGAAAAGTGGCTGACACAGAATTAGTGACTCTCAGGTGGCTCTGCCTGGACATCATTTTTTTTTCACAGGACACACAAGGAATAGCCCAGCCATGAATAATAAGTGTGTGTGTTCTCCCAGCAGTGTCTTCTGGGAAAAGTTTACAGAAAGGGAAAATATTAAATATTTACAGATTAGAAATAGATGAATTGATAAAACCACAAATTATTTCCCTCCCAGAGTGGTGTAGGGATTTTCCCCTGTTTTGCACACACACTGTGGGTTGGTGTCTGAGCAGGCAGTACCAGTGTGATTACTCTTACATATATTTTCCAAACACTCAGCAGTAATAAGTCCTAAACTTTTGGTCATACTTTCCAGGAAAATTAGGTCCTAAATATTTGATCATACTTTCTAAGAAAACCAGGGACAAAATGGGAGGTTGTCAGTAGCTACACTGGCCTCAGTGTTTTATTCCAGCAGTTTGAAGCTCTTCCTTAGAACCCCACAAAAATGAAAAAGCACAGCTGAGATTTTTATGGAAGTTACTTTGGGGGTCGGTCTACAATGTTATTTCTAAAGTAACATTATGGAAAGACAAACTTTTAATAATTTTCTATAAAGGCAAATTCTGTAAATCTACAAGTCAGGAGAAGATCTGTGAATACCCAGACCTGGCAGTGTGGGATTAATTGTTGGTCTTAATGATCTATCCTAATGATCCTGTAATTTTGACACCAATTTTAACCACTGCCAGTGTGCCATTCATTTGGAGTGTAAATAAAACCCACATCCTAAAGACCCTATTTGTACTCTATCTTTTTCCAGCAGACTTTTAATTTGTGTGTGATCATTAATTTTTAAGTGTTCACTAATGAAATACATCCTTGTCCAAAGTTAATAAATGGATTAATGAGAATTCTGGCAGGAGAAGAAAATACCAGCAGGGCAAAAGAAGAAGGGGGAACCTGACAAGTTAATGATCCATTAAAGTAAATCCTGGGTCAGTTTGGATCCTGCATGCTTCATTACTGTATAATAAATTAAATTAATAGCCATGAAAACCAAGGCTGAGGCAAGAGTGTTTTTGGTTAAATTCTGGGTAGACATTTGAGCTGTTTCTTACAGGTTTTCAGTTGTCTCTCATTAAAAGGAAAGAATTTAAGTACACAAATGAAAGCCAAACACCAGCTGTTAAAGCAGTGGCTGGCTGGGTGTGTCACACAAGCAGCCACCTTTACATGTTCAAGAACCACCCAAAAGAAAGAAGTTAAGAAATGGGAATTAGAAGTCCCTTTATGTCATTGATTATGTTTAAAACAATAACATAATGCAGCTTGATACACAAAATATAATTATTTATTGGGAAAACAAGTGGTGATGTTTGGGGTAGAGAGAAAAGGCAGGTCCTGCTAACATCCTCACTGATGAATGACACAACTGGGGTGCACACTAAATCCTAAATTAAACTCATGCATATTTAACCTGACAGGAGCAAAGATACAATTGCACTGAGATGTCTTATCCTTGTATCCATCTTCAAATTCTCTTCTCCAAAGCTCCAAGTCCTGGAAATGTTTTCTGGGTTCAGGACTCAGAACCACAGAATCACAGAATGGACCAGGTTGGAAAAGACCTTTGGGGTCATCAAGACTCTGACAGGTCCTGAGCTGTCATCAGCAAACATCCACTATAGGTGTACTGCTGACACAGAAAAGTTTAATCAAAACTAGTTAATCAACACAAAAATAATTTATTTTTTTACAGCTCCAGATTGTTCTCATGGACATTTAGTTAACATGATTAAAGCCACACTTGGTGAAGCTCTTTTTCTTCCCACATTAAATTATTTATGCATTTCCAAATCAGGGTGCTTTCCCTCTGCAGCAGATTAAAGCCTTATCCAGAAACAGTCTGTAAAAAGTCTCTGAAAAGAAATAACCAACATGACCATGAATATGTGGAGCATGTAGAAGTTTAACATAGTGGATCTGTTACCCAGACATGGAGCCAGTAATGAGGACCTATTTTTAAACATCCAACTTTTCATTGAAGAGATGCTGCTTGGCATGAACTGTGCAACTACCTAAAAAGGTTCAGTTTGGAAGAGGGACCAGATGTATTCCAGATCTATTATCACAAATTGGGCTCAGAATAGCAGGAGTGGATGGGATGGGGTTTTAAGGACTTTGTTCTCAGGGAATCTGAGAGATCCTGGGCTGGAGTTGGTACAAAAAAAAAAAAAAAAAAAAAAATTAAAAAGACTGCAGGAGGGTAGGGCTGCAAGCAAAGTTCAGTGAAACAAAGAGAGAGAGGAAAAGTCATGGTCAGGTCTTACACCCACATAATTGCCCAGGAAATGCTGGAGGAATGGTGAAGCTGGGGACAGAACTGGCCTGGGCATTCAGGGTGGTTTCCCCTCCTGGCCCAGTGTGTGTGGCTGCCAGCAGTGGCTGAAAGGCTCATTCAGCCTCAGCAAGGAAGGTCTGGCTCAGGGCCACTGGCTGGGTTTGTAGGAAAGCAAAACAAAAAGCTCCCCTGGAAGGAAGACCCGAGACAAGCTGGAATTCAAATCCCAGCCCCAAAAAGCATGGCCTGAATGCAGAAGGAGAACCTTGCTCTCAGCTAATTTTTATAGCACCTAATTAGGGGGGATAGGAATGAAATTCTTATTTTTACAGCTTTTGGGGGAAAAAAGTTATTACTTATAGGGTCAATTATGAGTCACATTTACTGATTGACTGCGGATCAGAATGAAAATTCCCTCTCTACCCCACAAATTTTATGTCAGCCCTGCTCAATGCATTGGATGGGAGGTGGCAGAGATCTGAGTAGAAAAATCCAATTCTGCCACTCAGTGCTCCTGGAGACACATCCCAGCTGCTGCAGGGTTCTGCAATTACAGGACCCAAACCAAGATGAAATGGGATTGGACTTTCTGCACTGGAATGTTCTTGGGATTTCGCTCAGCCCTTGGCCTTGACACCACCACCTCAAGTGATTCCACTCAAATACAATTCCAAGGAAAGTGCATAATTTTTTGGTCTTCAAATAAAATCACTCAAATAAATTCTGATCCAAAAAATCGTTCCTAATTCAACACCAAATTTATGTGAAAGACCAGTGCTTAATAATTAGCATATATAATCAGCATGATTAACAGTAGTAGGAATGATAATAGGTTTTACATTTTGATGAATGAACAAAATTATTGCCAATGACACGTAACACTCAAAATTTTGTCTTGCCTCATGCTGTTTCTCCTTGTAAAGAAATGACAAAAGCTCTTAGCCCAATTATGAAAAAAAATATTATTTTGACAGAGATATATGTATATAATAACACTGCATTCAAACATTGTCTATTAAAAATAAATAAATAAATCATTAATTAGAAAGGTACATTTTAAGACATATATAAATACTTAAATACAATGATGGGTTTAATATCACTTTCATTAATTTCCATTAACTTCTCCTCAAAATGGCCACTGTATAATTATTTTAACTTTTACACTGTCCTGCTCCCAAGAATATCCAAGCCCCTTCCCAAACCAGAGTATTCCTAGAAAAGATGCTACAGCAATAGGAACAATGATAGAATTCATATTAACTTTTCTACATGTGTAAGAATTCACATGGGGGTTTCATACACATGAAGGAAGCTGATAAAGGAGAATTTATGAAAAAAAAACACTTTTTTTAACAAAGTGTGTGCTGGAAGTGCACAATAGTTGCATTGATATGAGCCTGTGTGTGCATACAGTGTTTGCACTGCTGAAGTGTTGGGAATGTCTCCAGAGTGTAAAACCATTATGCAGTCAAGCTGGGCTGCCAAAACTCTGTTTCACAATGACTTACCAAATTCTGGGGGCCTAAGAGACAAAATCAAAAGCAATTTCAGATTTTCCCTGAACTGAAACACAGCCTTAAACGAAGTGGAGTTACAAGTATTGGCAGGCATCATCAAGAAATGCAAAGCTTAAACTAATGAGGAGATTGTAGTGTGATAAAATGCTTGATCATATCTCCTGAATCTTACCCAGAGCCTGTTTCCAGGACAAAATCTGCAACATCTCCTCAGGTTTTTGGTGCAATTGTTCTTAATGTGCAGTGGAGTCTATTCCCACTATGTCACAAAAATTTGGTTGACTCTTTGGTCCTTTGGCAAAAGAAAATCTCATTCCTTTCCTTCTGCAGCAGGATGTGTTTGAGCACAGGGGAAATGAGCAGGGCTGCAGTAATTTTCCATTATTTCTGATGTTGGAAGTTTTGAACCCACCAGGGCTCTCACTGGCACCTGGGCAGCCTCTCCCATCTCACAGCACCCAAATCCTGCAGGAAGGTGTGGAAGGACACAGAAGGAAACAAACTCCCCCATCAAACACTCAGCTGTGGTACCCTGGGAACAGGCAACTCCCCTTGACCCCCAAGATCCACTCTTCATATCCCCTGAGTTTAATGAAATAAGAAAACTCATTGTATGAAATAGTGTTAAACACCATTTCTTTCCAACTACAGTTACATGAAGATGAAAAGAAGGACAGCCAGCTCTTAGATGATTACCCATGTTATGAGTCTTCTGCCCCTTTTTAAGCAGGAATTTAGCCATTATCAAAGGTCAGCTCTCAGGCTTTCCATTGAGCAGTTTGTAAAATGCCTATAAAGCCAAATTCTAGCTTGTGCTAAGTCTGTGTCAGGCAAATTTTATAAGAAGCATTTTGAACAGTCCTGCACTGCTGGGTCCCAGATGATTTTCTTCTGAGACTAATGCAAAAAAAAAAAAAAAAATTGCCTCTTAAAAATCCTTTTAGGACAGGTCATTCTTGCTGGTATTTAGGCTTTTTATTGAGAGAAGATGAATATAAATAATTTATTAAATGTGAGTGATGACATTTTTCATCATATCACTGTTTTTTTATTAGAAAAACCCCACAGTAACCTGTAGGGAGGTGTGTAAGTTCATTGCTGTAAGACATGGTGAGGAATACCTCCAAATAAAAGATGATTACACTACCAGAGACATCAGCAGAGTGGAACTGTGAGGCCAAAAGGCAGAATGAGCATTCATTTTAATGATCTTTGGGTGTCTAAGCTCCCAAGCTGGCTTTAGAAACCTGAGGCCAGAAAGCTGCAGAGAGACCAGATCAAGTAAAAAGCTTGTAATGAGGAGAGGTTGGGCAGATGTGAGCTTCTCTGAAGTCTGTTGTTCAAATTCAGTTTTAATGTTTTGTCTTGGTTCATTTATAGCTTTTTTTAATTTGTATTGAGTTACCCTTACAGTCAATAGATTACAAATTGCACATTTTGCAGCTCTCTGGTACATACAAGTCCTGTGTATGTTGCTGTGTTGCTGTGGATGTTGCTATGATGCAACAACAATTTTTAAATTATTTTTTCTTGAGACATCCACTCAGTGAAATACAACACAAATAAAAATTACTCTGAAATATGGCACAGCAGGCAGTATCCAGAGGGATAAATAATAGCTGTTTCCTAGGAACTGGATAACCTTGTCTCCACAGTGTAAACATCCTAAACTGGGGATTAGTGAGAGGGTATGGATCCAGAGCAGCACATGTGACAGCAATCAGGAGTAACAGGGCTCACAGGAGCACTGAAAATGAAATTAGAAAAGGGCAGTGGGCAGCACCAAGTGCTGGAAGAACACCCAGCTGCAGTGCCAAAACCTTGGCAGCACAGCAGGGCTGTGTGGGGAGGAGAACAGGAAAACCCATGGAATGGCCTGTGGATACACACTGTGCTGAGAAAGCATTTTAAACATACTTTCCATGCAGGGAGTGCTGATTGAAAATATTCTGCATGCTTGCAGGCGTGGAGTGAGCAGGTCTGGAACATTCCCAGCCCCTCTAACCATGGAGTGCCCATGAACACAGAGGGGTTTGGGCACCCTGGCTCTGCTCTGCTCACTCTGCCCTTCCTGAGCACTCATCTTACAACCCCAGGCTGTAATTATCTCTCCATCCTCTCTCCTCCAAGCAGTGTCAATTCTGGCTGTGTGGGTGAGAAGTAATATTATTTCACATTTTTAAATAGCATTTCATATGCTCCAGGTATTGAGAAGACATTGATTGGGATTGAAAGGGCTGCAGTGAAGTGGGTGGGTAATTACAGTTCTTTGCAAAATGCTGGAAAACTGAAGAGAATTATCCCCAGAGAGTATCCAAGCCAGAATGAGGACTCAGGGCTGCAGGTAACATCCTTTGTTCATCCAGGAAAACCAACTCTTGGATTGGGCAGGAGGCAGGGAAGGAGAAGGGCTGCAATATTTTTCTAGATTCAGCAATTTAAGGATAATCCTTCAAAGTTCTGATTTCTTTTTTCCCCTCATTATGACTCACCACAGTAAATTACATGGTGAATTCTGCTACTATGCAGTTGTGGGACTGTTTAGTGTGTCTGTTTAAAGAAAATAAATCATAAATGTGTTTGGAACCTGGAAAACCCTGTAAGCTATCGAGTTCACAAAGCTGCCCCTTTATGTGATTGGGGTCTGCCCACAACTTGATGCATGTATTGCCAGATTGAAAAGGAAAAAAAAATCTTTAGTGTGGCAAAAGCTATGAAGGTTCATATGATTTGAATTAAATTCAGATCATAACAATTCTTGGCTTGGTGATGTTTGGAAAGGGAGTTTGAAATTCTCGTCAGAGACTTTAAATAAGAGCTATGACTGAGTCCTTTCAGAGGAAGAAAAAGAGTTTAAATCCTACTCTATTTCCTTTTAAAATTATATTTAGAGATAATAGGAGGGGTGAGAGCCAGCAAGATACACATCTGCACAGAAATGCTCATCTCTCTGTGTATCACACTCTATAAATACACACATTATAAATAAAGATCTATTTCTCACTGTGTCTCTGGACAAGGCACTTCGTGTTCACAGAATCACAGAATATTCTGAGCTGGAAGGGACCCACCAGGATCCTCTCTGCAGTGAATGATGCATAAATTGTCTTATTTTCACAGCATTTGATGAAGCCAGCTCCTGAGCACAGGTAAAGGCACTGTACTGCTGAAATTGGGCATTTGCTCTTGCCAAGGTAACAAAAATCTTTAGAAATCCATAGCAAAGACTAAAATCTGACTTGAGACAGTATCACTTCTCAGTCAGTTCACATGAACACATTTCATTGCAGTGGTAGCAACACAAATATTTTTCCATAATTAAGTCCTGGCAGCCGAGAAAAGCACAGTGGGAAGGACGAGCCAAACCAATGTGATGCTATAAACACACTCCCACCATTCCAGCATAACTCAGAACAGCCCCCAAAAGCTGTAATTTATGTTGGCAATGACAACTTCAGTAAGAGCAGAGATCAGAGATGTGCCACGAGCTTGATCAGCCCCTCCCACCAGTGATATTTCTCTTTTCTTCAAGTTCAAAGTTGGTCTATCCAGGGATTTCCAGGTAAGGGAAACCTTCAGCCCTCCTGTTTGACAGCCTCAAAGCTGTTTTGTGGTAGAGGCAGGCAATTAAAATGTGCACCACTGGCACCAAAGTGCTCTCAGATCACAATGCCCATTGTAGTTACAAAGGGTTTAGCAACAATGAGGAAAACAAATAGCTCACAATGGAGGACATTGTTTGTCCACAATCACATGGTTTTCCTGGTTTACATACATGGAAATGCATAGTTTCCCTTGCTACACTGCACCAGGCATTGCCAAAAATAATTTACAAGGAAGTAAATTCAAACAAGCCATGAATAAGAGAATGATTCCTTTCAAAACAAAGGCAATTGTGTTACAATTTATAAATGAGCCGGGGGTGGAATTTTTTTATGCCAGTGTTAAACAAACAAATTCCACTGCTTTAAATTCTCAGTTAAAAACATAAAACCATCCCCTCAAATTCTTGCATATTTTTCCTCCATAACCCTTCCCCAAGCCCCAAATGGTGCAGATGTGTTTCAGCAGCTGTCCCTGCCTCCTCTGCAGTGCCAGAGGAATGGATGAGGATGTGTGTGAGTGCCCTATCATCAACTCATTAAACATTGCCTTCCAGGTTACTGAAATGTGCTCAAAAACCTGAATTCCTGGGTGCAGCACCACTCAGCAGGGTGTTTCCTTCCCAGCAGACGTTTCCTGATGTGTTCCCAAACATTTTGTGACATTACTGATCAGATTACCTGCTAGAGAGAAACCAGTTCCATATTTGCCTTGTCAGGAGGCAGAATCTGTTCTCTTTATCCAATGAATTTGCTCCTCATATTCTTTCCTAAAATTCCATTTTATTGGTGATCCATCTTGCACTGTTCAGCCAAAGCTTGGGGGAAGGAAAGGAGAAATAAGGGACATGTGCCAACGTGGTGGAGGTAATAAGGGACATGTGCAAGCAAAATGTGTTTGAGTGATGCTGAAACCAAACTCAGTGTGGATATGGGACTAATTCTTCCTCCAGATACACTCAGGCTTTAGTCAGAATGACCAGAAACCAACACAAGGGAAGTGTTAACAGGGCATACTCCCAAAATACCTGAAGGTGCCTTATTTCTCCTAAAAATACAACCTTTGTGCCAGGTATTAGACAGTGTGGTGTGATTCAATTACAAGTTCCTTTACAAGGCAGATTTGTGCTTTATCTATTGCTCTGCAGAGCCTGTGACAAGTGTAAGCAACCCTGCTGCCACTCTGATAAACTCACTCACACCCCTAATATTGCCTTTTTCCTTCTGATTTTCTTCTGACTCCAATTAAATGCCCTCTTTGTGTAAATAAGTTTATATTTATAAGCCTTATTAGAGCAAGGAGACGAATTTTATTCCCACTAAGGTTTAAACATGTGATGCTTGACAGGAATAGATTCAAGCACCTGTTTCAGTCTGTTCAGCTGAGCTGCAGCTTCCAAAGGTGAAAGGACACAAGGGCAAAAAAGGCAATTTTTTTTTGCCTCAGTGGTCAATCTTTTGTTATTGTCCAGAAAATGTTTTTCTTGGGAAATATCTCAAACACACATTAACAGCCCCTGACTGAGTCTGTTCTGTTGTTCCAGAAGAAAAGAAAATACAACACATTATAGATGAGGGCATTCAAGATGAAGAGAAGGTACCTTAAGGAGTGCTTATAGTAAAAAAAAAACAAACAAAAAAACAAGCAAACAAAACAAAACAAAAAACAATCAAACAAACAAACAAAAAAAACCCAAAAAACCCCAAATCAAAATAAACAAAAAACAAAAACCAACCAAACAAAAACCCAAAAAAATCAAACCACAAACACTAAAACTAGTTTTTTAAAAAAGTAATTTATCCTAATCTTTGATTAAGATTCTACATTTTCCATCCTCCTTGCTAAGAAAGCTGTGCAATGTGTCTGGAGTGAGAAGATCTCACAGTATTTCCAATGGGAAGAAAATTTCTGGTTTTGTAACCCAGGACAGCATGACAAGAGATCAGACCAAGGAAAGATAAAAAAAGGATATAAATTGTATTTGTTCATAACAGAATCACAGAATATTCTGGGTTGAACAGATGATGCTTCCAGTCAAAAGAATTTCTCCTGCTTGTATTATCCTACTATGACCTTTGATTCCAACAATAATATCCATAATTTTGCCCTGAAAAGTTAATTCTACAGAGTTAAAATGGCAAATATATCACCTATTATTATATTCTTTCTTTTGTGTATTTTTACATTTCCTATGAATGAACAGAACATTTCTCTGTATATGAAATATATCACAAAGCTCTGTTTAAAGATTTTTCCAACTATTTGTGAAATTCATCATTTAAAATATTACAATAGGCTGATACTGATAAACAGTATCACTTGTTTAGTTTTGTCTCCAATGAGGATTTGCCATTTTGGAACATCCTATTTTTGGTCAAACAGCTATTAAAAACTTACATAACTCACCCAATAAGCTCTTGTTTGTCCAAAAAATGTGACTTGTTACAGAGCATTTCTGTAACTTTATATTACAACCTAGGTGTGAAATGACAAAAAAAAAAAAAGAGTTCATTTGGATATCTGAAAATATGTAAAACATACTGAGAAACAGGCTGTGTTTTCTATGGTCAGGTTCTCTTCTATCACATCTTTCAAGAAAAAGATAAAATTTATTTCAAAATATTTCAATTTATACAACCCTCAATTTACCATTTTGATAAGTGTGCTATTAATACTACAAATTACATCAGAAGAGATTTGGTAGTTATTTCCTATTCAAATATATTCTTTCCTATACAAAATCCTATACAAATTCCTATACAAAATATTTTGCCTGGAATGAGATTTTCTTTTTCCCCTTTCCTATTTATAATTACACATTCAGAAGGTTCCCTAGTTTCAATAACAGGAGCAATTTCCAGTATTCTGATGGTGCATATGTGTGCATAATGAGGGGGGAAAGGAAAATTAGGGCAGAGTTTAAAGGTTTTATTGTCTTTGATATGCACATGCTGCTCCTGTTGAGGTGGCTACCAGGAATATCTGCCCCAGAAAGACCCTGTGAACCTGTAGACTGGTCTCATTTATCATTCACAGAAAGGAAAATGAGACCAAATTGAACATCTCATGGCAAAAATACTACTGAAGTTTTTACAGTGTGTATGAAAGCAATCATTAGCTATTCCCACCTTGCACTGCTCTCCCTGAGAACATTTTAATTTCTTCAGGAGCTCGGGGGTGAGCACTAGAGGATGAGTCAGGTCTGCTTTGGAGAGCAGATCACCAGCACCACCCTGGGGCCCCAAAGGCAGAACTGCCTGCCCAAGAGATTGCTGCAGCCCCCAAGCCCATTTCAGGGAGTTTTGGTGACTGCATCTATCACAAACAGAGAAAAATTGAAATCAGAGATTCCCTGTGTAAGTTCAAAAGCAATCCATGGTTTTTTTTTAACTGAGCCCTGTCTCCTGGTGACACAGAGGGGTGAAGGGCATGGGATGTACCAAGACTGATATTGTGATGAAGCATGAAATGCAGCAAATGTTTTCTCTGCTCTCTTTGTCATTTCTATTAATATGAGCTCTTTTGAGAGCTTTAGTGAGGTAGGTACTACAGCCTTAGACATAAAAACAACTCATCTAACTAGAGAAGAAATGTCCTAGATGAGTGATTTGACTGTCCTAAGATGTACTTTACTAAACCAAGCTTTATAAAGCAGATAGCTCTGGGGTTGCAGTAGGATGATCCCAGCTGAAAGCCTCTGCCAGGTGGGGAATGACCAACTCAGCAGGAAGAGCCCATCAGAATAATTTTCTTTTTCAGCTCCATCAGATGGATGTGAAGGGGTGAGACGGGTTAGAGGAAAGCCCAGGTGTCCCAGCCACACCTCCAGTGTCTCAAAACTGATGTCTGTGTTCCCCCAATGATTCTGTCCCCACTGATGAACCCTTTCCCTGATTGTTGGCAAAACGGGCAGGGAAGTCTCCAAGCAATGTGAAAACACAGGCTTGGGCTCTGCCCCTAATACAGAATTTCAAGAGAACATTCTTTGCTACCAAAGGATTTTTTTTACAAACCTCTCCACCCACACCCAGAGTGAATGCAGAACCTGCATGAGAACTCATATCTTGTGTTTGCAGCCAGACACTGCTTTCTTCTGCATAAACCACAAGCAAGTGTTAACTGGAGAGCCCTAATGAAGCCCAATTATTTGATTGAGGGGCAGGGCAGCAGCCCCAGCACAGGTCTAACGGTCCCAGTGCTTGTTTGGGCTTTTCCCACTTGCTTTTATCCTCCTCTCTTGG
This sequence comes from Muscicapa striata striata, assembly GCA_030060385.1. NCBI lineage: Eukaryota > Metazoa > Chordata > Aves > Passeriformes > Muscicapidae > Muscicapa > Muscicapa striata. The sequence goes on from JAREIS010000171.1 coordinate 1,623,370, forward strand.
GTTTCTCCCAGCAACAAAAAGGTGCCATGCTGCCTCCTGAGAGGCTGAGTGTGAGAAATCCCTGCTCTGTGCAGAGTCCCTGGTGTTGACAGCTCCTCCCTTTGCATAATTTCTGCTGGAAGCAGCCTCTGCCTGGGGCTTGTGTATGGCTGTAGAATTGGGCAGTCAGAGAGAAAATTTCTTTCCTTGACTGTGAGTGGTGATACCACACTTCAGCCTCTAAGTGAAATCACAAGAAAGTGTTTTTTGTTGATGTATCTGCTTCAGAATGCCAATCTCATTATAAAACCCATCACTTTAAGTGACCTAAAAACAGACACAAAAACTTGTTTTAAAACTAGAGACTTCATAGTTGTTTTTTTTATAAACAACCACATATTTGGAGATGATATACTGAAAATTAAGGAATAGCATGCTTTTTGCAGCACTAAGAATAGACAGGTTCAGGAAAATTGTGCTCTGCATTGCATTTAGGTTAACTCTAAATAATGATCAAGGCAAGGTTATGGATATCTGCCTTGTTTCCTCTAACCCAGATATATCTCACTTCAAGCTCTGAAGAATGTTAAAAATACATTAAGTAGAAAATTACTAAAATGGCTAATTAAGTTTTATCAAAGGACACATCTGCAAGCATACATGCACTGGCAGCTCTTCCATCAGGAGCTGGTCTTACTACAAAAAGTAGAAACCAGTCCTAGTGGGGAAAATCAGGCAGTTACTTCAAGAAGGAAATATTTATACATTATTAAAGGACTGATTTTTCAAGGGCCTGACATTAATTTAATGAAGATGGAAATCATGCCCATATTCACCCATCTGTTTGATGAAGGCTTTGCTGAATATTTCAGGATGGAGAAATTGGCTTCTTTCAACACCATTAGTGAGACTTAGTCAAAAGCAGGTGCTACAGAAAATTGTTTTAGTGGATTACTATCCCCCATTTTCCACTCAGATTAAAATAATTTAGCATGAAAGAAATGCATCTTGCAGTTCACCCTGTGAACTGGCTGTGCCACAGGAAGGGTTCATTTGTCCATTGGGCTGGAAGTTGAAATCCAGGTTCCTCTCTTCCCCAGCACTTCTGAGTGAGCATTGACAGATCAGTTCTGAATGTACCAACAAATCCCTGGAGTCAGTGGATGCTGCAGGCAGATTGTGGTCTGGGAAGGGCTGTGTCATGGGGTAAGAAAAAATTATGAGTTTCCTATTCTGATCATTATTATTGCTGTCATGATCATGGGATTCCATGGGATGAGATCTTCCTCCTTCCCACCAGAGGATCCTTCCTTCCCACCCTTCCAACCCATGAGGATCAGCTCGTGCTCTTTCCTGCATCCCTCCAAACCACCCAGCCAGGATTTGCAAAGCCTCTCAAGGCATGTTTGAAAGGGGAATTATCTGCATTTAGCTAGCTGGAAAATACCAGGCACTGGAATGCCTCCAAGAATCCTTTTTTATGAAGTAAAATATTTGGAAAGTACATTTGCAATCAATTTAAAGGAAAGGCACATTTTATATTAAAACCCTCATACTCTGGTTAAAACACCACTTTGACTATTATTTTCTAAAATGGAGTGTTACAAGATCCAAGCACAATATACTGTGGCTCGCAGAGCAGAGTTAATAAACAGGATAAAGTTTCACCAATGCAAGTTGAGATTCTGCTTTTCTTTGATTATTTCCCTTTTTATCCTGACCCATAGTGCTGCTATGAAGTAAAAAGGGTATGAATCACAGTTAGTTTTGAAGATAAAAGTTGGGGTCATAGATATAAAAAACAGAATCTGAGACTGGCTTTTCCCAAAGCAGGTCTAGAACCCTGCAGAAAAAGGGAGATTGTTTCCAAAACTGCTGTCACAGAGAGCCACTGGGCTTGGAGCATTTCAGAAATTTCTGACATTTTAGGGAGTTAATGCCCATCAAAACTTCACCAATCAGTTCTAAAGACACATCCCACAGAAAAAAATACTGGAAAACTCCTCCCCTGAATCACATAATGACTTTTGAAGTGTGCCACTCTTTAGACTTCTTGGCCTAGATCAGTTCAGAGGCAGGTTTCAGTGAATATGCACTGACTAATGGCAATGCCTGACTCATGTATCTCTTACAATGGTGTTTCTTGTGCAGTTTCAAACAAAGCCATAACTTTCCCCTCATGACATAAAGCAGAAACTGTTACTGCTACAGTTATAAATCCACAAAAGTCTTTAAATATTTTTAAAAGCGAGTAAAATAAATCTGATTGTTTATTTTAACTTTTCTTGTTTTACATGTGCTGCGTTGGTTCTATCAGAAATCTAAGAGAGGAAAATAAACCATGCCTGGCTATGGCTGTGCTAAGCCTGGTGTTTAATGGCTTTCTAAAATAAAGTGTTCTCCATTAAAGGTGCTAAGTGAAGGGAAGATGTAGCATTGTTATTGCAGTGGGCATTCTGATTCTTTGAAATAGCAAAGAGTGGATGTAAAAAATAAGAGCTGCTTGCATTACATGTCCCTGAGATCTTGCACTTCAGAGGATGAGCTCACCCAGCACAGACACATGTTGATCCAGCCCTCGTTAACTGCAGAGCTGTGTTTGCTGGATAAAAAAATAACAGATCCAGCTAAAATGCAGCAGTAATTCAGGTCAAGGAACTTGGGATTCCAAAGAGAACTCGGAGGGACAGGCACCCAAACTCTTGTAAAATCATGTTTGTGGGGTCTTGTCATGGCCACAGGCAGTGGACATGGGATTTTATATCTGAGCACAGGCAGGGGCACAGCACCATCCTGTCATTAGCTGAGTCATCACCCAAAAACTTGTCAGTTCATGGCAAGAGAGCCCGGGTTTGGAGTCTCCCTGTGTGTGCTGAGAACATTCCAGCCTGTTTGCTGCCCACAGCTCTGAGCTCTGAGCTCTGAGCTGCCTGCCAGGCTGCCAGCAAGGCTCGAGATTAGTTCCACTGTCTGCGGCCACAGACCAGACATATTTCACATATCTTGGGCTCAAGCCTCCCAGATTTAGTGGGGACTGAGGTATGTCTAGGTGAGCATCCAGGGGAACTTCCTTGCTGGGTTATTCCAAACCTGTGGCTGAGACAGACACTACCTGTTAGAGCCCAGCATTCCTCAAGACAAGAGCATTTACAAAAAAACTCCCTGTTGTTTGCTACCACCTGCACCAAAGCTTTGCATTTTTAAAAAGAGCCTTCCAAAGTGAAATAATAAAAGGTATGAAAAGCACAATTTGTCTTGGCAGTGCCTGGTACCACCTTGCAGTGCCACAAAGCCTGAGTTAATCCCTGCTTTGGTCTTTTATTGGCTCTAGCAGAGCATTCACACTGAAATCCACGCAGAGAGATGTGACACCATGGGTGACATGTGGGAGAAAAGACACTTTGGGTCTGCTGGTTCCTCTCTCAAAGCCTCCAGTAATTTTCTTCCTTGGAAAGCTGCTCCTGTTCTTGGCAAAGGCAGTGGGAGAGTAAGGACAGTCCTTTCCTGAAACAAGTGCAATCATTCTTGGGAAGCCTTAGAAAAAGTAGTAGCCACTTGTCCTGCCTTTTCCAGTACATCTTGCTCAATTCCTTCTGAAAATACCCAGCATGAGCCCTTTTATCAGGAGAATCACTGCTGAGGGGTGTGGTCCTGTTTAGAGATAAGGAATAGGAGTAACCTGGGTAGAGATGTGGAGGAAAAGTGAGGTTACCTGTCCCATAGAGCTAAAGAATCAAACCTGACCATGGATTTGCTACAGAGGGGAATGGGGGTTTGGGGGATAAGAAAGTTTGGTAGAAAGGCTTTGTGTGGAAGACACAAAGAGAGGACAGAAATGCATTATTTTGAGGTATGTGGAGCTGTGAGCTTGGGGACATCTCCAATGAGCAAGATTGCATTTTGTCCAGAGACTGAACCTGTTCTTTCTCTGTCACAATTCTCTGAAAGAAAGAGTTCCCTTGGGAGACTGGGGGGAAGACAAATTCATTTAGCTGCTGGTGGTTTCAGATAGACTATCAGCTTAGACTCCTGCAATCAAAAGACTCCAAAAGTTTAATTTGTGAAAAGTACATTTTCAATTTTAAAAGCAGGACTGGGAGCTAAATCCACCTGAAGCAAAGACCCAGATGGAAATGCCTCTAGAATTCCCACAGCCACTGCTTCCAGCAGCACCCTGGTGGTGATGGGCAGCACTTATTCCAACAGGCACTGAAACCCCTCCCAGAGCCCCAAATACCACAGAAACCCCAAATACCAGCAGCTCACAGCTCCACAAGCCCAAGGCAAGCAGAAGTCAGCCTTTGGTGTGTGTAATGTGATCCAGACCCCACCTTGTCTAGGACAAGGAACAAGCAGAGGCAGAGCCCCACAGAACCCAGATAACTCCAAGCCTGGAGAGATGAGAGTGCCTGCCAGGAACCCAGCAAATCCCCTGCTCCCAAAACATCCACCATGCTCCCCAGCCTTAGGTTCCCATCATGAGAATAAATGCAGCAATGCATATTCAAACAGCCTGCAGATGAGATGGAGATAAAATTTACATTAACTCTGCACCTTTGGTGTTACCAGGTAAAGGTTTGAGGAGACATGTGATAAAACCTGAAGTTGTGGAGAAGCTGAGAGTAAACTCAAATAACTTCAGCACTGGCAGATGCAGTAGATGGTATCAGGAATTTTATAGAAGTATTTAAGATCACCTTGATTATTACAACCTATAGGGTTTCACTAAGGATCAGCCAGGACAGTTTTGCTATTAAAACAAGCTGTCTTCCAGGCAAGGGGAATTGGAGAAATGAAAATCTGGGCTCATGTGGTCTTAAACACTTTGTCTTTTTTGGCATCTCACTCACCACATTTCTTGCTCTTGATGTGAAACTCCAGAAGCCACTGTAGATAGATGAGATATGCTATTGAAAATAGCATATATGCCTGCTGTAGGTGTGTGTATATTCCCATGTATCTGCCTCTGGAGCTCTTCATCAATGAGAAAATTGTTAAGGACACCTTCTTTCTCCTAGTCTGGCTTTAACAATGTTTTCCTTGGATAATGTGCAGGAAAGTACATTTTGCCTTGAAAATGGCAAAGCTTCCAATCCTGCAGAATGTTACTGAGCACTGAGGATACAGAGAACTTGTTAGGGATAAAGTCAAGAGCAAAAAGCCACTGCATAAAGCTGGACACAAACCCCAGGCTGTGTGCAGGGGCTCTGCCAGCCCAGGCTACACTCAGCAGTGAGCACTGAGCCCAGGCTAAGGCTGAGCTCCTTGAGTTCACTGCAAATATCTCACACAGCCACACAACAGCCCAGCACAGGCAGAGCCTTGGATTCCATTTTAAAGGTCTGCAGGTCTCCAAGAAAAGCAGTTTTTCCTCTTTGCCAGCTCTGTGTCAAAGATGGAGCTAACAATCATCAAGGTTTGAAATTATTGATTTCCTTTAAACATAGAATTAATGCATAGATGGAGATTCAAACATGCAAACAGCACAGCAGTTGAAAACAACAGCTATGAAACATGGAATTTACATCATCAGCTAATAATGCCAGGTTTGTAACACCTTGCCTCTTTATAAAACCAGAACATTCACTTGTGTCTTGAAATTTTAAACTTTGGATACATTTCATCTTCCTTTTACAAATGCCCCCAGCAAGCAGAAATGTATGACTGTTTACTTTTTAATGCTTTTTTAGCTTTTTTTTTTTTTTTTTTTTTTCCCAAACTGTCAAAACAATTACCTCACTGGAAGCCACGTCTTGGCATAGAGACAGTGGAATGAGGAGTGATTCTCTTTTGTGGACAACGACGTGAGCCATTCAAGCTGGCTGCCCTTGGAGAACAGCTTGCTGCAGGATAATGTGGGAGATAACTGATAGCACTGACTCCTTTTCATGTTACAAAACAGGTCGATGCTTGTGAAGGGATCAACCTGTTATTTGGAATTAGACACAACAGAAGGAAGGCAGCAGCTTCTGGGAATAACAGCAAAGGGGGAAAACACATTTCTGCAAGGTTTGGATTTCCTCCCACTGGTGTCCTTGAAACAGAGAAGAGAGAATTCTAACACCCATGGCAAAACAGATGATTTTATAAGAGGCACATGTCAGCTTGGAGTGCACGAGTCCAAGCTCATTTCAGTGTGAAAAAGGCAACAGAACTGGTTTGATGAAGTGTCCTTGAGCCTGCTCCCCCCTTTCATGCCATTTCTGTGGGATGTTTTTTTCCCCCAAACTTGCAAAAGTGCTGTGAATTACCCCTTTGCTGAATTCCAACTGGTTGCAACCTTCCTCTTGCTCTCCTCACAGGAGGAAGGGGAGCTTTGCCATGGCTGGCTGCTCCCAAACTCAGGCTGGTGAGATGTCAAGGTTGCTGAAGGATAACTCAGAGGGGCTGCTGCTGTCCCAGCTCCATGCACAGGGTGTGTGATCCAAGCACGAGCCCTGGCTCCAGCCCAGGGCAGCCTCCCAGCTCACTGCAGCCTTGCCCAAACTGGGATGCAGGCAGATGTGTGGCACAGCTGGGAGACAGCAAACACTGCTGCCACATCTTGGTTTAATTGATCCATCTCTGGCAAGCCAGGGCCCTGACAGCTGCTGGAGGCTTCTCCTGAGCTCTGTGGTGGAGCAGGCAGGTGTAGAGTCACACACAGTTTAAGTTAAGCTGTTTCCCACTGGGCTGGGATGGAGAGGAGTCCATAGAAGCAGCACAGGTCTGTGCCTGAGCACCTCCAGCAGCACAGCTGCAAACAGGACAAGCACTCACCACCTCTCTTTTCCCCTGGCAGGATTAAGCTGCTCCATCTTCCCTCCTGTGGGGCAGGAGCAGAGGCAGGTGCTGGTCTCAGCAATACCTTTACCAGTCATTAACACACACCAGGAGAGCTAAAGGGACATGAGCTTGCAGCACAGGACCCACAGCTCTGCCCAAACACTCTGTCAAAGCTTGGGTTACACTTAGCTGTCACTAAACACCTGCATGGAGCAACATCAAATGGAAAACATCTCTTAAAAGTGTTTTTTTTTTTAAGTGGACTTCAGTATCTGGCTTGAGGGAAGTGGCTCTTGAGGGTGTTTACACAAGGGCAGACCCTGTTACAGAGCCATTCCCCTCTTGGTGCAAAAACCACCAGGGTTATGCCTTGAGGAAGTGCAAAGGCAAAGAGGAAAGCTTGAGAACTGTGACTCATCAACATCAAAGTGCCTCTTTAAAGAAGAGCTTGCAGACCATAATTAATGGGCTGGAAATTATTTTGAAACAACACTAGATGAAGCAGAGTGGTTTTAGCTGCATTTGACGTGATGGCATGGTGGGTAACTCGAGTGTGCCCACAAAGGTCAGCAAAAACATTTCCACTGACCTGCAAGAGGCAGAGTCAGATGGCAAAGAGACACCAAGGGCCCCAAAGAGGGGAAGGGTGGAAAAAAATGTCATGCACATGTTTTTTAACTTCCCAGCCACCATGGTCCCTAAGCCATGCTCAGCAGGGGTGTTGAACCTTTGGAAATGCCAGACCCTGAGGAGGGAGCTGAGCCCTACTGAGCTGGTCCTGGCACCCTGAGCTGAAAATGAGGGTCATAATAATTTAAATACATGCAGAAACAGCCTTCATCAGAGTGAATGTCTGCTCCTCTGTACACAGGGGATTTGGGTAAACTATGGGAAGAGATTATATAACAGGAAGGTGAGCTGTTGTTTTCTCCAGTGGTTAAATGGCCTCAGCTCTGCCCATCTTTTTATTTTTCTTTTTTTTTTTTTTTTTTTTTTTTTTTTTTTTAGCAAGTTTCCAGAAAAGTGACACTAATTCTTCTGGTTGAATATCTAATTTACAGAATGAAATTATGTGAATTTTGTGTTAGAAAAATTCATTACTAGTACTGTTTACCAATAAACTTTATTATGGAAGTGCCTTCAGAAATGAGGAGATGCCAGGTAAGTTTGCCCATCACTGTTAATATTTGTGTTGGATTTCTCATATCCTAAACCCAAGAATTCTGGGATGTTGGTGGTTAGTGCCTATCACAGTGAACACCACTAAAGGCACCTATAAATCCAGGAGCTGAGTTCAGCTCATTGAAAGGTAAATAATTGTTATAATTTCTCAGGTACTCACTGAAAAAAAAAAAAAAAACAAAAAACAGCTTTAGAAGCTGAGTGTGCCCATAAGTGCTGCATCCCCTTGTGACCAGGGGCTGCTCTGGGAAGGTTTTCAAAGTTCCTTCCAAGTCTGGAAAACTTGGGCAGACTCAGGTTTGAGGCTCCTTATGAATTGTTGTGTCAAGTTTTCTCTGCCACTATCAGCCCCCAGGATTTTGATCATCTCCTTGTTCACAGGACACAAAAAATCTCAGCACAGGTCACTGAGCTCAGCAAAAGGCAGAAAGAATTTTGCCAGTCTTGGCTGAGTTCTAAAATTCTGAGGTTTTTAAAGTCTTACTGCATTTGGATGTGTGCAGTAGCTAGTGAACAAAGACCTGTTCTTATGTTAAGACACACTTAAAATATAAATACAGACAGAGAAGAGAGACATCTGAATAAGTCTCTTCCAGATATTAAATATTACATTTTAACTTTTCCTTTCCAAGTCATCCAAAGAGCAACAGTAAAACCATTCAGAATTAGTGAAGATAAAATAGAAAACTTCTCTACAAGCCAAAAATACTATAAATGTATAAAAAATTAACCTTTACCTGCAAAAAAAATCCTCTACATTTTTAGTTCTCAAAGTGCTTTCTTCTAGTTCAAATGCAAAGCATGTGTTTGTAAATAGGGTATTTCATATTTCAGTTCTGTGTGTTGCTATAAGGTAAACCAGCCTGAGGAGCTGACACTGAAAGAGCTGCCAGCCCTGCCAGGAAACACAGTGACCATAATGTCTTGTGACTGGAACAAATGCAAGACACAATAGATAATTCTTAACCTAAAGTACAGAACTTGTCCAATTAGGAACATCCCTTAAGTCAGGCACTGGCAATTACTCTGAATGCTACAGAGCCTCAGTCCCTCTGGCCAGAAATGTAGATACTCTCCTCTAATTGGAAAGAGAAAATAAAATAGAATTGTTAAAGCTCTCTTAATTAACTGCAGCATCTGGCAGTGTTATTTACATAGACTGAATTTCACAGCAAAATCTTTTTGTCAATAATTCCTTGTGCCTTCTTCCTACAGAACTCTCCTTCCCTATCAGCCAGCATATCATCAGTTTACTCCTTCCTGTCTCTGTAAACTGTACACTGATATCTTTGGCTCTGTAATTAGGGAAATGTATCATCTTGGTTTAATTTTTTTTTCCTAATGTACAGACACTAATTGGTTTCAGAACCCAGCAAAGAGCATCAAGAACCCAGAGCAATTTGGATAAAAAAAATCCCTCTATAATTTCAATTCTTTCTTATATCTTCTTTCTTATCCAAATTTCCTTTATATTTCAAATAGCAAATTCCTGTAGATTAGGACAATTGCTGTTTTATACTCAACTTAGCCTGGCAGTGAAGTCAAACCTTCCTAAGAGATTTCCTGAAGATGGGTTAAAGCCCCCTCAATAAAAACACAGCCTCTCAGACCCTCAGGCCATCATCTGGATGGTCAGGAGAGCTGGTCAGTTTTCAAATGGGGAATCAGGATGTGAAGGAAATTGGGTTGGTGGTTCAGTAGGAGGCACTCTGAAGCAGCATTGATGTGGTGCCCTGGAAATGTATTGCTGTTGGAAAGCCTGACTGCTGGCTGGGGTGGAAAACCTCATGACCACTTCTGGTGATTAATGGAAATGGAATGGAAAAATTAAAGATCTTATTCCGCTTTTGACAAGAGCAGGGCTGTTAAGCTGAGTCTTGTGGCCAAATTCCAGGTAGCTGCATTCAGCCTACCTAAATACTCCTAAAAGTTATATTTGAATATACTGTATTATTCTTAACTTCCTACCCTCCTCTGGCATTTCTTCATGCTGCTGAACAACAGCTCCATTGTGGCCCTGAGCAGCACTGTGACTGCATGGGGTGAAGAGTTTTTGGTGTGTTTCAAGTGCTCTGAAATTCTTGAGGGTTCAGGGATGAATACACACAGAGTATTTTATTCTAAGTTTTAACTGACAGGGCAAACCTTGCCCACACTTAGCTAAAATTAAACACACAGTATTATTTGCACATAGTTTTCTACCCTTTCATGATGTAGCAGGGAAAATATTATCTTCCAGCTAGCCTACTTTTATGAATTTCATCCTTAACTAAAGAATAGAGGTGGGTTTTTTAAAAAAAAAAAAACTAGTCCTGTGAATTAATCTGTTGAAAATGTAGCAGCAATATCCTACCTAAGAATGTATTTCTGAACTCTACAGATCTGCTTTTAGGTTTTATATCTCTAAGATGAAGAATGATATTGTTAGACATAGATTTTCAGTCTCTCTATCACCAAAGGCAGTGCTTCCTTTGTGTAAATTCCAGCAAACACAAGCAGAGTACCTTGAACAATCACCCCAAGAGATGAGCTGACAGTTAAAGATGCCCAGCAGTCATTAGAAGCTGCTGGTCTTTAAATCTGAGCCAAAGAAATCCGCATTTTGACATTTGAATTCTAAATTTTGCCATACCTCACCTATTCCATGTTATAATCTGATGTGAGGGAAACATGATGTACACAAAGTTCCTCTTTCTCAGGCTGTTTCCAGAGCTCAGAGCACTCTTGGAACCAGAGTTATGTTTCTGAGATAACTTCATTTCAAAACATGCAGAAACTAAGCAGTGTTTGGAAAGGTTTAAAAATAGGACTAAATGTATTTATTAATAGCTGGGAACTCACAATTGGCTTGTACAGATTTGACCCTCCTTTTGTCCCACAAATTTTGTCCTGCCTCACCTTTTGGGAACCCACCTCTGCATGCACATTTTCCCACAGCTTTTGGGTCCCACACTCCTCTCAGTGCCCATCTCCATCTGGCTCTCCCACACCTCTTGGGCTTCCCACCTGCTAATTCCTCTCATCAGGGACACTGGAATGTCTCTGTAATTCTGCAGTTATGGCTCAGATGGTTCCTATTCCTCCTGAGAGCCTCCTGAAATGTGTGATGGCACTGCACTGCAGAAAACCATCAGATCTGGCCCAAGGCTAGGCCAAGCTAATTCTCCTTTTGTGTTTTTAAAAAACAATGGGATTTTAACACAGCTACTGCCTCTTCTTTTTATTAGCTCTGGCAAAATCTTCTATGGAACCCGGGTTGTTCCTCATTTGCAAAGGACCACACGGGCATTGTGTCTTTGGAGGAGGTGGGGGAGCAAAAGAGAATCAAAGAAGGGAGATTAGAGGTTAAAAAAGAATGTTTGGAATGAGCTTGTGTGATGCTTGTCTGTACCTCCTGCTTTGTGAGGGGCTGTTTGTGAAGTCCCTTATCTCTCCCCAGAGCCTTTTGCTGTGTGACATCACGACCATGGGACCAGGCATTGCTTTCACTGCTCACTTATCTATTCTCAGAGAATATTTTTCACTGCTCATTTATTTATCCTCAGAGCTGCTGAGAACCCTCCAGCTGCTCCCAAACAAGAGCAGGTGAGCCACTATCAAGCCAGGGATGCCTGAACAAGTTTTATCTGACATTCATCCTCTTTTTGAATGAGCACACATCAACAGAACAGAACACAGAGATGCAGGGTGTGGGCTAAGGAAACCAAAGTCAAACCTCTTGGGATTTTTACAACCTGCCCTCCTGTGCTCTGCACACCAAACACACAGTCTTGTTGCTGGAAATAAGGTGGCTTTGTTGTGACATTTAGCTTGTGCTTCAGCACTTTGTTAATATTTCATTACATTTCTAATAGGTACTTGACACTAAAATTGTGTTTACGCTCCTGATCACGTCTCATGGCTAAAATATTAAGGCGTGCCAAGCATTTTAAAATATTCCATTTTAATGGAGTCTAATTGTTTTGGTAAAAACTATTTGTTCATGCCAAGTACTTTACATGTCATAGTAACCAAGTACAATTTAAACAGTGGATGTCCAAACATGTAAGTGCTATTTTCCCTAGTCAAATAGTAGAATTTTTGCTTGGATGATGCATTTGATCTCGCTAGCTCCTTATGCTGACCTCAATATTGCCAATTAAAGCAGCTGTAGGGACAATGAGTGTTTCCTCCAACTCTCAGTATATCAATCGTGGGTTCCAGCTGCACAGAAATGCTTTCATTTGCTTTAATTGTTTCATTGTGTTCACATTTAACTTGTATTTTCTTTATTTTTTATATTTTTTTACCCTCAGAGCAGCTCACGGTTTTTTCATGAAGCTTTTATCAGCACCCCGGGAAAATGAAAGGATAAAATCACTCTAAAATCTGGTACTATAATTAATGAATTTTTCTTGTTCTTTCATGCTTTCCACATCAATCAGGTTTAGAACTGTCCTTAAAAAAATGCAAAACACAAAATCATGCCTGTTCAAAAGGAAAGTAGCCCCAAGATTTCTGTGCTATGACATTTTTAGTCAAATTCTTCACATTTTAATTAAACTTGCTCGATCTGATAGAAAGAAATGAAAAGGGCTCTTTTTTGTCACAGGAAATTTTAAAAAGCTAACAAAGGGATTTTCAATGGCAGGCAGCCAGCAAGGAAACCTGATCTCAGGCAGTTTTATTAAAGTAGCTTTACACTTTTGACATTTGCCTTTTCCCAATAAAATTCCTTGAGCACTTGCAAGGATAAGGAAGTCAATATCCACGAGCACAGGGGCAGATGGGCACAAGCCTGGCTCGTTTGCCAAATACCCACAATTCAAACTAGAGAAAACCTGCATTAGCTGCACCAGGCAAAGCCATAAATTACAGCAGAGTTGGAGTCCCCAGGAAAAAACTGGGCTTGGAGTCCAAACTTCTGTGCCACAGCCTGACAAATCAGGGCTCCCTTTACACAGAAACCTGACCTGCCACACAATATTCTGATGGCTCTAATGGCTCAGCCTGCTCAGAGATTACCTCCTAGAGCTTTATAAATTATTTAGATGTGCTGAAAGTGACAGGGCTGTGCACAAAAAGGGTTCCACAAAAGCTTTTTCCCTGCAGCAGGGCGGGGATGCAGCGAGGGCATCCCAAACCTTCTGCAGGCTTTCCTGGGTTTCCTGGAAATCCCTGTGCTGCACGCTGTGCTGCTCTGCTCCTGGAAACATGTGTCCTGCAGTGGAACGAATTCTGGAATCCTGTACAGCCTGTGCCTAATTCTGCCCAGCTTAGCAGCAGAGCACTTTGTTTGCAGCGCATAAAAGAGACAATCAAGGGGACCTAACTAAACAGAGTGACAGAACAGGGTCCCAAAAACACTCTGAGCCTAAAAATCTGCACAGCTTAACAGGCAATTTAAGAGCCTTAAGCAGCCTTGGATTTAAGGCTGACTCCTGCTGTTTCAGATAGCAAACAAGTGTTAAGATGTAAAATAATGTCACTTACTGTTTAGAACCTTTTAGGAATCTCACTGGCCCTTTTTTTACCTTTGGCCTCAGTGTTGCCCTTCAAAGCAACTGCTGCTTACAGTATTACTCTTCAATAATAAAAGCTGGGTTTACTCATAAGGTTTTTATAATGAAGGGATTATAACTGAGCCTCTTTGATACTATTACGTATATAATGATTAAACACTGCTATCATAATAAATAGAGTAATAACTTTGCCAGTAGCACTTGGGAGCATAGCAGTAAATTCCTCTGCACTTTCTGGAAATGAAATGTGAAGCCATGAAAACAGAATATAAATAGACTTAAGGGAGTTAATTGTTTTCCTTATGAATTTTTCTAATAGTTGCCTGAGCCCTAACATTACAAAGAAACTGAGTTTGAAAAGATTTTTGTGCCACAGTAAGAAGAAGAAAATTTAGGTACAGGGGCTACTTAGGGAGAGAAAGACCATGGCACTGTGCTTGTGCTTGTCAAATGAAAGGACAGTTTCTTGAATAAATTATGCCTCTCATTATTTGTGGGTGTCCACTGAAATTTTCTGCTTTTACATATGGACCTTCAAACAGCCAAATGCTCTCTTTTTCCAGTTAACTGCAGCCCTGCTTTCCCTCCATCAGTTTTCACTTAACTCTCCCTCTTAGGATCATCATAATTCAAAAAAAGGTCACTCTTGGTAGCCCTCATCCATTTTACATCCAGCCCAAGTTCAAAGTATTCCTCTATCTCCTGTCTAATGGGACTTATCTCACAAAAAGCTCTGCTTCCCCACCACTGCCCTCCCTCTGAGCAATTCAGTTTAACTGCAAATTGTTGCTTCTTGAACCTCATGATTGGCTCTTTTTCTACCTTTCTAACATTATTTTCCCAGCTTCATTCATCCCTTGGCAGCAGGATCCAATCTGCTTTGAAAACAGGGCTGCACAACACATCAATGGGTTTGAAATAACTTCTGTGTTTTGCACCCAAAAGGGAACACACCACTAACAGCTTGCAGGAGAAATGGAGAGGGAGTGGATATTTTAGCTGGCCGTCCTGTGAGACTGAAGACCAGTAAAATTTCATCAAAACTTGGGAAAAAATATCTTGTTCAGCTATTTGGAAGAGGTTTTCCCTGTACAGAAGTCTAGAAAAATTCATCTTGAGGTTGGAGGGCAGAGAAGAAGAAAGAGAAGAGAGAAATTATGACAATTTATCTAGCATTTTCATTGATACTTTCTTTATTTCTCTTTTACCTCTATTTATAAAGTCTCACTTTAAAAGCAACTAAATATTAGTGAATAAGGTGAATATCTGATGTACATTTTTGTTTTGAAAAGAAGGCACTTGCCATGGCAAAGAATCTTCCTTGCAAATGATGAGAAAATCTAAAAATTTATTTTGATATGTTTGTGGGATGAACCAGTGATGCACATGGATTTCTTCCCAGAAATATTAGAATAAAGAACTTCTTTAAAGTTAGAGAGGTGTGAAATTGAGGGTAACAACAAAATATGATAAATTTGTCTTATATCAGCCTCTTATTGCCACATTGAGAATTGTTTATTTGTAATTGAGGGAGGAATTGAATTTAGTGTTAATAGAATTAATCAAATAAGATGTCATTTTATTTGATTTTTATAATGTTACTTCTTCTTGTGTGTAGTGTGTGAGTTATGCAATCCCTACTGTAAGGAATGTTCAGCCAATAAATGTGTAACACTTAACTCAACACTGGTCTTTTTTTTCCATGCCTGAATTTGTAACTTTCCACAATAAAAGAGTGACAAGCTGAGGCATTTGTATTTACACAAAGCTCAAAAATGCAGAGTTGGAAAAAAAAACCAACGTGATTTGTTCTTTTCTAAATGCTGGTAGCTACACATGGGAGGGAGGGAGGGAGGGAGGGAGGAAGGAAGGAAGGAAGGAAGGAAGGAAGGAAGGAAGGAAGGAAGGAAGGAAGGAAGGAAGGAAGGAAGGAAGGAAGGAAGGAAGGAAGGAAGGAAGGAAGGAAGGAAGGAAGGAAGGAAGGAAGGAAGGGAAGGGAAGGAAGGAAGGAAGGAAGGAAGGAAGGAAGGAAGGAAGGAAGGAAGGAAGGAAGGAAGGAAGGAAGGAAGGAAGGAAGGAAGGAAGGAAGGAAGGGAAGGGGGAAGGGAGAAAGAAAGAGAAAGAGAGAAAGAAAGAGAGAGAAGAAAGAGAGAAAGAAAGAAAGAAAGAAAGAAAGAAAGAAAGAAAGAAAGAAAGAAAGAAAGAAAGAAAGAAAGAAAGAAAGAAAGAAAGAAAGAAAGAAAGAAAGAAAGAAAGAAAGAAAGAAAGAAAGAGAAAGAGAAAGAGAGAAAGAAAAGAAAGAGAGAAAGAGAGAAAGAGAGAGAGAAAGAAAGAAGGAAAGAAAGAAGGAAAGAAAGAAGGAAAGAAGGAAAGAAGGAAAGAAGGAAAGGAAAAGAAAAAAGAAAGAAAGAAAGAAAGAAAGAAAGAAAGAAAGAAAGAAAGAAAGAAAGAAAGAAAGAAAGAAAGAAAGAAAGAAAGAAAGAAAGAAAGAAAGAAAGAAAGAAAGAAAGAAAGAAAGAAAGAAAGAAAGGAAAGAAAGAAAGAAAGAAAGAAAGAAAGAAAGAAAGAAAGAAAGAAAGAAAGAAAGAAAGAAAGAAAGAAAGAAAGAAAGAAAGAAAGAAAGAAAGAAAGAAAGAAAGAAAGAAAGAAAGAAAGAAAGAAAGAAAGAAAGAAAGAAAGAAAGAATAGAAACAACTTTTGCAGGAGAATGTAGGAGTCAGGAAAAAAATGATGCAAAATTACATCATCACCAATTCCCCTGTTCAAGTTTTCCTGGAGGTTGTTGGGTTTGTTTGCACAAATGAGGGTTCAGGCACTGCTGGGCTGGCTGGCTTTGAGCAGAGGAGGTTTCCTCTCGTTGGAGCTCGTCGGGTGGTTCTTGAATTAAGGCAAGAGCTGTGTCCCTGTTAAAATTAGAACTCTGACAGCCTCAGAGACAGCCATATATCACCAGGGCAGTGCAGCTCTGCAGCAGACAGCCTTTGAACTCTGAGGGGGAAAAAAAACTACATGGAATGAGAGCAGATGGAAATTTGTCAAAAGCTCGTAAATCACCGCTCCTAATTTCTGAAGCTTCAGTATAGAAGAAACTCTTATGAACCCAGATTTGACTCCATCCCAACTCCAGAATGGATCCCCCTTGCCTTTGCTGTCCCTGCCCATGTGCCAGTAATAGAATTGATCTCACATGGAATAGTGAGAAGACTTTTTCTTAACAGAGATTGGTATCTGACAGAAGGGGAAAGAAAAGTGTCCCAGGCACAAAACCACCATCTATACCCTTAATCAAGGGCATTCAAGGTCCTACTTCAGTTATCAGAGAAACCCATTTTTAAAATGCATGAAAGAATTCAGTTTGCAGTCTCAGAAATATTGAGCAGTGAGAGGTCAGGTCATTACACAAAGAACACCAAAAATCTGCAGACAAATGTCCTTGAGATTTCACAGGCAGCCAGAGACACCCCAAAAGTGTCCTTTTATACTGCCCTTGCATCCTGTGGCTGCTCCCATGAAATAAAGAATAAATAAAAGAGGCTGAAAGCAGAGCATGAATAGCTCTGAATGAATAGTTGTGTAAAGGCAAGAGGTGTCTAGAGCACAGCCTTGGGGTCAGTACTAGGCACAAGGAATTCCTGCACACCTCTGTCTTTTGGGGATGGAACCTGTAGAGGTTCCTGTTAGTTGGGAAGTAGAGGAATGTGAGCCATGGATGGACACTCTCAGAGGAATAAATGTTCTTGATCAGCTTTCCCTGGGAAATTCTGAGCTTTCTGAGGCACCAGGCTTTTGAAAATTCTTTCAGTCTGACAGCCAGAAGAACAAGCAGAGGGTAAGCTCACAAAGTGACTGCCAGCACTCATTTGCATTCCCCTTTCCTTCTCCCTTTTCTTCCTTCTCTCCCTGCTCTCTGCAGGAAGGAAATGTCCTGTGCCCAGTTTGAAACACTCTGGGTCACACCAGTGCTGTTCTGGGTCACACCAGTGCTGTTCTGGGTCACTCCAGTGCTGTTCTGGGTCATACCAGTGCTATTCTGGGTCACTCCAGTGCTGTTCTGGGTCACTCCAGTGCTATTCTGGGTCACACCAGTGCTGTTCTGGATCACACCAGTGCTATTCTGGGTCACACCAGTGCTGTTCTGGGTCATACCAGTGCTATTCTGGGTCATACCAGTGCTATTCTGGGTCACTCCAGTGCTGTTCTGGGTCACACCAGTGCTATTCTGGGTCACTCCAGTGCTGTTCTGGGTCACACCAGTGCTATTTTGGGTCACACCAGTGCTATTTTGGGTCACACCAGTGCTATTCTGGGTCACTCCAGTGTTATTCTGGGTCACTCCAGTGCTGTTCTGGGTCACACCAGTGTTATTCTGGGTCACACCAGTGCTGTTCTGGGTCACACCAGTGCTATTTTGGGTCACACCAGTGCTATTCTGGGTCACACCAGTGCTATTCTGCTCATACCCTGTACCTGTAAAGCTCCACTTCCATTCCTGCACCCCATCTGTAATTCTTCTCAGCTCTCTGCCTTAATATTCCAATTATTCACTGTCATTGTGAGGCCCTTACTGTGCACCAGGTAGGATAACAAGTCCAAGATATGGTTCATTAGCATTGTTAGCAACAAGCAGCTCTCCAAGTGTTAACTGCTGCCAGCTTCCTCTCCTGATGGTTCACAGACTAGCAGGTCATTAACTGCTGCAAGGAACCACAGTTTTGGGGATTAGCCCTTAATGTTTTGAACTCAGTCCACACAGGACTCATTCTGATGAGCATTTTGCTTTTGACCCTCTTGGGCTTCTATCACAAATCCTACTTTTGTATGTATCATCATGGGTGTTTTTTATTTTGTTCAGTTTTGGTGAAGATTTCCTTCCTTCCTTCCTTCCTTCCTTCCTTCCTTCCTTCCTTCCTTCCTTCCTTCCTTCCTTCCTTCCTTCCTTCCTTCCTTCCTTCCTTCCTTCCTTCCTTCCTTCCTTCCTTCCTTCCTTCCTTCCTTCCTTCCTTCCTTCCTTCCTTCCTTCCTTCCTTCCTTCCTTCCTTCCTTCCTTCCTTCCTTCCTTCCTTCCTTCCTTCCTTCCTTCCTTCCTTCCTTCCTTCCTTCCTTCCTTCCTTCCTTCCTTCCTCCCTCCCTGCCTTCCTTTTCTCTTCCTATTTGGTGAGTGGGATGAGTAGCACAGACCAAAGGGAAGAAGCTCTATTTGAACTCTTTTCACCCTTCTGCTGCCCTTCTAAACTGGATGCCAAAATTCTGGAGATGGATTTGCCCACATCCTTTAGTGGAAATTAGCTTTATTTGCCTGGTTTTAAAAACAGAGATATAATCAGGAGAAAAATCTGGAGAAAAAAAATAATCAGGACCTTGTTTCAGCCATTGTTAAATGTGGAAGTCACTTTTCTGACCCCAGTTTGGAGCAGAAGGTGGTGACAAGTTGGCTTCTGTCCAGGGAGGAAACACATCCCCACTGCCTGCAGGATTTTCCCCAGCTGAGTGGGAATTGGGGAAAAATGTCCTTTCTCCTGACCAGATGGAGAGAAGGAGAACAAAAGGGAGATCGAGGATTCCTGAACCTTCTCCTCCCCTTTTCTTGAATATGAGTAAGGAAAAACCTCAGCTCTGCTGCTCTCTCCAACACCCAATCCTTTGTAAATTGGGGAAAAAAGGAGACAAAAATGCTGAGTGCAGAGAGGTATTCTCTGCTGCTGATGCCATTATGATGATCCATTATCAATCACCTTTCTGTCAGCAAGAGATTACCTCAAGAATAACTCCAGCAGTTTTAATTTATAATTTTCATTATAACAGTAAGCTTTGACACTGGTCACTGGCAGGAAACTCAGCAATGTGCAACACTTGCAATAAGTTCTGAAAATGAGGCAAAGTAAGAGAGCCCAACATATTGTAAAGTCTTCTGATAATTCAAGATTTTTGAATACTCAAGGGTCTCAAGACTGAGGTGTAACTGGGACTTTATGGCACTCCTGGATTGTCACATTATACATAATGTATTATAATTGCATTTGATGACCTTTCCATGAAATTTACTTTCTGCTTATCACTAACAGCAACAGTGTTTAGTGGCCTGGAACAGAGAGATATCAGTGATACAGTCCCTCAGGGGTACAGGATGTGTTGTAACATTAAGCATTTATTATTAATGAGATAATATAAGCTTAACACATTTACAAAGGTTTTAGTTAAATGTGAGCTCAAATGAGTAACGTTAAGCAGAAAGAAGATTAAATTCTCTAAGAGAAGTTGTGCAGTCTGAACATTTTAGAACAGTACCAAAAATCTGTGATTGAGTTTTACTTTTAAGCTTCAACTGCATCTATCTGGGAGCACTGGAGAGCTGGGCTTTGGACAACTTCAAAAGGGGACTCACAAAATCTAAATTTACACAGAATCTACAGAGAACACAGGATTTTAAATCCAAATCTGTAACCCTGTAATCAATTGATTTGGGGAGAATATGCCCTCCAGAAATTCCCTTTTACAATGCAGCATTTGCTATGCAGCAGGAGGTGTTTCTGGGCAAGCCCTGCTCTGTGTTTTGCATTAAATTGAGACTGAACAGAATACAGAAATTTTTCTTGGTCTATACAAGCTCAAAACTGGGCACAGTTTCACTTAGAGCTCTAGTGAAATTGAGGAGCTTTCCAATAAATTTGTGGCGATATTAATATTCATGAGGCCCCATGGGACACCCACATGCCTTTCTGCTCAGTGGCATTTGGGATAACTTGCAGAGTGATCCCAGAGGATGCTGCATAAAACTGGGGCACCAAGATAGGCACAGAAAATGAGATGGAAATCTCAACCCTGAAAACACATGGCCACAGCAACTTTCCACTAGAGCCAGGTCACTTTGGGCAACTTCCACAAGTGTCTGTAAAGTTTATTGCTCTCCCAATGTGGCTGGAGCAACCTGTGGCCAGGACTTGCCCAAAATTCTCAGTGGATGGATCACACTCCTGGCTTAGAATGAACACTCTGCTCCTATCCTTGCTGAGGGTCCCTTGCCACAGTCTGGCCACAGAAACCCTGCCCAGGCCAGGGGAAAGGCAGTCCTAGGTCATGGGAACTCCCATCCAAGCCTCTCACCTGTTCTAAAAGAGCCTTTTTAATAAGGGACAGGGGGAAAGGGTTGTGTGGGATAATTATCCCCATGCAAAAGTAATAACAGAGAGAATAGAGGAGACAGAAAGATATGAGCTGGTTGTCTGTGGCCACACAATAAATCAATAGAAAGTGCTCAACCAGGAATCCAGGGGCTGACTCAATCACTCACTGAGCCACAATTCATGGCTCCAACTACCAGATAGGCTTCCACCCAGAACAGCATTTGTTTGTGTACAATATGCCAAAAATGCATTCTTGATCCATGAAAAAAAAAAAAAAAAAAAAAAAAAAAAGGAAAATGATACAAAGCAGGTTGCCTAGTAAAATGAGATTTAACCCAATGCCCTTCATCTGTGCTGTAAGGACTCTCTTGAGAACCACAAATCGGAGCAGTGAGATTTTGTGAAGGAGAACAGCATCACAAGTATAACTGTGATGTGTCATAAAAATAATAGAAAAGCCCCTTGGGACCTAAAGCTTCTGCCTGAATCCAATCAAACCCTTTCAAATCAGGAGCTGTTGAAGCTGTGTGGCCAAGCTACTGCACACTGCCCTGTCAGCATCCTCGTGGGGGTTTGAGAAGATGCACTTCTCAAATATTTGAGCAGGGCGGGAAGAAAACTTGAAGGGTAAATTCACATTTATACCCTCTCCAATTCTTTCCTGAAACTTAGCTCTGCTGGGGTGGTTGTGCATGGCTCCTGTTGAACTCAGATTTGGGGAATAGCTGGCTCAAGCATCTGCTTTTCTGTGTAAATTCCGTGTGCTGCAGCATGAGTTCATCTGCCAGCTTTCCCTGCACTGTTTGCCTCCTTCATCCACCTGTTTGCCTTTACCTGACACCTCGATTATGAGCTTGCAGAGAGCTGCAGAGCATTTCTATTTTAAGCACCTCTACTATGCCTTAGGACTTCACTGCAATTTCTCAGTGCTTTTGTAAAATTATATTATCATGGCTATCCAGCTCTGTGCTTTCTCAGCCTCTAGCTGCACACACATTCTGACCCCATAGATGTGAAAAGCCCTGTTGGCCAAATTCTGCTTTATTTTATACAACTATATAACACTGGAGCATTTAAACTCCACTTTCTGTTTTTTATTTTTTTATTGATGTTCCTGTATAACAAAATAAACAATCACATTGCTGCCACTCTAATAAAATACCTCTTTTTGAAATGGAAGAAAAGAGGGACAAGCCAGTATATTGCTGCCTTTAGCTGAATTCAGCAAAAATGTTTCTTCTCCATCTAGAGACTTGGATAATAAAATAGGTTATTTATTGGCAGTGGGTGATGTGTGGATGATTACAGTCTGGTAGGTATTTAGGGGCAAAGTCCAAAATTGCAGAACAAAAGCTGTTTTCTATTCACATTTGGCTCAAAATGCCTCAGATGAAATGGACCACCCACAACCTGACACTTCAGGCTGCAGAGCACTGAATCTGCTGAGAGCCAGGAATGAAAAGTGATACAGTAAGATCATGCTAAACACAAAAGGAAAAAATGACCCAAGGAGTCTATTAAAAGAATAAGTGCATTGAACTAACAAGCATGTGTGCACATTAGAACTGGACCTTTTGGCCGACCTGACCCATGATGAAAGGACAGAAAAAAAGGTTTTTGCCATTTCAGGGATAAAATCTACTGCAGGCAGGAGGAGCACCATGGAGGAGCTTGTTTTATGGGAAATCAAGGCTGGTGATAAAGCAAACACCTCTCCCACTGCCTTAATTATTAACCTAAGTGTTAAATTTGGATTCTACTGTATTGAACTTACAACAGAACTGTAATTCCCTCCAGGTCCAGATCACTACTGAGCATGCATTGCTCTTTCCCTTCTCCAAGAGCAGACTGCTAAATAAAAACTGCACGTGGAGAATGTGGAGGTAAAGGAATTTACCTTTCATCATAACACAAAATCTGTGTTTTGGGAGATTATGAATGCAGTTGGAAAGCGCTGGGGAAAAAAAAAAAAACAAAATAACAAAATAACAAGCAACAAACTAAAATCCATCAATTATTACCAGTCCCAAAAAGCTGGAGTCTATTTCTCAGGGAGCAATTAATGGCATATCTTCTGCTCCCAAATTTTTAATTTTTCCGTATTACTGTTTGTACAGATGTGATTAGTCTTATTAGCTTGATCCTGTCTGCTGCTGAATGCCCTGATGAGTGTTTACTTTCAGCATGAAAACCACGTGTGAGCCTGAGGCTGAGCCTGTTGTACCATTTAATCACAGTCTGAATTTCTACACACAGCTCTAGTTTGCCTCTCCAACCTCCTCCAACAGTAATTGCCCAGATATAGAAATTATCTGATTAAATAAGCAAAATTATTTTCTTACACCCCAGCTGCAGTGAAATAGCTGCAGTTTTCTCCTGTTTCTCCAAAGACTTCCAGGAAGTTGCCAGGAGCCACTGATGTGGAAACAGCTGTTGAGCACAGGAGAATCTTCCTGGATGTTCCAGATTTGCTGTGCATGAACCACAGAGTCAGAGATGCTGAAGAACTTGTCACACCCAAATTTCCAGATGTCCAGCAGCCCTGTCAGAGCAGTAGGGCTTCTAGATGTCTGAGTATTCTTGATGGATGCACAAAACCCACTCTGAAAGAAAAAAGCCTAAGCAAAAAGGAGGGCTTGCTAAGGTAATTATGGAGCTGTGGTTGCTCTGTCTATTTAACATACAAATCCTCTATAGTATAGAGAATATTTCACCATACTAGACTGGAGTCACTAATCGACTTTTCATGGCCATTAAAATCATTCATTCATCTTAACAAGATGGAAAAAAAAAAAAGAGAGTAGAAAAAATCATGTGTTGGAACCTCCTTGGCTGAATATAAAAAATCCCTTACTATTTACTCTCTGTAGATGTGTTCACATTTGTCTGTTTTTCTGCTACAGACTCTTTTCAAGTACTTTCACAGCACTTTTTCTGTTCCTTATTAAAAGAATTGCTTCACTATGTCATGTCTCAATTTCCCCCTAATATTCCTCTTTGTAAACAGAAACACAGAATGGAACCATCAGTTGCAAGTATCCATCACCTTCAGTCTCATGGAACCTGTCTTAAAATTTAGCAGAATCTGAAAAATTCCTATCAACTCTTGGTTTCATCATTTTAAAACAGTTGGATTCCTCTAAAATACCTCTCTAGGCTTTGCCCTTTGTCTTGGGTTGCAATACAGGCTGTGACCAGCAATGTGAATTCTGTCCCCATCTGTTAAAATCGGGTGGGGCAGTGCCCCTGATCTCCTGGCACACATTATCTGCTCATGGGCAGCTTTAAACCAGCTGGGACAATCATCTTTATCTTTCCCACAGCCCATCCTCCCTCCAGGAGAGATCTCCTGTTCATGGCCAGTGAGTCCCAGGGCATGGCTGATAAAATTCCATCATCCCATGGGAGATGCTCCAGCCAGGGGAGAAGCCAAACATTTCCTACCCAGATAAAAACTGAGATTTTGGACAGCAAATTACCTTCTTTCCACTGGATTCCAGAGGAAAGCCAGACCTTTCCACATCATCCCTGCACCTTCAGAGGAAGCTGCACCTTCTCCAGGAGCACTGCTCCAGCTGAGCCACACCTGCCACTGCAGGAGGATGCAGCCACCATGGAATGGGGCTGTGCCAACACCCTGACTGACTGACGGGTGTCAGCTTGGATTCTGACTCTGGCAGGGTTTGGGATTGTTCTTTGTAATACTGTATTTCTATTTTAATTTTCCTAGTAATGAACTGTTATTCCTAATTCCTATATCTTTGCCTGAGAGACCCTTAATTTCAAAATTATAATAATTTGGAGGGAGGGGGTTTACATTCTCCATTTTGAAGAGAAGCTCCTGCCTTTATTGGCAGATACCTGTCCTTCAAACCAGGACACTCTTGCTCATTGCAGCAATGCCTGCTGCACCACAGAGTTAAAGGCTCCTGGTGTCCCTGCTCTGCTGGACACTCCTCAACCCTTGGCAGCAGCTGAAACATCCCACAAACCTCCAGCAAGCCCAGGCTTTGCACATTTTTAGCAACTACTTCCAGATATGCAGCAGAAGGAATAAATTACAACAGACAGATCCCCTAAACAGCAGCCCCATTCCCTGTGCATTATTCTTACTCTGTCAGGAGCTCAAGACACTCCCTTACTCTCACACTGCTGATATGCAGAGAAAACCTGCTGAATTCAGAATGTGTGTGAAAACCATTTCCTCAGGCAAGTGATTACGGGCTCTGTTGCTCCTCTTGAGTGGTAATGGAGTCCCTAATTGCTCTCCTGACTGATTATGCTGTTCCTGGTGTTTCATTTTCAAAGTACTTAAAGTTCAGGTAAATCACACTTACCACATGACCTCTCCTATTTTATGGCTCTCTTTGCCACGGGAAGGCAAAGTCATATATGTTTCCTTTGTGTTATTTATTTTAACATTAGCTATTAGCAGATTTCCAAGTGGAAGTGCACCAGAAATTGCTGTTGTGAAACTATTATATTATTGTGAAATTAATCTTTGCAAGGGCTGGTCAGTGACATTCATAAGCATGTGTTTATAATTATACCCTGTGCCTAAAAGCTTTGTGAAAATGAAATCCTAATGGTTGTCAGGCTCTGGACATCCATTCAACTTTTAAAATTACAGTATTCTGGTGAAATCTTGATCTCCATTTGGGTTTCTTTTTCCTGCCTGGGAAGATGTATATGTGTTTACAGCATCTACTGTCTGTACAGATCTGAGCCATAATGTGGTACCTGGCAAAGGACTCACACACAGAGCTCTGGTGCTCTCTTTCAAAAGTGTGGCTGTGCTTTCTAAGACAGCAGATACAAACCCTACCAAGGGTTTGTTCCTTCAGAAAAGATTTTTACAGGTGTATGGAAAGGCACCTGCTCTTCTTGCCCAGAAAAATTCTCAGGCGTTCCATAATAAATACCAAAATTTGAATAATTTTGCACAGCTCTGCAAAAGGAAAGTTTATTCTAGTGTGTGAAAAGTCTTACAAGACCATCAGTGATCATCCAGTTCCAACTCCCTGCCACAATCAGGGACACTTTGCTATCCCCAGGGTTCTCCAAGCCTCATCCAACCCAACCTTGGACACTTCCAGGGGTGCAGGGGCAGCCACAGCTGCTCTGGGCAAGCTGCAGGTGATGCATCATGAGACCATTTTACACCTGGGAATCCCAAGACAGTGAATTTCAAACAAGAGAAGATAATTTCCCTGTTCAATCTTTACAATTGGTCTTAAAATTCCTTTTATATTTATTCATTTTTTGAAAAATAGAATTTTTTAGGTCTGAGGATCATCTGAAATCTCTTGTTTGTCCTTATCTGAAGCAATGAGCAATGACATCCATGTTGCATTGTTTAATTAAACCTGCTCAGCTACATTTTTGGAGTCCCTGATTGGAAAAAGAAAAGCGACAACATTACACATTTTAAATAACATATTAATCAAAATTTTAAATTTATGTTAAATTTTTAGTTCATTTTATTGGCTGTAGTTTATTGCTCTTCCGTGCTAGTAACATTTGAAAAAAAAAATAGAACTGCATCTTATACTGTAATGTAAACTCAAAGACTTTTGTGTCATATCAACATGGAATTATGAGAAAATAAAGAGTTTGCTTCAGAATTATTGGGATTTCTTACAGAAATTTAATGTTACTTAGGAAAAAAAATTCCCTGAATAATGTACAGGAAATTGAATGGATAATGCTCAGTTATATTCTTTAAAGCACCTCCAAACTGTGTCAGACCAAACAGAGATATCACACCTTGGACACTTACTGATTCATCCCCTTGTTTTTATGTAAGAAAACCAGATCAGTGCACACCCAGTGTAGGTTCTGTCACTGAAACATCAGCAAGTCTTGATTCACCAGAAGAGATTTTACTACCATGTACACAAAACCAGGGATCAGCTGCTGGCTAACGTGAAGAAATATGGAGAAATGTTTAAAATGGTTCTGTAGTGGGGTTGCACTGATGCACAACACAATAACTGACATTTTCATGTACATTTGGCACACATGGTGTTCGTTTACTTGGAAGCAATCCATTTCCTTATCATTACAACAAACAATAAAAAGAGAAGCCAAAGACAAAATGACAGAGAACTTGGTGTTCTGGAATGAGCAGACACCACCTGTGAATCATACACTGCACCAAACTTGGGTCTGAGACACAACTCCTTTTTTTTTTTTTTTTTTAATAAATTCTCATTCCAGCCATATTTACATTTTTGTTGCTACATAATATTTCTTATTTCTGACTACCTGGCACTGCTGGAAGTGCAGGGTGAAAGCACAGTAGGAGCCTGTTTTTGTGGGGTTATCACATTTCTCCACTCTGCCCTGTGTGCAGCCCTACCCCATCAATTCTTACCCTGGCACTGCTCCTGTACAGGACACAACCAAAGCTCTGACCCTGCTCCTCTCCATGCATGTGCAGCTCTGGGCTTCCTAGTGGCTCTGCACAAGAAGTTAACTCTGCACCAACATGTTATCTAACAAGTCCAGTGTTTTTAAAAGAACAGGTTCTGATACACAGGCACTCTGCAGATGCACTGAAGCACAAAGGCTTTGCTTGGACCAACTCCAAAAGGGAACTTCAGCCCAGAAGGGTTCAAACCCAGCATGGGGCATTTTTTTAACTGGTGCTGTTGTGAACATGTTATAGGAGAAAACATTTTCAGGAAAAAGGAGAGTTTCCAGCACAGAATGGCAGTGCCAACATGTTATGTCACGTTAGCTACAGCACAAATTCCTCTTGGGACAGGCACCAGCTGGGTTTGTTTCTCCTCTGGCTCCACTCTGATGACACTCTCTCTAACCTGTGCATATCACCCCCATCTCTCCTGTTTTAACCTGACTAGAATCTTACTCTGTCTATCTCTTAGTCAGAATAAAAGGTAAACAAGCAAATGTTTCCTGTTTATTATTTGGAAAGAAAGGAAAAATATTTCTGCAGAGAGTAATAAAAACATCAATAACAGCCAGGGTGGTGCTTCTACAGCAATAATTTTTCCATCCTGGTGAGTAGTCACACACTTGCACTACTTTAAATGTAAAGATGCCTTACTTTCAGCAGCTCAATTTGTAAATATTTCCCCAGCCAGTGGGCAGCACCTTCACAGAACAGTGTTTTCCTTGCCAGAATGACAAAGCTGAACAGAAGTAGGGCTCAGAGGACATGAAAAGCTGGGAATTAAAAAGCTTTGGGTGTCCAGGGGTGAACCACAGCATGGTTTAAAAGTACTCAATGAATCTGGAAATCACCAGGTGTCCAAGGACCTTTTCCTCCCCCAGTGATGCTCCTCTAACCTGCTTACTTAATCCTGATATTTTCCACCCAAAGGACTATCACAGCTTATCACCAATTGAAGTGAATTAAGTTGAAATGACAGCATGGGTTACCTGGGCAAATAAGTCTTATTACCCTGATTTTGGATTTTTTTTAGGACAATCTGCAAGATTTCTGAATTGACAGCATAGTAAGACCAAGCCAAAAAAAAACTGAAGAGAAAGAGGTTCCAATCAAATAATTTTTAATGAGGTGCTGTGGTGGTTCAGCTGTATGGAAAGACCACACAATTTAGCAAGGACCTATGGCACAGGTGGATAGCAAAGTCACAGGGAAATGCAGGGCCTCAGTCATAAAACCCAGCAGGCTCTCATTGTCCAGAGATACTATTTTGATCACAAAACTATCCTTTTATATAAATACATATATACATATATATATATGTGTGTGAGTATATATAAATATATATACACATATATGTGTGTATATATATACACACATATATATATATGTGTATATATATACACATATATATATGTGTGTGTATATATATATATATATGTATATATATGATGTAAGATCTTTGTTTTCATAATAAAGCATCATTTTCATTTGAGGATATTTTCTGCCAAAATTAAATTTAAAAAGAAGTTGAAATATGAGAATGTAAAGGTTCTATTTCATATTTGTCTCAAAGGGTACTCAGTACTGTTGAAAATCTTTCCACTTCCTTAAGTGTTGGTCTAATACCTTGTATCAGATCATCATTAAAAAATAAAAATAATACAGTCCTAGCTCCAACTCAGGCAAACCCAGACTTTAATTACCAATTAACTGCCTGCTGAATTATATCACAATCAGAGTCATGGTTTTTCCCTTTAATTTCTGCCTTATTTAATGGCCACTTTTAGGAGGCAAGAAACAAAAGTGTCACGCAGACAAAGGCAGAACTTCTATTTAAATGTTTATACAAACCATGCACACTCAAACAAACGTGTAGCACATCTATAATATGCCCATTGTTCCTAAACACAGGATTTGCCATTGCACTTTGACAGATCAGATTGTTCTCTTTTTTAATGCTCCACTTCATCCGTTCACACTTCCCATCCCTAAATAATTCCAGTGTCAGGATTTGTGATGCTGCAATTTACAGGCCGTGTTGTAATTGTTCCAATGAGGGCACTGTGAAAAGAGGGAGAAGTGGATGTGGAGGAAATCCCTGTCTGCTGCCAGGAAATGACAGTCCCCATCCCTCAGAGCTGGGAACAGCACCCCAGAGCTGCTGGGGCTGAGCTCCTGAGGGGCTCCTGCTGAAAGAACTGGGATTCTGGCCAAGCCAGGCTTTGCCATCCAACAACTTTGCTCCCATCTGAAGGGATTTTCTGTTCTAGTCACTCCCTGAGCTCTGATTTGCTTTCCTACTCCAATAAGGGACCTATGAGTAGAGCATCTGCAAATAGATTGATTGGCAAATACTAACAGACAAAAAAAAACCCTAATTTATCTTTACCCTAAAAGAAACATGAGATTTTAATGAACTGTACTTGCTTTTCTCACATTTTCCTGATTTCTGGTTGCCAGATTCCATTATGAATTAAGCACATTTGTAGGCTTTGCTTGTTTGTTTTTTTAGCTCACATCTCAACTTAAAGTCAAACAACATTTTATTCCTCCCAAACTGCATTATTTCACTGAAGTTTTGACTAATTATTGTTTCTCTTTTATCCACATTTCTTTCAGAGGTAGAGAAAACACATTTTTTCTCAACTCTCTTGAAACATTTAAATGCAAATACCAGAAATTCAATGTGACAGCAGGACCACTGCAGCCTAAGGTGGCCGAAAAAATTCTAGAGGACAATTCCCATTATTCCCACCCATTCACTTGGTGTTTATTTTCTACAATAGCAAATATTTAAACTAGATTGGAGAGGGGGAAAAAGAAAATGAAGACAACTTATATTTAAAAAAACAACTTAGATGCAGAACACCAGCCACATTAATTCATCTTCAGATGAGCAGGACAAGAAGAGTTTCAACACCAGCAGTTTCTCAGGTGTTTTGGCTCTTTCTGTGCAGAACAAGTAGCCCTGCAAGAATTTCCTGCGGGGCTGTAAAACTACTTTCCTGCAGCCACATTTGTCCTTTTGTTCCAGGGACTGTCTTGGCACAGAGCTCTGGTTCCTCTGCCCATCTGATTAGATCGAATTACATGCTTGTACTACTCCTACAAGCTAAAGCAGCAGACCTACAATTGAGCGTGGGATGGTTTAGGGTCTAAATGGAGCTAATGTCTGGCCCTAGCAAATGCTGAAGGTTTGGGTTTGGTGGAGTTATTTTTTTTCCTTAAATTGATATTTTTTTAGGCTGTTTTCCAAAATGTAAACCCCTGAAATGAGTTAGAGTGAACCCACTCACCCTATTCACAATCATTGTTGCTCCCAAGCAGTTTTTGGTATCTCTGACCAATTCCTTGCCCTTGTAAGGGAGGAATGAACTGGAAGCAGCAACGTGATGTCATTCAACCTTGTATAATATCAGCATTTTGGGGAAATGCAGTGGTCAGCATGGCCATGGGTATGGGCATAACACTGCAACTTTATGTTTCTCCACCTTGAGAATAGAATACAAGAAAATGGGATCCCAATGACATGGGATGAAAACAAAATTATGATTAAAAAAATAAAGAACCAACTAATCCCAGAAGCCCCTCCTTCCCTGGCAGGAAAGTGAGAAATACCAGAGGTGTTAGAAACCCTCTGGCAATGCAATTCCTGAAATTATGACACAACCTTCGAATTTGTTCTGGCTAGTTAGTCTGAAAACTTCCTAGAGGGAAACAGATAACTGGATAACAGGATGATTATTGCCCACAGGCCCCATATGGAAAAGGAGTGTAATTTCAGTGCAGTGATATGATTACATTTAATTTGCTTGCTGTAGGCTGCAGCACGCCGTGTGCTGGGCAGGACAATCAGATAACCCTGGAACTGTGCTCATGGAATTCAGAGCTCCTGGCACCAGCCCTGGAACAAGATTAATGGCAACGTGCTTCACTCTGCCCTGAAGTAGGTTTGCATCTAGTTTCACTAAATGTTGCTGTTTCTAGCATTGTTATTAAAAAAAAAAAAATTATATTAATTTAAGACCCAGAAACCTGGCACTGTGAGGGGCTGAGGTCTCACTTGCATGCATCTTCCTCACTGATACAGGGATTTTATCAGCTGAGCACTCTGTGTGTTGTCTTCAGTTCAGCTTTTAATGGAGGAAAAGTCTTCTATAACCTGCACTGATACTCTCAAATTTAAAAACAATTTAGCCCATAGGAAACAAACAGCTGAATTTTCTCATTTGGAATAAGTTCATGAGTAACCTGATTCACACTGTGCTCACTTTACTTCTCCTTGTTCCCTCTGCTCAAGTTTTTATACACCACACTTGATAATTAGCTTTAAAGACCTACCCAAATCCAGGTAGCTTTTAAAATTTGTATCACTGTGAAGCTTTTTTTTTTTTTTTTTTCCAAAACATCATGTTTTATTTCCTTATGTTATCCATTCAACACCTCTATCTTCTGTATCACAGTGAATTAAATAGGATCACAGAGTGGTGTGGGTTGGAAGACACCTTCAAGATCATCTTGTTCTGCTCCCTTCCACTATCCAGGCTGTTCCAAACCCCACCAGCCTGGCCTTGAGCAATTCCAGGAATGGGAATCTGCAGCTTCTCTGGACAGTCTGTGCCAGGGCCTCACCACCCTCACAGGGAAGAATTTTTCCCTAATATCTAATCCAAGCCTGCCCAGTCTGAAGCCAGCCCCAGGAAAATATTGTGGTTTGGCATCACAGAATCACAGAATGTGCTGAGTTGGACAGAATCCATCAGGGTCATCAAACCCAGCTCCTGTCCCTGTGCAGGACACCCCAAAATCTCACCCTGTGCCTGGGAGTGCTGTCCAAAGTTATGTTGGAACAAGTGTCACTCTTGTGCAGAGTGTGAAGGTGTCTACACACTGTCCAATTAAATAACAACTGATTGATTATTGAAACCATGAAGAGTTAACAAAGGTCTTGTTTCCCTCTCTCTCTGTCTTTCTTTGCCCTGGAGACCTGTCAGTGTGTAATTATTTTCCACACTGATGAGTTTAAGCTGTTGGATCTTTTCCAGCTCTGTTCAACCTTCAGGTTGCATTCTTCTGCCTGCTCATTTGGGACAGAGCCCCTTGGGGAACCAGCCAGCCCAGTCTTTTCCAGTCTTGCTTTTTGGGAACCCCACCCTGGGTCACATCTGTACCCCTGAGCCATTCCACTCAGCAGGAAAACATTTTTTGTTGTGTAATGCACCTCTGTGCATGTTGCAAAGGACTTGGAGCTTTCTCAAGGTGTGATCTTGTCCCACATTTCTCAGACACAGCACACACAAACCATCCCTCAACTTCCATTGCATGGTACTGAGGCATGAAGGTCTGGGTAGTCTGGGCTTTTTTCTTTATTTTTGCCTTTTCTTGTAAACTTGCATTGTAAATAAAAACAAGTAGTCTCTAGGAATTAAAATTATTTTTATTAAATGTATTTCTCTGGGCATGCAGGATACTGCTAGAGCAAGGGAAAACAAATGCAGTCTGGTGTAAACTTTTTTTTTTTTTTTTTTTTAGCTAGAATGGGATGCTAATCTTTTCTTTCATTCATTTGTTATTTCATTCATGGAATATATGATGTCTCATTTCCATTTCCAGACCATACAGAGAATCACAGAATCACAAAATCAATTAGATTGGAAAATGTCTCTGAGATCATTGAGTCCAACAACAATATACAACTTTGGTACAAAATTGTGAAGGTCTGATGGATGATACTGGAAATGAAATGTGGTTGGATTTTCAGAAAAAAAGAATTCCATGTCATTGCCCACTAACTGTGGTTGTGTGCAAGGCAGGCTGGGATCTCTGAGAGACTTTCACTACATGAGGGTAGAATTGCTTTTTCTCTTCTCTTTGAGGTATTATTATTATTTTTTAACTGTGTGCTATTGAAGACATGCAAGACATAAATCACCCAACATCAGTTCAGGTGCTCTCCTTAGGTATTGCCCTTGTTAATAAAATTTGGATGCCTACAGCTTTAGTCCTGTGTATCTTTTGTATTTTAAACTCTTTAGGCCACTCCTACAGCAACTCCTTGTCAGCAAGGGGGAAATGAAAATGAAAAAACCTCTGCTCTGACTCTATCTGACCATTTTAATGGTTTTTCAGAGATTTTCTGAACCATCTTTTCACAGAATACATTGTGCAGAACAAGTTTACCATTACATTTTCTACAAACTCTCTACAGCTTTTCAGAAAATCCAGAGAATGCTCAGTTCTGTGCAAGTCAAAATTAACATTATATGGCCAAAACTATTCAGTTTTCTTCCTCACCCCACAGAGCATATCACTCACTCTTTGGGCAAAGCAGTTATCCCTGTCCAAATAAATGATCACTAGGAAAATAAACCTGAACTGTAAACAGATTGTTGGACACAGGTGCACATGTGGGACCCCAAAGCCATCTGTCGAAGTCTGGTTTTCTTTCATTGCAATAGCAGAATAATTCCAAAAATCTTAAGAGATTGGCTCTTTATCTAAATAAATCATCTTGCCTAGAGGCTACTGAAGCTAATTTGAGTTCTTTTTTTTTTTTTTTTTTTTTTTTTTTTCCTTTTAACATAATAATTATGATGTATGGATCTTTTAATATAATTTTTATATATTGCTTGATCACCATGTAATAGACTGTTAGGTCACCATCAAAATAGCAGACTGTAAAGCACAAATTGGCAAAAACAATAGAGAAAACAATAATTAGGTAAATATTGAGGTTTGCAGAAAACAAACCAGGAGGAATATGAACAATGTCATCCATATTTCCTCCTAAGGTAACAATCAGTTTAAGATTAAGTTCCACCATTTATCTGATCAACAGTATTCTGCCTGGTGAGAGATTTCCTAAGAAATGTATGTGCATATATGGCTTTTTTATCAAATTAACATTTCATCTCTTAAAATGCTAATTATTTAATTTTTTTTTTCTGATTTCTTATTCACAAAGCCAGATTTTTTCTTTCTGAGTAAATTCAACCAAATTCAACTATTTCCCTCTGTGAACTGCATGATGATTTTTTTTCTATTTTTTTTTTTTGTTTCCAAGACAGCTCTTTAGCAAACTGCATCTGCCAAGCTGCTTGCTAGGATGAGCAGTTCAGGTGATTTATGGCCTCTCTGTGTGAGATCCTGTCTGGGATGGACTCTGACACTCTGGTGGAGTCATTTGATGGAGGAGATGACTCATGTTATTACCTCACTGAAGCCATGGTCCATCTCTCAGGGACTTCTTGCATGTGGTGCTCACATCCCCATCTGGGGGTGATTCTTTGTAGACAGCCACAAGAGAGTATTTGGGGGCTGGAGAGAATCTACTCCCATATTCCCTGCCCATGAAATTTGCTGTTTCCCAGGTGGTGTCTTCCCTCCATGCCAGTTCCTGCCAGCAGAGTTTCACTAAACCCTAAATTAAAGGGAAATCTGGTAGCCCAGGCAATCCTATGCAGAAGCTGCAGCATCATTCATCAAAAGGTTTGTGATCCATTATTCAAAATTAACACAACACAAAAATTAACAAATAAATTAGTATCTCTGAGCAGGGAAAAGTGACTTAAAAGTCCTTGAATTTGGGAGAGGTCATGGTGGGAGTTACAGGTGCCATGAGGTGAACAGTATGGATGGGACATTCACAAACATGGGAAATAATACAAAAAGCCAGATTCACCTTATGTGAGGTTTCTCAGACAGTACCTTTGGGGTTTTCCTTTCTGCTTTGTTCTTTCCCTGATTGCCACATGGGGATCCTTCTCAGCTTTCTTTGTGAGAGAACTATGCCCTGAAAGAGACAATGCCTCCATCCCTGAAACATTTTTGCACCAATATCTTTCTATAGAATTCTGTATAACCCAGACCCCACATTTCAGTTATCCATGAAGTCTGGGGTGTGTTGGGAAGGGGCTGATGAAGGTTTTTAGTCAGAGCTGTCCCCAGCACCAGCTCAGGTTGTAGCTGCAGGAATAACCAGGGCCCAGAGGACTGAGCTGTACTCACACAAAATCTGCCTGCTCACTTCCCTTCCCCTTTTAAACAGCTGGTGCTTTCCTCCTGCTGTCCCTTTAAAAGCAATTTGGTGCCAAATATCAGTGAAAGGATGCTGGCAGCACCTTTTAATAAAAGGCAAATCCCACTTACCACTTTTGATTTCGTTTCAGCAACATTAATCAGGATGAATTCATTCAGCATGTCGCATGACTGCTGTGTGTAATTTCTTAGGAATTCCATTTTCATTTAACATTAATTAAAGAACACTTATTATAGTGTTACCAAAATTAATTCCCAGTCTGAGGCCCCGTCTGCCAAGTTTCAACCTTCAGCAAATGATTATGGGTGAGTTATAGACCCTGGGAAAATGAGGTCTATCATGGAATATTAACCATGGTGATGCATTCCCCAGCACAGGGCAATGCTCAGGGATCCTCCAAAATAATGCACTCCATGATCCTGCTCCTGCCTGGCCCTTTAAGAGAGTTATTGGAGCCCACAGAAATTACAGATACTTAGCAAGCTTGTTTAATCCAATATGGCTTGTGAGACACTCCATCCTTCTTGCTTAGAGTCTGTTTGATTATGATACACTGATCAGACTCAGGATATTACCTCTTTGGCAATTCAGCTTCCTGCTGCTGAAGCTGCACAGACACCGTGGCAATATTTTTGATACAGCCCAGCAGAGCTAAGTGTCATTCATTAAAAGAAGATTTATCCACATGCATCTGTCTTGAGTCTGTCATATTCTCCCTAAAGAGGCTCAGGCATTTAATACATCTCTTTTTTTTCCCATCTATGACATTCACCATGGAATATATAATCTTAGTTTTCCCATATTTTCAGCACCAAAATAGCAGTTTTGTATATCTTAAAGGATTTTGCTGTATCCTGTTTTTGCAAGAAACCCTAGAGAGACCATGAATTATATAACAGACCTTCCAGGAGGAGAGAAGTTTGGGCATTGCTTTTTCTTGTTGTTTTATGTAAGTTCACACACCATTAGTTGGTCCCTTGTTCTGGCATCTTTTCTATAAAATCCCAAACATCTCCAAAGCCTTCTTGCTGAGAAAATTCTGAAAATTTTTGAGTGATTTTTTTTTGCCAAGAATTAGATGGCTTTTTTTTTTTTTCCTTTCTTTTTTTTTTCTTTTTTAAACTGAAGAGAGGGAAATAAATGCACAGGAAAGCCATACAAGTGACCAGCATGAGAAGAATGTTTGTGCTTTTCTTTCCAATCCATTATTTAATATTTTTCTTTGGGAAAGTTGTCCCCCAAAAGTGACATCTGAAGAACTTCATTCTCCTAAACAATGCTGAATTTCACAGGTATTTCAAACCTAAAGTATGAAACAAAAAGTGGCAGAGAAGAGTCCTGTGCAGCCCATACAGCTGGGCAAGCCAATATCATGGTGGCTACCTAAATATCTGCTCCCAGATACGGGAGAAAACAACAAAAAAACCCCACAAAAATCCCCCAAATGAAACAAAATAAAAGCTATCCAACAGAATCACAACCAACCTTCACTTCTGTCTCCTGTATCAGATTCCTGGGATTTAAAATGGGATGGAGCCCTACCTATTTCATCAGTGAGGGATCCTCACAGCTCATCACCACATTTCCTAATGAATCAGAGGAGCTCTGACCATTCAGCTTCTGACCACCAGAATCAATGTTAAAAGATGCTAAAAGATGTTTCCTATGTGTTTCCTATCCTATCCTATGAGAATATTTGGTCCTGTGTAGGAAATGGAAAGATAAAAATTTCCACAGATACTGAAGGGTTTGATTTGCAGCCTTGGAAGAAGCTTGGATTAATGTAAAAATAAAAGTACACAGAAAAGCAGAAAATTCAGCAGGAGAACTATAAGCTTATGTTTCTATAGTTGCAAGTAAGAATATGCCTTAAGTAAGAAACTGTATTGAGTAAGACAGTGAAAGGTTTTATAGTGCAGTAATGTCATTGTGTAGAGTAAGGTAAGAGTTTTGATGTTATAATAGAAGCAAACGTGTGTACTTGTAGTAGTAGCCATTGGATAAAAGTATACATAGTACAGCAGAATTAAGTGAAGGTGATAGGCTAGAAAAACAAAATAAACTTTGTGCCAACTTTCCCTTGCATTGGAATGTTATATATTGCCTTGTAACAAAGAAACTTGTGACTACTTTGAGCTATGGCCGACTTCTTGCTCCTCTAAAATCTCACAGCCCTAACTTCATGTTGTGTATTTCAGGAAATTATCCTTGTAGCACTTCAATGTCTAACCTAAGCCATTCTTTTCATCCTAATCCTTAGGGAATCAACATCCAGGACCCTTTTTCATTATGTATTTATCTCTCACACAAATAGACTCAATTACAAAACCACAGTCTGTGTTTGCTTGGTGGCAAGGGTGGTCTCAAGGCTATAGTGGCAGACTGCTATAACATTGGGTGTATAATAACAGCATTAAAAAAAAAAAAAAAAAAAAAAAAAAAAAAAAAAAAAAAAAAAAAAAAAAAAAAAAAAAAAAAAAAACAACCTTTTCCAAGCACTAGGGTTTCTTTTTCTTTTCAAACTTCAAAAATAATTCACCACAGAGGGCTCTGCAAAACTCCTGATGGAAGCTGCCCAGTGGTCATGGGCACTCTCTTGCTGCCCAAAGCCTCAAAGCCACCACAACTCTGAGTAGTATTATTCAACAAAAGTTCTACAGCTGATTCAGTTTCCCAGGATTCCCCAAGATAAGTTTTCCCCTCCCCTCCACATTTTCTATTGCATATATACAAATTTCTGTCTGCCTTGGCATTCACTTTAAGGTTTAATAGTTCCCACCTCTTCCCATGTGGCTCCCTTAATAAAACACTTTTTGTGTGTTATTAAAAAGAAGAGATGACTTGGGAATTAGGGTTATTTGAGAATTGTCACTTTCCACTACACCACACTGCACTGGGCAGTGACACATCATGGTTTCACCCCTCCATCATTTGTTAGCTTGGCTTTCATTACCATTTAAAATAGAGATATTTTGGTAGTAAAAGAAGAAAATGAGGAGCTTGCTTCCATAAGAGGTTTTTTTAAAAAAACCCTAAGTATTGTGAAGCATCACTCAGTTGAAATTCTGCTAAGATACCCAAAATGACAACTCTTCCTTGTGTTCAGCATCTATCAAAATCTCTTCCATAAACAGGATTAACTTCTTTTTTTTTTTTTTTTTTTTTTTTTTTTTTTTTTTACCATTTCAGGTAATGGCACTTGACTTGGTCTGTAACGTGCAGGGAAGTCTGGTGAATGTTAGGGTTGTTTGGCAGAGGGGAAGTGACTGAACCATTAACACTGTCCAGGAGTGAGGGGTGATAAACCCTGGCAGGGCAGAGTGACACCAGGACTTGTGGAGTGAATTCTGCAGTGGGAGGCAGAAGGAACTCAAAATATCACCAGCTCAAATAAACCCTGTCCTCTGCTAGCTGCAAACAAAGCTCAAGAGGGAATGTATTGGGGAGTGAAGTGAGATAAGAGGTTTTCTTCTACTACATTTTTAATAAAAATTTAAGTATGTCAGCTTTATGTATGCTTCACAATACAATTAGAACTGCAATCAGTCCAGAGAAATCCAGTTGTAGCTACCATCTTGAATTTATCTTTCAAGAATTTCCTCTGTTATTATCTCAGCACTCTGGCAGTTTAATTGAGGCTGAATGGCAGCTCACTGTTAACCAAGAGAAACAAGAATGCACCAGATATTTCCTTGGATTCTGGTGGGCTGCTCAGGTTTTAGCTTTAGGCTCCAGAAGTTATGTAAAATTCTA
The DNA here is from genome assembly GCA_030060385.1 of Muscicapa striata striata. Classification (NCBI taxonomy): domain Eukaryota; kingdom Metazoa; phylum Chordata; class Aves; order Passeriformes; family Muscicapidae; genus Muscicapa; species Muscicapa striata. The sequence continues at coordinate 1,662,127 of JAREIS010000171.1, forward strand.
CATGGTGTTCATGCTGCCACGAGCTGTTCATGCTGAATTATGGCTGTCATTCCCCTTTTAGCATGAAATATGAGCCAGTTAATAGATTTACCTTATTTCCTTTCAAGATCAAAACTCAGAAAGGACTGAAAGAAAAGAAGTTCTACCTATGAGTGATGAAATATCAAACAAAATATTGGTATCTAAGAATGTATTCATAAATTAAGCCATTTTTGAGCTTTCATTAAGGAAATATTAAGTTCCAATAGATACTGACCTGCCACGTGCATGAATTCCACCCATCCTAATCTATCCATCTATTCCAAGGAACAGCTTGCATCCCATCACACCTAAAATAAACTTTTGCTAATGAGTTCAAGGGAATCGAAATATTTGCTTTGGCATCCTGGATATTTATATTTCACAGACCTAGCCCATTCTGACATAATCAGCAGCAGGACAGCACATTAACCTTTCCTCAGTGTTCCTAACTCAGCAAGTTTCATGGCCAAGCACGAGGGCAGGTAGTCCAGAGAATTATTTAGGAAAACAAGAATGAAAGTCTTGAGACAATAATGTGAGATTCTAACCCATGCAGGGAAAGGTTAAATACAAATTATATTTGAACTAGAAATGTACTGGCCTAGGCTGAATTTTTTCTCCTATCTCAATAGTTACCATAGTTGTTTTTCAAGCAATGGCTGATTAATTTTTCATGCCAACACATCAAAACAGAAAATTAGGATTAATTTAATCAATGGCAAAAAAATGACTCAGGCACTGGTGGTACCAATAATGCAGAAGAGTTTTGTGGCAGTAAATAATGTTAATAAACATCAGGACAGCATCTCTCTACTTGAACCTGGTACTTCCTTATGAAATATTTATTCTCTCCTCTCTCTTTTTGACTTCTTACCACTTTTTCTGTACCAAAGAAATACTGGTCACACATGGAAATATTGTAATTGTGTCTCTCTGAAACCTCTTCTTTGTACAGTCCTCATCCAGGGTCTGTCACAAATTGAAAAAGGATTTCACACTCAAATCTCTGTGGTAGCTTTAAAGAGATAAAATAACAAGTATATAAAACATCAAGACAGTTCCCTTAGAATGTCAAAAGAAATTATTCCACAGAGAGGACAGCATTAACCTAAGCTGAGATAGGGTCCTCAGCTAGTCCTTCTTTACTTTGTGAATTAGTCTTGGGGATTTTTTTTTACTGCTGGTTTTCATTGGGGGTTTTCTGAAGCTATTTTCAGCAGCTGGTTGTCAAAACTTTTTCTGGAAAGCCTTGCTGATATAAACAGACTACTGATCTAACAGTGCAGTAGCCCTGCATTTAATTAAACTTACAGTGGGTCTTCACATAAAAGAATTTTTTAGGCCTTGAAATGTACATATAAAGCCAAACTCTTGATTTGTTGGAAATGCCTCTTTGGGAAGAAGGTGATGATTCAAAATGCCATATTTCAAAGAGTTGCCACACAAGTAAATACAAAGCTTACCTCCCCTGGGAAATACCATATAATGGATTTAAAAGATGAACAAAATCCCAGTGTTTATTCATCCTAGTGGATAAAAAGAACAAACTCACTGGCTTATCACAATGGTCAATTGTACAAGAAGTTGAAACAAGCCATTTCTGACAGCCAGTGAAAAGTAACATTTGTGCCCATAAAAAAAACTCAAAAAAACAACCAAACCACTCATGTTGTATTTCATAATGAAAAGCCAATAGAAGTACCCAGCCAAGCTTTTTTATCACTGAACTATCTTGATTTATACTTTGTTTGAAGTTCTCAAAATGAAACTCTCAGTCTCTAGCTCACTAAAAATAACCTTGCTGTAGCTGGTTTGGGAGGCAGCAGAGGCAGGTAAGGTTTGAACATTCAGCCCTTAGGAGAACAACTGAGGCATTTCTCTTTTGTCCTTTAGAAAGCAATCATATCTTCTACACATTCAAGCCTGCAAATTTTTAGAAATAAATTGTCCACCCGAAGCTGCTTTGTGAGATTCATTTGCAGAACTTGAAATTTTTCTGAGAAAACTCAGAAAAGAAAATTACTAATGCAAAAATGTGCCCTCTCTGCACATATTTCAGTTTGAATACTTGTAATTACCTCTTAGCAGCTGAACCACTGAGAGATGCTGTGAGACCCTTATAATAAAACATTCTCTTTTCTCCACCAATTTTTTTTTTTTTTTTTTTTTTTTTTTTTTTAGTAAGAAATTAGGCAGAACTCTGTCAGGACTGGTTTGCAGTAGCTGACTGCTCTGGGACCAGTTGGCCTCTCCAGATTTCCACTTAGCTATTCAGACTCTGAGAGGTTTCACATCAGAAAATCTGTTACCTATATAGGTAGGTACAGCATTGCTAGTTCAAATATGATTTATGGAGTGGGTTCTGAACTCAGACAAGGCCAACAAACACTCAGACCTGGCTGTCAGTGCCTGAGCTACACATAAAGACATTCCTGACCCTCTGTGCAGAAAAACATTCAAAATAATATTATAATGACCTGACTGAGGTCAGTTTTGTGGGGATTCATGATAGCCATGGTGGCCACAACTTTGGAGTCAGATATATTTTTTGCAGCCACTAATGTATTAAGGAAAATACATTTTTATCTTACTAATAAACAGCTTAGTTTACAATTTTCTATGCTTTACCTAATTATCTTAGAACTTTATTTCTTCACCCAAAAACAATGTAGAGGTGGAAGATAAAAGTGGAAAAGCTGCAATCTCTTGGACCCCTCCATGTGCACAGGTCCTGAAATTCCTCATTGTCCTCACCCTTTCTTACACACAGCTTCCCAGGGGACCCAGGGGACTATTTCACTCTGAATTTCACACAGCAGACAATGAGAAAGAGAGAAGATAGAGACATCAGAATTAAAGATTGAACTTTAAGGGATTCTGTTCAGCAACTGGGCTTAATGCTGGGCTTAAGAGTTAGTGCTGACATTGTCAGACCTAAAAAAATTTAAAAAAAAAAAAAAAAAAAAAAATCAGCTGCTGAAAGTTCTTTAAGCCTCAGAACTGGGATAAATGACATTTCTGCTATGTTGCAAACTGCACCAGAAGAGGAGGATGTTATCTTGCTTTTTTTGCTAAATTAAAAGCTGTAAGGAAGCTATTGTGCTTGTGCTCTGCAGAGCACAGTACATGTTGTAGAGTATATTCCTCAATAATTCAAACTTTAAAAAGTATGGTGTTTCAAGCCTTAAAATAACAAAAGCTACACTCTTGCAGAGGTTATACCACATGGGGGTGTTCATTTCCCTTTGTCTTAGCTGCATAAACTCACAATCAACCCTATACAGTAAATGATGTCTGCCCTATTGTCTTGTATAAACACTCTTTTGTTTTTCTTCAGTGCAAAGCTGTGTTTAAAGAAAGCTCTGCACAAATTCCAATAAAGAAACCAGTGTAAGAAAAGTGGGCTCATGGAACGACTTAGAGCAGCTCTACTGTTACCTTGCCTGGTGCTGCAGAGCCAGCAAAGTCAGATAATATTTTATTTGGAGCTGAAATGAACTGTTGTGAACTCTGACAAACCAGCACTTCAAAGCATTCTGAGCATGCTGCCACCAGCACAAGGAAATTTATGGTGACTGAGAGCCTGACTCTGACCCTCCTTGCACCATCTTTACTCTGCATGCAAGAGCAGGAGAGAGTCATTCACCCCTCCTCTGTCTCTGATCTAGAGAAGCATGCCAAAAATAAAGATCATATTCAACACACCTATTTTAATCCCAAGAAAAAGCAGCTCAGAAAAACCTCAGACAAAACTCTGGGCATCTTCATGGGTGGCCCATGCAGGACTCAAGAGAAGCGATGAAAAGTAAGATGTCAGATTTGGTGATATTGCTGAATCTTTAGAAATTCAAACTTTCTGAGACTGGGATGCAGCCCACATCATTATATTATTTTTTACTGAGCCACAGAAATGCATCAACGTGGTTAAATTATAATATAAACCACAGTAAAATTATCTGAAGGCTTTAAGAAAAGATACATATTTTTACAACCTCAAGCCCATTCTGGATTTCATAGAGGCTGGTGTGCAGCAATTTGACATTATTACGATGATAATTTATTAATGATCTGTATATTTCAGTGCCCCTCTGGCTCTCCTGAGACAACATCAAGACTTCTCTCTGCTCTGCATTTCACAGACATAAAGAATGGACTTTTTTGTCCTCATAAATCATCTGAATAATGCAATTGCTGAATGCACATAAAGGCCAGAACACAAGAGGATTGTTATAAAGCAGGGTATAAATCCTATTGCCAGTTATCCCTAAATGTTCCCTTTTTGGAGCTTTACAGGTTTTTTTAAATCTATACTGTGCATAGATATCCTGAGACATGAAAAACAGTTGAAAACTTGTTAAATTCCTTGATCACACATGAGTGAGTGAATTGTAAATACAGCATAGCCACCAAGAAGAATTCAAAGGACTTGGAATCTTTAGATCTGATGTGTAATTCAGCTGACACATGGCACGTGAAATTTAACATAAAGTAATGCAAATTGGTTACAGAAAAGCAGTTCAGAAGTAAAAAGCAAAAGGGGAAAAAACACAGAGGGGCTTAATAACAGTGGACACCCAATAAAACAATCATAGGCTCTGGCCTGCTGCCAGCACAGCACAAATATTCACATCCCTGGAGCTGATGGAGCAAAACCCTCCCCAACACCCCACAGGGGAGCAGGGTTAATCTCAGCCATAGCTATGATGTCATCAAAAGCTATTATTCGTTCCCATTTTTTAAAAAAATTTAAAACTTGAGCACAGCCAGGAGAAGTTACACAGTGAAATTGTTCTCTCTGCTCTAACACATGCCAATGGCGTGGTGGCTGGAATGCAGATTTAGGTGAAAACAGTGTGGAATTTTTAGGGATTTATCAGCACTGTGGACTTTTCAACATTGTAGTTTTGGGGACTAAAAGGACTCTCTCTGCAGTGGAGGATCACACACCAGCCCTGCCCAGAGCACCCCACAAAGCCTGTGTGTGCACCCTGAGGTACCTGCCCTGGCCAGTGTTACCTCACTAAGTCCAAAACCTGGCAGGATTAGAGAAATATGTAAAATTTTGGGTCTGTAAATAGTGAATTGCTGAAGTAATTGTTTAAAGTTTCTTTGAAATTTTTTTAACTTTTTTTATCACTTCCAACTCCCTTCAGATTCAGGTTATGTGTCTCTAATGAGGTTGCATTAAACACCATGGTATCTTTGCTACTTTTTGAAGTTTCTTAGACAAAACACTTTTTCATTTCACATTATCCCACTATCTCTGAGCATTCAGAAACACAAATTGGGATGCCAAAACCAGCAAAGAATCTCACATTTGTACATGCAAGACAAGAGAAGTGCTTAACCCTGCCTCTCTGCAATTGGAGCTTTGCAAAACCATGCTGCCTTGATAGTTTAAAACTTCCTTTCATTGACCACTATAATGTGCTTTTGCAAATCTCTTGATGAATCCCAGGTTAGTTGAACTGTTCAATTACAGCTTTATCCTAATCCTACTTGCTAAGCATTAATGCCAGCAACCTCCCACATCCTAATCCTGTCCCACTTGACACTGACCCACGCTCAGTCCCACATGATGTGTGTGTTAGCACAAAGCCATGCAAACAACATATTCATCAGGAATGCAACAGGAAAAGGAAAGAAACAGAGCAGGGAAGAGTTTTTCAGCAAAAAGACACCACTGGCTCCACACTCAGGCTTGGCACATGCAGATTTAAATACATCTTAAAAACAACATGAATGCATACACAAATGTGCTGAATGGTTACAAATCTTGTAGCTAAGCTCTAAGAAGGTCTCTTGATCATGATTTAAAACAAGAGAAAAATCCAGTCTGAGGTCAGATTGAAACTATTAAAATTAGATACAGTCTTAGAAAGTTGAAAGACTTTTATGTGTGATAGACTCCCATCCTCTATAATTCACTGCAGACTGGGAAAGTGATTCCTTCAGATCTGCTGCTGACAGCTTAATATTCCCAACGATAATGTTGTCAGGTGATAACACAGAGCCAGCCTATACACTTTGATCTGAATGGAAAGTTTGCTTTAACTGCAATATTCAGAGAGATTCTGCTTGGAAAAAGAGAGCTCAGCTAACCTGAAAGATGACCTGAAAAGCATCTAATTGTGGTCAAGTTAGAAATGCATCAGCCTTGAATGGGTCTAAGTTGCCTTCTCTGAACAAACCCTGAACAGTGACCAAAAATATTACTGAGGCAGACAAAGGCATACAAGAACAATCCTAAAGAACCTCATACCCAGTTTTTCAAGTGAGTGTGCTGTCAAATGTATTCTCTCAAATTTCAGGAGCATGAATATATGGCTTGTAGAAACTCTTGCTTTAAATGTCTCTCAACATCTTTCCCTCGCTAACCACAAGACCAACGAAATTCCTGTAGGTTTGTTTCTACATCCATGCAGCTAAATATGCTTTCAATTATTTTCCTGGCACAGTTAAAGAAGAATTTGGATAGTGTAAGGCCTTTATGTCAGGATAGTAAAACTGTGTCTTTTAGAATGCAATAGGTGCTGCTCTGCTCATGTCCAACTCTGTCACTGCACCAGGGGAAGGCTGGGCTGTCCCTGTGGGATTGAGCAGGAGGGAAGAGCTGAGCAGCACTCCCAAACTTAGGGATTAATGACAATTATTCCCCTCCTGAGGGCAAAAAGGGCACAGAGGATAGGGAAAAGTAAAGTAGTGCAAGGATGTGATTCTCCTCCTCAGGTACTTATCAACCTTGGAGAAGGTAAAAGCACAATTGTAGCATGATTTGTAGGAAAGTTGCAATTTCTCCATCTTCCAAGAAGCTCTAAATTTAAGGAGGAAAGGCTAAATAGAAACGGCCAAGTTTCCACTGACCTCCAGAGCAGCCCATTTGCATGTTCAGAAGTTCTCTTTTCATTCAGAAAATCCTTAAAGGCTTTCAGTGCAGAGAAGCTGATTTATGTTACGTTTGAATCCACGCCAAAATTGATCTGTCCCTGTTTCCCATGTCATGTTTCTGTTTCCAGTGTAAGGAGCATTCTGCTTGAGGGTTTGCTCAGAGAATAAGAACCTTATCCCTGCAGCCCTCTAAAGCATCACATGCTGAAACTGAGGGATTTGAGCTGGCAATCAAAGTGGCACTAATGGTTCAAATCCACCAACACAAACTGGAAATGGGATCTGAAAAATAACCCAACTGTTTTGGAGATTATGATGCGTTAGAAATCAGGGAATAATTTGAAAATTGCTTTCAGGTATTATGTTTACTAAAATTGCTTTCCTACCCTGGCTGAATTGCAGAGTTATTATCACCTACCACACGTACCAGATAAGCTGTAGCATTTGTAACCTGAGCATTATTCATATCATAAGGGTTTCATTAAGAGCTTCCATGTGATACTCCAGTGTTTATGTGCACACACACGTGCCCCACTGCTCTGTGTGTGCATCATCAAATTACTTTCCTTTTAATTGCAAAATCCAGGTTGCCTTTGTGCTTAATAGAGGCATTGTGGACTGGGGGAAAAGAGCAACAAAAGAATAAGAGAAACTCGATTTCTTGAAATTCAAAGTACTATTGTCAGTGTGCATTAAATGCACATTGCAGAGTGGTCAGTTAATTGGGAAAAAAAAACAACCAACAGCATCTTTAAAAAAATAAATTCAGTATATCACCTAAGCACAATAAACCACTTAATAGCATAGAAACTTGGACTTCATCAAGGATAAATACAACAGCAGACCTCTCACTTATCAAAACCTGGTTTTGACAGGATGACAGATCTTGAATCAATTTCTCATTAAGTTGTGTATTATTAATTTTAATCCTAATACACAAAGTGAATATTTCATCTGGGAAATCTGGACCCAAAAAAGAAATATTGTCAAAGGACTGCATCTTGATTCTCCCAGTAGAAGGAAAAAAGTCTTGGTGAGCTGGAGTCATGGTGCAATTTTCACACAAAGCAGGATGACACCAGGACTTTGTCCTCACTGACCCCATGGGATCCATTTCCAGGGGAGTTTCAGGAATAAACCAGCTGAGTTTTGTCTTCTCCTCCTCTACACAATGGTTTAAAGTTTCTGACTTGAACACACCTCCACAGGCAGCAGGATTCTCCCTGAAAGTGCAGACTCATCACAAGAAAAGCAGAAATGGTGCAAGCTGTCAGCAGGTCTGTGTGGAATCCCTCTCTGAAGGGGAATTCAATCCTCCCTCAGATTCCCACTAAACCTGCTGGTCACCTCTAGGATTTTGTCTGGACTTACACTTTCTTTTTCCTCTTGTCACCTATGCAGGGGTTTGAAGCTTTGAAAACTACTGTACTTTTTCCAATTTGACCCAACAGTGGCCTGGAGGTGGTTGAGTACATATTATTATCAGCCATTGGGGAGTACTGCAGCAAAGGCTGCAAAGATAGAGCTATCAAGGCCACGTGAGCTCAGTTAAAACATGTTTCTTTCATGCAGAGATGATAAAAGACCTGTGGAGTAAGGGTAGGTCATGCATCACCACAAAAGTACACATGAAAGTTGTCCCTTGCACAGTTCTCCCCTTTGTCAGTCCATTATTTACCATAAATACACCTTTTGTCACTACCTATGTCACTATCACTAGCCTGTTTATGTTAATAAAAAGCAGACTGACAAAAAACTGCTCTCATATTCATGGAGAAAATATCCACTGATTTCAGAGTGGTCCAAGGCTACTAAACACCACGTTTGGTTTAAATATTTACATATGGACACGTGCTGCTCCAGGTTTTCTAGATATTTTTAAAGGGCTTTTTCCACATGGTCTTCTCTTAAATTTTCTGGTGCACAATGAACTTTTCCAAGCCCAGGTTAAAATCCCACCTTAACTCACCAGACAAGATGGAATCTGTGTCTTGTGAGCACCAGCAGCTCTCACCCTCTGTTTCTGGGTGTTAAAAGTGCACTTAAAAAAAAAAATAAAAAAAAAAATAAAACAATAAACCACTTTAGACAGCAAGGAATAAAAGTTTCCCTGCCTCTCTCATGCCTTTTACTACTCCTACTATATATTATGGATGCTATACTGCTAAAAAACATGGAGAAGGTGTTTCTATGTGTGCAGGTATATAACATATAAAATATGTTAAGTGAATGATAAAAATGGTGGAAGATTTGACATTTTACACTGTTCTCAATATATAAAATATATTTATTTGCCTGTATTTATTTAGCATTGCTTGTCAATTTTATTCCTCTTACTTCTAGCCTTTGCAACCTCTTCCACAAGGTAAATCTGACATCTCCTCCTGTCACCCTTCCAAATTTTTCTTTAAACTTCCAAGCTTATGCTCTGCCCTCTTTCCCTCAGAGCTTAACCATGGTTTTTGGGAGTGTTTCTGTTGCTGGCAGTGTGTGGTGGCAGAGGCATGGCAGTGTTTTCCTTTTCCCAGAATGTTGTGTGCCCTTGATCAGTGGGCAGTTCCTGGCCAGAGGAGCACTTTGTCCTGTGTGTCATATGCTTGAGCCCTCCCTCCTTCCTGCTTGGCATCATGAGATTACTGCTAACAATAATAATGTCAACATTCTGAATTTACAAAATAAAAGGCACAGAGATTAAGTCCTTTAATTAATCCTTGAGGGGAATAATCCAGACATTGCTACCAGAGATGCTGATTTTTTTTGAGACGGGGAAAAAAACACTCAACATTGTTTAAAATAATTTTCAGAACATTGCAAATTACTGAAAGCTAAGTGGCAGCAAACCCTCTCCATGTTCTCAGCAGGCATTCAGAAGCAGCAGCTGCTCAGGGCAATCCCAAATCCACTTTTTGGGCTCAGGTTGGGCTGTTCTGTCCTGGTGCAGGATGGTGGGGTGTAATCAGCACAAAACACAAACAGGGCTGTCACAGATACCACAGACACTCTCCCAAACCCAGGTGGAGTTCACTGGAGTTGGTGCAGGCTCTGGGGATTTTTCAGGAGCACCCTTTGGATTGGATTTTGGATTTTGGATTTGGATTTGGGGGCTGTGGACACGAGAGCACAGAGTGGTACCAGCCCATGCTCCTGCCCAGGGGATGCTGCTCCCTGTTCCCTTGGAAGGAACAAACCAGATTTCACTGCAGTGGACAGAAATCTTTATCCTGACCTTTAATGAGGGCTAAATTGGTTCTTTTTTCACACAGCTCCATGACTTGGTATGAGTAAGAACATTACATCTTCTTTTAAGGGTATTTAGTCACTGTTGACTTTTCCAGTATTGGTGCCAGCTTTTCTCATCTTGTTGGAAAAAAAAATCCACAGTGAAGACCCTGGCAGTGCTATAGTGGAGGTTTCATGGTTGTAGAAATCCTAAAATGATCATGTATTCTTCTAACACATGTTTGGGAGTGCTAAAACCCTGACTTCACCCACAAGTAGTTCAGCATTTTACAAAGTTCCACTTCCCTGCCCTCGAGAGCTTTCTATCTTAAACAGCAAAAACAAAAGAAGTTAAGAGAACAGAGCAGAACTGAAAAATATTCAGTTTTAAAAAAAGACTCTGGTCCTTTGTTTCATCATTTTTGTCAGTAGTTGTAAACAACTTTTATTGTGGCAGTAAATGAACTAGTATGTCTATGACAGAGTACTGAAAACTTATATAACACTATGTGCAATTACTTTTCAGTAATTAAATCTTTCTTCTGTCCTTCAACAAAGGCTGAAGGTTGAAAATACTTAGGAATTATTCTTATAAGAGTCAGTCCAAATTCCATTAGCTCTGGTGGTGGAGAGGTGGTTCAAACCCATAGTTTTATTCTGTAAAGTGAATGGAATAATTTCCCAAGAAGATGGCACTGATTCAGGAAGACTAATTGTAAAATTAAAATGAATAAAGGCATCTTTAAAATTATACCCCAGTAAGACTGGTGAACATTTCTTACCCTGCAGCCATAATACATTTCTATTCTGGAAAAGTTCTATAGTGTCAACAAATGTTTACACCAGCCCTGTTCCTAAAAATGTTAAGAAAAGAATTTTGCTACATGAAATGCAAGGAAACACTTGGAACATGGGTACATTGGATTTATTAATTAAATAAAGTACATTTAGTGCTTCAGTATTAAGGAAAGTATTATTACCATGGTTGTACTAGGAATAGCAGTTCTACTCAGAGAGTGATGCTGATTAGTCTGAAAAGAAATTATCCAAAATCTATGCAGCCATTCCTGGGACAGCAATAGGAAGCACAGCATCTACAAACTGAGTTCCTGAGAGGAGGAGGCAATTCAGGCAGCTAAACTGGTATGGGGAGGACTGAGAGTGAACAAGGATAAAGGCTGCAAGATTTGGAACAGTAGGATTTGAAAGCATTTTTCCATTAAAAAAAAAAAAAAATACACAAAATGACAACAGCAAGGGCCAGCTTTCAAGTCTGCTTATAAACACCAGTGCTCAGTTTTGAGACTTGTGGTCCTTGAGACCTCCTATTTTATTTTCAAACAGCATGCCCCCTGCCAAGAAATTACATTTTTTTCCCTCTTTAAAAAAGCAGCTAGGGTAATGGCGTGATGAACAAGTTTCATTTCTCTCTGTTCAGTTTTTTCCATCTTTAATACAGCCTCCAGCAGGCCAGATGGCACCAATGCAATTGCTAGTAAGTCAATACATCTGGCTGCATTCCTGAAATGACAAATCTGATGGATAGAGCCCCAGCTCCTATACAAAGCCTCTTTTCAGAACGCTCTCCCTGGTACTTGTCTGCTTTAAGCAAAACCTAATGTGTGAAAACAAAATAAAATTGAGCTCTTTCAGCACCCCGTGCTAACGTTTCATTTGCAGTGTTTTCATTAAGGCTGCCCTGCTCCTGTGCCTCGGCCCTGCTCTGCCCAGAACTCACTTTTTGGCACAAGACAGGCTCTGTTCCAAGCCCTCCCTCCTCTGGAGCTGCCAGCAGTTCAAAGCAGGTTACAATAAACACTCTGGGCTTTGCTCATTAAGAGCAGCAAGATTGTTTAGGAAATTGTCCTCCAAGAGAAAACAATGTGAGAAAAGCAGAAATGGAGCAAATTCAGCCTCAGTAATCGTTTGTTGGGCAAATTGGGAGCTGGAAAAAGGTGTGACCTGCTGGCATCAGCAGAGCAGAATCTGCCAGCAAGGGTGTGCTGCAATCCCAGCCCTGCAAGGTGCAAGGATGTGCACAGGATCCCTGGATTATTCACAAATCTGCAGATGAACCCCTGGAGGAAGCTGTTCAGACCAACAGGAGGGTGTGTAGCAGAAAATCTACAGCAACAACAAGTCAGGTGTTCCCCATCTCCAGAAAAACACAGCCCACTGCACATCAGGTGTTCACCATCTTTTAGACAGCATTAGACCTCATCTTATTCTATAGGTAAGGCTTGGGAAACAACCATCAGCAGATAAAATACAAAAACTCAAAAATGTGCAACTCCACCAAAGAACTGCTCTGTCCCCATAGCTGTTTCACAGAAATAAAACACTCTGTGAGGTGTGATGCTCATAATTTGTGTTTATTCATCACTGACAGACTTGTGGAAAGGGAGAATTTATTTCTGTGGTAACTGCAGTCCCTGCCATGGTAAATATCAAACAACTGACCATTTGAAGTCACAGCCCCCGTGTTATTTACACAAGAAGTGGCTCAGTCCTTAAAACACCTACCCTTAAAAAATAGTGCTTTGTCTCCTGAAGGCACTGAGATGGCTCAGGGGGTAACAAAGCCATAAAGAAATCCGAATACAGAAATCAAGAAACTCGTATTATAAACATTAATTGCAGTAGTTAACAACTAGTGAGTAAAATGCTGTGTCCAGGGGGTTAAAGATCCATCATTCCATCACAACACAAGCCATGATTTGGAGTCTGAGCAGCCCCATGCTGAGCATTTCTGTCTGCAACCTGAGCTCAAGAGTCTCAGTCCAGAACACTAAGAGTGCAACAGGCAAAAAAATTTCTGATTTATTTGGTACAGTCTTTGGGCATAGGAACAAAAATGACGACAGTGGAGCTTTCCCAACATTTGTACTCAGCACCAGGGCTTGGATTCCCTCAGAACTTGGGGTTTTCTTCTTAAAGGGGCATTTCAAACACAGCTCCTGCAGCTCAGAGCTCATCCCTGAGCAGAGAGCATCGTGTGCTCAGGAGCAGACCCCTCCAAAAACCCCTGCCCTGTTCTTCTTGAGGCTTTCAGGATTCATCCTGCCTCAGCCAGATCTCATATGGAGAATTAAGTTACTTGCAGAGGGGCCTTTTGCATAGCACAGTAACATCAGAGTTCAACCTCTTTTGAAGCTGATTTTATTGTTTTAACCTTATTTTTTTAATGAATCATGGAAATAAAAATTATTTAAGCCTCAGCAGGGCTCAGGGTCTGGGAGGTACAGCATGGATAAAGACCCATTGCCCATTTCTCTGTACCACAGCATCCTTGACCTGTTTCTCATATGTGTTTGGGGAAGAAAGGAGAGGAGTTGTGGGTTTTTTAGTCTCTTGCCAGATATTGTGGGTAGCCCTAAAAATCAGATTCACATTTTTTTACATTTTTCAGTGAGCAGTGAAAATAAAATCCTGGCCCTTATCAGTAATTGATGTGTAAATAATCTCAGCATTATTTTAAAAACAGCAGCACGAAAAAATACTTCACATACCTCAAGTAGCAGCAATCACCAATAAAAATTAAAAACAAAAGAACAAAAAAACAAAAAACAAAAAAAAAAAAAAAAAAAAAAAAAAAACCAAAAAAACCACTTATTCCTCACCATATAAATTAGAAAGTAAATATTTATGCACAAACTTACACAGAAAAATACCCAGCCAATGGATTATTGAAAGTTATCATTAAATTTTTGATACAAAACTGTGTCTTCACAGCATTGTCTGTAGTGGTGAAGATACTGAGATTTCAGACCTGAGGTTTCAGATCCTGAGCTACTATTACTTAAAATATCACCAAACATCAGAGAGATCTGTAGAATTATTCCCTAAATATTTTACCCAAGAGTTAAAAAGACCTAAACCTGACAAGTATCAATGTGAGGAGTATTTAGAAAATTGAGAATAAGAGAACATCCCATCAAGTATAAGGGGCTGTAGGATTGGAGGAGAGTGAAGGAATTTTGTTCTCCACAGCTTTCCATCGTGGTTCTCTCACTGTTTGTAGTTCTCACTTCTTACCCATTATTTTACCTTTCAATCTACTGCAGCCATTAATTACTTGACTTTTAGATTCCTTTAATCTCTCCAGGTTCCCTGTCTAGCTGTCCTTTGACAAGATACTATATGTGGGTGAATATTTTCTATTTTTCTCCATTCATTTTTATCAAATGACACATTTTAAATTGCCTCATTTTTCCATGCAATTTTTGCCTACCAGTGTAATTGCTGCAAGGACTTAAATCATGTAATATTAGAACATTCTGAAATAGCAGTAATGAACTAAAAATAGAGAACACTTTTGAAAGGGCTTTCAGTTATGGAGAATCCAAATTATTCTAATTTGGAAATACATTTAAGCAAATTTGGATATGTTGTGCAGCCAGTGATTTTTCACCACTTTCATTTTACACAGCCACATTCCATGCTGATCATCTGAAATCAAAACTCCTCTGGCCTTGTCACCCTCCTTAACTTGCTTAGTGAAACAGCACTGAGAAATTGCCCTGTTTTTGAATATTTATCCACTGAGTCATGCACTGAAGCCTGAAACACAGGGATTGAGGGGGAGTCTCCACACATTAAGTCACCTTTCAGGATTTGGCCAGGGAGAAAAGCAGAGCACACTGGCTGTGTTTGGAAAGACCCTGGGGGGAGAAGGGGAATCAAAGAAACCATTTGGAATGTGCTGATAGTAAGATGTGAGTGAAAATCCATGTTTTATAGTCACTTTTGTCTCACTGGACCTTTTTTTTATATTTTAAATCTGTCCTTAGATATTCAGGTGATAGGAGCTGTGGAAAACAGATGGTACCCAGCCCTGGGGATACTAGAAAATTAGCATAGCTGAAAATGACATAATCCAAGTGAGCAGGGATTGTATGTTAAAATTTGTGCATTGTACAAAATAATAAAAAATATACCTGTCTTCTGGTTGAGTGACTGGACAGAGGCCCTGGAGATGGTTACTGCTCTCTCCAGATTTGATAGAGGCACCTTTTATCAGAACTTTTCCTGCCTTTTCCCAATCCTGAGAGTGCTGCAGCCCCCCCAGAACTTCCAGCCATTACTGCAACATTATTGTTAATAGAAGAGAAATAAGTCCCAGGCACATTAGCAATGCAAATATATCTGAACTTTGGCTGGTTGGATTAGACCTGATGCCATTATGGAGAAAACCAGTAATCCCACTGTAATCTATTCCTAGGAAATCTAATTAGGCAGCTCGATGTGGGCACTGTGGTCCTGTGATTAGCACATCACAGGGACTCAGCACCATTAGCAAAGGTAATGACTGTTTATCTCACCCCTCAGGATCAGCAGCAGCTCTGAGAGCTTCACCTCTCTCCTTTTCTACTCTGAGTGGAGTCAGGAAGGTCTGGGAAGGGCTGTGGGATTTGGAGATTGCTCCTTGGAAATGTGCTCAACAAGGAGAGGCTCAGGCACTGGCAGTTTTTATCTGAGGTCTGACCCACAGGGCTTCATTCAAGAAATGATGCTGGAATCACAGTTTGGGTCTTTGCCTGCTTGGGTTGATTTTCTTAAAGCACTGGGTGCCTTTATCCCTGTTCTTCAGCAAATAACACAGGACAGAAAATCAGTTTTGACTGCCATTCTGAGGGATTCTGAGGATTTTTTGTAGTGGGTAGAGAGTCCTATCTTGCTCTCACTGCACCTCCTCAGATGCAGAATAAATGTCTGGATTCAGATCTCCTCCTCCATGGAAAGAGCCCCTTGGCACCTGATCCCCTGGGGTATCTGTGTCAGAGATATCAGTGCTGCTCACAACAAAGCAGCCCATTGTTTGGGGTCTACAAGAAGTTATATGGATTAAATCATTCACCAAAGACTGTGATTCTGGAGGAAAAAATGTACCATATATGAACATAATAACCAAGTGTGTCCCTCTATTTTGGGTTTTGTTTCAAGAGCAAACAGAAAATTGGAGATCATATCTGAGCAGGAGCAACCTGTGGCCATTATAAATAGAGGTGCTTTTCAAGGTCCATTAAGCACTAATCATAGCTGAGATTAAGGGAGATGGGGGAGCCATGGGTCTAAGATTGTTTAAAGGGTACATTTCATACTAGTAAGAAATTTAAGACAGAGACAGGTCAGGCTGAGCCCTGTTTAATTTAAAAGATACTCATCTCAAGCTTTAGACAGAGGTCTCGGGGTACTGGATGTCTTTCTTGTTACAGTGCACCAGGAAAAAGTGAGGAGAAAGAATTTCCAGAGAAGAAAGAGGAATACAGTCCTGATTCAGGCCCAGTTTCCTGCATTTCCCCCAGAAAAACACAGTTTAGGAGCCAGTTCTAGAATTATTCTCACCAATGTTCAAGCTGTTTGTCTAAGACACAAATGTAAAATATTTTTATCCCCCCCTTACTTGCCGGTTGACTTGCTGCACCTATGGAATATCCTTCTGGGCAAGTTCTGCTGCTCTGCAGGGGTGGTTTTCTCTCAGTGCTTCAGCATTTGCTCCACTCACCCAGGCAGGGACTGTGCCAGCTGCACCCCTGCTCATACACTGCTGGGACCAGGCAGGCACCAGGCTCCTATCAGACAAACCAGACAAATCAGTTAAATCAGTTAAATCAGATAAATCAGATAAATAAATCAGTTAAATCAGATAAATCAAACAGAAGCACTGCTTCCCACTGAAAATGGTCTCACCAACGACTGTACACAGTTTGCAGTGACTAAAATCTGAAATTCAAGTACAGAGATGAAGTTCTTTAAGCTGGAGAGAGACTTTTGACAAGGGTGGGTAGTGACAGGACAAGGCAGGATGGATTAAAGCTGCCAGAGGGCAGGGTTGGATATTGGGAAGGAATTCTCTGTGAGGATGGGCAGGCCCTGGCACAGGGTGCCCAGAGCAGCTGTGGCTGCCCTGGATCCCTGGAAGTGCCCAAGGCCAGGCTGGATGAGGCTTGGAGCAGCCTGGGACAGTGGAAGTTGTCCCTGGCCATGGCAGGGGGTGGCAACAAGATGATTTTGAAGGTCCCTCCCAACCCAAAACACTCCATGATGTTCTGATTCTAAATGTTGTTGATGGAGATGGGCAATGAGCATTTTCTCCTGAGGCTGATGGTGAGGCTGTGATTCAGCACCCAGCTCTGGCAGCCTGTTCCAGCAGCAGGTGAATTATCCAGGAGCCAGCAGCACTCACCTCCCTTCCATCCTCAGCACGTTCCAGCCCCCAATCCATCACCACTTGGGATAAGGGACCAAAGCACCCAAGGGCTGATCCAAACCCCAGCCCCCTCCCCAAACCCTCCCCACCCAGCACACCAGGGCCAAGGCAATTCCACATTCCTGCTCCATTGGCTGGGGGCAACAACCCAAAACAAGGTCAGGGAGGAAAATGTCACCTTTGAAATAGAAGGAGGTTTCTGTAGCACATTATCACATAATGTAAGCAATAGTGACACCAGAGACAGCAGAAGTTTGCAGCTGTATTATAAACTTTCTTCCATCCCCCCCTGCCTAGGAACAAGTCATCCAAACAAGCCCTGGCAGTTTTGGCTGCTCAAGAAACTTTATGGCTGAGAGCTGCACAGATGATTTACTGCCACGTCCCCTTTTTCCCCTCAAGCTTGCACTAAAATAAAACTTCACAATTGTTTAATGGGGGACAACACATCCACCTTTTCCTTTTTTTATTTTTTTTTTTTTACCTTTTTCCTTCTCATGAGGAAACTTGTTTTACGGTTCTTGTGAAAGAACCCGTGATGCCTGATTACAACATGGAGCTATAAATCTGAGTCTTAAAAACAGCATATCTTTTTTTTATTTTCTCTTTTTTTATTTTTTGCTCAGCAATATCACACTTGTTTCAATGAGCCAACTGTCTAGGTATGAGAGCACAGGGCTGGGGAGAGAGGGGAGATGAGACAAAGCTGCTGCTGCATCCCTGATGGAGCTGTGATGGATGCTGCCCTAGCAGAGCACAGGGCTCCTACTTAAAGCTGTTTATAAACTTCAGGCCAGCTCGTTTGTGCTTGTGAAAAATCCTGAAAAATGAAGCCCCAGGCCAAGCCCTGATGCACTGAGGCACTGCAGAGGAGACAAAAATTTAACTACATTTCCTTCACCAGTCTGAGATTTAATTATGGAAATATGAGAGTCTTCACTTAGTCCATTAAAATTAACCTATGAAAAGTAATTGTTTTTGTGCTAACTTAAGCAGAAGATAACATTGAAAGAAACACAACCACCACTTTTATAGGAACAGGTGTTTCACTGAATAAAATTCTTTAAATTCAATACAAAATATTTCATCTTGAGTTCTGAGAACTGAAAAATTTCAGTTCTCCTTTCTCCACTTTCAGGGTTTTTCTTCTCTCTTCTGTTATTCCTTTCTCTCTCCAGAAAGGATGAAACAGTATGAGATAATAGAAATGCAAGGAAGTCCAACTTTTTTTATTTCACTATCATTTTTTTACTTAGAAAAAATTACAAACATTAAGATGGTATGTGAGATTGAAACTACATGATTTACTGCTTAACCTCTAATTTGGAGCATTTTTTAGTTAAGTATTTTATGTGTAGATCTTTCAATAAGATATAATCTCTCAAATAATCACAGAACAATCAAAAAATATTCAAGCTGATTATTTTACTCAATGAAGTTTTCATTCATCTCTAAATAGCACCAAGGTCTTGGGGGAATAACTTGTTTATTTTTTCATTCATTGTGACAAATGCTTGACTCCACCATGAGTTTTTGCTGTTGATACTAATAATTTATGTTTCAGATTCATATACTGCTGTTTCAGAAACAATGGGGCTGACCTCTTCTGCTAAGAACCATCAGTGAAACAGAAATGTTTATTTATTTAAAAGGAAAACTGCCTGGTCTCTAACTTGCTTTGCTCAAGATAGAGCAAGATACCAGCAACGGTCCAAAAACTACATTTTATATTAAAAACCCAGACCTATAATTAAAATATAAATCAAGGTTTGAATTTTATTCAGAGAAAGAGAAAACTCCTTAATATTTTTCTGTCAAATCAGAGCTTTTCCAAGATCAGCTTTTAAACTGGGTTTTCAGCACCTTGCAAATAGAACTCCAATGGTATTTATCTGTCACTCTGAGCCAAAGCCCAAATGACTTTTCAGTTTCATCATTTAAGATTGAGTCCTTATGAAATTTAAAGGAATTCTAAAAT
This sequence comes from Muscicapa striata striata, assembly GCA_030060385.1. NCBI lineage: Eukaryota > Metazoa > Chordata > Aves > Passeriformes > Muscicapidae > Muscicapa > Muscicapa striata. The sequence continues at coordinate 1,681,443 of JAREIS010000171.1, forward strand.
GAGGCTGATATCTGGTGTCTCTATATGGTTTTGTCTTAGTTTTTTTAGGAAAAAAAAGGACCAGCAGGAGGATACATGATTTCATTTTGAATTCAATAATTTTTTTATAATGTTTTCTTTGATGCCTTGGAACTATTTTCAGAATACAGCAGAAAATGAAAAGTGATTTGGCAAAACCCAGTAGAGGCTGAGAGTGCAGGGGCAGAAAATCCCACAGAGTTTTGGGGAGCAGGGAGATGTTCAGATCAAAATTCACTATCTCACATAAAGAACATCTATAGTAAGCAAGAGCTGTGGGCTGCCCTTCTCTCCCAGATGAGCCATTAGAGGGGACATGGACACAAATGTGAGATTAGATCAGATCCACACCCACACCAGGATTTTAGCTGCAAATACTGTCCAGGAGTGGTAGAAAATTTGGGTTATGGTGCTTTCTGCAAGTTCAGAATCCTCAAACTCTGTATTGTGCTTTGATGTCCTCCCTATTCCCCATAAAAATATAAATAAAATACATTTATATGTACATAATATACATAATATCCATAATATGCATAATATACATAACATACATAATTTACATAACATACACACTAGATCTGGACTATCCAGGTAGCCTCCTAAGCCAGCCACGTTTAAAGTTAAACTTTCCACATTAATGCATTTATCATGAGCTAAAATAAAATCTCAGACTTTTCACATAGACTTATTATTAAAAAAAAAAAAAAAAAAATCATTTGCAAAGGGGTCAGAATTAGTTATGTAAGGATCCAGAGACACTGTCACTTTTGGAAATGCTAAGGAGAGGTGAAACATTTGAGGCTGGGAAAACACTGCCTGCCTCTTAGGAAGAGAAACTGTTAAAGCAAACAAGATTCTCTCATTTCAGAAGTATTTGAACAATGGTTAGTTTCAGTTTAGCTGCTGAACTTTCCACAGGCTGGCTGTACTCACAGCACAAGGTGTACCAGCCCTGGAAAACCATCCATCAAGCTGGAATGGCTCTGCATCTTGGAAAAAAAACCAAAAAAAAAAAAAAAAACCCCAAAACTTGATTGAGCTTTTTGACTTAGGCTGCACAATTTTAAACCAGAAAGTGTCAGAACTCTGTGCTGGGTTTTAAAGGCTGCAGATCCAGCCTAAAACCAATTTCCTGCATCCCACCTTTCCCAGCACACACTCCACTTTTACTCAGCCCTGCCCCAAAAAACGCTGCGCACGCACTTCTGGCTCCCAAGGAAAACAGCAGGGAGTGGGTGTGCTTCCTTCAGATTGCATTGTGCTCAGAGATAAGCCAAGCACAAAACAAAGAGTGCATTATGAGCAACTGGAATAGCAGCTTCTGAGGTTTCCAGGGCTTCAGAAAGTTGGAAGTGAAATGGATATTAATGACAAACAGCCACTTTCTTGATTGCCAGCCCTGCCATGGTTTTTATTTGCTGGGTGAATCAGGACAGAGCTTACTGATAATGTGGAAGGTCAGAAATGCTGTGGTGCACATCTGCTGGAGCAAATACCACCTAGGCTATGGACAGAGAGGTAAATTTACCCAGTTTGTTATTTTTCAGTACATATCAGAGCTCCACAAAGAACCTGGCTAGCTGGGATGGAACATCCTAGGTGGGACAAGCTCCAAATGGAACTTACCTAGGTTGTATAAAATCTTTCATTATAGAAGGATCTAGCAAGCTTTCCTCAAAAAAAAAAAAAAAAATCCTCTCCCACTCCTGATGTTTGCAAAAAGCTTCTGGCACTTGGCAAGCAGAGCATCTCTGAGTTAGGAAAAAGACCTTTTATTTGTCTCATCAAATTCTTTTTGGTTTGTGTTGATATGAAATTGTTAAAAATCTCCATTTCCTTTCTCCAGCCTGCCAAAATAGCAATTAACTGCAAAAGGTGGCTGATTAAATTCTCAAAGTAACCCAGAGTTTGGAATGATTTTAGCTCTAAGTGATAGTCCTTGCAAGTGAAACCATTTGTTTTAAATTCTGTTATCTGGAATGTACTACCTAAGAGCAGCTTGTAACACACAGAGATTAAGAGCAGTGCCTTAGTAAAGAACTATGAAGGCTGCATTCACATCTTTTTTTTTTAATGTTTTTTTTTAAAAGGTACCATTGAGAAGTTTAGAACTGAACTTTACTATGAAGTTGTGGAGAATAACTTGCCATCAGCTGAATAATTGCTTGCTAAGACAGCACAGAAAATCAGGGTAGTTTGGCTTTAGGGGTGTTTGTAAATATAGTGAATAAACCAGCCCTAACAGAAAGGGTGAGGGTTTAGCATGTTGTTTTTTCCCCAGTATAAAATTTGGACAGTGCTGGGATTGCCACTCTGAAGGATCTGGCTGGTTTAGGTGAGAATACACCAGAATGAACCTCTGGAGAGATTCTATCAAAGCTGTCCCCAGGTCAGTGTTGGCAGCATTTTCCTAGTGACAACAGCAAATCCAGTAATGACAGATGTAGAGATTTCCAAAATTACTACAGAAAAACTTCCCCTGAAGCATCATCAAGCCAGTAATAAATACCTCCAGAGTTTTAGGATCTCCTGAGTTACACCAGGTACAAGAAATGACATAGAAGTCACAAAAGTCATTCCTTGGCCTTTGTTTTTTTTAAAAATCACATATATTAGCAGGCTCATGATATGAAAAAATTCACAGTCATGTGAACTGTGCTGCCCTGAGTTTAAATATGATGTGGAAAAAGGTGGAATTCCTCAAATGGAGTCTTAGATTTACACTATGTGTTACCATAACCCAAACCAGCCTAGAAACATCAATCACATGTTTTGATTTTTTTTTCTATTTTTTTAAGTGGTTGTTCACAAATGAAACCACAAAGAAGAACTGAATAGAGGAGAATACAAAAGCAGTCAAATAATTTGGTTGCAGGCCTTGTGATTGCATATATTACATTTTATATCTATGTAATTCAGATAATTAAGCATCAGATAATCCACCCAGACTCTGCTTTGGCCATGTTACAGGGATAATATTGTCACAAGAATGATTGAGAACAACTGGCATGGTGTAATAATGGCTCTTTAGAGCCTGCCAATACCCAAAAGTGGGGAAAAGACCCAAAAAATGCATATTTAAAATTAATGGCACAGGAAATCTAAAATGACATGCATTTAACTGCATAAGAAGGAACAACATTTCTAATAACCAATGTTTCAAAGGTCTGCTAGGCTGAGACAAAACCTGACTTTGAGAAGCAAGGTACCACAGAGAATACAGGAAGGAAAGTACTTAGAGAAGAAGGAAACCACTTTTTCCTACCTACAAAACCTGGTTTCATTCCAAACATTCATCATGGGCAATCTAGGAAGGCTCTTTCTTACCACCACTCCAGTTCTCCTAGAAAGCCAAAAATCACTGACATAATAAAAGATGTTGGATCTATCATTTTTAGCAGAAATTCCTAAAGAAAATACACCTTGTAAAACTCAGCATTTAAATAGGGCTGGGTTTTGAGCTTTCTTTGACATAAATAACTTAGTTCTTTCTGATTTCATCCTCTTGGATGACCTCCCATATTTTAAAAATTATTTGGTACTTTTTCTTAAAGTATCATGTTTTCAGTGATTATATGAGGACTTCAGGCTTCATTAGAAAGAAGGTCTTGTAAAGATAAACTCTAAAGGTCTAAACCCAGAATTTTAATTAAAAATATCTCAAATTTTAGCTGCTCTAGCACCTAGCTAACTATTAGAGATAGGAAGGACAGACAAGAGGCTTTATATATTCAGGTTTAGCAATAGTGAGCTGCAGGCCTAATTTTTATTGTCAGAGCAGATAATACTAGTTTTAAGTTCAACACTTCACAATTTAGATTCTCATCATGCCAAAATATAGTGACTTTGCAAAATAAATAGTGTCCTTCCAATAAGTACTCCTAGTGAAAATATGTATCTGAATGAGAACTGAAGTTATTATAAAACATTTAAATATTTAAATCTAGTGTTCTGGGATTGTTATGGAGTTAAGAATTGCTTTGAGTTGCTGAAAAATCTGGATTAGAGAGAGGATGTGGAAGAAAATTCTGGTTGGCAAAGATAAGCCACACTTGAAACCAGCTCAGAAAAATATCCAAAATATCCTCTTCTTCATCTCTCCAGTTATCTGCACACAGCTCTAACTTTAGGTGTGTGTGCTCTTTGCACATTTCCTCTGCTTAGAGGAAAAAGAAACCAAAATCTCTGCCCCCAGAAAACCCCACACCCAACAAAACCACCACTTTTATGGCCATAAGCCAGGTCTTACACTAATAGTGAGATCTGGGTTAAAAGCAGCAGTCAGGTACCTCAATTCCTATTTTCTAGTGCCCTGTGATGTACAGAGCAGCCATGAGCTGTGCTACATTTGGGGTGCAATATTGTTTTATTTCACAGGACTGAAAGTGACTGTACCCCCTGTGCCTTGGTCATTTTGCTACAGATTTATTTCAAGCCCCAGGGTAGCACAGAAATGGGGAAAACAAGGATTAAACTCTCAGTATGGGCAGGGAAGTTTGAGGCAGGATCAGCCCAGGAGGGATTTTCAGGAATGATAAAGGAATGATCAAAGTATGGAACCTCCTCAGGACTTGGTTTGTTAATGTTGCCATGGGTTGGTGAACGTGAGGTATGAAAAACAAACAGATCCTTTAGCCATGTGAACACATTCCAGAAAAAATCACCCAGACTGAGCCTCTGCACATGGCAGAGGCTTCACAGCTCCACATTGCTGCTTCTCCCTCGTGGAGAACTCCAGTTTGCCCAGGCAAATATCCATCTCTATAACCCCCCCCTTCACTTTCATTCCAAAAGTTTTGTGGCTTTTATGGAATATGGTGGCATCCCATATTTTAACTCCCTCCACAGCAAAAATCAGACTTTTGGACATGGAAAACAGCACGTTTTTAAGCTTTAGAAGTTTAGAGGAAAGTGACTTTGGGGAAAAGCCTCTGGGGATGGGGTGTAGGTGGACAGTGGTGGTGGTTGCTGTACCTGAACCTCAGCAGGTTCTCCTGTCTCTTCCCTGTAAACCTGCAGGAGTCCTCATCCCCAAGATTCCCAAGGAGTGATCAGAATGACAGGAGAGGAGAGACAATTACAACTCCTAATCTCCTTTGCTGAAGAATTTTAAGAATTTAGGCAAATATTGATCAGAAACATGCCAGCTTATTTCATTTAGAAGGGGCAAGAAGAAAGGTCCCAAACACTTCTGAGGTTTCAACAGTTCCTGACATATCCAGAAAAAAAAAAAAAGAAAAAAAAGGACCTGAAAATGCAGGTTTCAAAAATAGCTGCCATATTTTTCTCTTTGCCTATAGTAAGCACAAACCACAGGAGCAAGTTGAAACCCTGCCTTTTCTTTGCCCAAATTATTCAAGTGAGGCAAAAATTTTTCTCTCTCCAAGGTGAATAAACTTCAGCCATAAGTAAAGTCCTGCTTAAATATTGACACAGACCAGTATATTCTCCACTACCCAGTGTTTTGTTAGCAATTAAAGTATTAGATAACAAGGCACATGTACACAGCTGGATGGAGAAACCTCAAATTTCTGAACAGCATCCCAGTTTCAAGAGTCGGCATGGAGTCCAAATGACCTTTATCTTGCCAGTGTTAACAAATTTAGATTAAGTACACAGATACCAAATTCCTTTCATGATTTATTGAGTATGTAATGCTAATTTTTTTGCACCCATAGCATTTGTACAGGCTCATTTTACTCAGTGCTGTGTGAAGCACCACGTCGAGCATGTGGCTGAGTTGAAGATGAATAGGGATGCTGGGGTTTTTTTCCTTGGACTATTTCTCCTTCTAAAATAACCTGTGAACACCCTGATAATTGGAAAATCACAGAGCACACCTTGCAGGTCAGGTGGGCAGAGGGATGCTGCAGGGGAAGGGCACTGCTCTGAGTGGGATGGAGCAAGAACCTGCCCAGGGGCTGAGCCAAGGTCCTTCTGCATTCTCAGGAGAGAGAAGGAGAGGTGACAGATGGAAACAGCAACTTTCATTCTGTAAGTCAGAAAGGAATGAGAAGGCTGACAGTGGAAACAGGTCTGTCCTGCTTTATTTAAAGCAATGCTAAGCACAGAAAGACTGGCTTTGAGATGTAGGTAAAAGTGAAACTCAGAATATTGCTCTACTTTCCAAGGTTTAAAGCTCTTGTCAGAAGCCTTGTTATGGCATCATATTCCAAAACAAATCTATTTCCAGATGTCCACCAGCAGTACTTCAATTACATTTGTGTGTGTCTATGTACATCTACATCTTTCTGTTCAATGTTCTGAAATAATTTTCATTTTCATTGGTAGATCAAGTCTGGCAATCAGGACCAGCAACATCAGCCTTCCTCCAAAAATAAAACCAATTTTAAAGGTTTCTGCTTTCACACCCTCCACACGTGATCATGCCAACATCACTGCTCACTGCCCACCACTTGCACCAGTACAGCATTTTCCAGTGGTTTCTGCTAGAAATTGCATTTGTAAAGTCATAGAAGTTATAAAACTGAAAGCAAAAATGTGGGTGCAACCATTGTCCAGACCTGTGGCTGCAGAACAGGATTCCCAAAGAGCCCTTGCTGTGATTTAGGTGATTTCACAGCACTCATGGCTAAAGGAACTCCCTCCAGCTGATCTGATTCCTCACTAAGGCATGAAACAGCTCCTGGATTTCAGATTAATTCATCTGACCCTCTCAGCCCTACAGCATCTGACACTCAATATCACTGTATAAAAACCCACCCCAGCTCTGCTTCATGGGGTATTACTCTTAAAGAACAGCAGAGTAGCACTGTAGTTAAAAGTGGAATATTTATCCATACTCACATTGATAAGGAGAGGCAGTCATAAATAACACTTCTATCCTGGTAAAATTCAGGTTTTTAAGCATGGTGCTTCAGCAGCTGTCCCTTGTAGGCTGGAACACGCTGTGTCTCTGACTCTCCTTCCTATGAAAACTCAGAATAATTATTTTTAAAATTAACCAAACACAGGTTTGTATGAAAAGAAATCATTGAGGTATACGATTCCCTGAATACAGCTGTGAGGTCAGGAGGTCAGACACATGCTGTGTGCCAATAGCAAAAGGTTAGAGTGGATTTTTAAATCCATTATGCTCAAGAGCATGTTCAAAATCATGAAGAAAAGGTTTGCTTCTTACTTGATACCCTCACAGCACATGAAAATCCTGAACACTGAGCATAGATTTATATTAGAAGACAGCTTCTTTTTTTTATGGAAGAATTATTTTGTAATCAAATGCCACAACCAGATAACCACAGGAATAACTTAATGATGTAGGAACACAGAGTTGGCACAAAATAAACTCCAGCTCACAACCTCAGGCTGTGTAAACTGATGCAACTTCCTTGGTTATCCATTTATACCCTTTTATTCATTTACTTTGGTAATTCAGAAACCCAATTTAAGATTTAATATGATCTCAGGAAAGAATCCATAACCCTCAAACATCTGCAGTGATAGTCAACTGATCAATACAATGATGGCATTCACATGAATTTCAGCAGAGCACAATTGAGGGCTTGTGCTCAGCTCTGGGATATGTGTGATAAAATATTTTGGTTTAAATCACTCTTGTCTGAAAGGTAAACCTAATCTAGCAATTCAGGATTCTGGCTTCTCCAGAAGGATAAAGGAAAACAGATTTACCAGGCTGCAGTTGGGAATCTCAGCTTTCTGCCTTATGACAGTCAGTTATTCCAGAAACTCAGGTTTATCTGTCAGGTTTTGTGCTTATTTAGGGATGAATGAACAACCTGATTTCCCAATTGAATGTTAGAGACAATAAAGAGTTGGACAGGTTTCACTTCCTCAAAGCAGAGACTCCATGAGCAGATTACAAGGTTTGGATGCTCTCTTTAGGAAAACCACACCAGGAATACTTTTCTTGTATTTCTTTTCTTGCCCTTCTTTCACCAGTTGTTCATAGAGCTGCTAAGCTCTCTGTGCTGAAGCCATTTTCTCTGACACTGATCCAGTCTTCCCAGAAATATTTTCCAGCCTCTGCTGCCAGGTTGTTGTGCCCTTACACCAGTACCCACACTTACCCTGTGTGAGAGCCTGGGGACAAGCCCTGAGCACAGCTTGCACACAAACATCACCCAAAACAACAGAAACTTTCCCCAGTGGCAGCAAAAACTGCTGCAGAGCCCCAAGTGCCCTTTTCCTCTCCCATACCATCACCTGGATCTGCTTCTCCCTTGGCATCATGCTGATTTCAGAACTGGTGTGAGCACTCTGGATGAAATGCAACCTTCAGCAAAAGGCAGGAACAAATACATTTTCTATGCTTTTTCTTTTTCCCCAAAAAATTATTCTCCTGCTATGCTTACAAGGCAAAACTGGCAGCATTATTCCTTTCTCCATTGTCACTGCAGTGGTTGTTGTGATCAGACAGTCTTTCTTCTTTTCTCCTTTCTTTTTGAAGTGTTGGGCAAATACCTGCAATGCAAAAGTGGCAAATACAGAATTCAACTTTTGCTGACGCAAATTATTTTAAAGGTTGCTTTTATACGTGGTCAGGGATGGCTGCAATGCTCTTGGTGTGTGAGGTCCAAAGAAGGAAGAAAAAGGCCAGAGTGAATTCACTTCAAAATCCAAGCAAATACTCATGGAATATTTTGGCAACTATTCACCAGGTCTAGTCTGCATCACATTTTTAATCCATGTCCATTTCTCATTGCCAAACCAATGAGATACTCCTGCTGTCTACAGTGTTTTCCAGAAAGGACAACATCTTTGTAATGCAGAATTTGGAAGGGGATTAAACAAACAAAAAACCCAGCAGAATTAGCTGTGGTTAGAAGTGATTTTTTTTTATATATATTTGTTTTCTTCTGCTTGGAACAGTTTTGGCTTGAGCACTGTCTGCATGAGCATGGGGTGGCCCCAGACAGGTAACCCAGACCCAGCCTGCTGATGTAAAATCAGCTTTGTGTTAAATTCATGAAGCCTAGAGCCACTGAAATGATACTGCTGAGAAAGAATAAGCAAAGTAGGTAAATGGAGCACATTTTAGCAAATAATTTACAGCACGATCAGGAGATAATCATTCCCCTTCTGCATTAAAACATGCTTGCTCCCTCTCCTCATCCTCATGGTTTTGATTACCTTAGGATAAACAGATTGTTCAGTAGGAGATAAACTGAAGACAACACCTTCAAGTTGGAAGTCTGGTTTATATCCTTAACCAGTGAGTTTGGCAGCTACACTTTGTTATTTATGTCCCTGATCTCAGTTTGCATGCCAGGTTATAAAAAATCCCAAACAACAAAAAAACACATATCAAAAAGCTTGTCACTACTGTGATGATTGCAGCCATGGCTAAATAACTTTGGATGCCTCTTTAAACCCCCCAAAGCCCTCACTGGAGTTCCTTTTGCTGCTGGCAGAGGAGGGTGCCTCATCCCCTGGATCCTTCTGGACTCCTGAGGTTGCTGACATTCTCATTGCATTCTGTGCCAAGTTTGCATTAGTATATCTGTAACTTAAAAAAAAAAAAAAAAATGGTTTTAAGCATCCAGATATCCTGTTGGTCATATGTGCAATTTGGAATGAGAATAATCCAATGAGAATTGGATTCTCATCCAATGAGAATAATTTCTCTAAAGGCAGCTCCTGTAAGTTTGCATTAATTTAGGGATATCTTGCATGTACCTCTTAGATCCTCAATGTCAAAATTACTTTTTTTTATACATTTATTTTCCTCTTTATCTAAAACAAAACACAAATTGAAGAGCCAGTCTTTTCTGATGCAAACAAGAAGCTGCTGAGCTGTGTATGGAGATTACTTCTACCCCAAGAAGGCAATTACTCCAGGCACTTAATTCCACCCTTATCAATTAATTCTTGTGATGAAAGGAATTTTATCTAGTGGAAATTGGACAGAGATCTGGTCTGAAAACTTCCAGCATTTTGCCAGTGAACTCATAGCAGGGACACTACTGTGCATATCCAAGGTCTCCAACTATTTAAACCTTAAAAACTCCTCCAACCAAGCATAAATAAAACACAACAAAAACCATCCAGCAAATTCACAAACCACAGAGCCAGACTCAATACAATTGAAGGACTAACCCCTCTTCCACTGGACAAGTCACCCAAAATATTTCTTTAACACATATTCTTCTTTAAGTCTCATTAGGGGATGTGAGAAGAAATCCAATTTCTCTTCTAGAGCAAGTCATTGCTCAGACATGCCAGTGACAAGGAGGTTGTGGTAGTACATGGAGCTCATCACAACCCCTCAAAAAGCACTGGAAAAAAGAAGAAAACCAGGATATTTTGGTGCTCTCTCTGCAAAGCTAAGGGTCAGAAGCACCAGCAGCAGATGATGTTGGTCAGAGAAGGCTGAACACGAGTGGGTGCTTTTCATTCCCTGCCAGAACAGAGCAGCCTTGGAATGCTCCTGCAGGAAGGGGAAGAATTAGAAGTGTCTCTCTGAATCCTGCTGTTCCAGCTGCTTCTCAGACTTTTGACTTCAAACTACAATCCAGCTGCTGGTATTTTCATTCCAATTAAGTTCTGAGTGTTTTTTAAACAAAATATTTTCATAGACTGGCTATTAAACGATTTCATCATGATCTGATTTCAAACAACAAATGCTTACTGAGCTGCAGAGCTGGAGCCTGAGAGATGAAGAAACGTGTGTTTGGAGATTATAAAAATGCTAAAAGGATTTAACTTGGCAAGCAGAGGCCTGAGAGCTCAATTTGACTCAAGGGATGCCAAAGTATTGAGGGCTGTGGTAAACAGTAACCCAGACCTCCTCCATAAGCTGTCCATTAATAAGGGACCTGAGGGACACATTATAAAATTAACAATTGGAAAATTTAAAACAAATCCAGAATCCAGCTGAGTGTGTGCAATGTCCAGGTTACATGGTCAGTGCAGTAGCTGTCTTTAGATCATCTTGCAGAGAACCTGGAAATGAGGTTTTTTGTTCTAAAATAAAAGTGAGATGTATTTTTTTTAGGAGTAACACCAGGAGGAGAACTGCTTGCTGCTTTAGCCAGTAGTGCTGATGTGGGTCTGGCATATGTGCTTTGGGGAGCTTTAACAAGGATGGGGTTCCCTTTTTGGGGAAAAAAAGCAAATGAGGGAGAACACACATTCCCCCATCAACTGCTTCTTCCCCTGGTGCTGCTGGGTGGTTCTGCAACAAGAAGCAGCAAAGGTGTTCAGAGAGAGAAGATCAATCTCACAAGCAAGGATCCTGTCAAGGAGTTGGGGTTGGGTTGCAGGGTCTTTCTCCAAAGCCTCCCAGCCCTTCTGGAGGCAGCAAACTGCTCTGGGCACGGAGCACCAGGAGCTGTTGGACTCTGTGGTCCAAGACTCTGGTCCAGAATTGGATCCCAACCACAAACCACCTGTCCCAATAAAGCACTCACCATCTCACAGGGTAACTGCAGGATTCCACAGAACCAACACTTTTCTATCAATCATGGGGAAAACACCACGATGTAGATGTCTGTGGCCATTCCATCAGCAGGAGAATGGTGCTGTTTTTTCAAAGCAGTGTGCTTGAAGTCAAGCATTGCACCCTCCTCACCTCTCCAAGAACAGCATAAAGTGGGGATTTAGAGATGGAGACAACTTCTGCACCACTTTACACTGAGAAACTCAAATCATATGGCTCCTTGCAAAAGGCCTGCTTTTAGTGGCATCAAATGTCCAGAGACTTTGCTGAGAGAGATTCTTGTTCCTTTTTTAATGGTGAGTACTGGCTCCATAGCAGAATCACTAGAGAAGTAGTTCAGATAAAATAAATATACAAAAATGGGAACTGGTCTTTGCTTTGTTCCCAAGAATGGGAACTGTACCTTTCTGGCACAGAACCAGGTGCCAGAAACACCAAAAGATTTATAAAGTGACCTAAAATATAGATCAAGTAGAAGGATAAAAACTTATTTTTAAAAAGAAACTTTGTTGGCTTATTGCTGTGGAAGTTGATTCCTTTTTTCCCCCCATTGTCAGAAAACTGTCAGGATTTTTTTCCACTGGGCAAAGAAGGTCTTGGGACATTGCAAATTCCCAAGTGTGTGTAGGAATATATTATTTTCTTTTCTGTAAGAATCAACCCAATATGTGAACTGCACAGGAGCACAGGCACCAATACTTGAATGACTTTCTCTTTTCATATTATATGAAGAGCACAGAGTAATTTACATATGTTTGTACTGATAACAGATATAACTAAAATATTGACATTTGTTAATGTGTGTAAGCTCAATACCATGCATTTCTCCTCAAAAGGCATACAGTGGATGAAAGAATAAAAATTTACATTTTTTTTTTTGTTTCATTACCTGTATATCACAGCTGCTTTGAAGAAAAAGGATTGGTACAAAGAGCAAATAAACAAATGAATAAGTGAAATTAAGCTGCTTCTGGTTGATGGTAATTTCCTGGAAGTCAGCTGGTGGACTAAGGCTGTACAAAGCAACACAGTGGAAATCAAGAATTCCAGAGCTGTTTAAGAAAGGGTTTACAAATCCAGAAAGCAACTCTGTCATGTTTGCATCGTATCTTTGCTGTTAATTAATGAAGTGGGAATGTTCCCCCTGAAAAGGAACATGCTGTTCATGTCTGCTGTGCCTCTCAGAGCAAAAGCAGACACTGAGATTGCAGAAACCACACAGATTTAGTGATTTACCACTTTGTCATCTGATGCATCTTTTATCCCCACTTCTACCCCAGCACTGAAATTAAACCCCTACAAGCTCCTCTTCCCCTTGGCTCTTTTTTTTTTTTTTTTTTTAATTCTTTTAAAGCCTTTGAGGGTATATTTTGAGAGGCTGAAAACACCCTGGAAAAACCTGGAAAATCAACCATTCCTCCTTTGTTTTCACTCCAGGCCTCTGGAAGCCCCAGCTCTAATGACGTCTGAAAAGGATTTCATGAGCAGAACCTGGATCCTTCAGCCCAGCTGATTGATTGTGTTTAATTGCCTTTGGGTTTCATCAACCCCCAGCCATAAATCTGCTGTGTGTCAAACAGGGGGAGTCCATTAATGGGGCATGGCTGTCTAGTCAGGTTACAGAGAAATCTCAACAAAATATGGGGGTTTGAGGATGTGTGGTTTTTAAACTACTGATGAGGGCAGGAGGCTCCAGCATCACAAATGTGGCACCAGGGAAAGGAGGAGCTGCTGCCTCTTCCCTCCTCATCTCCCTGCAGTGAGTGAAACAAAGCTGGAGGAAAACCACAGCAGGTTTTTTTCCTCCTTTTTCATTGCAGCACCAAGAACTGAGGGAGCTCAGCAGCACACTGAGGAGCAGCTGACACAGGCAGGGAACAGAGGTACAGGATCCAAGTGACATCCTTCATGTCTGGGGCTGTGCAAGAGAGGCCAGGCATGAAATTCTGGGGTGGTTTTAAGGCTTGCTGCAACCACCCTGAATTGTTGTTTCCCAAATATTAAGCCAGATGAAGATCCAGAGAAGTTGTCAGCAATGAAGCAAAAAGTCAAATGAGGGGCAAGCAAAGCACTGCAAGACACTAAGGGGAAAAAAAAAAACCCCAAACACCCCACTGCTTTTAACTCCCAATAATAACATTTTCCTTTTTTTTTTACCATTTTAATCTGGTTAGTCACATTTTTATTGACTGTTTCAGAACGCTGTTATGTCTATTATGTGATATGAACTTTTATATAGAATTAGCCTCCTGATTTAAAAACCTGCAAACAAGTTCTTTAATTTCTTTACAAAATTTCATGTACAGACCTAGTGTGCATACATAATTAGAAATAAATACACTATTTTTAGTGAAAAAAATGACAAAAGGGTTACTTAACTCTAAAGAACAAATCAACAGATTGTATTTCATTGACCAGTTGATAAATAAATATTACAGCTCCACTGACATGACTGAAGTCTTGGATTACATCAGCTGAAGAAGCCCCACCATTTGTTATAACAGCTGTCAGGGAACAAGTCTTAGAAATTTTAAAGGAGAGAGAAAATAACAATTTGAAAAAAAATATATAGGCAAATTTTTATTACTTACAATTCCCAGGGGGCTTTTCTCAATTCTCTGACCTGAAAAATGCAAATATTTTTTAAAAAGAAACTTACTGAAAATAACTGAAACATACTCAAGAAAATTGGTGAGAATGGGGGGTATTTGTGAAAGAAAAAGCTTCAGCTATCTCACAGCCAGCCAGGATTTCTCCAGGAGCTTTTGTGATGGTGGCAAACTATTCCCAAGTGCTTTTGGCACTCAGGATTTGGCACATGACCCTTGAAACTCTGGGCCCATGTGAGAAGATGCAGCCCCAATTTCTCCAGCAGTGTCACCCTGCTCTGTGCAGCCCTGGGAGTGGCTGCTCCTCTGGACACCCAAAGCACCATTCCCATGGCAGGTCCCTCCCTTACTGAATTTACTACAGCAGCACTCAGCAGGCAGTTTGTGCATCTCTGTGCCAACAAACCTTTGGAATAGAAAGTCCTGCATGCTGCTGAAAAACCCTAAAATAAATTATAGTTGTGCCAGGGAAACACATCTAGACAAAATATTGCACCTTGGTTAATTTCTCTCAGATCTCTTTAGAACAGTCCTTGGGAGTATTGATGTTTTCCCCCCATAAATTGTATTTCCCACTGGTTCCAGTACAGTGGGCCATAGATTTCCCCAGCCAGCAGTGACACCAGAGCTCCTTGTTTTGCTTTCCCCCACCCTGTCAGACAATTCAAAGCATGATGCCCCAGCAGAAGAGAGGAGCTGCTCCCCTGTCACAGAGAATTATTAGTCCTCCCTGGAAATGAGGGCTTGTGAAAAGCTTTCCCAGTAATTCAGTATTTCAAGGAAAACAACCTGCTCCCAGCACCCAGTGCTGGGCAAGGGAAATGGGACCAGGTCCCTCACAAACCATCCCAAAATATCCTGACCTAGCTCACAGCCTCTGGATCCAGGGGACAAATGCTGGAGCATCAGGAAAAAGCTGTCAAAATATTGGTTGACAGCCTGAGCAATATGGACATCTTTGATGTTTCAAAGTGTTCTCTCCAAGGAAATCTCCTCTTCAGCCTCAACTGGAAATAAAACATTTGAAAAGCAAAATTATTTGTGGTACCTGGATGTCACTTAGAGTTAGTCAGTTCTGCAGTTCTGTTTGAAAAAATATAAATACTCCATTTCTTACTTTGGTTTTAAATGCCATTGTCTACCATTAAATAGCTGCAACATAAAATTACTTCATTTCCTTCTGGTTCTGATAGGGTCATGTCATTCTGATAAAGGCAAAGTAGTCCATCTTCTGCAGGGCACTCACACTCTAGAAAGCTTCTGACAAAACACTGCTTTCCACTGCACAGGAATCCAATCTCAAAATATTTGGCCAGCTGTGATAATCACAAACAAGCCAGGACCTGACATGTAACTTCCTTAATAGAGGGGGATCTCTTGTTGAATGCATCACTAAATTGAATTTACTGAACAATCCATCCCACTGACAGCCTCCACATGTGGCAGCACAGCTTTCCAGGACTCTGCTGCAGAGCTGGGTTACCTTTGGCCAACAACACAGATTTGCAAAATCACAGAGAAGTTTCAGCTGGGAAGGACCCTGGGGATCCTCTTGGCCAACCTTGTGTTGAAAGCAGGGCCCTAGATGAGGTTATCCACAGCCCTGGCAAGCCAAGTTCTTGGGTATTTACAGCCAGGAAGATTCCCCTGCTTCTCCAGGCAGTTTATCCCAGTGTCCAAGTGGTCCCAAAGTGAAGAAATTGCTTCTAAAATTCAGATAGAAACACCCTGAAGCAGCTGGTACCTCTTCCCCTTGTTTTATCTCAGCACTGTCTCCATCTCCTCTCTCCTCTAGGAGCTTTACAGAAAAGCTGTGTACAGGTACATCTGATCAAAGGGGATAAAAAAGAAGATTTGCTCACAGAATCTGTTGCATTTAAGCTGCTTGTAACATTCATGGCAACAGAAGCTCAGAAGTTCAGACATTTTCACAGGCACAGGAGTGACAGTCCCTCCAAGAGGAAACTGTTGGAGCTACCTTAATAAGCCAACAAACTTATTACATTTACTGTGGAAAAATCAACCATTTTTTTCTAATTAATAGATCCAATTATGCAACTACAGAACTTCCTGATTACGGAATGGACAGATGACCTTTCAAAAACAGGTGTTGGTTGGCTTTTTTCTCCCTTTAATTTTTTTTTTTTAATGAATAGCACTATTTACTTTTTTTTTTTTTTTTTTTTTTTTTTTTTTTTTTTTTCACCTCAAGTATGCTTAGTTGCTTAAAAAATGTACATAAAACTAAAACATATTAAAGTTCCTAGGACTAGTCTTCTGACAATTCTTCATTTTTCCTAAACACACTTAAAATTTCTTTGACTACAAAAATTCTCTAAAACTCATGGTTGATATTAACCTTCTCTTGTTTAATTTATCACTTTCAGATCACTGAACCTTTCACTAAATTGATGCTCTCTCAACTCAGGGCTCTGTGGTGCTTTTTTCTCGAGGGCTAGACATGAAAATTCCTACATACAGCTTTGCTCATCTTGTTTCCAGGAATAAAATAGTCAATTTATTTGTCTTCAGACAAATTTGAAACTCATAACACAGCTGAACTCTTACTTTTGTAAAGGCAAAATGAGCCAGATATTGGATGATATAACACCAACATAAAAAAAGAACAAGCTATGTTCTTATCTGATGCATACAGCATGTGCTATTTGGTGTATTATAGCAAAAAATTGCAGTTTTATCTGATATGTATCACCCCTGCTACTTGCTAAATTAAAGGATAAAAGTGGAAACTCTCCAAAACAGGCAATATGAACTTGCTTATGGATTTGAGCTGTAACAAATCTCATTTCTACATTATTTTCCCATATATTACACAGAGTTGATTCAAATGAATACCTAAAGGAAGGACAAGAAACAAGGAAGTGCTGAAGGGAACTGACTGCACACAGAACACACCTCTCATTATCCACATCAATAAAAATCCACTTCCTGACTAAATGTCTCCATCACTGCTCATATTAATGGCAGCTTTTCAGATGAGACAGCAATCCCAAATCCCCAACCCTTCCACTCATGAATGATCCAAAGGTAGGATTTCCTTTCTGAACAAATTTCAGTGCCAGACTTTATTTTCTCTAGCAAGTCCACACACAGAGGATATTCTGCTTCTCCCCCCACCCAAAACTGAGACTTCTGTGCCCTGCTCTAGAGCCAGGGTTTCCACACAAGGAAATCAGTCAGCAGGCAGTGGAGAAGAGTCTTGAGATAGCAGGAAAGAATAAAAGCTTAATCCAGGGATTACAGTATAAAATTAAGAAAATGGCATAACAGACTTCAGATAACATTTGTGGAATGGTGGAATATCTCCAAGGTACAAATCTAACTCTCTGTGAGCTAAAAAACAAACACAGGAAAACCAAATCACCTGTTGGAAACAAAATCAAGGCAACAAATAAGTTTACATTAATTGACAGAACCTTTCCACCACAGTTCTGCATGTTTTCATCCTGTTATTTTAAAAAGGTATCAAAGCAGTAGAGATGCACTTAAATTCATTTCAATAGCAGCAGAGCAAGATTTAAGATCATCTGAGAGCCTTTAAAAAAATCCTACAACCAGCCATGTGTCATTACCAACATTGTGGTTTCTGTCACAGTAGCCACCGTTGCTGCTAATAGTAATAGAGGTTGTGGGGAAAGAGAATTATGGTTTCCAGTGAAGTCAGTGGGAATTTTCCAATCAGATAATTCTTAATTGAAAACCACAAGTTTTTAGCGGGAGCTTTTAAAGAAAGTGACTTAGGGTTGGCATGGGACTTTCAGTGAGAGTGGAAAGAGGCAAAAAGGAACCAAGGAACAGTTTGGGGTCTGGAGCACTTCCACAGCACGTGGTGAGATCACATCCAGCCTCCCTCTCCAGCCCAACCTGCAGAAAGGTCTCCAGAAAGTTCCTATTCCTGCCTCAAGCACAGGCTGGTTTTGGGGTGTCTTCCTTCTGTTTCCAAGGTTAAAAAAAAGAAAAAAAATACAACAGAAAACTTTTAAATTCTTGCCATGCTGACTCTTTCCATCTGTTATGATTTTTAAAAAAATCTCCCATGCAAATAGTCCTCCAGCCTCTCCAGAATGAATCAGAAACCTCATTAATTAAAGGATACAGCCTAAATAAAAAGAGAACATACTTTGGGGTCTACATTCTGAACACTTCAAGCCATTTTCCACCAAAGACTGTACACATGTTTACTCAAATAACCCATGCTATTCATGAGTAGACATTTTACAAGACAGAGGCAAATGCATTATCCCTGAAAGGATTGCTTTCTAATATAGGATCTATGATAAGGTCTAAAAAAAGGTTTTCTGGACATGTTCCATCACTTGATGTTCAGGAAACCATTTTGTATGACACAAAGGATTAGGAAAAATAAGCTGCATGACATTTATTTTGTAATTTTGACATTAATATCTGTAGAAACATTTTATTGTCAGTACAAAAGTTAACAGATTTTAATACTTATTTTACCCAATTAAAAATTATTAAAAAAAAAAAAAAACAAACAAAACCAAAACAAACACATCACCACATAAAACAGTGAAATTTGTATTTGTATGCCATGGCCATATCAATGTGAATGTTCTGAAAGTAAAAATACAAGATTTTGTAAAAAAAAAAAAAAGACACAAACAACAGTGATATTCTAGCAGAGGCCAGTGCTACACCTACTGTTATGGAATGGTTCAGAAGGAAATACTGGAGTCAGCACAAATTAATCCCCTAAAAAGAAGCTGATATTCCTATGGCAAGTTGTCATTATAAACAACTTCTCTCTTTTTAACTGAAGTTACAATAGAGGGATAAAGGCAAAAGATCCAGGCCAAAAGGTCTGGAACCTATTATCCAACTGAGGCAAGAGAATTGTAGATAATTTGATGCATGTGCAATTCAGGGTAGAAGCTCAGCTCCTTTTAGAGCAGTTTGTTCTGCTGTGGTTATAGACCAACTCTTGTCTTTCCTTACTTTAAGAACCTTCTTCAAAATGTTCTTTCTTTTCTTTTTTTGTTTTTTTTGGAAGTGGAATGACTCTGCTTTTTGGACCTTATAAGAAAAAGAGTTTCTTGTTAAAGGTTTTGGTTTTGATAAGAATAATCATCTGACACTGCAGTTTTTAAACACAAATAAATCAAAAGTTTAATTCCCCCAAATTAGTTATATACTGTAAATATTTCTTTTCTTAAAGATCTGAAAACTAGTAAAGTCTGAGCAATATATCTACTAGTCCTCTGTGCTGCCTGCATAGAAATGCCATTTAAATTACAAAAACACAACAACCCTATAAACGATTAACTGTTTTGTACATTACCAATTAGTTAATAAATTAATGATATACCATTTTCCCTGAAAGCAAAGTATTTTCCACCTTTGGATGGTGAAAATTAAGAAATTCTGTGTAAGAACAGCATTTAGCAAATAGCTGTTAAAAAAGAGACTAATTTGCTAGGTGGATTGGGAAATCCATTTTTTAAATCAATACAAAAAATAATTCATTGTAAATATATATAATATATATTTATACATATTTTTGAATATATTTACATACATCCAGCACCTATATACTGCATTTGTGCTCTGTAAGTGTGTGCCAACATATATTTTCTCCAAATATTACAAAATAAACAAGAAAGGCAGACCCAGAGTTTGCCTCAAGTCCAACTGGTCCATTGTACAAACAAAGTCTGTTGCAGCTCACAGGAAGCCAGAAAATTGATAGCAATGGGTATCTAGACACAGCTCATAAACATTCTTCTTTCTTGGGAACACTTGAAAGCTGCAAGTGATGAGAATCTTTATGTAAGTTCTGAACGCTTTCCTCCAAATAGTTTTTTTTTCTCGTTTTCCTTTTTTCCGTATTTCCTATGTACAAGCAGAAACATGAAGGTCCTGGAGAAAAGCTTTTGCTTTGCATACATGGCAGGTAGCTTGATGTTGTTGCCTGGCTGTTGCTCTTTTCATGTTTTCACACCCCCATTCATGTGCTGGTACTTGGGGAGACAAGGTTCGTAAGGCATCGGGTCGGGAGAGAACACCGAGTCGTCCCCCGAGGAACACGAGCTCCTCGTGTCAGGGTAGCTGGGGGAATACTGTTCCAGAGGTCCACTGAGGTCCAGATACTCCTGTGGCAAGAGGAACAAAACCCATTTTTAGCCAGTGAAGAGGACTGACAACACCACGTCACCGCTGCTCGGATTTTGGAAACAAGCGGTTTGAAAACGGCGCCCGCTCCTGAGAATCGACTGCATTCAAAACTGCCTTGTTGCTTAAATACCTCATAAAACAAGGAGCTCGACTAGGGAAAGAAAAACCAAGCCAATAACACGGTATTTTCTGAAGTCCAACATCACCAGCATTAGCTGTGTCAGTGGGAATAAACATGGCAACCACATCAAAAGAGGGCTTTTCACTCACAATGATAAAAATGAAATTTCATCCTAAATAGAACCATTTTTCTTTAGCACATGGTAGTGATTTGGAGAGGGAAAGACGCTTCCAACTTTGTATTCCTTTGGTCACTTTGAATCTCTGTTTTATATTCTGTGATATTAAATTTGTGTTTCAACATGCAGTGGCATACGTGCAAAAAAGATCTGAAAGAAAAACAAAATCAAATTCACACGATCTGGGTTTTTTACACTACATATTTGTGTGTTGTGCATCCCAGAGTAGCCATGACCAAAGCAGTCATTAAAAAAGGAAATATCATCTGCTGAATCCAAGTTTTGGGTTAAGGCTCTTTTGCTAGAAACAACAGTTTTGGCAAGAGAATAAAGTTATTTTTCCCCTTGAAATGTTCCTTCTCTTTCAACTTCTAAAGGCAGCTGCATTCATTTAAATGCAATCTCTTCATTTGCTAAACCACAAGTTATGATCGTACTGACGAGACGAGTCTTCCACCTCAGTCAGTATTTTATGCTGCTGTGCTTAGCTTTGGGTTAATTTAGTCCTTTGGCTAACATTCCTTTTTTAAGTCAGAGATTCAGTCATTACTATCTTACAGTTAAAAAATGGTCACCATTTTAGAAGGAGGGTGTGGTATGTAAGTTTTACAATGCTGGAAAATTCAATAGGGAGCAAGAGGAGGGAGTTTGGATCTGTTCATTACTGGCTATGTGGCTGCCCAGGCTCTTGAAAAATCCACGAGGGCAATCCTGGTACATATTTATGGGTTAGCAAATCATCCCTACGTGAGCAGAAATAATCAGACATTTTCTAAACAGACTGAAGAAGAAAGGATCTGAGTCTTTGAAGAAACAGGGCTTTCCCAGGGGCTATCAGACATGGCTCACCATATCAGAAAACTTGATGTAACTCAGATATGAATTCAGTACTGAAGATAGGATCCTCATCCAGGATCAATAGCCAGAGTCACACCAAGGGGCATAAGAACCAGCACCAGGCTGGTTTCTGGTGATAAAGCAACATAGCCACGAGGCTGACTCCTACTCCTGGTGACTTCTGCTCATTTGGGTCACAGAAACATGGCAATGAGAAATTGGGGAGAAAAACCCAGCAAGAAAACACACTAAAAACCCAACAAGTGATGATTCAACATGGAAAAGAGCGAGATGTTACTATTTGAGCAGAAATCATTACTTGCACAAAAGCAGAAAAAACGATTGGGTGGCCCAGCAAACTGAACTGTTGGGTAAATCAGACTGAGCCTGGGCCAACAGTGTGATTCTGGGGAGAAAGGGAGAGTGGGGAGAGGATAAGCAGAAGAGAGACTGGAGGACCTGGACTTCAGGAAAACTGTGCAGATGACACAGAACCAGAGAACTCCAAAGCTGTGGGGGAAAATGGGACACGTTGGAGCTCCCAGGAGACACCGAGGTGACAACAAGCCCTCAGGAACATGAAACGTGCTGCAGAGACAAGTGGAATGATCTGTGTCCAGGGTAAATAGGACAAAGGCAATATCTGATGTTGAAAGATTAGAGATTAGGAAAACAAAGCAACAGGCTGTCAAGAGGTGATGCCGAAATCCAGCAGTGGAGATCTGTAAGGACAAGTTACATAAACATCTGTCAGGAATGACAAACGTATAGTGGGCCCTGCCACAGGCCCATCAGAGGGACTGGATGTGTTCCTAAGCTCCTTCCAGACATTTTCCCTATGATTCTAGTCTAAAGTAATTTACATAACCCTAAAGGCCTTTTCAGGTTAACTTTGAGATCATTCCAGGTCTATGAGCAGTACGGAGTTGGGAAGGCTCGACGGTTAAACACACGCAAAAAAAAAAAAAGCAAGCAGTATCACTTCCCAGGCTTGGAATTGCAGCCCAGAACCTCCCTCTTGAATTTGCAAACACATATGCAGTCCAAGCCACCCAGCACTCTGCAGTGGCAGCCAGCCCACCTCCAACTGGTCTTGTGAAATCATACATGAATTAGGCAGGCAGTAGTGGATGAGGTGGAAATGGTAACAGGACAGAGCTACATCCATGACTCCATAGGGAGAGCATATTCCTGCCACACCCTCAGCCAGCCCTGAAGGTGCCACTTTTTAGAGTAAACCTTAAAAACAGAACCCAGATTAATTTACAGCTGCTACTGAAGGCAAAGAATCTTTTTCAGCCAGATCTACCAGGCAGATGATGATCATAAAAAATGCCATCTCTTTAGTGAGGTTCTCCTGTCATCTCCATTGTGAAAAGGCTTTCCCAAAGTTGCTCCATAATCCATTTTTTATTTCTCTGACAATTCTAAAAAATTAGAACATAATGTTGAGGAGCCACATAGAGTGATTCAAATAGCTTTTTTTTTCTACAACGAAGCAATAACAAATTTTAAAAAAGTCAAATCAAGTTGTTGCAACTTTCCTGTTAAACTGCTTTGTTATTTTTTTTGCTCCCTTTAAACATTTCATTTCTCAGAAGTAATAGAAGTTTGTAGAATATTTCTGGGACACCAAATATTTTCTCTCAAAAGAAATTTCCACCGAAAGAATCAACATTTCTATCACTTGTGATTTTCCTCAAAGGTGCATGTGGTTCAGTGATAAGAGGACTGATTCCTGTGTGAATACCCTAATCAGCATGTTCCTAGCTAAAACTAATAATATCTCAGACCTCTGAAAGAACACTCTTCAAATGAAACCTTTCTGCATTCACATAGCCCAACCTGAAGCAGTGCTAGGCAGGACCTTTGGATAATTGGATGGCTGTTTGCACATCCCCTGTGGGTCCTCTCTCCCTCCACAGAGAGCTATTTCAGTGAACCTAATTCACTCTCAGACACATCATCTGAAATCTGCCATCGACGATTTCTCCTCTCCTGACCTACATTGCATGGCTGGGAATCAAACTGAGCCAGCAAATGAGAGCCACCACATCCCTCCCTCAGGTGCAATTCCTGCTGAAACACAAACACTGCCCCTCAACACCAAAAGCATCCAGAGATGCAGCGAGAAATAAACACAAACTCCTGAAAGATGTGGTTCTGTTCAGTTACATAATTCCAGGCATAAAGGCAAGAGACTGAGCATTTCACAGGATGCATAGTTTAGCTGTGTGTAACCTCAGAGGACAATGACAAACAGAACAAGAAAGTGAACTTGAGCAGGATTTCATAATTGAATAAATTCCATCTGTCCCCTGAACCATTTTTCCCCATCAGCAGCTTATGGGGGGAGACAATTTACCTACCTCATTAGTTGTGAGAGTGAGAATCCGGTCCAAGTCCTCCACCAACTGTTTGAAAGTGGGTCTGTGAGAAGGCACAGCATGCCAGCAATCTCTCATCATCATATAGCTGTAAGAAACACACATTTGCTTGGCTTAATGAAAATCAGGCATCCTCCTCACAAACCTTTTCATGCACAGTCAGTGCTGCCCTTCACGAGGAAAGCAGGGAGCACACACAGCTCTGCCCATGGACCACTGAACCCCCAAACCTGGGCAGCATCCCTGCCCTCACAGGGGCTTTCTGCTCCTGTCTCTCCCTTGCTCAGTGTCTAAATTACCTTTTTGTGCTACCCAGCAAATTCAAAGGTATTAAATTACAATATTTTTTGCATGTCGGCGATTGCAGTCTTTGTGAAGAAATTAAAATGCAAAAAAAATTAAATATAGTTAAGGTCTGTATTGAAATACCTGAAATCACACTCTCCACATCACCAGAAGATAATGCTGTGTTAACAAGATGTATTTTGCTGTGTACAAAAGCAGCCTGATGTACCTCACATTTGATTAGTGGTATGTGCAACATGTATGCATTTCCATGTTAGTAACATAGAAATCAAATAAATTTAGGTGTAAAAACACTGACAGAGACTGGCTTGTAAATGATTTCTTCTTTCTGCAATAGGATCACAGCAGGGTGTGCAAAGGAGCATCCTCTGCCAAACATTTCCTGAAATCCTTCCCATACCATTTCCTCACACATCTACACCTTCCCAAATATCCACAATTTTAGAGGGGTGAACACTTGTGGAAGTGTTTGATTCTGCTGGGGGTGGCACTAAACACATGGACCCAGCACAGCTGTGCCCTCCAGCCCTGGGACAGTGAGTCAGGCTCCTTACAGCTCATTGGTGCAGTTGGCAGGTTTGTCCATCCGATGCCCTTCTTTAAGCAGCTTAAAAAGTTCCTCCACTGGGATTCCTGGGTAGGGTGACCCTCCTAAGGTGAAGATCTCCCACATTAGCACACCAAATGACCAGCTGCAAATCAAAGAGAAAGCTGCATTAGTGGATCTGCCTGGCTGCTGGGAACAGAGAATCCCACCCCTCCCAGAGATGTTTAAACCAGCCCAGGTCTGCCTGCCCACAGCACAGGGATGTGGGGAGTGCATCAGATGCATGGGCAGCATTTAGGATGGGGACTGACCCCAGCAAGGTCCCAAATACCCTCTTTTCCTCTGTCTGGTGTGCTCTGAGCACCCAGGGGCTACTGCCAGCACTGCTTCTTCACAGCTTAATGACTTACAGAGCACTCACAGCTCAGCTGGGGTGCAATTATGTGGCAGGATATTTTGGAAAAAGCAGACTGTTCAAAACAAAAATATTTTGCGTCACCCTGCCTTTCTTTTTTTTTTTTTTTTCCTTTTGTTGTTAACTTCTGCTAGGAAATGAAGTGGGATAATTTTTCAGCCAGTTTTCCTGCCTCATCCTGCCTGGCTGGCAAGCTGGGGCTCTCTGGCAGGCAGCTCTGCCAGGTGAGCACCAGCACAGAGCCTGCACTGGCTCCCCAGCTCCTCTGCAGCTCCCCCAGCTCTGCAGCAAGGCATTTCAGTAAACTGTTTGCACAAACTTACAATAATATTATCTTTAACCATCTTCAAAGCCACCATGGGGCCAAGAGTCTCCAAGTCCCAGCACTAAAATCCTTGTGCTCCCTGGCTGCTGAGGAGCTCAGGCTGAATCTCAGTCCTGAGCCAGTGAAGTGGTTTACTTCATATTCACTTAAATATTTTGCCAAGATGTTATTTTAAAACAGAAGTTTGATCCACCCTTAACCTGTGTATATAGTTTCCTTTGTAAATGATGTAGAGATGGC
The DNA here is from genome assembly GCA_030060385.1 of Muscicapa striata striata. NCBI lineage: Eukaryota > Metazoa > Chordata > Aves > Passeriformes > Muscicapidae > Muscicapa > Muscicapa striata. Next base: position 1,706,998 of record JAREIS010000171.1, read on the forward strand.
AGGAAACACCTCAGTAAATGATTTTCTTAAGGAGAGAACAGCTTGGAAACTGCACCCAGGTTAAAGAAAGATGAAATACTTCTTATTTTCTCCATGCTGCCCTTTTTCTTTTTAACCCTGCACTGACTTGCATAACCTTTTGCACCTCTGCTGGGAAGCATCCAGCCCTTTACAGTTAACAGCTTTTCTTGGAGAAATAAAAAACAGGGTCTTCATCTGTATTGCATAAGAAATACACGTCTACTTCAAGCACAATGCACACAGAACTGTAATAGGAAGCAGAATAAACCCTGAGCAGTTGCATCAGCCAGTGGCTCTGTGCACACATTAAAAGATTTTTGAAGTGTCAGAGTCCAATGATTTCCTATTACATGTGAAGTACTGCTGGGAAGCAGCACCACTTCTGAAATTCAGAGAAAACTTTTCCAGCATACCCAGCCTATGTTTTATTGCACCAAATCTTAGCACAGATTTTTATAAGAAGTTTTCTGGAACTTTAGGGTTTTTTTCATTCTTTTCTCTCTCTCCTTCTATTTTTTTTAACCTGAAGGAAGTCCAGAGTATGTCAAAAGGCAAGCAAATTAGATAGACTCTTTGTAGCTGCACATCCGTAAATAAGTTCAAGGGGGGAACTTCCGCAGTGACAGAAGGAGGTTAGCATTTTCCACCTTTCATGTGCTTTGAAGCTGGGCAGATTAGTAACAGAGCACTGGTTAGCAGTCTACCATAAAATCCTCACTTTCTAAGGGCAAGTCCTGTTCCATCTATTAATATGTGAAACAGAATGAAAACTCTTAAAGGTAAAGGACAACAGCAAAACACATATGAAATACCACAAACTTTAACAAAAACAAAGCAAAACAACCCCCTCCTTCCCACCCCCAAAAACCCATTGAAACCAGGCCACTTACACATCACTTTGATGTGTGTAAACTCTGTCAAACAGAGCTTCTGGAGCCATCCACTTTACTGGAAGTCGTCCCTGTGAGTTTGGAAAGGAAGAGAAATTAAAATGGCAGCAATTTACAGGATGATTTCTCTAAGAGCTGTCTGCTAAAGCAAACCAGCTCATAATTTACCTCTAACATTTCCAGTGAGAAAATAGTAAGATGGTCTAAAGTATAGATACTGTTATATAAATGGATATAAGCATTGAAAATAAAAGCATTGAGAGTTCCCAAAAATTTCCCAGACTGCTTGCTAGGAGAATGATAGGATAAGCAGATCAAAACCAAAAGTATCATTCTACTATGGCACTTTAAAGATAAAAATGCCCACAATTAATAAACTTCTGAAAAACAGGCCTGCCTGCAAAAATAAATTGATTACTGAGCCCAAGAGTTTTGTGTTCCTGTCCCTTTTGCAGTGACCCAAAGCTCAGAGCTGCCTGTTGCTTTGCACACACAGAGCCTGGGAATTGCACTGAGTTTGAAATGAGGAAGGTTCAATCCCCTCCAGCACTGCTGTACAGGGAGCCTCTGGCTTTTAGAAGTAGAGAGAGGTTATCATTAAAATGCCACTAATCACTTAGTGATTTTCATAAATAAGCCACTTAACATGATTGTTAATAAGAAGTCATATTTATACAAATAAAATCTGTACAGCTCAATGAGTTCTGTAGAGTTCCCATCAAAACCCAAGTGCAGCTCAGCAGGACCTTAAGAGATCCCCTGAGGAGGTGTAAGGAGTTCAAACCAGGTATCAATGCTACATCCCAAATGTTTCATCTTCTTGATTTGGTACAGGCTAAGCAGCAGAACAGTGACAAGGTGGGGAGTACAAATAAGTTTTCTCTGTCTCTAGCCCCACTTTGAGATCACCACCACAACTTGTCCCTAACAAGATAAGTACAGGCACAGGCAGAATGTGACAGCACCATAAGTAAAGGGGATTTTTGTTGTGGTTGTTGCTGGCACTGTTTGTACAGCATATTTCAAGATCTTATGCTGGGTGCTAAACCAGCTGGGACCAACAGGAATATTTCCACTTATTACAAATTACTGGAATCAGGGACACAATAAAAATAAAAAAAAAGTTCTTGTATTTAGCATCTCTAATCCTCCAATATGCAGCCTCTTTGCTTATCTCTTTCACCAGCTATCACTGTAAGAGGAGACAGAAATGCTCATGCCCTTGATCCCTGCTTTTTTGTCTGGGATGAAAAGTGAGGCTGCTGTACAAGAAGCCCATTAAGTTTACAACCACAGTCCTGAAATGAATCACTGAAAGAAACACTTGTTTCCAGAGATTAGAAAACCATCCACTTACATTAGTAGTCTTTTTATAATAATCTATATTGTTGATGTCTCTGGCTAAACCAAAGTCTGCTATTTTCATGACGTTGTTTTCGGTTACCAGAACATTTCTCGCTGCCAAGTCTCGATGGATGCACTGGAAACAAGACAGAAAAAAAAAAAAAAAAAACAGCCCACTGAAATAAACTGCTGCAAAAGTGGAAGTGCTTCAACACCATAACTAAATCTCCTTTATAGATTTTAACCTAAATGACCAGGTGGGAAAGCCACACATTCACGACAAGCCTGTGAAATATGATTTTCCTAATTATTGCAATCCATCCCCTCAGCTGGTGTTTCCAAGCAGAACAATGGCCCTAAGAAGTGTCTTAGAAAGCCCTGGTCTGCTTAAATCTTATATTTTTGCTAAGGCTGAAAGCTGAGTGGTGACCCAAATTGTGCCAAGCATTTTGTGATCCACTCTCCTTTACATGTTCCCAGGTACAGGTACAGGAGTTTCATCAAAAATACTGTTAATGAACCTTTTTATTGTGTTGCTTCTCTTAAATGATATTGTCTCACCAGAGATAAAACCTGACAGCCAGTCTGAATTAGCACAACTGTTTTTAATATTAAAGATATTAATATAATTGTCAGCAGGACATCTAGGGTATCAACCACAAGATTATAAAAATGCAATTATGAAAAGGAAAATAAAAAAACCCCCAAACAATCAGGCTTGACTGTTTTTAAGACAGTTTTGATACTGAAACTAAATCTATTACCTCCTGAGAGCTGTTTCCTTCATGTCAGCATTATCCTGACACTGAGGGGACTCTGGCTGCTCTGGGTATTATTCCTGTGTTCAAGTAGCTTTATTAGGATTGATACAAGGTGGCAATGGGGACATGGTAAGAAACATTGCATTTTGGATCCTAGCAGGAGAATTTATTCATTTTCAACTTAAATATATTTTCTCCCCTCTTTAATTTTGGATAACTCCTGACTTTTTATGTTATATTTCAGTATGTGCATAGACAAACTACAAAAAGCTATTCAACAAGCAGGAGTTTTTTTTTCTTGCTCTTTAACTTGCCCCAGCAAACTGCTGAGATCTCTTATCCCACGTGGGTAAAATGAAGTTTCTGCTCCTCACTGGATTAGCCATGGGGAGCTGCCAGGGAAAACCTGCTCCAGCAATGCCCTCATGAGCACAGGACCAGATAGCAGGGCATGATTTCAGCATTCCACCAGTCCTCTAAATAGCAATGCTGTGGTGGCAGAAACAACAGGGGCCAAGCTTCCTACTTCTAAAAAGCATCTACCAACTTCCCAACTTTGGAAACGGGATACTGTTTTTAAGTACAACTGCTTGTGAGGCAAAGGGCAGGTGAACAAACATCATCTCTACCATTTTCTTTACTGAAGTCTCAGTGAGCCCCTTTTTGGATTGGAATACCAAGAACACTGCCCTGCTCCCAGCCCATGCATGATGGGAATACCATGGGAAGAGCAGTTCTCTTATTATTCCAGCTCAGTAAATGGATCCCTAAGGGGAGAAGAACGGGTGAAACACAAACAGGAGTGTGGGATACCTGGAGCACAGGCATGCACAGCTCTACTCTGTGCTGCCCCTGCTCTCCCTCTGCCTTGGCCAATGCCTCTCCATCTGTCCAGCTCAGAACAGCACCAGTCAAGTGCTTTTTGCAAACAAAAAAGGCTGCAGTGGCTCTTTGGTGTGTCCTACAGCACCACTTCAGAGCTCCTCAGGAGGACCTGCTCTCAAGATGGCAAATGAAAAGATTTATGTTTTCCTTTCACATCAGCTCTGTTTTCTTGGGATGTGGCTCACTGCCAGGCAGGAGTTGCATTAATCTCAGAAAGAGATATCCTGAGGTGTGGCACCTAATCAATACCTCTGCTTTTCTCCATTAGAAGAGTTTTGCCTTGCACGTCACCCTGCTGTGCTAAGATTTACTGTTTCAAAAATAAAGAATAAAAGCAAAATTAAACCTGGATTCCCTCTCTTCCTCAACCTCTAGAAGTGCAGAAAAAATAATAACAAAATCATGACTCCACACAACAGGAATGGAGGGTTACACTCAGCCCTAGTCTTTGGTTAAAAACAGTTCCATACTTGGGAGTGGACATGACTGGAAATGGGTATAAATCCCACTCCACACCCTGAAGGAAGTACTTTATCATTGGTATCTGCTGCTCTGGTTTAGCCCTTGGGTCCAAACATCACCCAGGGTATCCAGGATTGCTCATCCACTAAGCCACAGTATGTTTACAGAGTTAGTTATACAGGGCAATTTAAGGTTTTATAACTATAATTTAATCAAAATGCTGGTTAAAAAGAAATGTTTGAAGACAGATTTTAGAAATAAGTGTCTGGGGCATGACAGAATAAATAAACTCTTTCAACAAGCTCACTCTCCTGAAAACAGCCGTTTTAAGTAAAGTGCATAATTTAAGTGACTAATACACTCCACTTATTTTTGCCCACTCTTTTTGCCCTGGTGTCTTGGGTCTTGTCAACCCTGCCTGTTTTTATTCTGTAAGTCCTTTCAGCCACTGAATCCATTTGTTTTACACCACGATGTGAAAGAATTTGGTTGGTTTGACAGAAGGCAAACAGAGCCTCATGGGTGGAGAGATGTGCAGTCAAGTGACCACCTTCAAACTGCAGATTATGCACAGTATTGACTTTAAATTATCCACCCTGGGCCTCATTTCAGCAGTATTGCTAAACAAAGGTGAAAAGCCTTTAAGTGCATGAATTTTCCCACTGCTCTGCAGGGGTGTGGATTACACAAGGCAGCTCCCAGCAAACTCCTGAACACAAACGAGACGAGGACAAAACCAAACTGAAAAAAAAAAAAAAAAAAAAAAAAAAAAGGCCCCGTATTTGCTGAGTTCCACCTACTTTTTGGGAAGCCAGGTACTCCATGCCTCGTGCCAGCTGGTAGGTGCAGGACACCAGGTCCTTGAAGGTCATCTGCTCCTCGGGCACCCTGTTGATGTCGAAGGAGTACTCCATGCCGGGCGGGCGGCGCGCCCGCAGGTACTCCCGCAGGTTCCCCTTGGAAGCATATTCCACTATCACATACAAGGGGCCTTGGGGTGGAAAGAACCATGGGAAAAGCAAGGTTAGGCATCAGAGTGAAGTTCTCTTCTTCTTTTTTTTTTTTTTTTTTTTAATGTAAAAAAGCTTTTAGTGTGCTATAATAAATTAACCGAATCGATAAAATGGGAAAGCAGTAAGCTCCGTTTTAAAGGAAAATAAAAGGGTTGGATATGGGGAAGTGACTGCCTAAAGCTCCACAGTGGATTAATTAGTGCTTTAAAATATCTAAACCCTGCCCCAGTGCCTGCTCCTTTCAAACCACACCATGTACTGAAAAACAAATATTTTCAATCAAAAAATACCCTGAGATCTCCAACAAAAGGTAAGTTCTTCTTAAAAAAAAGTGCTTCTTTTTTTGGTTCAATTTCCAGAGTGGTTTGCCACTCTGCATCACTTTATGTGGTGTAATTAGCTTTTCCAGGAGTGAAAGTGCTCGTTTCAAATTTGTGGGGTGCAAGTTCTCCTAATGCAGGGCTGACAATTCAGAACAGCAGACATGGGTAAAGGCCCTGCAAAAGGTCATTTGTTCCTTACAGCAAGGGATTAGAGAGTTTTCATATGATATAGGACCCTTTCTCATATTAAGGCTGCAACTATAATGAGAAACAGAAGTTAAATATTGCTGTTAAGCTAAAGAAATACCTAAAAATCCTATCACGGCATGACTGCTTCCTTAAAACCTCTTGAAAAATTATGATTAATGAGACTTTCACAGACCTGTTGGAAAGTCCTGGTTTACTTTATTTTCTCTACTCACCATCCTGGGTACAGGCTCCAAGAAGATTGATGATATTTTTATGCTTCCCAATCATCTTCATCATCTCCATCTCTGACACCAGGTCAGACAGGTCTTTTTCTGTGGCATCATCTGAAGGAGACACAGGTTCAGTTCATATATTTTAGTGCCAGCCTGAGCTTCATCAGTTCACCAGTCGGTATAAAACACATGTGGCTCAAAATGCAGAATATGGGAATTGTTTTCCAGTTTACACTGCACATCATACATTATGTATTACTAAAAAACAGGCTCAGCCTTTTTGGTGGACTGACTAACTCTTCAGTGTTAATTTAAGAGGAAGCACAGTTAGATCAGACATAAAAAAGCTGTCCTTAGCTATCAAACCTCCAATAACACCTCTTCTCCTGCAAACTAACCTTACAATTAAATTCAAAATAAATAAGCACCAACCACCTGGACTGAAATCTACACAGGGACAGCCTCTGACATGAAATAAACTGAAAGCAGAGAGACCCACACGATGCTAATACATCTCCTGGCTCCCCAATCCTCGCTGCCCAAGATAAACAGGCTGTCAGGGGTGCAGATTTACAGGGGAACTGCTGGAGGCTGAGGTCAGCTATGTGCTCTTTGACCCAACTCACAATGATGACAGAGCTCAGATGCCACAAAGGAAAACTCTGTGCCTGAGAGCTGCCATATCAGCCCTTCTGATCCCTAATCACCCCATTTTCTTACCTTTCAACATCTTCACTGCCACGGTCACTGCCTCTTTTGGCCTGTCCTTGTCAATCCCCATGGCCTCAGCCATGACCACTTGCCCAAAGCAGCCTTCTCCCAGGGGTTTGCCCAGAGTCAGCCTGCAGGAGCAAAGAGCAGATCAGCACACAGCATCTGGTGCAGGGGTGCAGCCAGTGAAATTCCAGGGCTAAATATAAAAACCTTTCAACAACTTGCTGCAGCATGGGGCGTTTATCATATGGAACCAATAAGGGCGTTGGTTTTCATGCACACCAGGGTTTGTTTCCTCAGGGATGGTGGAGGGAGCATCTCAGAAAGGCACATCAGTCACTAAACCCAGCTTTGCAAGCTCTGCTCAAGGCTGCACTTGGTGGCTTGTGGGGAGATGCAGTGTGGAGAGGGGGCAGAGCTTCCAAAGAGCATCAGGGTGTGGCTGGAATTGGGGAGCAGGCAGCAACAGGCAAGCTTCCCCTGTCATTGTAACACCACTGATCATCTCTGCTTGCACACTGACCCCAGGAGATGAGAGTAAAGCTTCAGCCACAGAGGGTCCAGCACAGTTGCTTGGTTGCAGCTCTTTGCAGCCACAGAAGTCCTGGCTGGGGGGAGCAGAAGGTGCCTCCTGCCCGCAGAGCCCAGGCTCTGCTCAGAGAGGAGAAGCAGGGACTGGGACAAACAAACTGGGCTGTAATCACAGCACAACCATCAAACCCTCCCAAAAGCAGCAGGCACTAAGTGGGCTCTGCAGAATGCATTTTGTGGAGCATGTTCCTGGTTGCAAAACCTGCTCAGATCTAAGAGACAGAGAGATGTCGATCTCAGCTTCAGGAGGAGAAAGAGATTAAATAGAAAATAAATTTGAAAGCCTGTGTGCAAAATCTTTTTGATGCCAGCCTAGGTGCTTAAAGGCCAGAGCCAGGCTCCTTTACTTGCAAGAGTGGTGATGTGACATCCAGCAGCAGTGCTGTGGCAGGAATCAGGATGCTCACGAGTGTGATGCTGATAATGTTATCCAACATAGGGGCCAGACTCAGACAAGCATTTTTATAAACAAATTCTTAAGGACTTGACTTTCCATGGTCAGCAGGAGGATTTCACAGATATCACAGATGTAGGGACTCAAAAGCATGGACACCTGCCTTCCAGCATGAAGTGCAGGGAGAGGCTGTCACACCATCAGCAGAAATGTTAGATGAGGGCTGAGTGATTTGAAACCCTGCTTATCTGCCTGGACATGGGACAGAGGTGAGGTGGCTCCTCTGAGGGCAGCCAGCTCACCCTGCCACACATGGGCTCTGTCTAGGGCAGAATTCCTTGAGCTCTTTTGGATTGGTTTCTAAAGAAAATGCAAGTTTTTAAAAGGTGCAAAGACTGAAGGGCAGCACATGCTCTGCTGAGGTCACCCCGTGTTTTCTCCAGAACCAAAACTGAATTTAGGGTCTTGGCAAAGAGCAAACATTTGCATTGGAAACTGGTTAATTTATGTGCTATTGCCCTGCTAGGACCAAAGTAACAAACCCCTCATTGTGTGCCTGCTGCCCCCCAGCCTAATAAACTGCCTCTAAATAGCTTCCTTTCATTGCAAATCTGCTCCCCCTACATTTGTGCTGAACACTGGGTTTAAATGTTTAGCAACTCTAAAATTTTCCACATTTAGTGTATCCCCCCAGGCCATGGGCTGACAGCAGCACTCAGACTGGCCCCCACTGCTGGCCACAGTGCTGCAGGTGGCAATCACAGCCTTTTACTCCAGTTTGCAGCTAAACCAATCAAATAATTTCCAGAACAGTTATCAGAAAGGTCAGAATTACAGTTCATCTATTCAAAAGTTAGAACCTTGAACTTCCAAAGAGAACTGTCCCCAATAAAAGGGGTTATTTTCCCAAAGCCACCTAAAGACTTGTTAAAGCTAGCACTAATTCTGATAAATAATCATGGTTCTACCTGTGTTAACATTATCTCTCTTTTGCATGTCTTTTTTTTATATTAAGTAATATGGTTACAGTTTTAATTAGATTATCCAAAAGCTCATTTTGCATGTTAGTCAGCAGACTTTGAAGAAAATATTATGCAGCCACATGAATTTGAATATATCAAAATTCAGTATGTTCTGCTTGAAACCCAACCCTTTTAAACCACAGAAATTGCACGTACGTGCACCCAACATGCAAAATGTTCCCTTAATTTAAAAGAATCATCTCCATTAATATATGTCAATACAAACTCAACACCAAATCCTACCCAGAGACGTGACAGAAAGAAAAGATTGTCCAATAGCATAATTTAGATTTTCTCTGTTCCTACATATTGTATTACCTGGTTTTTTTAAATATTAGCCAATAAATAGTCAACTAAGAAACAAGGTTTAGTGTTCAGAGGTATTACTTGGGTAAATCACCACTGCCCTTGAACAGTGCTTGCATGTGGGTATTTTTCCCAGTCTGGATCACACTGAATTTTCCTAACTCATTTCCTAACAGAGGAGCTACATTTCAGCAGAGCATCTGAAAACCTGTGAGAAATCTGAAAATATAATCAGGACTGCAGGCAGAAGTTCTATTTAACTAAACTGATTTCAGACAATTGAATTGAATCTTGATCTTCAGAGCAGCTTCAGGTAAATGAGATTTTCTTTAAACCAGAGAAACCCTGGGAGACACGAGGAGAGACGTTTCCTCCTCCTGTGCAGTTTAAGGTTATTCAGACATGCCCAAGTGGTGTCAGAGGAAGCAAACCACGTACTTATCTCTTGGGAACTCCCACTTGGGGTCTTCTGGCAGCTCATACTCTGAGACCCCAGCCAGCATGGGGGCATCAGCAGTGGAGGAGAGGCGGGTGGTGATCCTCACCAGGGGGGTGTTGGAGTTCATGGAGGAGCTCGAGTCGGCCGACACCTGTGGTTGCAATGCAAGATGCAACAAGAAAAAAAAAGAGATGGAGATGTAATCTTGGCCCAAAATCTGAAAACCACCAGCAACTGATACCAAGCCAGCTCAGAACTTTGGTATTAGGAAGTGGCTGAATCTACAGTCTTGATTCTAGTGCTCTGTTCTCACATTTAGCCTCCTCTGTAAGAACAATACTCACTCCAATGGCTGCCAAGGCTGTCAGTCTGTCCCATAAATAAAAAACCACATAAGTTTTAAATTTATACCCTCAGAAGGTATTTTGTTTATCATATTAAGATTTTTGCAAATAATCTGGCAGGATTTACATCACTACCCTCAGTTATCCAAGTGGGCAGCTTATACCATGAGCAGGTGATCAATGAGCTCTCTTCTTCCACTCCTTGCTGTCCATGTCACCATGTGTTTTCCCAAAACAGCACACCCAGATGGGGCTCCATCTCTTCTCCCAAGAAAAAGCAACAGCACAAGAGTAAATGGCCTCCAGGGGAGGTTTGGGTTGGATATTAAGAACAGCTCCTTCAATGGATGGACTATCAGGCTGCCCAGGGCAGTGGCAGAGTCACCAACTCAGAGGGATTTAAAATATGTGTAGATGTAGCACGTGGGACATGATTTAGTGGTGGCCTTGGCAGGGCTTACACTTGGACTCAATGATCTTAAAGGTCTTTTCCAGCCTATATGATTCCAACATTTTCTGTTTTCCAAGTACTCAATACTGAAAGCATCAAAAAGCTATCACAACACTTCAGTTTTCAATTAACTACGTTCTTAGCTAAAGACTCTACAGGAAATGTGGGGAAGAGGTCCTAAAAATAACTCAGTATTGAAACTTTGCAGTGTGATTTCTCACCAGCCCTGATATCTTCCTTAGAGTACTAAAGGAATTTATTGATAAATGTTTTGAAAGAGGAGGCAGCTGCTCCATCCACGTAACAAAGTTTGTTTTCGTGTGAATCTTCTGTAAGGCTCTTTCCTCAAGCCTCCACAGGTCTCAGACTAAAAGATTTATCTTTTTAAAACCAGAGGTTAAGAGTGGAAAGAGGCTTCATAAGAAAAAAAAATGTTAAAGATTGCTATCAAAAATTAATCTTGGTAACCAGATTTGCAGCTGACAGATCTTTCCTGGTATCAGAAACAGCTCCTGCACAGAGGATGTGATATCCATGGAAAGAGAGAAAGAAACTGCACAAACACGTTTTCGTTAAAAAAAGAAAGGTGGACTCCACCTCATACATCCCACCATCATGAATGTTAATATTTCCTTTCAGCAAATATAAGTACCTAGCACATTCCTCTAGGAAAATAAATCCAGTTACCAGTTTGGGATACAAACAGAAAAGTGCTATTAGGGCAGACTATGGAGCTGTAAATAAATCAGTGAGTGAAACCTGGAGTCCTGAGAGAGAGATGCTGCCATGGACCAGACAGCAGGAGAACCAGGGCTGCAATCTCACCTGCTCTTTTCTTTTTTTTTTTCCACTACAGTTTGAAAATGATGCTTCATGACATGAACCAGCTCAGCACCAAGAATTGTGCAAATCTGTAAATCTTCAATGTGGCAGCTCTTCTGCCCCCAACCCTACTTTCCTGAATTCCACTTTTCTGTTATTTTTGCTTCCATTTTTTCATCTCTCACCACAAACCTATCAATACTCCATGAGCACATCCTCTGTATTTCCAAATTCTACTGACTATTCTCCAGTCATTCTACCAAGATCTTTATTCAAGTGTTGGTTCTTATATTCTTTATTAATTAACATTCCCTTTACTTCCATGCCTGTCTTTGCCATAACACTCATGATTTTCAAGGGATAGAAAGGCATAGAAGTGAAGCTACAAAATTTAGATACCTTAAGTATCAGAAATGGTCCAGAATTTTGGGTTCTGGAGTCTTGTTTTTGGGTTGTTTTTTTTTTTCATGAATACAATATTGTACTTGACACTGCCTGGATCTCTTCCAGAGTTTCATCTTTTCACTAGTTTTTACACTCACCATTCAGCAGCCTCAGCCTGAGTAAAGCCTATAAATATAAACTTGCAATACTCTGGTGATGCATTTTAAACACAGAGCTTAAATAGCAATAATGTATAGAAAAAAAAGCAAATTAAAGGCTCTGCCAGTTTCCCTTTTAACACCACTCCACGTGTTTACTTCACAGCAGAACTGTGTGATGGGCCAGAGATACTGGAGGTACCCAAAGTGCATTAACATGGATGGGAATGATGAGAAATCCAGAGGAACTGCTCCGTGGTTGGGAGAAGACAAATGGACTGGACTCCCAGGGAATATTCTCCTGATTGATTAACTGGAGCAGCACAAGGAGTTACAGGAGCTCAAGGGCTATAAAAATCTGCTCCAGAAAAGATGAAGCCAGCCCAGCCTGGCCTGTGGCTGGGGGAGATTTTCTGTTTTGAAATGGCCTCTCACCTTTCCTGCAATAAGAAAGAATTAACCTTTGATCTCCTCCCCCAGGCATCACTTTTTCACTACCTTAGAACCCACTATAAAAGACTGAGGAAAATCCTACCTATTCCAAGGTCAGTAGACATGGTCAGCTTTAATCTACATTTAAGTGGCAGCTTTCCATATGTTTTGGTTTTTTTTTCCCAGCTTGCCACGTGCAGCTCAGCTCTCCAACCCTCACCATGCAGGTTCACCTGATACAGGTGAATTAAACATTGTGGGGGTTCACTCATTGCCCTGACATTCTGTTTTAAGTGATGACACTGTACTAGGGAGGTATTTTGAGTGCTTAATTAAAGAAAGGAAGGTGAAAGTCAGCTTGAGCTGAGCAGAGCACTGAAAGAACCATGATGGTGCATGTTAACCTCAACAGGAAGGCAGAAAATATTCAGAAAATATTCCTTGTGTGCTTCCTTTGTGCTTTTAGCATGCCAGAAGTGAGAACAGCACCAGCCTCAAACAGACCTTTAGCTCCATATCTGCACTTGTGAAAAAAGAGAAAAAAAGTGGGGAAAAAAGCCCACTGCACCCAAACCTCACACATCAATGAGTGATTATATCCCTATTTTAACTCCATTTTCTTCCTCTGGCCAGCACCCTGTGTTTAATCAGCTCTCAGTTAATGCTCTGCAAGCATTTCTAAGCAGCAGAGCACTTAAAACAAACAAATCTTTGCTGGAATCTTCAAATGCCATGTGGCAAAATCAGCTGCAGAGCAGTGTGTAATTGTCTGTAATTGATTATGAAGGGTGTTTTCCTCCACTGATAATTCATACCATGTCCTGGAGCCCAGATCTGTCAGGTCTGGCACTCATGCTGGGACATTTTAGCAGGCATGCAGTGATTTCCTATAACTGTCAGCCTTTTTGAAGGCTCTGCTGTGAAAGTTAATTTGAAATCATATGCATATTTGTATATTATAATTAGTAAATAATGCTGTTAGCTGCTGGTAGAAACAGCCCATGTGAGTGACCAGGTGCAGGAAAATACAAGGTTAAATGCACTGCACAAAAGTGAGTAATCCTAATGTTAAGTGCTGACATTTAAAACACAAGCACCACCCCTCCATGAGAAGCACTCATTTGGAAACATTTCTACATAAAATAACATCCAATAAGTATCACTAGTGGTTTCCATACAGAAAAATCTAGGCATAAAGAAAAAAAGAAAATAAATACTTAAGGTGAATTCCATTCAACAATATCTTACTGACAGTTGTGCATTAATCTTTGTACTTCAGAGTCTATTCTTCTAAAAATTATCATTTTATTGCTCAATATTACAAGAAATACTGCATTATTTTCTTTTTTCCTGATCACTGTTCTTTTTTTTTTCTGCCATCATCATTTTGAATTATTGAACTACCATTTTGAACTATTCTGCTGGGTGAGCTCAAGTCTTGCTTTAAACCCATCAGTTCATCACAAATACACCCACAATATCTTTATGAAGGATTAGACTCCACAACAACAACAGACATGAATTAATGGGAGTATATTTTTAATACTGAGCATAAAAAGATCATTACTTTTTATTTAAGACACACACCATTTGACAGATTGACTGTGACAGCCCTAAAAAAAAACCTTTAGTGATGACAAACATTTGTACTTGACTTCAAGAAAGTCACAAGAGATGGGACTGTCTTTTTATCTGCCTCAATTATAATTTAGCTGTTAAAATAAAGGTTCTATAGAATAGATATTTTATTCTCAATCCCCCAAATTCTTCATCCCCTCCCTCTCAGGCTGGTACCTCCACACAGACCATGGTAACACTTAAACTGTTTTGATGAAAAGAGTAGCTGCCTGTTGGATTTCCCTGGAAAAACCTGAAAAGATCCTGGTGAGGATGAGGATTAGAGGGAGTGGGAACTGAGAATTCCTGACTTCACCCTGACCCTTCCTACAAATGTGAAAAAAATCACATTTTGGCAGGAAAAAAAATGCCTGTGTGTGAGGAATGATAAAATCCTGTGGCAGCTCAGGCTAAAGAGTGCAGGAGGATCCAAACCAAACCAAACCATATGTGACCCAGCAAGACTCTGCTCCTGCTTAGACAAGATGGCATCAGAGCTGTGCAAATGTCTCTCTGTGAACCAGGATTATTTTCCAACCCAGATCCTCAGGGACCCTGACCCAGCAGCAGAAGAGCTTTGAAAACAATATCAAGAATTTCCCAATCTGTGGCCTCATTTCTCTGGAATTCCAACAAATCCCATCACCCAGCCCTGGATCCCTGCCCCATTCTCCCAGCCTACCTGCCACGAGCATCTTGCTCCCTCCCACACACAGCACAAAGGAAGAATTTCTGTGATCCACAGAAAAATAAAAGTTTAGGGACAAAAGCCCACCAAGCTCAAATACAATCCTCTGAAATACAAATAAACTGAAACAAAAGTGAGCTTGGTGGCACAATAAAAAAGGGTTGAATGATCCAGAAACGCCCTTTAAATAAAACATCTGGATTATTTTTCAATTCTTCACTTGTGACAACAGCCCTGAAATCCAAATCCAGCTTTAAAAGATACAGAAACTAAAGAGCTGCTGCAGCCTCAGCACCCAGGAGATGATCACTGAAAAATTAAGGAATATTCACAAGTAAACCTTCAGGGACTGCTGGTCTCATCCTGCCTTTGCAAGCTGCCCAGTGAAATCATCCCACCAGAAATAGAGATTTCACAATGCTTACAGTAGATACATTTGCTTCCATGCAGACACAAAAGCAGAGAGACCTTCAATGAGCAACTGCCAACAAAACAGTACCAGGAACAATTGGGAGTAGTGGGATTTTTGCTTAGGGGTTGAAATAACATTTGCACTTTCAATATAAATCTTTTTCAAAAAAAGCATTCCCAGTTCTAAAAGCAAAATGCCATTTCAGCTAAAAAAATGTGAAAATACTGAAATAAATTGATAAAACCCAACGTGACAAACATGTTGTGAGACAGTTTTTTTCCTCTGTGAAAACAATAGCTTTGGAGAAGATCCATATTGCATCATTTAAGGATAAATAGCTAAGCTGAGGGCAGTGGTTGGCACTGCTGTCACACACAATGAAATAACACTTTTCTCCCCAAGGAACCATTTCCAGCTGACACAACTGAGCTCACACCAAACCCTAGGTATTTTTTATCCCATCAACTTATCTCTGAGTCATTAGGCTTTTATATTCAGGCAGAAATCTAACAAATGTCTCCTATCTAAGCAGCTGATATGTATCTTTCTGGCTAAGCACACAACATCTGAAAGGCTTCCTTTGTCCAGAAAGCTGCACAGATTTCTAGCCAGAGAGATGTGTGAATTGAGCTGAGGGCTTCTCATCACTCCTTCTGACACACTGAGTGAAAAGTTGCTCTTTGCCTTTACTTGAATAAGTAAAATCAGAAAATTATAAAATTAAAAAAAAAAAAAAGAAGAAAAAACAACCTAAAGTGACAAAGAAATTCAGAAAAAAATAAGAATTAATGTTTTTTTGCTCATAAGACAAACCAAATATCTTTCAGATTGAAAAAAGTTCAGGTGTCCCACCTCAAGATTCTGTAAAATACTGAATTCAAAGGAAGGTAGCTAAAGCATTCTACTCCCTGGTGTTCTTAACCAAGGAAATTCAGAAACCTTGACACAAGGGTCCAGAAAAATGTAATGCTGTTCAGAATCTCCCACTCTGAGTGCCCATGCATCTCATTTCAAACACTTACCCACACTGAAGAACCTTTTTTAAGGTACATGTGTTACTCTGGCAGTGACAATATTCTGGACAGGCTGTAAAAACAAATCTGCAGAAATCCTGCACCGCTGACTTGTGGTGCAGATGGACACAAAGTGAACCCTCCTATCCCAATTCCCTGGCCAGAGCCTGGATCCAAACCCCCTAGACAGCAATTTTTTGGCTGCTGGGGTGAACCACAGGTTCCAACATCTCCATCCTGCAGGGCTGAAACCTGGGTGTGCAGAGGTCTGGCCTCAAGACCTAGTGCAAGCAAATCAAAACCTATTAAACTCCAGCTTCTAAAAGCACCACAGGTCCTTCAGGAGAGGACAGTGTGTGGGAATGGAGGCTGTTCTGGCAAGTGGTGGCCTGAATAAAGCCAAAGTCCTGTTACTTGTTCAGCTTGTTTGTTGCTCATGGCATTGCCCTCTCCAGAAATGCTCATTGCCAGCCACAATTGTAAAATAGATTTCATGTGATGCTGTTGTGTGCATTGTAAATCTGGCACTTGTTTTTGTTTCTTGCTCAAAAGCATCATTATCTTAATCAAGCTGTCCTAGATCTGATATAGTATCTCCCCTATTTTTACTTTATTACTGTCTTTTTTCTATTTTGGGGTGTTTTCTGGATGCCTGGCTATGAAACTCCCTCCCCTCAGTCTTCAAAAGTCTTCCTGAAAAATACCTCTCTGCATCTGGTACCTAGTTACCACAATAACAATCACCTTAGAAACACCATAAATATACAATTAAATAGGATTCTGCTCCAGAGCCCATTAAGGCAGTAACATTTTCTCCATCAACTCCAACAAGCCATGGGATCAGGCCCCAAAATACCTGAAATAGATTTTTTTTTTCCCCCCCATCTACAGAGTGCTAACACAGAACATATTTCAGTTTTTCCATTTCTCCCTTCCCTAACAGCCCTGCCCTGCTTTCCTGATTTAACACATCACTGTGCAAAGATGTTTTCTCCATCCCACCCCTCCCGCAATCCGCTTTAATTCATTAATCTCATTTCCCTTTCCAAAACCCTCAGCAGAAGGGTGTGCTGGCTTAGTTGGATGGGTGAAAAAAAAATTTTTTTGAGACTCTTTATCTACTTTCTGTTACCTGTCTGCGCAGGGGGATTCTCTTGGTGAGCTTGTGGACGGCGGGCTGGCTGCTGAAATCCGGCTTCTTGGTGGTGTTCTTCATGCGGCACACGACCACTGTCAGCACCATGCAGGCAATCAGGAACACCCCTATGCAGTAAATTGCTATTTCCAGGTAGTCTGGAGAGGTTGGGTATTCCTTCTCTTTCTCAGGAGCTGGATGGGAAGGTTTTAGGAGGGAACAATCACGGCACAGGGTTAGCACGCAGAACAGGCACAGCACTCGGAGCAAGCAATGGTAAAATAGAACCAGGTCTGGTGTGATATTCAGAACACTGAATGTTTTGGCCATCTTGTAATCTGAGAGTAATTCCTTTTTCCAGATTACTGCTTTGATTTCTCAGTTTGTACTGAGTGTGAGCTTGTGCATCTATGTATACATACACAACCATATACACATCTGCCTAGGTAGGTACATACATACACATTGAAATATTGCATCAAGGATCATTTTAGAGGGAAGAAAAAATTGTTCCAACTAGGCTCAGGTTCATTTTGTTACTTGAGTCAAACTTTAGAAGCACTGCAATTCTTGTGAACCACACAAAAGTACATCTAAAGGTAAAACTGTGAATTAGCTAGCCTGAATGAAAAGTGTCTAAATTTGGAAATAAATGTTTGGGCTTGAGTCTGCCTGTTTATTCAAAATTTTCGGTAGGATCTTAAAATACGGAGGGAAGGGAGGATTAATCAGTCCCCCATCACGTCTATAAAATCAGCTCAGGGGTTTCAAAAGGTTTTCAAGGACCTGGCTGTCCAGCTGCTTAACCAGCTGTGCTTCATGCTGGGTGCCCAACTCTCCTGAGGGCCTTTGAGGAGCCCAGAACTGGACTAAAAAGCACAATTGAAGTGAAAAACTGATTGCTAGCAACACGTTAATTAACAAGCCCTCTTCTGTGAGGACTGTGGTCTTTCAAGCAACTTCATCAGTGGTTATGAGATTAGATTTTGGAGGGAGTGGTTCTACAGAGCTGTTGCTCTGATTGAAACCATTTTGAAGCTACCTTCAAGACAGTTACATGTGCAAACAGTGTCCCTAATCCCTTATCTGGGATTCACCCCCCGGGTAAACAGCATTCCACAGCCATCAGCAGTCACTCTGCAAGCAATGCAGGCTTCAAGCTGAAATTTACTTGTGCCTTTCCAGGCTAATAAAAATACTTTGTTCAAGAAAATTGGTTAAAAAAAGAGAAAAAAATGCTGTTCAAGCACTTGCAAAATGCAAACACTGCCAGCAGAAGCAAGCTCTACACAAGCACTGCTCTGCCTGCTTGGTGACACCTCACAGGCTCAGAGTGAGATTGAATAAAGCTGCCTTGTTTGAATAACTATTCAAATATATTGAAATATATTTATTTCAATAAAAGGTAAGGAATTATCTGCAGACAGTGGGAAGGTTTAACTCCCACACTGTGAACCTCAGCAAGACGCACATGCAAGTTTTGTACCTCTCACTTAGGATTAACAATTAATAAATGTTAAGCACAAGATGACCCAGCAAACCTCAGGTGGTTCATGTTTTTTCCAAAGGAACTCCTGAGGCAGCTGCCAACAGTTATAAATGAGACAATTTGACTAAAGTCAAAACCAACTACAGTTACGTCTTCTAACAGCTGATAATAATTTTCAGGCAATAAAGCACATTGATGTTTGTTTCTTTTAAGGACAGAAACATCATCAACCCCAGAACAGCAAGACATGCTTTGCAGTAAAAGCAAATGACTACTTGTTCCCTTAGAGCATGCAATGCTTAAAGATGCACGGAGCTGATTCCCAAGATATGGAAGGCACTGCTTCTGTACATGATCCTCTGGCATTGAAATTGGAATTTCCATGAGAGATCTGCATGATAGGTAAAAGTGAATTGAAGCACACTGAACTGCTCAGGTATTTTAATGAGCCAGTACATAACTATAGCCAAATTATTTCCGAATTTTGTAACAAACTGAATTCTATCCTCTTGAAAAAGTTTACAATGATTCACAGGCTGATTTTCAGTTGTCTCATTGAAGTGCTAAGGAAATGCAGCTCCTTAGCATTTCTGATGATGTAAAACCATTTCAATTCAGTGCAATAGCCACACACTCTACTCCCCTTTTTATTGTTGCTGTTTGGTTTTTGGAGTTGCAAATACATGACAGAACAACTCACTGGCTTGAGACAACTGCGCTTAGAAGCCAAAATCATTGTAAAAGTCCT
Source organism: Muscicapa striata striata (assembly GCA_030060385.1). NCBI lineage: Eukaryota > Metazoa > Chordata > Aves > Passeriformes > Muscicapidae > Muscicapa > Muscicapa striata. The sequence goes on from JAREIS010000171.1 coordinate 1,726,278, forward strand.
TTTTTGGTTTTTTTTTGAGACAGAAGCTGTGCTAATTCTGCAGCAATCAACAAGGGGAGGGGGGGAAAAACAAAAGAGGAAAAACCACAGAAAGAGAGCAGTGTATACCTGGCAGAACTGTCAACCATGCAGTGTGAAAGGATATCCCAATAGAATTACCCGCCAAGCATGTATACTCCCCAGCATCCTCAAAAGTTACATTCCGTATATAGAGAACCTCAATCTCTTTGTCCGTGGTGTTAACACCGGCAGCCTAAAAAAAAACAAGAGGGAAGCAAGAGAAAAAGCTAGACACTGAGAGAATTGTTGTGGATAGGGAGATGGAGCCATGGGGCTTTGCACTTGGTAAAGGCAGAGGTGGAGAGATGCAAAGCTCCTTCCCCATCCACAATCCCTCATCCAAAAGGCGTTTGCCAACAGGTCCCAGCTCACCTCAGAAAGTAATCAACACCCTTCACCAGACCTAAACTCACCACCTAAACATGCATGCAATCAAAAGACATGGAAAAATTCACCCACAAATCTTTTTTTTTTTTTTTCCTTCTTCTTCTTTTATAACAAAAGAAGGTTGAAAAAAAAACAAAGAGAAAACAAAGCAGGACAGAATGTGGGATCCTTCACTTGTAGATACCTGTTTCAGAGGAAAGAATTTACCATAAAAAGCATACTCTAAGATTATTTAAAAATAGGGGTAAATTCTGCTCCAAAAGACAACTCAGCAGCTGTCTCAGACTGTGTATGACCCTTGCATCACCCACTACACTACACTTTTGAGTAGTAACTACTACTGTACATTGTGAAAAGTTACCAAATCTCATTTAAATATCAAATCTGATAATATTTGGTGGTTTGCTTAGAAGTACAGTGGGAAGTATCCCAACTCTCACTCAAAAACCAGAGATCTTGATCAGCTGTGGCTGTCACAGGTGGGAGAGAAAAGACTTCAAAGGTCTGAGAACCAGGAGATAGAAATAAAATATATTTTTCTACATCTTAAAAGGTTGAGGGGAACAAAACTCTGCAAGTTTTGCATTTTTAACTGGTCATCTTGCAGACTTGTTGTCTTGACATTGTGCACCAACCCAAGTATCAGTGATTATCCAAACTCTTATAAATGGAGTAAATCTCAGGAAGATGGAACTTCCCAGCTGCCCCAAGATGGGCATCAGGACATCAAGGCCTCAGTGATGGAGGTTAAGAGAAATTAACGTTTGCTACTTTTGATCTCTGTTCCATTCAAAAATGTTACTTTGAAATACATCATCAGGGAATAAATACCTTTTAATTGGACCACTTTGAAGCAAATTTAGTTGTGGGCTGTAGTCACACAGTTGCCTGTCTTTATTGTTACTGCTGAGTAAAACTCAGTAACGGGTGAGGAGGACCTGGAAAAACCCTCCCACCTGCACAGCCACTGGTGAGGTGGGAAGTTATAAGTGACTAAACTGGCCTGACTTATGCTCCAGTGGGTATTTATGTGAACAGGTCATATATACACACACCTATGTGTATATATAAATACACACTACTGGGTTGTAATTACATTGTTCAGTGAGTACCCCCTGTGTGAACTGCAGAGTGTGCAGAATGAATGACAGAACTGGGGACACACACACAGACACAAAGACACCAAAGAGAGAAAAAAGATCAGCACCAGAAACCAAAGCAGTGCTTCTGGTACACAGAGAATATTGTGGGAATTTTTCCATGGCTGCTGGTGCAACAGCAGCTGCATCACCAAAGGAGGATTACACAAATACCACCAAGGCCAGAGAGGATCCTACAAGCTGCCTGCAGTCTCCCAAAGCACCATTTTGTCCAGCTTGCTTTAAAAAACATTGTTACCTTGTGCACTTGGCAGAACAGAGAGCCAGGCAGACTGGTTGGCCTCCCCTATATAATTGGAGACCTTACAAATATATTCTCCAGCGTCCGCCTCTGTCACATTGTACAGTGTCAGCACTTCAGCATTGGAACTATTTATCCCCGAGTGCTAGAATAGACCAATAACACAGGAGAACAAGGTCACTGCTGCCCAGAATGGACACCAATCTGTCTATGGTCCCACCACCAACATGTCACCAGAACATTCCACACCAGTCTCTAAACATTGAAGGGTTTGGGGTTGGAAGTTGTTGTTTTTTTTTTTTTCCTTTTGGTTGTTGTTGTTTGGTTCTCTTACATCCGAAGCATCACACGAGGAGTTAGAAAACAGCAGTGTGGGGAAAAAAATCCACCTAGGCAGGTACTGCATGGGACAAGCAGGTACAGAGCTGGCTGTCCTGCCTGTAAGAGTTTTGGTAATGCCACCCAGCTGGGAAAACTCCAGTTTCCCTGGTCAGGCTTGCTCCAAACTGGCAGGATTGACAGTATCAATACACTGCTCCAAACCAGACATCTCTGCAGGCTCAGCATCCAGACAGCCCAGTCCTCCAGCAAGATTTTGGCAACATCTGCCGTGTTACTTTGAAATCAAGAGGCTGAAGAAACATGAAAGAAATGGGGTAGATTGTCCCAGGTATGTTTTGGATGCTTTGAACCCATACAAAAATGTCAATGATGTTCTTTAGAAGGATTTTAAATTTTCTCTGAACGAGTCACGCCTGAAACATTCAGATATAAAAGACTTTTTATGGAAGTAAAAAGGAGCAAAACAGTGTCTAGAAGCTGCCTAGTTAGCATTCAGACAAGCAAATGTTTATCTAACTCATCATTTCATTTGTAACATAAACATCTCCACTCTCAAAACAAGTTCAGACCTTGAAATCCTTGGATTCACACCAAATAAATTTAGAGCCACGCTCCAAAGAAGGCATCACCACTGCCTGCATCTGTCGCTGGATACTGCTGGGAACCAGGGGAAAAGCAGCCTTGAAGCCTTGCCTTTCTCAGCCTTCACAAGGATAAGAAATTATAACAATGATTATGCACCTGCAGGGTGCGTGAGAGCCGTGTGAGTGTCTGGCGATATTTGCACAAAGCATCTTTTCAAAGAGGTGTTGCCTTCTTGGACCAATGAGTCTTTTCTATTCTGTTTTGCACGAACTACCCTATATAAGTGCAGTGTTTCTTTAAATAAAGCTCTCTTGCTACTCCACTACACGAGGAACTATGTTCCATTATCCTTTTTGCTCTCTTATAGCCCAAAACACAGCAGGCACCCGCGAAGCCTCACCTTTAAAACCTGCAGATAGGGCAGCCCATCCGGCCCGTACTTGCTGCCGTTCCTCTCCACGTGCTTGATCCACTGGATGTGGGGCTGGGCATCGCTGTAGACCTTGCAGACAAACTCAGCATCCCCCCCGACCACGGCCGAGGCGTTGGCGGGGAGCCCCGCCTGCAGGATGGGCCGGTGCGGGGAGCGCTCTGCAGCGGGACACGGGCACGCAGGGAGAAACAGAGATGCACAAATGAGCAGGGCTGCCAAGAAAACTGCAAGTGAGCGCCAGCCAAAAAGCCCTGTGAGCCTGTTGGCTGACTCCTGCCAAATAACGCCGCGGCCAAGGCGTGGAACAAAACCTGCAGTTCAAAGGAGACGGCTCGACGCTACACTTGTAATTTAAAGAATAGCCTTTTAGGGGGAGGGGGGAAGCCCTGCTTAAACACTTTACTCATTTTCCATGGCTTAACTCAGCCCTAATTAGGTAAAATATCTCCTTTTGTTGTTTTTTTTAAGCTACCATAATAAAGTTACCTCTGAGCTCTAAAATATCTTGGTTTGACTAGACCTCCACACATTAAGAAGAAATATTACTGATTAATTTTTAAACATATTAAAATAAACCAAATAGAAATTCTCAGAAGTAGCAGCAGCGTAGTAGTAGTTTCTCAAAAAGTAGTAGCAGCAGGATGCACAAACCAGGCAGCTCGACCTCCTAAAATGCTCTAATCAGTGCCACCACCACCAGTGCTCTCTGCTTCACCCAGCAGAAACTGCTTCATTCTCATTCCCACCAAGACACAAGGAAATACAGAGTTCTCTGCAAAGCTGAAGTGTATTTAATGGGAGCCAATTCAGCTTCTAATCTATGCCCATGCATAAGCATTTCTCACACGTTTTCAGTCAACCTCTCATGGGGAGCAGCTGAGGGAATTGGGGTTGTTTAGCCTGGAGAAAAGGAGGCTCAGGAGGAACCTTCTCACTCTCTACAACTCCCTGACAGGAGGTTTTAGCCAGGTGGGAGTCATGCTCTTCTCACAGGTGACAAGTGACAGGAGGAGAGGAAATGGCCTCAGGTTGTGCCAGGGGAGGTTTAGTTGTATATCAGGGAAAAATCCCTCTCCAAAAGGGCTGCCCAGCTTTGGAACAGGCTGCCCAGGGAGGGCATCTAAAATTCATGTGTGTAGATGTGACACCTGGGGGCGTGGTTTATTGGTGGCCTTGGCAGTGCTGGGTTAATGGTTGGACTCAATGATTTTAGAGGGCTTTTCCAACCTAAACAATTCTATGAATGAGAAGTGAAATGCTCACTGGCCATCCCCACCCTCAGCTCTCTGTTCTCTCCTGCTCCAGGAATTCTTTCAAAGACAACTAAAAAATAGCAGTCCTAAATATTTATTTTTGGAGGCTATATACTGTAAAAGCTCTGACATTACAAGCCAAATCAGCTGAATTTCAAACCAAGCGTTCCTTCTTAAACATACTTGTCTCCAATAAATTGTTTCACAAGCAAACATTGTGAGTATAATAGCAAATAATGATGCCATTGAACAATGGGATCTTTTATACACTCCAATACATTTGGCATGCAGCAAACATCTACTGGGAATTCATTCACTGAGGCTATGCTGGCAGTACACTACAAAGCAGCAGTCTTATTTTACTTGTGGCAAAAGTGCATTTGCATTGCAGTTACTAAATTATTCCATGGCTATGTGTGTCATTTTCAAAGATCTAGGAACAGTTTCATATTTTTTAATTTGTAAATTGCAATAGAACATATAAATTATTATTTTACAGTTCTGGAGAGAACTTTTAGTTTCTCACCTTATACTAAATAAGCTCTAATTCCATCTCCCTTATTCCTTCATTTGGGTACAAAACAGCAAGCAAAAATCTCTCTTTAATAGAAACCTTACACCATCTTCCAAAACTTATTACAGCTGCCCTCGGTATAAAATGAAACCTTAGAGAATGTTATTTAAAATGTTTTTTAGAAGTCAGTAGGCCTCATGTTTCATTTCTCCACATCAGGGTTTGATTTCCTTTGTGACCTTATTCTCTGCCCTTTAACAAACCAGAGAATGAGGCCTGAAATATCTTGGAAAAGTTCCTACTATGCCAGCATCCACACACGAGATGTGTTTAGTTTATCACGATAGCCATCAATGATTTAATCTTTTATTGATGACTGTCAAGCATTTCCTCTACCAAAAAAAGAGGAGGCAAAGCAAAAAAGTAAAAGCAGAGTTCTCACACTCTTGGTCCCCAATTTCATTTAAAAAAATTAGTTTGTGCATGGATGGGTATATATGTATGGCTGTTTGTGAAATTTCTTTTCTAAGGGCAAATGTGTTAAAAATAAACTTTGGTTGCCCTCCCACACATTATCAGTGTTCACCAACTCCTTCACTTCAGCAGAGGGGAGCAGACCTGTGCCCAAGCAGGCAAACAGCACAGGAGAACAAAACCATCACCATGCAAATCCAGCAGGGCTCCATGGCAAACCCAGTCCACAGAGCACACAAAATACACTCAGGACTGGGGAAAATAACTACAAAGAAACTTCCACTAATTACCAATGACCAAGCTTAATTTTGTACAGCACATTTTCTTGGAAATACGCATTTCAGGATATTATCCAAAAAAATCATGAGGTTATCCTACTTCTCTGCAAACTCACACACATCTAAGGACTCTATTAAGCACAGGTACTGTCAAAGCCATATCCATAAATCTCACATCACTATTCAGCATTTAAAATACAAGCTGTACATTTGTAAGCAGATATCATCACTCAAACCACTAGCTGCACTAATATTAAATGGAAACAGTGTGTTCCTTTTTATTGAACATCAGCAAAGGAGTCAAAGTTGCCTTTAAAAAATCTTAAAGGCTGGTGAAAGTGATACTATCATTCCCTAATAATTATAATCAGGATCATCACTAAATCATAGTGACCATATACATCTCTAGTTATTTATACAATATTTTCATACAAAACAAGCTGGCAGCAAATCTTATAGCTCTGGAGCCTGATTTCACTATTCCTCCTGCTCATTAATATTGAAGAACCACCTTGAGAAATAAATCTTTGCTGCTTGAACACTGAAATTTCAGTTTTACAACCTCACTGCTGACACAATTTGTTATAAAATCAAGTCAAAAGCATATGCTCTAATACAGAAAATCACCCCAACATGCTTCATGCTGCATCCCACCCTAAGAGACAGACACCAGTTTAGATACAGAACCAACATCATCCCCTTCTGAGAAATCAGTTATCTAAAGACAGTCAAAATGATTGCTCACATGAGGAATATCAGATTCAAGGCCACAAGAACCTAAATTTTACACCACCATAAAAGTGTCCAGGGCTTGAGCATTTCTGCTCCCTTATCTGTGGACAAACAGTCACTATCTGAAGGGATGACTGACAAAGAGACCTTGCCCAAAAGGCTTAGAGGAAACTCATTTATCCTGTTAATGTTAAAGCTTCAAAATACCTCCCTCTGAGAGATAAAACTACAAAGATTCCAGGAAAGATGGAAAATTCCAAGTTCCACAAAAACTGCCACAATGGAAGGAGCTCCCCAGGAAGTTCCAAGCACTGCAGAACCCCTAGAGATGGTGGGAGCCTGTCCTGCCACTGGAAATGACTATAGGAGTTTACACACCTCACCAGGAATCCTGAGAGCTGGCTCTTTGAGGAATTTAAGCCCTCAGAGGATTCCTACAAAAGGGCCTCATCTCTCCCCCATTCTTGGCTTTATTTCATATATATATACATATATATATATATATTTTTTTTTTTTTCCCTGGGGAAAGGAGAGAGGAGAGAAAGAGGGAAGTGATGCTTCAAGGTGAAGATGCCCCAACTCTCACAGCCAAAGGAGAGCAGAAAACACAAGCCACCATCACTCCAGCCCTGGAGCAGGATGGAGCAGCCATGGGGAGGGAGGATGCTCCATGGGGAGAGGTAGGGCAGGAATTGCTGCTGCCAGAGCCAGTGGAGAGGGACTGTGGCTGGGAGAGTGGCACTGCTGCCACCAGAGAGCCTTGGCAGGGACAGCAGACAGCAGCCCCGGAAAGGAGGGAGCTCCAAAACCTTGGCCAGGCCAAATCTCCTTAGCAACCTGGCTGGGAAGAGCTCTGGGAATTGTCTCTCCAAGCCTCCCTGTCACCCCAGCACACACAGCTCAGGACCTTTCAGGGCAGCTAAAAGCCAGAACCAAAGCCCATTGTAGTCAGGGGGAAAACTCACATGGAATTCAATGGGCTTTGCAAAAGGCATCCGATCCATTGAGAAAAAAGAAAATGGAAACTACTCTTATTTTCTGCTTTTGGATGTGCTTGTTTCCTCTCCTTGCAAATGTGGGATTCAAGTGTGAGCTAGAAAAATAAAGGCTTAATAACAAATGCAAGACCAAGCATGAGTTCTGGGGACAATGCAGAGATCCTCAATTAAGGGGGGAGGAGAGGGAGGGAAAAATTACCTAATTTTTAGCTAGACACATTTCTCAGAGCCTTTAATTGCAGTTTGGAAATGTTACTGACTTCTAAGGACTCATCTTGACAGCTGCCACTGAGCAGCTACAGAGGGATCCCTCAAATGATGGCTCTGAGCACCAGCTCTGCATCAACAGCCCCTGGTGGAGCTTCTGTGCTTCAGTCATCACTAAATGAGAAATGAGGAAGTTCCAGCTGTCACTGCATTGACTGCAAACACAGACCTGCCATACCCTCCTCTCCCCTTGCCCTGGTCAGCACAACACCCCCAGCTCTAGTTGATTATTTTGCCTGACTCCAAGCTGGGGCAATATTCAGCAGCAGCCTGGACATTGCCTGGAGAAAACACTCTCCACTCCCAACCACCTTCCTTCAGATCTGCAACATCTGGTACTTTGGAAGATGCTAATTATGCTGTAAATTATGGGTCTCAAAAGCATCCTACAGCAATTTAGGCCAGACTGTAATCACAGCCTCTTGCACTGTCTTTGGCCTCACATTGTAAACCTGCAAGATTGACTTGCAAGCCTTAAAAAAATTCACCACAGCCTTTTCATGAGATATTCCTCCCCTGTGCTTTATCTACACCAAGGAGCAGCACTTCCCCACCATTTCCACAGAGCCATCTACCCAAGCCAGGGGATGTCAGCAGGGTCTGGGAGCAGCACTGCTGATGGAGGAGCAGAGCCCTGTCCCTGAATGAGCAGCACATCACACCTGGGCAGCCCCTTGGGAGACACTAGAGATGGATGTCAAACCACCTGGCACATCCCTTGTGCCACCAAGTGACACACAGACCTCACAGAGCCCTCTCCAGCAGTGTCACCCATCTCTGGGACACTCAGAGCCTTGTCCAGCAGTGTCACCCCTCTCTGGGACACTCAGAGCCTTGTCCAGCAGTGTCACCCATCTCTGGGACACCCAGAGCCTTGTCCAGCAGTGTCACCCATCTCTGGGACACCCAGAGCCCTCTCCAGGACACCCAGAGCCCTCTCCAGCAGTGTCACCCATCTCTGAAACAGCCAGAGCCTTGTCCAGCAGTGTCACCACTCTCTGGGACACCCATCCATTTGTGCTAAACATCAACCATTAAAAGAAAGGTTATAAGATTATCAAACCTTTACTGTTCAGGGAGCAATGAGTTTCAGGTTTGTCTCCTGTGCTAGCTGGCTGCCAAGGAACCAGTTTGGATAAACACAAGGATTGCCATCCTCCATCAAAGGTCCCACCTACACTCAGAAAAGCACTCAGAGGCTGAATCCATTATTGTTCTCTGAATTAGGTGAGTTCCAGGGACAGCTCCAGCATGAGGAATTGCATCTCGGGTTTCTCTGTAAATCCAGCATTATCCAAGTTGCTACAAAGGACCCTGTTTGGAGCTACCCTTGCACTCCACACCCCAAAGTGGAGACGTGCAGGAAGGGCCCAACCAAAGAGATGCCAGCCCCCAGATGGCAGGAGGAATTTCCTTCAAGGAAATTTCCTTCAAGCTCCTTCAAGGGAGCTCTTTACACATGGGCTAAGCCAAACCTTCACTACCTCTCCCCAGCACAAAGGCATGGTTAGGGGAGCCTGTGCTCTCTGAAATCCTGGAAGCAGAGCACTCCCAACCCCTCTGATTGCTCTGTGGCATGGAGCAGGAAGGTTGAGCTGGCTGCTCTTTCAGAAGATCAGAAAGAGCCAAGCAGGTGGAGGCAGAACATCTCCACCAGTGAATGTCACAAGTCTGTGAGGCAGGAGCTGAGCAGCCTCCACCAGCTGCACGTCAGTTTGGGTTTCTCTCTGCACAAGATGAAGCACTGCATGCTGTTTATGGCCAATTCAGAAGTGCTGCTGAACTGTCATGTTCTATTTAAACAGACATACATACACACAAACCCCTCCAATCATCCCTTCCTGGGTAATTTACACACGCCAAGGTAGAGCCCACAGCAAGTCAGGGATGATGCTCTCTTCCCAAACTCTGTAAAATCCACAAGATGCTTGAAGGCTGGAAGGATTAACATCACTGTCATAAGCCAGTAAGAGATAAAGACCATTCCTGGCAAGAACACTTGATAAAGAACAGGAGCCTCTCAGGCAGACTTGCAGAACAGCTTATGGATCAGACCAGCATTACCAGTGCTGATGATATCACACCTCACAAATTTTGGCATCTTTTAACCAGCAGGCATTAGCCAACAAATGGTTCATGCAACTCCATGTTCCAGTACAGCAGGAGTCTGCATGTGCAGCATTTCCTACTGGAAGAAATCATTTTGGTGGCCAAAGCTCCAAGGGGCATTGCTGCAGTTGGAGCTCCAGGGAATCTGGCACAGAGACCTGGGACCAGCCTCCATCACCATTCCCTAATCTCTCTTTGTCCTTTAATTTAGAAGCCTTTTACACAAATCTGAGACACTTCTTGCTGCTGTTGTGCCTCTCACTCCATCCTTGCCAACAACTGTGTCCCACCACCCAGCTCTGCTCTGGTTTTTGGGCAGTACCAGCAGGCAGCACAGAGCAGGACAGCAGGGAACCAGACTCCAAATATCCCTGCTGTCACTGAATACTTTCACAAGAAGTTAAACATTTGAACACTATTAAAGAATTTTAATGCTAAAGAATAAAGTTCTGTCACATATATCAAAGCAGACCCATTTGTTACCCACAGCAAAGCCTCTGCCACTCCATCCAACCTCCTTGAGACACTCAGGCCCTTCTACTCACCCAAGGCCAGCTGAGTAAGAGGCAGTGCCTTTTAAAAATCCTTACAGAAGTTAAGCAGCTGTATTCAAACTCTTTGTCCTTGGCTCCACCACCTTCACCTCTAATTTTAAGTAATGGCACTGTTTTCCAAGCAGGTGAAGCTCCCACTGATGTTATCCCATCTGTCTCCTTGGATAGCTCTGCAGCAGAGCTTCAGCTCTCTGTCCTGTCTGCATTTTAGCTAAAAATCCATCTCTGCACACCTTTACAGCAGAGGTGCATCTGCACACCTCTTCCTCACAGGGCAGCAAGATGGGGAAAAGACAGCAAGCAAGACTGACCTATTTGGCTTGATACAAAGCCTATTGATGTCAATGAAAGCAGTACCAAAAAAAAAAATCAGAATTGGAACTAATTAAAAGCTGTCCTTTCAAATCACACATATATCTGAGGGTTAAAAGAGACAGGAACATCCAGCAAGCCTGAGGCTAAGGCAGGAAACATGAATGCTCTTGTTTTAAAACATGAAATTATCAACAGGGTTTTAAGACCAGTTTGTCCTTAAAAGCAAAGCCCTATTGTCAGGCTGACAGCGTGGGTTTCATCAGCCCCAAGGAGCAGAAAAAGTCATAGCAGCCAGAGTTGTACAACACTAATCTTGGAGCTCCCTTGCAGTGTCTCTCACACAGTGCATGCATAAGCAAATGCTTCATACATGTCTGAACAAAGGGTGGAGAGGCCTTATTTTAGTGTGAAAAAATTATGGGAAACAGAACAATGAGAGGCTACAATTTTCATTGATATTCTTTTCAGTGTACCCTAAAAGAAAAAGGCTACAAGAGAATATGAAAAACAGCTTGTGACTTCTCACAGACAAGTGGTAAAATTTTATTGTTCTGGCTGTTCCCAGAGACTGCATTAATTTTTACACCCAGAGATATCATCCTTTGTACTGTGCACAGCTCCCAGCACTCAGCTGCTGTATAATAACCAGAGACAATGCTGGGTCCAGCATCACTGGAATGGGCTCTCCAGCAGCTCTGCCAAAGGTTTACTGCATGCCTGGCAAACAGCATCCCTCCCACAGGGATGATGTCCTCTCCCAGCTGCAGTGCCTTTAACTCACCAGTGCACCCAGTGATGCCATAAAGCACACAGGGGGAGTTTTTTATTTCTGCTGCTATTGTGACCCAACTACATATTTCTGATCAGCCAAATTTCCTTCCCTGAAAACAGCTCTGCCTTTAAAGTAAAATGGAAAAGATTATGTAAAGCTTTAAAAGCACTCCTTACATTTCTATGTTCTCCCCCTTTTTTCTTACACAGCACACTTGCTCCATTGAGCAATGCAGGTGTGAAATTATTGGAAGCACTGTGGAATTCACCCTTCCCCAGCTCCCTGCCAGACACAGCCAAGCAGCAGCTGACTGCCCATACTGACTGTGCAGGTCTCAGGGCAGAAAAGAAGCTCCAGCACCCAGAATTTCAGGGCTGGACAGTCCTGGCTCAGCCTCATGACATGTCTGTGTCAGCCCTTTGGGCTCCTCTTCCCTGGGGATGAAGTTTGGAGACATCCCTCCATCAGCACCACATTGCATTCAGCAACACATAATCCACTCTTCTGAAAAAAAGCTGGCCCAGATGCTGAAGACTGCTCATGGGAAGACCCTGATTATACACATTTGCCATTGTATTTCCAGTAATTTGGGTAAATCCAAGTAAATTTCACAAGATGCTACAGCTTTCACAGCCTGGCCACGCTTGGACACAAACTTGGTGCTCCAGAACTACAAAGCTGACTTGTTATTTTTACAACTCTTGTCCTGGCTCTGGCTGGGATAGGTAATTTTGTTCCTAGCACTGGTACAGTGCCCTGTCTGCATTAAGGATGAGAATAATGTTGAGAACACACTGATGGTTTGGTTATTGCTGTGCAGCTCTCACACCCAGTCAAGGACCTGTCAGCTCCTTGTGCTGCCCTGCCAGGGGGAATATTGGGGGGCACAAGGACCTGGGGGGGACACAGCCAAGACAGCTGACCCCAGCTGACCAAAGAGATATTCCAGAGCAAATACTCAGGGTATAAATTGTGGGGAAAGCTGGCCAGGAGCCACTCAGGAACTGGCTGAGCACCAGTCAGTGGTGAGCAACTGTTTTTCATTTACATCACTTGACTTTCCTGAGTTTTATTTCTCTCTCTTTTCCTTATTTTCCTTTTCACTATTACCATGATATTTAAATTATTAAGCTGTTCTTATCTCAACCCACATGTCCTCAGTTCTGCTTTTTAGATTCTCTCCCCCATCCCATGGTAAGGAGTAAGCAGGAGTTGTGTGGGGGCTTGGTTGCCTGTTGAGGATAATCCACAACATCCCTGCACACCCATTTTTCTGCCTTTCAGCATAAATGCAGAGCTTCCTAGGAAGCAGAGACAGGAGCACCACCAGCAGCAGCCTCTGGCTGAGCAGCAGGTGCCAGAGCTGCTTTCTGACAAAATGTCACTCAAAAGCAGTTGGGGCAATAAAACCCATTTGCTGGAATAGTCACTCAAATACAGACATAGGTATGTTCACAAACACCCTGGGTGCACAAATATCAAAGGAAACCAACTGCTGCAATGAAATGATGGTGCACATAATCCAAGTGAATAGCAGAAACAGTGCTGCAGGTATAAACACTAATGAATGCATGGAGATTCACTATAAATGCAGAATACACAAAACAACTAATGCTTTAATCACCTTTTTTGTGATGGTGATTAAAACCCCCCCTAAAAGTATATGTAATTTTAGATTCTATAAGCATCTTGTAAAAATGATAAATTACTTTATTCCAACTAATACATTGTCCTGTTGGGTTCTTCCCTTTGCCAAAGTTCTGACAGTATCAGTGTTTTACTTTCATGAAAAGTCAAAAATTTCAACATATTCATGCTACCTTTCAAAGAGCAATCTGAAAAAATGAAGTCAGTATCTTAAATTGACAGAGCAGTTCAATATTCAAAATTGTTTACCAAACTCTGATTTTTAATGTGCCTTTTTATGTTTAAATGGAACAACAGCTGTGGAAGCTGCACCACGGGAACAGTAGCAATCCAAAGATGACATAATGGCTTAAAATCCTCAAAAGCTGTAAATCACAGCCACCTCTGGATGGCAGGTCACACAGTGCTCTGCAGAGCAGAGAGAGGACAGGAGACCAACACCAAGGCTCTAAGTGTGACCTTTTTCTTTATTAGACACAGAATTTTACATTTTATTGATTTGTCCATGCTTTTCTACTGCCAGATTCCTCATCCCCTTACCTTTCTCACTTTTTTTTTCTCCTCTTTGTGTTTGTTTTTAATACATCAGCATCCAACTTGCATCACAGTTCATTTATAACCTTTCTAAATTAAGAATTACCTTTTTAGGTTGGGCTTTTTTTTTTTTTTTTTTTTTGTATTTTTAAGACACAGTTTTACCAATTTACAGCCAATTACACTGCCAATTTTTCACTAATAAAGCTGTGAGAAAAGCCTGGACCAGGTCAGAAAGCCCCTCTTATTAGGCACAGATATGGCTTTTGACACATGCCAATTGCCCATTAACAAGGCAACAGTCTTGTGTTTGCATCTTCAGACAACTCCTGCAAATTCCTACTTGCACTTCCACAAGTAGGATACAGCACAAATTAGAAGGCATGATTAAAAATTATAATAACAGAGCTGAAACAATATCCTGTTCATCACTCATCAAAAGAGAGAGAAATAACTGCCTTGGGGCTGTAATAAGACAGAAAGTGGGACAGGGAGACCAGTCCTCCCCAGCAGACTCTGCAGGAAACATTCCAAACATGACAAATCCACTGTTCACCCAGCAGATGAAGTAATGACACCACTATTTGTCCATAAAATGTAATTTAGCCAGACTACTCCAATGAAATCAGAAGCTTTAATGCTATAAAACTACAGGGTTGGAATATTTTTACCTTATTAAGGAAGGAGTTGTCGGGGGGGAACCCATAAGCTTTCATTTTCCCTGAGCTGAAGCATCACAGAGTGGGCTTTGTTTTCAGGAGCAAAGCACACAGCCCCCAGCACTAAACAATCTGTAATTCCTCCTGCCACACACACACCTTGCCAAAAGCCTGGTGCCAGGTGTAAAGTCCACACTCTGGGCTTATCAGCACATTAAATAAAAGCATCTTCCCCCTCACCTGGGGGCAGGCACAGCCTGGATTCCTCGGTGCTTGCTGGCCCTGCCTCGTCTTGCCCCACGCCCGGGGTGAAGACATCAAGCCAAAGCTTGTCCTTGGAAAGAGCCAGTCAACAACTACAAAAACACCTGCCAGAAATGCAAGTTTAGGCTTGGTTCTAATACCTGCCCCTCACTCCTGCCAGACATTAATGATGCAACACCCAAGGCATGTTATTGAGTTGGTGTCAGTTCCTTTTTCGTATGTTAGCCGAATCCTAAAAACATTTCTTTGGAAATTAAGGGAAGAGCCATACTTGAGTCAAACTAATTCTGAACTTTATTTCAACAAGCTTCAACAATCCATGTGTTTTTATGAATTTGAGAATGACAAAATGGAAACATGTCTTTATAAAAAAAATAATAATACGTGCTCATGCCATGTTCACAGCTAGAGACTGCGAGAGCACATGAAAGTTTAAAAATAAAACTTGACTAGAAACAAAAGCAGAAGTTTTTCCTTCTGTCTGAATGAAGGGAAACATAAACAGTGAAGTACCAATAGCAAAATATCTATTCCATTTTAATAAGATTTTTAACAGCATGCTGTAAAAAAACAAGAATAAGATTTATCCTATAGCACTCTAAACCCACCAAGAGTTCAGAATAAAAGTGTTTTTCTGCACAGCCATCAGTAAAATCACTCATACATGAGATTTCTGAGGCACAAGCTATAAACTGACAGTCATTTAAAATGCTTTCTGGATGAGAAATTACTCTTACACTGGTTTTATACGAAAATTTGAATTACTCTTAAGGGACAGCTGCGTGGTGCTCTGCCACCCCTGGAGCTCACTCCTCAGCAAAGAGAGCCAAAGGCATGGCTATTAGACAAATTGTGAACTGTTTAAAGTACTGCTGACCTGGCTGCAAAAGTGCTTATTTTGAAAAAATATATATTTACAGCATATTCATTTTTATAGTAAACAGCAGGGTTGTCATATATCCTTTGTAGAGGTGTTGTGCTATAGCAGCTGCTTATAAATCCCAGTAAATGAGGTAACATGGCAAACTTCACCTGAAACCAAACCATCTTTTGTCTCCCTGGATGGCAATGTTAAATAGGGCAGAAATGGCTACCTGGACCAGGACTGCTCAAAGAGTAACCTTTTTTTCTTTTTGCTGTTAAAACCCAAATTCAATTAGTTCCTCCATGCTCAAACAGAACTGCCACTGCTGAAATTGTACTCCAGCAATAATTGCCATCCAAGAGTGATCTAATTATATACAAGTCTCAGTGGCTGCATTCCCACGTTGCTCCCTCCAACCTGGATTCACTACAACACAGCTCAGGAGTGAAAACCACATCGTTTTCATTCCTTCTCCCTCAAGATTGCACGACTCTATATATGTGTAATGAGAATGGAGTTAGTCTATTAGTAAGCTTACCATAAAAACTCAAGTTTCTACCTACTGTTAAATACAAAGGAGGAGAAAAGGCACTTCAGCTGCACGTAAAAAACAGCTGATGGGCTAAACTATACAAGGGAAAGAACATTCTTTTAATTAAGGTACTGGATTAGGATTCAAAGACCAGCTTTGCTTCTTGGCTCTGTCACCAGCTTCCTGTGTGACCCAGGGCAAGAAATTTCATCACTCCACAGCTCAGGTTTTCATCTCTAAAATGGACAGTGACATTTCCCTCTCCTGGCCTTGCTGCATTTCTGTTGTTAAGCAATTACTGTGTGCTGGCATGTTGCCCTGGACAATAAGTATCAAATATTAATTGAAGCCTCTGGGTACTACTCTAATCAAAAGCTAAAATCGACTCGTCTCCCTTTCACAGCATCTTGGTGGAGTTTTGTATCACCACCATTTGCCACTACTGCAATCTTGGAAATGGAGAAGGGAGGAAAAGGCCATTGGCTGGGGAATCCCAAACATTCAAAGAGTAACTTTGTCCAGCACAGAACATCCTGGCCAACTTGAATGGGCCATTCCCTGCAAACACAGCCACTGTGCACAAGTATCCTGTGCAATACAGAGGCTGCCAATGACTTGCTGCTTTCTTTTTCTTCTGTATTTTCTACTCTCACTGTTAAAAAAAAAAAAAAAAAAAATCAGTGCAAGGGTTTTTTTGCCAGGTCTGTAAATTTGAACAAGACCATCTGAGCTGACTCTTAAGAGTTCTTGCAAGTAATTACAAGGTAAAAATGGGAATACTTCACACCTACATTCTGACTGAAAACTTCTCAGCCCTGCTGGCTCCAGGATTTTAATTGTCAAAAAAGTTCAAGGTTTGGAAAGTTATTGGCATATTCCTAACTAGCATTGTGTCACTATTTGGCACAATTTTTGCTGGGATACCTCCCAACTCTGTGACATAATCAGAGGGTTCTCTACATTACACCATATAGTCAGATGCTCATGTTAGTGTAATATGTTACCATGTTTAATACCATTTGCTATTACTTACACTTAATCAGCTCTGGAACCAGTTAAACCATATAGGAAAAGTAATTTCAGAGGCTTTCAACTGACAGTTTTCTACACAGGACTTGACCTAAAATTACGACCTGAAGTTTGTAAGATGCGGGCTACGTACGCAATTGCCTCTAAACAAACATTCATAACTCTCCACAGCCCTGTGGGAACTGAAAATTCATATGAAAACAGAAAAAAGGGCATAAAGTTAACTCTGTAGAACTGTCTCAACTAGAAAAGCTGTCAGAGTTTCCCCTTCTGGCCAGCCTTAATTTACTGCTTCAGCAATTTTACGCTCCACAATTACTGCAAGCCTCCAGCCACACAGGAATGGCTGAGCACTCCAACATCAACCCCTCTTTAGGTTAAAATCCCAGTCTCTTGAGAGATTCACACTAAACTCAACCCAAGGTGCACATTCCCATGCACAGGTTTTCAAAAAGGCTCACAATTATACCCTTGAACTCATCAAATGAAATGAAAAAAAAAAAAATAGAGGTAAAATTACAAAGTATGCAGGACTCCAAAACACAGCTTGTGACTTGCAAAAGTAATTTTTGGACTTCTGGTTTCATTTCTTACAGGACACAAGCAGCATCCTCTGGGTGCCATCAGCTGGGCACCCAGCACCCCAAACCTCTCATCACCTTTGAAAACCTCATTATTTACTTTCCTGCCCCTCTATAAGAAAGGACTAGACATTTAAATAAATGACATAATCCTTACTACCATTCCATTCATTCATGCAGGTCACTATAATTTACTGCCAGGAAAAATAAACTTCTGCAAAATATTCCTCAATGCAAGACATTCAAAAAGCTCAAAGCAGGAGAGAAGGTGAGAGGGCTTCTGACAAATATTTGCTCAAGTGACCACATCATCCATGAACACATTTGCTAGGAAAAAAAAAACGGGTGAAGAAATTTATGGTCAACACCAAACACGCCAGGCTGGGACAGGAAAATGAGGGGGTAGAGAAGGGGAATTTTTAACCAGTTTCATTGCAGCAAGGAAAGGTTCTGAGTCAGGCAAGAGCCTGGCAAGCCCCTGCAGGCAGCCTGAGCCCTGGGTGAGGTGGCCAGCAGAGAACCACACCATGCAGAGCACAGCTCACTGCAACCACTGGCAAACCATCGTTGCTGCACCCTCCATAAACTGTGTTTGAACAAGTGTTCAAACAAAAATGGCTTTGCCAGCTCACCTCAACCATACCCAGAGCTCACTCTGTGACAAAACATTGCCAAGGCTGTGAAAATCCTCACTTGTTGAGTGCCCAGACTCAAGTACAGGTGAGCTGGGTGGTTCATGGGCTCTGAAGAGTTAAAAGCAGAGGGGCTGGTGGTGGGGCTTTAGTCTGATGGCATCCTCATCAAAAGTGATCCTTCTCTGCTCCACAAAGCCTGGCTCTCCCTGGCACTTTCACAGGAAATGTTTTTCTGTCATGCTGCCCAAGAAGCTGGCACTTGTTATCTCTTGGATTTGGGTGTTTCCACAGATTTAGGTGATCTCAGCCAAAACAAGACACTGCTTTACAACAACACCCAAAACAGTGCAAGGAATATATTTTTACTCACGTAAAACCAATCAAGAACTAGGAAAATTAACATTTTGTCACCATTTAAGTCATATAAGCCCACATCTAGAGTAAGAAATTCCACAAGGAATCTATGGAGTTGGTCTGTCTGTCGCCAGCCAAAAACAGCATACAATAATCAAATTAATTTTTGCTTTCAACAGTGATTAATCAGAAGTTCTATTCACAGAGCTCCTAATGCTCAGATCACCTCACAAAGCTGGAGAGAGCAAAGCCCATTCAAGACATACTTCAGAAACCATGGCTCAGAACCCTAAAGGTCCTGTAAGAAAAGCCACATTTTGGACAGCAATGCCTTAGAGTCAATAAAATTGCTCACATCCATCCATGCTAATCAGTAAGACTAGAGGTGAACAGAAATTATTCCTGGGATTTCAAGCTCTAATTTAGCTAACCACTTAAATAAATATCTGTAAGCCTTATTAAAGTCAACAGGATTTAGGTATTAATAAGGTAACATTATTAAGCTTGTGTTTAATAGTCCTGTGCAATCACAGCTTTGCCACTACTTAAAAATTCACACAGCTGTTTAGAATTTG
Organism: Muscicapa striata striata; assembly: GCA_030060385.1. Lineage (NCBI taxonomy): Eukaryota > Metazoa > Chordata > Aves > Passeriformes > Muscicapidae > Muscicapa > Muscicapa striata. The sequence goes on from JAREIS010000171.1 coordinate 1,745,427, forward strand.
TCCTCAGGTGAAAAACTTCAGAATTTTTATCATCTGTGTTTTGAGGACTGCTCAGAGCCCACCCAACAAATTCCAGTCAGATATCTGTTAGACTGCTGTGAATGCAAACTGCCCTTCCTGAAGATCCAGATCTACTCTAACTTTTCAAAAAAAAAAAAAAAAATCATTTCAGCTATAATAACAGGACTTTAAAGGATTGCTTGACCGTTTTCATAACTGCAGTTATTAAAGTCTGTGTTAGTACAATTGTACAAGTAATAATTAAATTGTAATACTAATGATTAAAATTGCATCAGCATTTATTATTTTGGTCGTCATGGCAAACTCGTGGGTGGATATTGCACATGGATATTACACTTTTTGCCAAGGCAGGGATAGATTAATCCTACAGGCACGAGTGAGACAGATGAATACATAAAGTTATGAAGCAATTGGCTGTGCAGTGAAACCTTATCTTTAGAGCAGTGTGAAATCATCTCCAAAATAACCACGGAATGCAGCAGCTCAGTTTCAATGCTGTGATAGAGAAAGCCAGCAGTGACAAACACTGTCCTGCCCAGGGCAGCCTCACTTACCAACCACGTCCAGGTGGTAGGTGTGGTTGATGGAGCCGTACTGGTTCTCCACGATGCACGTGTAGTTGCCTTTGTCCGAGGGCACCACGCTCTCCATGATGAGGCTCCAGTGCTGGTTACGGACCTGGGGAGGCAACCAGACAGGTTGGGATCCTCTCAAGCAGAGTTTTACCCTCTCCCATTCCAAAAGAGCTGTTCCCTGAATAATTAACCTTGTGTAATCCACAGTTGAAAGCCTCCTCTGTGCTCGTTTGACAGTTCTGGACGCTGAAATTGCTGAAGGTTGATCCAGGACAGCAGGGCTGCAGCAGGGAAAGCTTTCACACTTTCTGCTGTAAATTCACCTGACCCCTGCTCCAAGCACTGCAGAGCTCAGTGCACACTCAGTCCTCCCAGGCTGACCAGAATGGCACCAATTAGCAGCAGTTGCCTTACTGGACTTTACCTTTCAATGCACTCTAAAGTGAATGCACACCCTCAGGATATTCCCCAAGTAATAACTACCCATCAGCAACACAGGATGGACATGATCCCCTAACATCCAAGTCTCCATCCTTCCTAAAAGCTCAATTACACAGCTCACATTTTAGAGAAACTGAGGGGTGATGTTTGGGATTCCTCCCCCAGACCTCCTGTTGCTCTGGGGTACTACAAGAAAGAAATGAATCCTAGAATCATGCTGCCTCATGAAAAATTCCTGAAAAAAATCCTAATGGAAACAGAGCGTAAGGATATACATTTATCTCACAGAATCCCTCTCAGACAGAATTTATTAAAGGTACTGATTCTGTTCCCATTTGAACTCCAAAGAACTCTGGCATTGGTCTCAGAGAAAATAGGATCCAGCCCAGCACTGGAAGGATACAGAGCCATCCGGTACATACATATATTTCCTGCATCAGAAGTTGGCTCCCAAAATGACCCTTTGCTGGCTATGGACTAATTCCTTGTTTTAGCATTACATTTTTGACAGAGTGCTCAGAAAGCTTAACATTCTCTGTAGCTGCAATGTACAATTCTTCAACTGCAAAGTACATATTTCAGCAAATGGAATAAAACACAATCTGGTACAGTCATTTTAATCAGCCAAATGGAAAGCAGTAATTCAGTGCTGTACACCAGAAAAATTTATGGACCATTCAGTGACGCTTCCAGTAACCATACATTCTTAAAACATCATTACAACTATAGCTATGAAATGCTGCATCGTGCCTGACTGTTTTGTAGGTCCTTATCCAGCAGGAAAAGCTGCACAGGGCCACATCCCAGTGCCAAGAGCACTTGTTAGAGGTAAAAATGCCTTCAGTTCAAAGCTTGGAAGAGAAGTTCTCTCTGTAGGCAGCTCCTGGCTTTCCTAGCTCCCCCAGCTTGTAATTATCTCAATGGCTGTATATGTCTATTATTGCCCAGTTGTGGACTAACAATATTAACTAATGACTGGCCATGTGGGCTTTGAAAAGCAAAGAAAGTGTGGGCAAGACTCCAGCAGCAGGAGAAGAGAAAAGAAAATGTTAAGCTAACACCAGAGAAAAGTTAAAGCCTGATGGCCTCCTCATCACAAAGTGATCTTTCTCCTCCTCTGCTTTGACACAGCTTTAAAATCTCCAGCTCTAACCTAAGCTTCTCTCTTTACTCCATTGTGTTGATGGTCAAATAATTATATTGATTTCATAAAAAATGATATCTTGATTTTTCTTTACACTGTGAAGAGCTAAGGAATAAGTTTATAGAACTAGAAAGAGTTTATCAGTGTTATTTTAACATCTCATTGTTCTGCTAAGCAGCTCTGAAAGTCAAAGTTTGGGTCAGGAAGAACTGCTCTCATAAGCTGTTGGTAAATAAATACAGCAGCTACAAATTTTGAGTATTTTACTTCTTTGTGATTTGTTTTGAAGGACACTTGGTCAAAGTGAGCTGAACTTTCTGCCATTACAAGTTTAAACACATTTCTCGGAATCCGAGCAAGAGTTTTTAACCAATCTGACTGTAAAACAGGAAGAACAGATCATAGTTCCACAAAAGTTAAAACAAACAAAAATTGCAAACAAGCTGCAGGTAATTAATTTGACAGGAAAGCACAAGAAATTGTTTATGTTCAATAAGAAAACATAACTAACTGACAGCCACAAGTGGATATACTGGATGGCAATATTAAAAAGTATTTGTGCAATTTCCCTTCTTGTAACAGAGATAATATCTTTATAACAAAACAACAGCTCAAGCCACTTTGGTTTAAGCTAAACAACTGCTGTAGAGGTCCAAAGCAGTTATGACACATTGTCAGACAAATGGATTTATGTCAGGGATGTGGATCCAGTGAGATTGTTGGCTTGGTGCTTTGTGGCTACAATTGCAGCATTGCAAAGTCCAGGGAAAACCCCTTTTGCTGGGATGAGCAGCCTCTTCTCCCACTGAAGAATTCCAAATTCAACATTTCATTCTCAGACATGCAGAATCCCTGCATTCACATCCCTGCACCCACACAGCCTGAAACACAGGCTTTGGTAATGTGGCCTTTCTAAGTGAAATGCCACATCCTTAGTCCAGGCTTTTTTCTGACTAGTTATGAACACTTCTAGTAAATTACTGACAGATTTTTGGGGGGGAAATCTCTCCATCAAGTTTTTAACCATTCTTCAAAAAAATCTCTCCAAAAGATTCAATTTTTAAACTGAATTAACAATATCAAATACATACAAACTGCACCCTTAAGTTATAGCTTGGAGGTGGGAAACAAACTGGAATCAAAATGTCAAGAAATATTGGTCATAGAACTGGGAAAGGGCAAGGAATTTTTCCTATAAACTTTTTGTTTTTGGAGTATCTCCTAAAGAACAGTGGACAGTTCTGTTCAGTCTTAAAACATGTGTCTTCACTGAAGAGAGAACGTAATGAAAAGTTGTCACTTAGCTAAAAATGGATCAATTTTAAACTAATTTCAAAGGAAAGAAGGATTAGAAACCAAAATACAACTCTCCACAAAATCAGCACAGCTCAGAGAGAAGTACAGTGGTACAAAGAGAACAAGCACAGAACAGCCCTGGCAAAAGCCATAGCTTGTACAGTTGTTCCTATAATCAGATATTTTCTTACTCTCTATTTACCTAGCTGAACTTAAATGTGTTTAAGACAACTGCAGTGATGAAGCTTATCCAAATGCAGAGGTGAAAACACAGACGTGTTAATGCTTAAACAGTAACAGCTGATAGAAGTGCATTTGCTTTCTGGGTGGTGTACAGGAAAGAAAAGGCTCCTGTGGTCTCTGGGAGGATTTAGATTATCAACTCTAAGAAAACACAAAATGCCTCTAAAGGCACAAACAAGAGCTATCATCACTTCAGAAAATCGGAGTAAAAAGGATTTAGATATTCAATAACTGATCCTGTTCTCTTTATTTTAGGAAGGTTGGGTATATCTTGAAAGATATAAAAGGATCAATTTTGAAATTCACCACCCAGAATTAGTCACAGGGCAGGAATTCCACCCTGGAAGCTATCTTGGCCAGCACATACACCCTCCTGGGCCTGCCTGAGTGCAAATTGACTCAAGACATTCCCCAGTCCGAGGGACAAAGTGCTACAGGCCACTATCTGATTTTGATAAAAACAATACACCAAAGGATTTCTCAGCTCTTAGCAGGAAAGAGGTGGCTGAAGGATTACTGGGAAGCTTCACATTTTCTTTCCTTTCCTTTTGCCCCTTAGAGCTCCAAGGGATGATTGTCTTTTCTGTCAGGTACAGCCAGGTTTGGTTCCAGCTATTCCATCCCAAAGTATTGTGAGTATCTCCAGCAAGAATATCTCTGCCTTGCAAGGAGCAACAGCCAGATTCAAAACAATTCTGCAAGATTTATCATGAGCTGCTGTGACACCTGGTTGAATACAGAGCAACATTGATAAACTCAGTCCTTCCTGAGGATTCCTTCATTTAAAGTTCATTGCAATAGTGGGGTCAAAAAAATACAATTCTCTCCCTATTCTAGTATAATTTTGCCTATGTCCACAGTGACTTCATCCTGCCCCTCTAAGATGATAAGGACAGAGGTTCCAAAAGCTCTGGGGTCCTCACTCTTTAACACTCATTCACTGGGAACAAACTTCCATCTTCCAAGATGATTATTCAAAATGACAGAATACAGAATATACATAGATTTGGTTGATTTGACAATGGTAAATAAATCCTACAACATCATTTAAAATTCAATGCCTTTCGGAGAAAGAAAATCTGAAATCCTCAGCTGTGTGCCCTCTTTTTTTTTTCTTTGGACTAAAGAGATAAAAGAATTTAGAATTGGAGACATAGACTTCATGTATGCAGCTGGCTTTAGGAACAGGCATGTGTGGTTCCTTCCCAGAGTACATACATACCTAGGAAATTGCATACATTTAATACACATGACCAAAAGTTTCATTAATGGGCACAACTCTAAATGATCTCACCCAGCTCCCTAACACAGACTAGCAGTGCCAGCACAGAGCCCCACAAGCTGATTTACCCCACCAAAGATCCTCCTCCCAAAGCAGACACCAGGTACCTCCATCCTGCCTCTCCAGACACACATTTTCCTTCATGGTCTTCAAGAGTGATATCTTCATTTCCCCTTCATCAGATGCAAAGTGTTCAAAAATAACAGCCTGGTTACTACCAGAACAGTTACTATTATTTTCCAAGACAGGATTAGTTTGGTTGGGTTTGGTTTTTTTTTTTTTTTTCCTTTAACTGGCACTTTTTTGTTTTTAAAAAAGCACTGAGAAGGGCAAAAATCACTGAATTGGAGCCAGTTCATTAACACTCCACAGCATTATGAAAGGCAGAAGGTGTTGCCAGGTGTACACTCATAAGCAACAGAAATTTATGGTGTAAGCAAACATAGATGGAAAAGTCTACTTAGATAATTAGTGCTCATGCAGGGAGATTTTCTGGGCTCTGCTCTCCACTAACACAAATGTTGGAAAAATTGACACTTTCTACAGTAAATCCATCTAGAGAGGAAAGGAGGCTGAGGCTTGTCCTCCTCTGCACTGGAAAACAGATTTTTGCACCGAGCAGGACCTGAATCGACAGCTCACAAAGCAATGGCTCAACCAAGGCAAATCCCCAAAAACTCTGCAGCCATGGGGGCAAGGCAGGGGTGCAGGACTGGGGGGCAGCCCCAGGACTCAGAACTGAGCTCTGTCTAGCAAAGACAATTAACTTGTCTTTAACTAACAACCACTGCCAACTGCTGGGAGCAGCTCAGCACAAGCTCCAGGCTGGGGATCCCACCCCAGCACAAACTTCTCCTTTTTGGGGAGGAATTGCTGAGGTGTTGGGGATGTGAGGAAGCTGCTGAGAGAATACCCACACAGGAGGTGAAGGGAAGTCAGAAATGGCAATGCTTGAGCAGCAATTTGCCATCCAAGTCACGTATCCCCAGTTCCTTGGAGGAGAAGGATCAGATGACCGAATCCTGACTCCTGACCTGACCCAGGCAGATACCACGAGGTTAAAGGTCCATGCACTAACACAGAGAGAGAGCTGGCCTCCCTAAAACTCTCCCTTAATCAGTAACTCAGAATAAGACATCTAATCTGAAGCTATTTAAAATTCAAACAAACCCTTCCAAGTAATTGCTGTTACTTTCCCTCAAATTCTTCTTCCCATTTCAGTTTCACAGGCCATAAACTCTATAGAAAATAATAACTTTTGGACTTCCAAGGCTTCCTTTATTAAACTGCCTTACACTCACCAGAGCGAATGGTTGTGTTTTTAACAATGCAGCCAAAAACGAACAGAGCAAAACAGTCTTAATCTGCTTTGCTAAGTCAGTCTTTAGTTTTCCAAATACACCTCTATAAATAATCCTTAGCTGCAGCGCTAGGCTAGAAGCTTGAATTTCAGAAAAAAAAATAAATATAGAATTAGTGCTCAGTAACCGCCAAAGAAACCACCCACCCTTCCCCAGAAGAAAACAACCACCTCTTTTTGCTTCAACGTTTGATCCAAGGCCATTAAAAGATTTTTCTGTTGACCTCAGCAAGTTTCTGGTGGGTTTTTTTTTTTTTTTGAGGGGGAGGAGGGTTGACTTTGGGTTGTTTGGTTGTTTTTTTTTTTTTTTTCCCCTACACCTTTGGTTGTAGGTGCTGGAGCTAGGGTGGTTCTAGCTTCAGGCTGCTATGGGGTTCAGATAGCTGTGGGGGCCCCCAAGGCAGAATTCAGCTTCTCAGCAAGCCAGGAATGAGACTCCAGGAGTTGCCATAGAGGTTCCAAAGGCAGCTTTATTTCTTTGAAGGGTTCTACCAGCAAAATCCAGTTACATAGCATAGCAAGGGGTTTTTATAGGTTTTAGGGGGATTGAAATTCTAACCAGTAAAATTATAAGTTGAAAACTATCCAATTACTTTGAGATTCTAGGTGAGAAAACACCAAATTTAGTAAAGTAGAAATAGAAATCCTAAATGATAACAGGGTTTTCAGTAGGGAGGGGGAGCATTTCTCATGAAAGGTTTCATTGTTCATTCAGGGTATAAGATCCCAGGGGTCCTTTTCAGGGACAGTTGTACCATCCACATGTTATAAATGAGAAACAAAGTCTCGATATTTAGCAAAATTTAGATTGGTTATTTTATACAGACAGAGCAAGCAGTGCTGGGGAAAACGTGATGGGTCACTGCCCACTCCACGCTTCTACTGAACTTGGTTTGCAGTTCCCTTTTTATAGTGTGGGGTTTTTTTGTAGTAATCAGTAGCTGTTATTGTTTTGTTGTAGTAATTCTGCAAGGTAAGCAGTGGTGGGCAAAGAAACTTTTAAACTCCTGTGGGATAGTTCTTTGGATAATTGGTCATGTAACTATCTGGTCTTGGTAGATAAAACCTAGGAGAAGTAGGAAGCCGGATTCTGAGCAGATAGTTTGTGATTGATTACACAAAGGCAGGAAATCTGATTCTGCAAAAAAACCTTTCAGACTGTGGGAAATCTCTTTTTTTCTTCTTTTACAAACTGGTATACAATATTCAATATACAAAATTCGTAACGGGGATTTAAACAGAATGGGTTTAATCATATATTTCTTTTGATTTAGGTCCACGTTCTTTTCTTGTTTTAAGCATTCTGGTTTATACAAACTCCTATGATTAACACAAATCGTTTATCGATTATCACACACGTTTGGCGAAGAGGAGAAATGCCAAGAGGCCAGGGTGAGCCCTTACCACGAATAATTTATCAATTATCACACACATTTTGCAAAGAGGAGAAGTGACAAGAGGCCAGGCTGAGCCCTTACCATGAATCATTTATCAATTACCATAAATGTTTGGTGAAGAAGAGAAGCGACAAGAGGCCAGGGTGAGCCCTTACCACGAATAATTTATCCATTATCATACACATTTGGCAAAGAGGAGAAGTGACAAGAGGCCAGGGTGAGCCCTTACCATGAATCATTTATCAATTATCATACATGTTTGGTGAAGAAGGGAAATGCCAAGAGGCCAGGGTGAGCCCTTACCACGAATAATTTATCAATTATCACACACATTTGGCAAAGAAGAGAGATGCCAAGAGGCCAGGGAGAGCCCTTACCACTAATAATTTATCAATTAGCACACACATTTGGTGAAGAAGAGAAGTGCCAAGAGGCCAGGGTGAGCCCTTACCATGAATCATTTATCAATTATCATACATGTTTGGTGAAGAAGAGAAGTGCCAAGAGGTCAGGGTGAGCCCTTACCATGAATCATTTATCAACTATCACACACATTTGGTGAAGAAGACAAGAGGCCAGGCTGAGCCCTTACCACGAATCATTTACCAATTATCACACACATTTGGTGAAGAAGACAAGAGGCCAGGGTGAGCCCTTACCACGAATCATTTACCAATTATCACACACATTTGGTGAAGAAGACAAGAGGCCAGGGTGAGCCCTTACCTTGTAGCCGCCGATGCGGTGCTCCTGCTTGAACTCCTTGCCGTTCTTGAGCCAGCGCATGGTGGGCGTTGGGTTCCCCATGGCGGGGCAGCGGAACTTGACGGTGTTGGCGGCCGGCACGGCGTGCAGCCTCTTCTCCATCTTGTCCGTGTGCGTCCAGTAGGGAGCCCCTGTTGCAAAGGGACACGTCCAGAAACATCAGCACTTGGAAATTCCCTTGGGAACTCAGCTGCCCTCTCCCAGCGCTTGGGAACTCGGCTCCCTCTCCAGCCGGCGCAAAGAGCCGCATGAACCCGCTTTGAGCAATTTAATAAAAGTGCAGAGCTGGAGATCGTACCCTGCAAGTGTCAGCCAGGCTCAGTCTGTTGCTCTGGGTATTTAATTTGTGACAAAATTCCAGCAATTAACCACAAACAACCTTTGTTTTGTGTACATCAAGTAAGACACAGATCGAGTTTTCATCTGACACTTTCGACCTCGTTTAGCTCCTGATGTAACTCCTCAGAATTTTTGGCCCTCAGCTGTGAAGCCAGACAGACCAAGACTCAAACCACATGGAAGCATCAGCTTTGCCCTTTCCCCTTCTGTGAGCAGGGGGATAAAACACCCAGCTCTCTGCCAGCACAGGCTGCAGTGTGTGATGCCAAGGTGAACTGTGCTGCTACTGCCACAGAAACCACGGAAATGTATTTACAAATGGAACACGTTTCTGAAATCTTAACCCAAGCAGAGGAAATGTGGATCAGCAAAGAACATTTATCATTTTGGAGGGGTTTCCCACACTAATGAGCCTCTTGAAGTCCAAAGGGTCAGTGACATCCAAAAACATGGCATAAAATGAGAGTATCCCTCTCTCAACCCACATTTTCTGAGGTGATCACTTTTCCCAGACCCTGACATGGCTCTCCTGGCTCCCACTCACTCCTTGCCATGTCCTGGCCCAGCCTGTGCCCACATGAACATCATGAGAGCAACATTTCTACTAGAAACATTTCCAGTACAGGAAAAACAGCAGAACAAAATTTACAACTACCCATGTGTTTTTACCCCCACAGAATTAAACTTGGATACACAGACCCAAAGACAAGGTTATCCCATGCTCTGGATCCTTGCACCACTTCATCTACATTTCTCAAATTCTTCATGGCATTGCTTCAGTCATCTCACCATAACATTTTTTTTTTTAAGTTAAAGATTCAAGATCTGTTTAATAGTAGGAAACATTAATTTCTTTTACAATGGAGTTTTCCTGAAGCAAATCAGATTAGCATGGAATTTTTAGGACTAGAGGGGTCCAGAAAAATAACTCCACTTCTCTCAACCCTGTTTCATTTCCTTCATTAGCAGGCCAACACTCCACTATAAATAAACTCTTCCGTTCCTCAAATATTTATAGCAGTTCTTACAATCAGTGCAAACTCAGAAATCCTGCTACCCCCCTCTCTAAATAAAAATACAGCTGGACAGAAAATACAGGAATAAATCCTTTAACAAAGTCTCAGTCAGTATAAAGAAAACATTCTAAAAGCAAGTCCTATAATGATGCTATGAACGATAAGTGTTTGGGTTTTGTTTTTTTTTTTTTGCCTGAAGTGGCAATTAGTGTTAAAATTAATGAAGTAGAAAAGCAAAGCAAATTTGTGCATGTAATCAAAATAGAAAATCAAGTAACTATTGAAAATTTAACTGCAACACTAAGAAATTGTTACGCAGACTAAAGTGAATTAGGGATGCAAGGAAAATCACTGTTAACATTATTTGCTAAAAGCAGGATCACATTAAAACAACAGAAGACTTTAAACAAAGCCAACCAGAGGAATTAACTGCTACACGCAAAGACCAAATTGCATTACAAGTACACCAGGCAAAGGCAGAATTACATGCTGGCACTGAGGGATTAAAAAGCTCTTTTCCCTGGACTGCTAAAATGTCTTTCTCAAGGCAACCACTGCTGGGCTGCTCAGAGGTCCCACAAAGCAAACTGGGGCAGAACAAAGACAATCAATGACCCAAAGCAGTTGTACCAGCATCCCAGCCAGAGCAGAGAGCATCCTTGAGCCTCCAGGGTCAGGATGCAGCCACCAGCAGCTCCCCAAACAAAGCTGCTCCATGCAGGTTTGTACTGTCTTATAGTGCAGCCCATCCTCTGGTTTTCTTGAAAATAACTATCCTTCCCATCAGCAATCTGCTCCTGGAAAAGCTCCAACACAACAAATGCACAGAGGGAAATCTCTGACAGAGATGAGTGCAGAAGAGGCCAGGCAGATGCAGGATTGAAGGGAAGAGGCTCAGTTTTGTCCCACAGAAGGGGAAAGGAAGCCCCCACAGAACACAAAGGTCTGTTTGGAAAGCTTCCCCTCACACAACCCTCAGCATAAGCTGCAGTGCTCCTAAATTACAGGTCAGCTTGGAGAAAAACATGCAGATGTCACATATGGAAAACACCATCTGAAAATGCTCCAAGACATCCTACATTTTTCATTATTGGCAGCTCCTCAGCATGTTCAAGGAAAAGCAGAAAAGGCAGCAACATCCACAAACCATCACACTTGCCCTCAAATTGTGCTTTCATCCAGTGATTGATCTGATTAACACACAGCACTCTTCTTTATAGATTTAATCATCATTAACTAAAACACCTTTTAGTGCTTCTACTTGTCTTGAGAGAAAAAACGTCCAGCTTCACTAAAACCACTAATGAATGTAGTTAATGAGCAGATACCACCAAGCACTGACTGCTGTCACTGGCCATGTCCATCACATCCCATCACTGCTACCAGGACAGGTGGAAGAAGGTGGCACCACTGCTGAAAGCTCCCAGGAGCCACAGACAGGCTCCAGCACAGAGCAGCAAGGAGCAGCAGGGGAACGGGTGGGAATTCCTGATTGCTATTAGAGTTCTCATTAGTGAAGAAAATATCCTGCTGACCCACACTGCACAGACATTACATCTAATCAGCCAAATCTCCTGCATGTGAAATTGAAATTAGGAAGCCCAGGGGACCACTTCACTTCAGGACTCTTCAGCTTTTATTTGGACTTATCTAATACAAAGAAATACAAAAGTAGTCAACTCCAAGCCTGCCTGACAAGCACCTCAAGCAGGCAATAGAGCTCCATAAGTGACCACATCAAACCCCTCCAAGGTTTTCAGCACTATTGTATTTGACCTTTAATTAAAAAACACTTCTAGGCAACATCCAATTTTTGCTGCTCCCCTGAGTGGGTTTCCACTCTACAGGATTTGATGAATTTGAACCTTGTTTCATCCTTTCTGAAACTCTTCAAGGCATGAAAGGAACAGCATGTGGATTACATTTAGATACTTTTTGTTCTTGGTGCCAATTTACCATGGCTTGGCCCAGAAGAAATTGTTTAAAGGGCGATAAGAAAAAAAAAAAATATAAAGCTTCCAGTTGCCTGACCAGAATTCAAGGCAGAGCAGCAGCATCTTCAGGGCTGCCCACAGGTCTACAAAATAAATTAGTTGGTGGACTTGATTGCAACCACCACAACAGCTGCTGCTTGCCAGCATCAGGTCAGGATTACAGAAATCCCTCAAATTAGGGCTACCTCTCAAAATCACAATGAGGACAGGGCAGTAAGTGCCAGCAATGTCTTTTTCACTGCTGCCAGAATGATGATCAGCATCTAAGTTTGTAAAAGCAAGTCCTTGGAGATGCCCCTGCAAGAACCAAGCTAAGGCCCATCTTTAGGGCAACAAAGGGGAAAACTCGAGTTTCCAACAAAGCCATTTTGTGGAGAAAGGGACTGTTCTGCAGTGGAACCAATCCTGCACCTTCCCCACCAGCACTAATCCCTTCAACAAAAGCTGGAAGTAATAAAAAGCTATTCAGGATGCAGTCTGGAACAAATCTACCACAGTGCTTTTTCAGACAGTTAAAGTATCTGTCAAGCTGAAGGGACAGCAAAGGCAGAGTGAAATCTCTTACTGAAAAATACACACAGAGCCAGTGGTCAAATGCACATGGGTACAACACCAGTGCCCTCTTCTCCCAAGCAGCAGCTGCTCCTCACATCTGCAGTCACCTATAGCTTCCACTGACTTCAAGAGCAATTGTATTTTCTGGGCAGCCTTGAAAATTACACTAGATTTCCTCAACAGCCTCTCCACCTGCATTTGGAAACTTTGGCCTCTGAAATATGTATTTGCAACAGAGGCAAAGAAAATAAAACAGCTTAGAAGAATACTTAGTGGTGTAAATAGAACAGCTCTGAAAGGTTTGTTTTAGTTTTAAGTATGCAGGAATGAGAATGCCAAGGTTCAGCTTCCTGCTGAAGGCACTACAGCCATTTCCTGCCTCATCTCATCATAATTAACATGCCAAGACAGCTGGACTTTATCAGAATTGTTTCATCAAAAAGCAACAACCTTTGAAGACTATGGCCTTTTGTTTCCATCAGTAAAGGCATAGCCAGGCCAATTTCCATTGCTTATCCTTAATGATCACAGCTGTAATTTGTATGTAAATTATCAGTTAAATCATTTGAGATCTGCAAAGCTCAAACCATGACCGAGGAAACATTTAAAAGTCTTCTGCAAAAGAGCTGCAGCCAAGGACTCTTGTGAGGTCGTGGACTTTCCCAGGCTCAACATCCCATAGGCAGGGAAGGTAAAGGACATTTGGCCATTGTGTGCCACCACAGGGAAGACACAGCTCCTGGTTCACTCCTCCATCTGCCCCGTACCACAGTACCTTCAATGACATGTGGCCTCTTGGTCACGATGGAAAATTTGGAAGAGGAAAAGAAGGCTTACGAGGCACTAGGCACACCACACTGAGTCCCACCCTTGACTTTCACCCATCTTGCCAAATCACAACCCTCTTTCAGCAGCCTTGTGTTAGCCCAAGGGGGTTACTGTGCTGCAACTTTTCACTGAACTCAGAATATTTGGAGGGACACGGCGCCACGACCCTTCAGTCATTGTCCTGCTTCCAGCTCACATAGGGAGGCTGTGCTGCTCCCTCAGCAGACAGTGGGCACCTTTAAAGAGCAATCCCACCAGGAGCTGCTGTGGAATGCTCTGCTCAGGCCCAAATCTGCCTTCTTGCAGCTTCTCCCTCCCACCTCCACGGCTGCGCTCTCCCCACCATCCGCGATGTTCAAACGTTGGCGCTTGAGAGGATCTTTCACTCAGGGCAGGGAAAGTGTGCCTGGCCCCTGCTGCAGCACACACCCCTGTCCCAGCAGATGGACACTGTCAAGGGCCTTTCAGCAGCTCCCCAATCAAGATTGATTCACAGTAGCTTGAAATGATAGCTCGTTTTACAAGAACGAGCACTGGCACTGCTCCCTGCGGCTGGCGGGGCAGGAATCTTTCCGAGCCCCTTACAGAGCACAGCTGCTCTGAGAGCAGCTCCTTCCCTTGTTCCAAAAGCCATTTGTGCTCACAGTGCATCACCAAAGCCACCACTGCAGATCAGAAGCTCAATTTTCACCAAAAATATCACACTCCCTTTTCTGACCAACACCAGTACAGCTTTGAGGAAGAGCCAACATCAGAAATGCTTCCTAAAAGGAATTTCTAACCATGGTTCCATTTCAGGGCAGTGCTAACACTGCCTGGACTGGTGGGTTTTGCCTAGACTGCCTCTCAAAAGCAGTGTCCCTTCTCCAAGCTCTCCAATTCTCTTTGCCACTGCAGCCTCCAGCTGCCTGATCTCAGCCCCTTCCAGAGGCACCTGTGCATCAGCCCAGGGTTAATCACACTAACAGATGGCAGAGGCCAAACAGGCAGCAAGGAACTTATATCACTTTAAATAGCATCTAATGTTTCACAGCCCCGAGCAGGGGCAGCCAGCACAAAAGGCACTAACCAGGGAGCCAAAATCAGGCTCCTGCACCATCACCTGCACAGGTGCTCCAAGCTGCACTGCAGCTGCAGCTCTGAGCAGCAAACACACTCCTTACCCACCCTGGCTGCTGCTCACTGACATCTCCCCCAGAGCATTTCTGTGCTCTCTGTGTTATTCCCTTCACCAGGCACCAGCAATAGCAAACCACCAGTCACCAAGGGGGATTTTTTTCAACACTGCACAGTGGCATAAGGAGCCAATATGAATTTTACACACTTTTTTTTTTCCTCTTAGAGAGTGCTCTATTTAGAGCTTATTAATAGCTCTATGAATTCTCTAAAGGGGACGAAGTTTAACGCATTCAGATTAGTTTAAGAGTCTTTTAGCCTATTTTAATCATGCATAAGTAACATAAAGTGTGGGTTTAGCACTGCATTGAATTCTTTGCAACAAATCTTAAGGTCTTTTGCAGACAAAAGAACCTCATTGTCTCCAAATTCATTCTCCCTGGGGAGATTTCTGCTGAGATTAGGGATTGAAGGATTTTCCTCATTACAACTTAATTTGTTTTTTTTAAAGTTTTCATACCACCTTTTAACAAAATGAGCTGGATCTTTGTTTCTCCTGTTGAATTTCTACTCAAGTGCAGGAAAAGTTAGTTCATCTGAGAGAGACTAAACCAGACAAAGACTGAACTTCAATTCAGGAAGAAAGGAAACTGCAGAAATGCCAGGAAGAAGGGAAAAAAAGAAAGTACAGACCAGAAAAGCACGTTTAAAAGAATATTAGTTTATTTTTATTTTTCTTTTCCAAGTTACCATCTACGTGAAACAGAAAACAGAGGAGGACAAAGATGCCATTATTTGACAGTACATGCAGTTAACAATCAAGAAGCTCTGAAGACAAGAGTGCAAAAGATGGGACATAATTTTCCACGTGGATCTTGCTAGAGACTTCTGGCAGTTGGCTGTTACTTACTCATCTGGTTGCTGTCATTCACAAAGTCCTCGGACCCATCATTGTCATCTTCATCATCCCCAGAGGAAAGAGCATCTGCACATTAAAAACAACCAAGTCTTTAAACCAGCCTATTTTTTTTTCTTTTACAGACAAATAAATTGATAAGCTACATCTTAGATTGTATATCAAGAAGAATAAGTGTTTATGTTAGTTGTGCAGAAGCTAGAGAAAAAGAAAATCCAGCCACAAAATGTGCTATTTCCACCTAGAATTGTAACAAAGCCAGCTAATAGTTCTAAAGTTCTACAAAGTTCCCCAAGGGAGTTTGCTAATTGCAAAAATCTCTTTCCATTTAATATTTTAACTTCTGCTAAAGAAATGCAGTTGAAGAGAACTGAGCATCTCCAGAACAATTTATCTCTAAACTTGAAGGATGTAGAACACACATTTTCCTCTTCTGATGCAGGGGGCAAAAACCTGTATTCATTCTACTTTGTCATCATCACAGCAACTCTGTCTAATTTAATCCTGTCAGACTGGCATAAAACAGAGAGCTCTACAGCAGCTGTTAATCACTGCAGAGCCCAGGAGCAAAAAGGAGTAGATACAAACTGAGCCCATTTCAGGGTCAGGACAAGGAGAAAAACCCCCAGAACGGCTACAGAACTCATCTTAACTCACTGTGCCCAAGTGGACTGTCTCATGTTAGCTCATAATGTGTCTTAACACCCCATTTTACAGCTTCTGCATGCAAACACCTGCGTTTGACTCACTCACCTGTGACATTTACAATGAAGTACAGAGTATCACTGTCTAGGGTCCTAACAGCAGTGCAAGCATAGAGGCCCGAATCTCTGGCTGTGGCATCTTTAATTTGTAAGTACTCCCCAATAATGACTGTCCTATTGTCAGGCCCCAAAGGGAGCCCGTCCTTAGTCCAACTGATCATGACGGCGTCTCGCAATTGACAGCGCAACTCAAGCGGCTCTCCTGGAAGTGCTGAGTAAACATCTGGCTGAGAGATTTGGTATTTGGTTGGCGGCTCTGCAAAGGTGGAAGGAAAGGAGGAAAAAATAGAAGACAAGGGAAAGGAGAGAATTTCCAACACAGGTCAGTGAAGGCCCTTTTCATCCACGGAAATCAAGTTATGCTATATTATAAAAAAAAAAAAGTTTCATCCAGATTAGCCCAGCATTCTGTGTTGTAAAACTGAGCCACATGCAGGTTATTTTCAAGAAGTTCACCACAAGCAAAGCTCAAGCACTCTTGATCAGTGTCTTGGCATGTCCCTTGTCCCCAGGGCCACACCAACACAACTCTTGTCCTCGGTCACAGAGAGCAGGGGACAATGAGGGCTGCAGAACCTGGAGGATTCAAAGCACTTGGAGGATGGGTTTAAAAGGCAAATTCCATTTTCTATCTTAGCATTTGGGTCCACAATTCAAATGAATAATTATCTTTTCCCACTTTACTTTATGGTAAGTTGCTTTTTCATTTTTAAACCCTGGGAACTGCTGTTTTGAAAGAAAAGGATCCCCAAAACCCCCTTCACTCACTAAGCTAATAAACATGAGCTCCTATACACAGCATATATTATGTCTTTTATTTTTCTCCCTGTGCCCATCAAAGCCTCTACATTTGCCTTCTACACTACCAGCACTTCTCTCCACAACAGTAACTTTTTCCTTTAAATTCTTTTTTGCTTCATTGCTTATTTCACAACCTCTCCCAGGTGGAATAGAGCAGAAACCCAGGAGCACAAGCAAAGCTTTCAAAGTCAAAGCAGGCACAGAAGTTCCAAACTGGCTCATCCATCAGCTCCCTTTTGTAACCCAGAAACGAGGAGAATGTCAAACCACAATCTTTTTCCAAAAAAACATTCTTGGAAAACTACATCTGCCTATAGTTACTAGAGCTTCATGCCCCCCTTGCAGGGCCAGCTCTCAGCAGGGGGAAGGAACTGCAGCCCGTCTCAGCACACCTACCATGAGCTCGGGCTGTCCCACATACAGGCACTGCTCCTGGAACTGGTTTCTCCCCACCACCACACTACCCCTCTCCCAGAGGCCTCCCCAAGGGCTGCAGGAATGGTAAATAAATGAAAGAAGCACAGAGGCATCCTGTGTTTGCTCATGGGGAGGGTCAGAGTGCACAGACAGCTGCTCCCCGCTCACCCTGGACACATCCTGCCCTGCACAGGCACCAACTGTGCACCCAGGAATAAATAAAGCACCTTTCTGTCTGCTGGGGACTCTGAGGGAATCCTCTTTGATGACTCTGATGTCCACACTTCCTTCTAAGAATGGCAAAACCCTGAAACAAGTGTTCTCATCCTTGGGTTGTCATTTTGAGTATCACATTTTTGGCAAGGGAGCCTGAAGCAAGCACCACGTCTGAGCAGACCTGTAGATGGGAATCTGGAAATGCTGAAGTTCTGCCAGTAGCTGAGCTTTGTGCAGCCCTGCCAGGAGCAGGGAGTTGGACCTGATGGTCCCCATGGGTCCCTTCCAACTCCAAATCTGGTTCCATGGGCACCAGAAGGGTCCAGCACGGTGGGGAACTCATGCCTTTAGATATCAGGTTCTACTGATGGATTTGGAGACCAAATACTCATCCTGCAATCCTGTCACTGCAGCAATGTGTCCTATCAAAGCTTCTGCTGCCTTCTTCATTAGGGCAAACATGTTTTTTCAAAGAACAGATTTCACACACACATCACACACGGTGGCACATACACGACCAGTTACAGAGACTGTAAAGCTTCTTGGATTTAAATTTTATAACAAGGTCTCTAAACTTTCCAGTGTGCAGAGTTCCATCTCAGGAGTCTAGGACAGGCTCCAATACAGATTTATACTCCTTATAAACTAATTCAGTCTTGCTGATACAGCCATGAACCCACAGATCTGCAATGCAGGTGTTTCACTGAGTGCTACATTATGCTCTTAGAAATTGAATTTCCAGAAGGAGCATGTGCTCCTTTCTACGTATATTTCATTACAATAATGAGTGTGTTTAAGTCTGCTTGAGAATTTTTTTAATTAGATTTCACTGTCAAATAAAAAAGGTACCTGAAGCCAGTTACCAAATTTACTGTGAAGTTAGTAAGATTTCTCTGTAACACTCTACCTGCAAAGAAAATTTCTTTTACAGAGTTTACACTGTGCCAACAACATACTGGAGTCTAAAAATGTCTCTGTTTAAACTTTTCTAAAAGCCACCTTCGGTGATGATACCTCAACCCTCCTTTCAGTGCATTAGAACCTTCTGCTGAACAGTGCCAGGAAACTCATAGGATGAGCCCACACACAATTAAAAGGAAATTAAAATTAAAATAATTTTTTAACATCACTTCCCTGATTCCATATCTTTTTAAACTACTAACGTCAAATTTGCACTGAGTCTTTCAAACTGAGAACAGTAATTTATTTCAAAATTGCAATTAAAAAAAAATTTCTTTTTACAAAGAAAATCACTAATACACTAAAGAAAAACAAGTTTCAAACAAGTATTAGCATTTGGTATATATTATCCTCCTCCATTTCTTTCTCCCTAGAGTATCAGGGAAGATGCAGCAAAGTGTTGTCATGATATAATGAAGTCATGTTTGGAAATTGTGAATTATTTCAGGTAAGCCTTTGTGTTGCCAAACTAGAATGTAGCAGCACTTAAGACTGTCACTTTTTATAATGTTTGCCTATAAACTTTTTTCCAGTGTGGGTTTGAAATGGTGCCCAAAAGCAAACAGAGAACAGGTGGGATTCTGAGGCATGAATCCACCCAACAGCTTCAATGTGAAAATCAACCAGTTCAAACTGTTGAGAAATTCCCAGCAGCACATAAACAACCTGTGCTGCAAAGTTACCTCTCCCTGGGATGCTACACATGGATTTTTGCACTGCTCTGGAATTTAGGGACAGGTTTTGAGCCCATGTCCATGCTGAACCATCAAACCAATGGATGCCCCGTGGCTGACAGCAGGGCTCTTCTCCTGCTCCCCAGGCAAGGCTTGATGATCTACTGTCACTTCCAGCTCCTCCAGCCCTCTTGGAAGCTCTGCCTTGGAACTGGATCCTCAGCCATCACCAGAGACCTGTGAACCAGCCCTCTGCTGGGTTTGTCAGATCAGATATAAAGAAGTTTTTACAACGAGGGTGGCACTGGCACAGGTTGCCTAGAGAGACAATGGGTGCCTCATTCCTTGAAAACATTTAAGTCCAGGCTGGACAGGGCTCTGAGCAGTCTGGTCTGGCTGAAATGTCCCAGCTGATTGCAGGGAGGTTGGACAAGACAGCCTTTAAAGGTCTTCTCCAATCCAAACCATTCCTTGATTCTAAGGAATCACAGGATTCCTTTTTAAGCAAATCCTGTGACAGTGGCATTGGCTCCTCCTGCAAAGGTGTACTACCTGACATGAATTACCCTGTCTGTCACCCCTCAGAACACCAAACAGGCAACAAAGGCACGTGCAGAATGACTCTGGGTGTTCTTAAACACTGCAGGACAGGGGACACTACTTCTGTTATTTTCTGCTCTCAGCTACATCCTTATTTGTAATAGTGGTGCACACAATGTATTTAAACTTTATAGGTGGAGCTGTTGAACAATACTGCCATGGAAAACCAAGCTGCTGTTAAATAAACAGCTGTGAACTTTTTCTCTGCCTGCTCATACAGCCTCACAGCATGGTTTATGCCATCCAGCCATCAAGTGGAGTAAAGACTGTTTGTATAAAAGCCATGACCACAACAGAGGACTGGGGACACTCTGACTGCTCTATTTCAGATTATTAAGATATGCAATCGTATTCCAAATCATGTGTCTGTTCCAGCTTTGGTCACTGAGAGATTTATACTTCCTTAGGTTTTAAATTATCATCATTATTATTATTATTTGTCTCCATTTAATAAAATGTTAACAAAGAGCTGCTTATCTTAAGTCTCAGTCATTTAGTTACTTAGTTACAGAGCCAAATAATGAAACGATCAGCTAATAGCTAACCCCAGCAAAGATTCTCACACAACTCTCCAGAACACAAAAGCCTCAGACCCCATCAAGCCACTTTCACTTCAAAAGGCTTTAGTAAATAACTAAACACTCACCACAGTGTGCCCAGAAGGGTCAACAGACCTGACCTGTCAAGAATCCAAGAGGTTCATTGCAAAACTGAATGTCCCCACAGGGAACACCAGGCTGCCAAGCACCACCACTGCTGCTGCTCTCCTACCCCTCCTCATGGTTTTCCTGGCATTGAGGCAACTCCAGCAACACCACACTGGGTGAACAACATGGGATGGGGATGGCAAATGGGTCTCATGACTTTGCAAGCCAAGCACAAGGCTTTAGGGTCTCCCCAGGAGGCAGCCCAGGTATCACCAGTCAGGTGCAGCCTTCCCTCCCACCTCCCAGGGACAAGATTATGAGATTCTCCCTTAATTTAAGCTGGCACACCAATATTAAGAGCATCTCCATGTCTTCTTGTGACAATGGATGATAAAATCAGCCTGCAAAAGACAGGGCCACCAGTTTAAGAACACAGAGAGTCATTCCTGGCCATGGTGACCATCTCCCATTAGCCAGCAGCAAAACAAAGGCTCCTTAGACAAAGGGGCACAAAACAGTGTTTGCAATTCATCCATCAGCTGCTCCAAAGCCACTGGATTCCTGCTGTCCCATTTGTACTGTGACTGTCAGCCAGCTGCCAGCTCTGCCAGGCACCATCAGGAAGTCTCTGTTCTGATAAAACACTTTCCAAATTGCTACAGTTCCTCCCATAATTTTAAAACACTAACAGTTTATTTTTTTTTTAAGTCCCTTGTCCCTGACCAAGACTCCAAAGAGCACGAATCATTTCCCCCCATCTAAGGTATAAAAACATCAGCTGCTCAAATCTGATGAAAAAGATCTGGGCCTTGTAGAAAAGCTTCAAACACAAAAACTTGAAAGATCTACCTATGATAGGTACAAACATAAATATGTGGCAGATTCTATGTCTTTACTTATTCCTTTAACACAAACTCCTTCCTGGGCTGCTCTATTTGATAGACTTTCACAAAACAAAGTGCCAGAGTCTCCAAAAGAAGTTTTTCCTGACATGTTTATTAGTATTGTTATCCTTATAGAATTAAGGACGTAACCATTTGATGGGTAAAGAGATTAAACCAGACAAAAAAAAATTACATAAGAACCAGGAATAATCCTCTTGCCCTGGAAATGAACATTTGTAAAATAAAAGTTGCCACATCATACATGGCTGGTGCTCCAGCAAGTGTGGAGCTTCCAGCCACACTGACCTGCTGGAGCTTGGACCTCCACACCATGTCAACTTCTATTGAGTGCTACATATACTAAAACCATCACAAAAAAAAGTGAATCTCCTCCAATTGCAATAACTTGCCAATGTCATCATGGGTAAGGGAAAATATTACACTGCACTATATCTTGCTTTCCTAAGCTTTGAAGGCTAAGAAAAATAAAAAACTCTGGTGAGCAACAAAGCCTTTTGCCACTTGCCGGACTCCTTGGACAAGAAAAAAACCTCAGCATAGGCACACAAAAATTATCCCCATGTGATTACATCCCATCTGTCTTGGGTCATACTCCTTGGCAGCAGGTGACAGTCCCCAGGGAGCAATTGGTGCTGGCTACAGCCACCCTGGCCCCATTACACCCAAAGAGGAGGGCAGTGGGACCAAATTTTATGAAGATGATCCCCTGCTACATTGGTGGATGAGGCACATGAAAAAATTTCACCAGGGCTTTGATCCTGCCAAGCAGTTGGGTGGATGTGTCTCACTCACCCCATGGCTAAGGAAAGACTCATTCCCAAAGAGAAAGAAATACTTGTCTAGGCTTCGTGCAGAGATTAGAAATTCCTGCTTGCTCCTACCTGTCCTTACAGACGTGATTGTTGAGTTACAGCTGCAGCCACACAACCTGTGTCACAAACCAGGTACCACGTGCTGTGGGCTTGGCTGGGCTCTGTGCTGCTGGAAGCCAGGCCAGGGAGGACTCAGAGCATGCCAAGTTCAAAGTAAACAGCAGAGACCAGCAAGGCCACCTCCTGCTGCTGGGAACTGCCCTGCCACTTCTTCCTGTTTGTCCCAGTGCTCACGGTCTGCTCCCTGCAGGATGGAGAGCTCTTTATACAGCAGCACCATGGACTGATCTCCAGATAGGGCAAGAACAGGAAAGCACCAGGATGGCTTCTGCACAAAGATGTGGCAACCATGGACAGGAAGAGCACCCCCAACCTTGAGAAGCCACACCAAACCCCCTAAAATTACTGTGCTGCCTTTTGTCATTTCATCCTTCTGATGAGAAGCTGAATCTTCAGGATGTGATGTTTGGGTCCAGGCACCAAATCCTGACCATTTCTGTTCAAGTCATAAACTCCACCACCTGCCTAAAGTAACAGAGTGAGAGTCTCTCTGCTAAGTGAACTGAGGGGTACAACAAACCCAACACGTGTAACACAATCTCAAAAATAATTAAATGCTCTTCAAACTCATTACAGAAGAGTCTTCTCATGTAATCTATTATACAATACAAAGGGGAAATGAATCACGTTTTGCCAGAACCTCAATTGAAAAGCTAAAAAAAAAAAAATTAATCTTCGCCTTCTAAAAAAGCAGAATTTGAAACTAGGAGCATTGTCTTATTGTTTCTTCTTTCATCAAGAGCAGAACTTCAAATCTCCCTGACTGAATTCTGCACGTAACCAAGTGGCAGAGCAATTAAATCAGCTCCTGTTGTTCAACCTAGCCTTAAAGTCTGCTTGGGAAAGGCTCCATGAGAGGATATACAGCCTTGGGAAAGCGTACGAGCACGTAGATTTGGTTGCAAAAGGTTTTTCTTGGGTTTAGTATTTTCTTCCATCTATTCCAATCTGTAGCTCTTTTTCAGGTTCTTTATTTGCATTTCAAGAGCAACATAAAGCCTGAACAGAACGTAGCATAGATTCAAACAAAAACAGAACCTTTTTCTTCCAGGTTTGCCAAAGGCCATGCTCAAGACTATTACTGCTCAACGTGCAAAAGAAATAAATTACAACTGGGAGGTTAAAAATTGCACAATTCAATGTTGCAGTGTTAGTTCTGGATGCAGAGAACATCTATTCAGATTCCCTACAAGCAAGTCAGCAGTTGTTTCTTTTGTACACGGTCCCATTTTTACTTGACTATACAAATCCTCTTAATTTTAGCAGCTCGTCTGGAAGTCTCATCTTGCCTGTTCCCCCGAAATTCATCTCCCCCCACTTCCTAAAGTGGGATTTGAAAATAGTCACTGGAAGTAATATCCCCAAAACATCCTCTCAGCACTTTTGAGAATCCCATCCACAACACACGGATATAGAGCACGGGATATTCTCCAAACACTCCAAAGCCTCAAGGCACACCAGGCTCCCTTTCAACCAGAGCAATATTGAGGCAAGAGGCACCACAGCTTAATTCCAGCTCCACACAGAGGACAGTGAGGACAAAGAAAGAGCAACACAAGCCCTGAAGTGAAAAGCCAGGCTGGCTACCTGTCCTTCCAGGTGGCACACAACATTTCACCTGAACTTCCAGACACCTCTGTCACTCCTGAGGTACCAGTGGCTCCTGGGCACTTTGCCATACTACTGGAAGAGGGTTCAAATGCTAGAAGAGCTATTACTGAGCTGTGGCTCACTGCAGATTTATTAGAGTGTCTCCATGTTAATCCTGCACGGCTGAAATACCTGTGCTGCCCTGCTGAGTAAACAATACCAAGGAAATCAGGGTACTTCAATACTGTAGTATCTCAACAGCAGTATTTTTCATGAATAAACAATTTTTAACAGAACCATGCTCAAGAAGTACACAAAATTTGAACTGGGTGTTCAAAATTATTTTCAAGAACTGTCGGGTGGCATTCAGAATTAGAAATCATATTACTTTCCTTGAAACAAATTAAATCTTGCAACACAGAGACACTGAGCAGGGCACTTTCCAAACTTGCAGAGCCAGTCTCCCGAGAGCAGGTTCTGCTCCTGCCCAGCAGCAGGTCCTGCCAGCAGCTCACCTCTCTGCACAGCCCATCCTAAAGGAAGCCTAGCATCAACCTCACTGAGTTTTTCTACCCCACAACGTTTTATTACAGTTTAAAAACTAAGTTGCTGCAGGGTGTTCTGATCAATTTCTGTCCATCCAACCACACCTGAACCTCCTAGAGCCCTGTCCTGGTGGGTGCAGCCCACCAAGGCATCCCCAGCCACAGCATCCCACTCCAACACTCAAAAACAG
Organism: Muscicapa striata striata; assembly: GCA_030060385.1. NCBI lineage: Eukaryota > Metazoa > Chordata > Aves > Passeriformes > Muscicapidae > Muscicapa > Muscicapa striata. Next base: position 1,769,957 of record JAREIS010000171.1, read on the forward strand.
CCACAGGCCCCCTGGTAGAAAGCCTGAGGTGTCACAAAACTCTTTTCCTACTTTTCCTTCCATGTAAAAAAACTCTATTCAAAATAGAAAAGCTAAGAGAGGAAAAAAAAATTCAAATACAACCAAACTATGATTTTCTCATCCTCAACCAGCCTCTCATGTTCATTTTTCTCCCTTCCCGTCCTTCAACATATTTCCCTTTCCAGTAAACCCTCACAAATCCAAGCCATTTCCTTGGTACAAAGGAATTTTTCCCTCTTCCCAGTTCTTGTGGCTTTGCTGGACACGGTGAATGTCCCAAACTGATGAGCCAGTTCTTTTGTGGGGGAGGAAAAGCAATAATTACACACAACCTGCAACGTGTGAGGAGGGGAATGAAAGTAGGTCAGGTCTCAACTCCTCATCTTCATTGGGGTTCACCAAAAGCTTTCACTTACAGTCACTTTAAAAATACAATTAAAATAATAATAGCACAGCAAGTGAACAAAGCAGCACTGTAGAATTCAGCTCTCTGTCCCTCTCTTTGATACGGATAATGGCATTTGTGTGGTGACAAGAGGCACAAAAACCTGAACCAGCAGAAAATGAAGGCCACAAGACACATCCCAGTATAAGGTGCTCTGATACTCAGAAGTCCAGGAAAAAGAAATCCATTAAAAAGGGGTGTATGGGGAAAAAAAAAAAAAAAAAAAAAAAAAAAAGAAACAAACCACCGGTGATAATTAAGAGATGGGAAAGGACAATCTGGAGACATACATAATCGGTTTATGAATTATAAGCTAGTTTTGAAAGTTTAAAAAAAAATACACATTTATTAAAAAAAAAATCCATTCCTCTTACAGAATCTCTTGTTTTGCAACTGCCTTGTTGGGAAGCCCAGTCCCCAAGGAGCAAATGCCAAGGCAGCTCTGCTGACGCTCCCAGCTCCCACTGAAACCCGAAGGGCCAAACTTCCCGAGCAGCCCCGGCACTCCCAGCGCACGTTTCGTAATTCCAACAGGAGCTCTTGGCTGCTGCACTCCTGCAAATCTGGTCCTTATTTAACATCTGACTCTTACAAAGTTGCTCCAAAGTTGCTCAGTTGCTCCAGCTTCTCTTTCAATCAGCTTAAAAGTCAGTTTAGTCCCTGGTAGTGCATGACTGGCGTCGGTGATTTGGGGACATGCTGTGCCAAATCTCCCCAAATAAAAGCTCGCTGCAAACACACACTGCAACGTGCTGAACCTAAACTCAAAGGTCTGAGTTCCAAATCAGTCCCCAAATTGCTCAGAGGATGATTTTAAGCTGGCAGGCTCCATGCCAAACCAAATATTGCCCCGTTTCCCACTGCCACCACTAACACAAATCAGTGTCCTCTGCAGAAGATGCTCCCACTTGTCCAGCTGGGATTCATGGTCCCTTTACAGCCTGAATTTTGCACTCCTTTAACTACACTGAAATAAATTTTCTCCTCTAGTCAAACCAGGTGTGCTATTACACACAGACAAGACATAACTTGCCAAAGTGGGTGATGGTTCTTTTAAAAATGCAAGACTTAAACTGCTCAGGAGTGCTGCTTTGAAGAAAGTCTCTTTCACTCTAAAGTTTCAACCTTTAAGAGTTTTAAAATGTTTAACGCTTAAAAATCTGAGACTTCCAATAAGGAATTTTTCTCTATAAATGACAGACAATCACATATTTCTCTATTTTTCTAGCATTCCCATCTGATCCTAAACTAAATACTCATTTTAATAAAACACTAATCTCAGAATGTTTTTGTTTAAAGCCATTTAAAGATCATTTCTAGTGAAGTTGGGAAGCTGGATATAGAAATAAGCTCATTAAGAGCTATGCTATGGGCATTATTGAAACACCACAATAGTCCATCGTCTCATGCATACACAGCCTTGCATAACTGGAGATGTCAGCATTTTCATTGTAAATTCTGCTTTCAGAATTTTCAAACTTGCCTGTAAAAAAGTTGCTATGGCCTGAAATTTGTTGCCATTTCCCTGCCAAGGAAGAACTATTTTAACATTAGGAAACTATGCATTCATTGGAGTCGGCTGCTGGTTTGGGGTTGTATCTATACAAGTGGTTTTAAAAAAAAATAATAAAAGGATAACAAAAATCTCACAACTCAGCATCTTTGAAAATCTTCTGGCTCAAAAAATGCACCAGCCCTCACTAAAGGAATCAAATTCCTAAAAGTTAATAATTATTATACGCCTTCCAAAAGCTTCAACTGTATGGCAGATAAGCCTAAACCATGCAATTATTTCTGCTACTTTGCAAAATAGTAGCCACACTGAGAGACTACCAACTCCCAGTGTCTCATCAACACAGACTGTAAATAACAACCCTACCCATGTCCAATTAGTTTGAAGCTCAGGACCATGCCCCTGCTAAAGGGCTGCAGATTTTCAACACAGAATGCACACATTAAGACTGATTTAATCTGGCTGCTTGTACAATTCCCCAGAATCTCAGCTAGCAAATCCTGTACTGGGCCAAATAACTTACTGAACCAGATCCCTGAAAGGGCATCCAGCCCTCACCCGAAGCTGTGGGGATGTCACATTCCTCCATAATGGGCTTTAATAATTGCCCTTCCTTGAAATAAAATTAAAAGGAAAATAAATTAAAAAGATAAAGCCGACTCTGATTTAACTAATCGGTTTGAATTCTTAATTTAACTTGCAGATATCAAAGCCGCTGTTCTTGTTTAAAAAGGAAAAAGCCAAAACAAAACAGTCGAAAGGGAACCCTGGATGAAGCATTTACTTTTATTTTTTTCCTACCAAACCAGAAGCAGCATTCTGATGCTTGTACACCACCTGTGTCCCAGGAAGGTGATGGATGTGCAGGGTGGCCCTGGCTGGAGAGGACCCATGGGGACATCTCACCACCAGAACATCTCTCCTGCCCACGCTGGAGCAGCTCACAGAACCCCACATCCTGACCAGGGCAGGGCACAGCAGCTAAAGAAGGATCTCCAAAAAAAGGAGGAAGTGGACAGTGCTGACCACTGTGACCACAGGTGACATCCATCTTTAAGCACTGCCAACATTTAGACAAAAACTAAGGTATATTGCTCATATGACTCAACAGTTTTGCAGAAAGGAAGGTACTATGCTGAACATACTTATTTTTGAATGCTGTTTAGTATCAGCAAATGGCTCTGGCTGATTAAATCCTAAAGAAAACTCGTTACTCACTTCCACAATAAGCACATCACCCCTTAAAGGGGATCTTTCCCCTTCCCTGCTGCTCCTGGGAACCTCCCAAATGTAGGACCATTGCACTACTGTGTTTTCCACAGGACACAGAAATAGGCTGTCCCTAGTGGAAAGCTTAAATTAATCCTTTGAAATTTGACCTAAATTACAAGAACTGAAACGCGTTGTCACCGCACCGGGCGGGGGCTCCGAGTGGGTGCTCCAAGGACGGTGTCAAGGCATTGCATGTGGGTGAGAGCCCAAATTAGCTACCCAGCAGGATGATAACACACAGTCTGGGCAAGGGGAGGTCAAGGGAGAGCTCTCTATTTATCAAATATATGTCCAAACTAATTATTCAGCTCACAAAGTAACCCTTCAACCCATGTGTGCGGTCAGAGCCCTTGTGAAACGCTGGCTATCATCAAAGGCACACACAGGCTGAGAATGGTGCCTTTGTACACGCTGGGGGAGGCTTATTTCTAAATATTTAAAAGCAGAAAAAGTCTTTCTGCTCCCTAGGATAAAAAACATGCATGTAAACAGCTGATGTGAGAGAGAATTTGAGAGCTGACAGTCACCACAGAAGTCCTACAGGTGCTGTGTCTGCTCGGGTTTTGCCATCACTGCTTGGGAATAAAGCACAGCTGAGATCCTCCACATCAGGATCCTCAGTGGACACCCACAATTATCAGCACCAGCATCACCACCCACAATGGATCAAGATGCCATTTCCAGTGTAAACACTTTCATATGGATCAGAGGTAATACCCAATGGTCACAGAGGGATATTTATTTACTGAAGACTGAATGAAAATAGCCAAAAACACAGCATCTTAATGCATGACATCATGCACATATCCATGCAGCTGATTACCCTGTGAGATCAATACTGCTTGAACTAAAACACATACTTTAGTGGTTTTTATACATAGCCAGACACTCTGAAGAAAATGATTGCAAATGTCCCTAAAGTTACACATAGCTGAGAGAAGGCATCTTCTCTGTTACAACCAAAGGAGCAAATCTCAATTCCTCTTAATGTTGTGTACAGCTTTTCCAATAGCCTGAGTCACTAAGACAAGAAACAATAACAATCCAAGCACCTAGTATTACAAATAAATAAATAAGTACAGACAATTCAGGGCATGTCCATGAAGGAAGACTCAGAACAGATCAGCAAGTGTCACCAAAGGTCATGGCCCTGCCGACCTTCTCAGCTGGCATGAAATGTCATAGCTCTAATGACTGCAGCCCCACTGAAAATTTACATTATTAGAGCACCTGACCCCCTAAATTAGCTGTGCCAAAAATGTTTTGGCATTTTTTAAATTAATAAAAGAAGTCTGCTTTGTCTTTGAAGAGATTTTTGAAGGGTTTTTGTTTTTTTTTTGGTTTGGGCTTTGAGAGCTTGTGGGTGGCAGTGATAGAACCCAGAGAAGGTGATTGTGTAAAAACTTGGTTTTGTTTTGGTTTGTTTTTTTCTTATCAAAGGGTTCAATGAAATATATAAAGGAGGTTTTATTTCCCAAATCTCAGATATACATCCCACATAATTCCCTGTATTCTGCAGCATAAAGGCTCTTACTATGCCATTAACTTAGAAGCATTCTCTGATTTTTTTTTTTCCTTGTTTCTGGTAATGATTTGGGTTCTCACATCTAAAATTGTTTCACATCAGTAACATTCCTGCCCAGGAAAGAAGTTTTAAATCTTTTTAACAATTTACTCTTTGATAAAACCCAGATTTCACCCCCTACATATTCAGTGTGTAAGAGGCATATATTCTCAAAGTGTGCTTTCCAAAATAATAAAAGCTATTCTTTCCCTGAAAAGTTGAAAAATTATCAGTCACTGTTCAAAAAATATTACTCTTTTTCCTGTAAAACACTTCACCAATCTTCAATCACATTCTTTCTGAATTAACCCTAAAACTAGGGGACCTCACTACAAAGCTAGTCTGAATCCAGAATTATTCATGATTTTGTCGTTCCCCTGAAAAGCCAAAAAGGCACCAGATGTTCAATTAACAAATCATACAGTAAGTGGCAACAAGAGTTGGGTTTTTTTTTTTTTTATAATCTCAGGTTACCTTCAAAAGAAAAAAAAAAACCAAACATTTTTGCTATCAACAACCTCTGCAGTTGACAGATGACAATATTGCTATTCTTTGAGAATTTTTTTTCAGGAATGCTTGCTAGGGAAGAGGGCTCATCATCTCTAAATAGTTCATCCCCTGCCATCAATAAAAATGTACTTGGAGTGGATTCTAAAAATGCGTTAGCTGGTGACATCTATTTTTAGAGACAGTGGATAGAAACAAATAAGTTTTGCATGAAGAATTATTAAATAAAGAGGAAGCTGCATCCATGGACATGAGTAGTAGAATGTGTAAAGGCCAAACTCTCTGCAGCAAGCTTGCCAGGATAGAAATGCTCTGTGGACTATTAGATCAGCTTGACAGCTGAGTTATTAGAACTGTGATCACTCCTCCAAAAGACAGATACAACCTCATGGAAGAAGCCTCACTTCCTCCCCCAGATGCTCTGAGAGCAGGAATGATCCAGCACAACACAGTAAAATCATTCTTCACAACAATAAAAAGCCAGCCCCTCCTGAGCTCTCCAGAGAAGAAAACCACTTTGCAAAGTTTGAGGAACAGATAACCTAGAAGAAGATGCCAACAGGAGCAGGCTCAAAATAGGACATTTTATCAAAACACCACTTTCAACATGAAGGTCTAGACTGGCCTTTGCTCTCACAGCAATAAACTTCTATTGAGATCTGAATATTTACACCTTCAGAACTTGTGATCCAGACACTGCACCAGCGATTGTGCTTGGATATTAACAGCAACTAGGAAGTTTGTCCTGAGAACAAGCACCAACAAAGCTGCAACAGCATTTTTGCAGAGTGCCTGGCAAAACTAAACATTCACAAATAAAACTACTGAGTTTCATTTCCCTCTGGACTCCCCAGGTTAAGACAATCCCAAAGAGCAGCAGCCACTCATCCCGCTTCGCTCCTCGAGACAGCAACACAAAACAGCACCAAAGTGCCACGGGCTGGTTTCCTTAAAGACCCATTCCTGAAAACTTTCATCTGTACACTTTGATTATACAACGTGATGACAGTCCCAAGTGAAATCACTGACACCACTGGCTTGCACAAGAATAAACAAACGCACGCTTGTACAAACACAGCCCAGGCAAGAGCAGGGAAAGTCAGAAACCCAAACTCTCCAGGGCTGCTCTGTTACTTGCCTCAGCTTTACCAGAGCACATGGAAAGATGTTGACTTCTATTTCAGATGTCTAAGCCCTTAAAATTAACTTCTTTCAAGGAATTAAGTATTCTAGAGTGATTTACCTTCGGGTTCCACCGTGGTGTCTTCAACAACTAAATTAAACGAAGGTCGAGCCAGGCAAAGTCCAGCCATGGTGACCACCACCAGGCAGATAAGGCAACCCGAATCCCAGCTGACCATCTTTTTAGAGTAAATTCCTGGTCCATTTCCATATCTCCATGTGGACTTTAATCCCATCTGAGCACCTCTAGAGAAGCATGGAGAGAAAGCTGTGCCTTCGGCCAGGGTAGTGCCTCCTTCCTTGGAACGCCGGCTGCTGCTGCAGGGAGGAGAGAGATTTAACACTGTCAGCAAAAACATCTCCAAACACAAACCCAAAACCTTCACAAAGCCTCCAACAGAGCTGAGGTGAGAGGGAGGGGAGGAGGAGGAGGAGGATGGGAAAAATAGTTTTCCAGCTTCAAGAATATGTGAAAAGTGAGTGACTTTTCATCTTCTGTTAGCAGTTTCCATCATCACCTGAGGCATAACCAAGTCCTCCTTGTTTTCACAAAATCACTTCTCAGCACATATTGAGAGATATTTTACTGACAGAAAAACATACAGGTTTTCAAAAATGAGAGGCACACACATGTGCAGGCACATAACCTGTAATGCTACAAAATTACCACAATTATACAAATTATATTCTTGTTATTGTTTGAAGGTTTATTTAAGTTCGCCTTGTTTTTCATTCCTTCACCTAGGCAGTTCTGCAGCCAGATGAATTTGAAGGAATTCAGTAATTTTCCACAAGAAAAACAGTGCAAAAATATATTCCTTAGACTCGGAAAAATCTGTAAGACTATTCCAATTCAGGACTTGCAGCTCCCCCATGGATGTACCCTCTTCTTACTCAGTTTAGTGTCCTTTGCAAGCCCCTGGTGAAAGGCTCAAGTCTTTGCAGTGATATTGGTTTGCCACATTGCATTACACAGGCAATTAAAATCTGTATAAAATATGGTATATATTGCAGTTCCACAGGAGACCTGCCCAGCATCACTTTCCATCCACACATGCCAAACTCTGGGCACAAACCTTTCTTTTCTCAGTCTCTCAATGATGCTTATTGAGATATATTTTTCAGAGGTGGGGGAAAAAAAAAAAAGTTATTTTTTCCCAATAAAACAAATTTAAATGGATGGAGTTAGGTCGTAATCCAGGCATGGTCTGACAGAAAAGTGGCACCAAAAGAATTGGCACTCCCTTCAAGAGACCCTGTTGCCTCCACAGATGCCAGGTGAGGGTCAGAAGAGCATCCTCCTCACAGGGTGATTTAACAGCTCAAGCAGAAAATTAGACCTGATTTTCCGCTTCAGAAATAAAAGACGGTAAAACCTCAGTGAATGGATAAAACAAGTAACTGCAGCAATTGCTCTAATCTGGTCAATGATTCATCTTAGATGTGATGAAACCCAACTGAAATTTGGAGAGCACTTGTCTGGAAGGGGAAAAAATAACATAAAACCTCTTTTTTCCTCCTGCCCTCAACACTTGAAAATTAAAAGAAAAAAAATAAAAAGGAAGGGAGTGTGGAGAAAACGTCATACTTCTCCAAACTCCTTGTCATTGGGATTTGGTGTGGTATCTCAACATGCAGAAACAGGGACACAGATCCTCCTTTTTATAAAAACAACCATTTAAAAGTTGAATCTGATTTTTATTAGCCTTGTGCTAGCTGTTACAAAGTTCACAAATGCTGTTGAGGCATTTTTATCTCAGATACTGTACACAGTAACATCTGGAGTCAGTAGAAACAGGTTTTGGATGACATAAATAAGTCACTTGAGGAAAACAATTAATACACAGTATCCCAGGTGAATCCCTGCTACTTCAGGGCAAGCTTTTTTTAACTCTGTTGGTATCACCTCAAAGCCCTGTCCCTCCTGCAGAGATTTCAGCCTGGCTCGAGCATCCCAGACCACAAGCTAGCAACTACCATTCAATTTCCAGTGAAAACACCACCAGACCACTGCACAAACATTTGCAAAGAGCTTGCCCAGCCCTTCTCTAAATAAGCACAGAGCAGGTGTAGAGCTGAAGAGAGCTCTGTCTTTGGGACCAGTTTGGGTCTGGAGCAAATCCCCCTGGATGCAGCCACCCAGGTCCACTGCCCACCTCGCTGTCTGGCAGCCACAGCCCTGCAGCTCAGTTTATCCAGCTGTAAAGTGGGGTAGAAACCCCTAATTAACAGCCTGGGTGTAATGTTGATTCAATTTCCATAAATCATCCGATTAAAGTCTACGTTGATAAATGCAAAATCCTATCACGGTTTTGCAGAAAGAAAACATACCAGAACGCCAGCATGAATTTCAGACTCCAAGAGCTTTAATTCCACTGGCATTCCTGCAGTTTCAGACTTTCAGGCTGTTAAACGCCACTGAAAGCACATCTGTGGCTCCTATCCTCATCCTAAATCCTGAAGTGTGGCACAAAGTTATTGGCCACATGTCTCCTCACCTGAAGATTTTTGTTGGCTCCTGCACCTCAACATCTGCCGGCAGAAAAAGAGATTCTTCATCCACAGGGCAGCGGCAAACCCAAAATCCTGGCTTGTGAAGGCGCAAAAACGCAAAAATCAGAGCTCTGCACCCATCCATGGAGCCAAACCGCTCTTTACCACCAGGACAGCAAACGGGCTTCAAGGATTGCCCTCTCCCAAAAGAAGTGGAGTCCAGCGAAGATGAAGCAAAACCAAATTCTTTTCATAGTTTAATTGCCACAGTTGCTGGGGGACGAGTCCCTGGAAAGACCTCCTGTGCAGGATAATTATGTACCTCTATCTCAATGTTTGGAACACAGCCCCAGCATGCTTTTTGGCCTCCACAATTCTGGCTTCCTGACTACAATACCATAATCCCTCCTGGAGTCTCAGACTCAGTGAAAGCCACACGTAGTGTTTATTTTTCCCCTTGAAAGGGAACTCTGTCTCTCTTCTCAGCCTACACTTTGGGGAGGAGTTGTCAGCCCCCAGTGATTGATGGCTCTCCTTGCCACTCGCTCATCAAGTCAATTTTCACCTCGTCACATACCTGCCCAAATTTTCTTTGCCAAACTGACAAGCATGGGAAAGCAGACTGGTTTGGGAGCCCAACCAAATTCCTCCAAGCTGTACTTCAGTTTAAACACACTCGCACACACAAACAAGTAGTACTTGTTCAGCAGTGGCATTAATTAAATTCAAAGCTCAGTGTTCTTTTTAATCTACTTGCATTGTTGTTTATAAGATGTTTATCACTCCCCAGGGACAGTACGATTTGTAGAGGATGTTAACCAAATCAATACACTGCTCACTGTATAACTTTTCAGCATCTTTCTCAATTAGGCGGGGAATAGCAAAATCTGAGTGAAATATGGATCTTTCCTCCACAAAGAAACCTCTAGCGCTCTAAAAACCCAGTAGCTTCATCAGAAAAATGCAGGTAAATGAAGCTTTAAGGTTAACAGTTTCATATACACAATTCCACAGAGGAATTCTGTATGGATAGAAAACGCAGAAATATACATGTGTTTATAAAAATATATATACACATATATATCCAACAAGACTCTTCAGCAGAGTTCAATCTCCAAGCAAATCTGAGCATCACAGCTATTAAACATTAATTCTGGAGGACTAATGGGAACCGGCTGGCAGCTTCAGTACTTTTTCATTGTTTGAACTTCTTTCATTTGCTTTCCAGGACTATCCTGTTTTTCTCAAGTCTTTTGCCACCAAGAGATCGGGGAGGGGGGGAAAGAAAAAAATCTGCATTTTAATTGACATTCCAGAGAGCAGGAGAAGTCCAGAGGCTGCTGATTGCTGTCTATTCAGCCCAAACAGGCTTTTCAGATGAAAATGAGAAAAGGCTAGTGGAAGATTTACAGGGATTTGGTACAAAGGAGACAATGAAGTTTTAAATGTTGATAGCGTTTCACACCAAACGCATAATGGGTCCCAGTTTGAAGGGGCCGTTTTGCATTTAAATATAAATTTCATTGAGGATTTCTCTCTCCCCCCCTTATCTCAGACGGGGCGGCTGTGCCCCGCGGCCCCGCTCCCGCAGCACGGCGGGGCAGCACCGGGTCCGGTACCGAGCGGGGGCCGAGCTCCCCTTGCTCAGCCCGCGCTGCCCGTCCTGCTGTCACCGCTGGAACATCCCCAAAGACACCCACGGGGATGCGGGCACGGCAGCGGTGCTGCTCGGGCTTCCCCCGGCGCCGCAGCGGCGACAGAGTGACCACAAACCCACCCGCAGCTCCGGCGGGGAGCAGAGACCGAGTCCCGCACTGGGGGGAGATCACCGGAGCCCCGAACCCGAGGCGGGGGGATCCCCGGAGCCCCGCACCCGAGGCGGGGGAGAGCCCCGCACCCGAGGCGGGGGATCCCTGAGCCCCGCACCCGAGGCGGGGGGATCCCCGGAGCCCCGCACTCGGGGGGAGATCACCGGAGCCCCGCACACGGCGGGGGAGTCCCCGAGTCCCGCACAGCCCCGGAGCGCGCACACGGCGCCGAGAGCGCGGCGGGACCCCCAGCACCCCCAGCCCAGCCCGCCGCCCTTTCCCCGGCCCGCCCGCTGCCTTTACCTGCGGCGAGAGCGCCGGGCGGGCGGGCTCCGCTGCGAGCGGCGGCTCCCGGGCTGGGGCGCGGTGCGGAGCGGCGGTTCCCGGGACGGGGCAGAACTCCCGGCGGAGCGGCCGCGGTCACTGCGCGGGCTGGCGAGCCCGCAGCGGCGCAGCGCCGCGCATCCCCCGCGGGACGCCCGGGGCAGGCAGGAGGGCGGCGAGGCGAGGCAGGAGCGGCCCGGCGCCCCGTCCCGTGCCGTGCCGTGCCGTGCCGTGCCCTGGCTCGGCCGCAGCGGCTACCGCCTCAGAGGGGCGAGCCCGCCGTGCCCGGCGCCAGCTGCCTCCTCCCCCGCGCGGGCATCGCCGAGCAGCGCGCCGCGGGTCCCGCTCCGCTCCATCCAGCCGCCCGCCCCGAGCCGCCGCAGCTTTGTCACGCCGACAGCCCCCTCGGGTGGGAGGTGGGTTTTCACTCCCCCCCTTTCCCCCCTCTCTCGGCGCACTCCTCCAGCTCCTTCCTCCTCCCTCGGTCACTCCCCCCGCTGCAACCCGAGCCGTTTCCTGGACGGCGCTGCCGGGCTCTGCCAATCGCCGCCGAGCCCCTTCCCCCTGCCCGGCCCTCCGGGTGCGGAGCCGGCAGCCCCCGGCCCGGCCGAGGGTCGCGGATGCTCAGCGGCACCGGAGAGGGGCAGGAGGGCAGCGGGGAGCCTGGCTCCGGCCGCTGCCTGCCCGGGAGAACGGGACAGCTCATCCCGCAGGGCTGCAGGGGAGGAACACCGACGGCTGCTCCGCTGAGAGATTTTGGAAAGGAAAGATGGGGAGCGCGGCGAGGGCCGCCGCAGTGGTTGAGCCTGGGCAGCATCCGCATCCTCTCACAAAAACGGTACCAGCTCAGCAGCGGTCCCCGCAACCTCTCCCGAAGTGTTTCAGGCTCAGAATCCATGGCCTCTCCCAAAGTGTTTCAGGCTCAGAATCCGTGGCCTCTCCCGAAGTGTTTCAGGCTCAGAAGCCATGGCTGGCCTGTGGCCAGTTCCATCTTGAGAGGATGGTTGGATAACACCCGCTCCAAAAATCACCCTCAGGAGCCTCTCAGTTCAAAGCCTGATTCCAACTGCCCCGTGAATTGGTCTGGCAGAGCACTTTTAATACTTGTCTGTGTGGTGCCCAGATGGGAAAAGTCGTCAAAAAGTTGTGCAAACATAATTTGTTTGGACACACAGATGTAAAACTGCATAACACGAGTATTCAGAATTCAGTATAGCTTAGCCTGATCCTTGCTTAATAAAACATTTGCTTTAGATACCATCAACTAGAAGGTTTTGAATATGGAGTCTGTGTAAAGCTTCCTTGCATAGAGTCAGCTTGACAACAAAATCAATAAGTGGTGGTTGCCTCAAATTTAATCAGTGTTGATCAATTTAATGTTACTTTATTTAAGGTCTACTGTACATTTTATATGTTGTGTGTGGTATTGATCAAGGGGATTTTCAAGGACTGAGGCCACACATCATAGTGTAACTCTATTTACACACACCTAGACACCAAAAACTTGAAAACAAGTTTTCTGTAGAATATGTTCTTATCTCCCAGCATGTATTTTCCCTCCATTATTGCAGTCTTCATGAGGGATGGTAGACAAATTTGTAATTAACTGGAAACACAAGTTTAGGTTTTTTTGTTTTGGGGTGGCTTTTAGGGGTTTTTTTAGGGGATGGGGTTTTTTGGGGGGGTGTTAGTTTTTGGTGGGTTTTTTGGGGTTTTTTTGTTGGGTTTTTTTTGGGAGGGGCGGATTTTTTTGTTGTTTGTTTTTATTGATGTTGTTGTTGTTCCTAAAGTAACAGACATCTGAGTGTTCTAATTGAGAAGCTGAGATGTCACAGTCAAGATCCAATTTTCCCAGCACTGGGCATGTCCATCGCCCATTGAAAACATTGTTAACACATTCTCACATAAATTATTGTCCGGCACAGGAAGCTGCAATACCTTTCCCTATTCATCGATATCTTTGCATACTCTGAAAGAAAAGGAAGCATTCCACTAAAAATGACAAATCAGAACACCTATTTCCAAGGTCTGGAAGCACTTGTCAGAATTTATTCTTTTGGAGGATGAAAAGATAGCAGTCTATCAATAGCAGCCTTTTCTCTTAAAAGAGTCACATTCTCCTAAAGTGGCCCACAACAGCCCAGCTCCTCAATCTGGGAAAAGCAGAAGCATGTTTGGAATTAAAAGGGTGGGGGGGGGAGATCAATTCTGTCATCATATTTAGGCTTCAAGAGATCTCAGTGGGCCCAGGGAGCCTTTCATAGCAGTTAGGCTGCTGAATGAGAGCATAATCTCTTTACAGTTTTTTCCTCCTCCTCTCAAAGTGGCTGGGATCTTTTCTGTGAGCCCTCCTGCACGTGAATGGTGTGGCTAATAAGCCTATTAATGAGGTTCCACAGCAGAGTGTGAATAGGTAAATAAGCCCCAATCTGTTGAGGTTCAGGAGCAAGGGCAGTAAAGCCATCATGAACTAAAGGTGACAGTTTGAACTGAAATAGGAACAACAGCTCCAGGTTTCAAGCGAAAGAATAGACAGACAAGGCACACATTCAGGCTCCTTCTACCCCCTACCGAGCCCTATTTTCTCTCCCATTCTTCCTCCTTTATAAAATGTCTTGAGTAGTCACCCATTTTTTCAAAAGCTCTTGAGACGTCCTTTTTCATCCTGGCAATGATACATCAATAGGGAGGAAGGAAAATGAGGACACCAATGCTCCTTTGCCCCGCAAGTTTCAAAAGCAGGAACAGCGCTGTGTGCCCTCGCATATGGAAGCGGGGGAGGAGAAAGAAAGTTAAATTGAATCTTTCAGCCCTGCCAGCTCTTTGTCGCTGCTGTCAGCCGAGCTCCGGTCGTCCCTCCGCACGCAGGCAGGGACACAGTTAATGTTCAACAGGGGCAGGGTCCCAAAAACCGCTGGGCTCGGCCAAATCCCCAGCCAGGGGCACGCAGGGGTGAGGAGATGGATTCACTCCTGCCCAGCATCTCTATAACCCGGCGGGGTAAGGTGAAGGTGTGCCTGACTGCAGGCTGCTCCTGGGCTGGACCCAGCAGAGCCCAGCTCAGCCCAGCTCATCCACGGCAGCCCAGCTGGAAGGGGTGGAGGCAGAAGGTTCAGAATGTGACAAAGAGATGGGGTGAGATGGGCAACCAAAGCCTCCGAGTGATGCGGGAAAAGTCACCTCGGCAAAAAGCACAAAGCTGCTCAGTTCTGCTCCTTGCAGACCCTGTGACATTTCTTTCAAGTGCTGCAGATAGCAGGGCAGCCAGGGCTCCACGGGGAGCCGGCTCCTCCATGGAATCCCGGGGAGGAGCAGCCCCAGCTCCTGGCACGGCGCAGACAGATGGCAAGGGAGGCCTCGGGTACCCGGGGAAGAAAGTTCTGCAGCACTCGTCTATTCTCCAGGTGCAGGAGCTGCTAACATGCCACAGCTCCATCTGATGAGAATAGGAATAAAACACAGGAAGTTAAATTAGGAAAAAAGTGAAAGAAAATGAAAGCCCACACTTTCAAGTCTTGGAGGTCTATGGAGAGAAGCCCTCTAGATGCAAATTCAACCACACACATCACTGAGAGTTTTCTCCTTGAAAGACAATGAGAATCAACAATGCTTCCCTGCCAGTTGTCCCATCCAAAAATTTCTCCTGCCCATGCTAGATATGATTAAATGCTTGTCTAAAATTTATTTTTTTTCCTTAAAGCTCTTCCAAAGCTAAGTATCTAAACCCAAACTTAGGCAGCTAAAATATTTACCTGGTTTTCAAACTGTTTATGGTTCTCTTTCTGGGCAGTTTCAAACTTCTTTTTTTAGGGTACCAAAGCACAAATCATAGGAGCCCACTTCTGAAAATATCTTTTTTCAAAGATAAAAATTAAAAAAAATTAAAAAAAAAATTAAAGCACAAAAACTTTCAGGCAAAGTTGCTCTATAGATTTTTCAGTGTCTTAGGGAAAAGTAATTTCCTATGAGAACAACCCTGTTCTAAATTAAAAGCTACTACAGAGAGGCTTCCATCACTAGTACTCACCAGGTATTACTTCAAAATGCTGCTAAACTCAAAAATTGAGATAAGAATTAATTATTTTACTGCCAATAGGTCCAATAATTATCCATGAAAGTGTGAAGCAGATGGGCTACCAAGTTCTTTGGCAGCAAAATGTGTATAGGAGGGGGGGGCTGCAGTTCTTGGGCCATCGAGGGATAGTTTTACTGGGTGTTTACCAAACAAGAAAACCTCATTTTGGTTAAGCTAGAGAAGGGGGCAAATAAATTGCTTTTGTCTATCAATTCAAGATCTTCCTCTTCGTTATGAACAGCTGGATATTCGAGGAAATACTTCTTCAGGCAGTAAGGCCAAGCAGTTGAGAAAAAAAATCTTATTTTCATTGCTACAATGTCAATGACTTGTAATGTCATTTGAGTATCAACACTCCCCTCGGATTGTTATGCCTTGTAGCCATGTAACCTTTCTGCTGCTCCTCTCATTTTGTGTGTCTTAAGGAAAATATTCCAAACAAATATTTGTTGTTTTCATTACAGTTTTGCAAGCCATGTTTAAACAGGAAATGTGGGGTGTTCTGAGCAGGGTATTACACTGAGATCCTGGACATTCCATGATTTCTGCCCTTTTCCATTGGCTTTCCTGGGAAAGGCACTTAATTTGTCTGTGTCCAAGCTCTCCAGCTATGAAATGAGAATAATAGATGCTTCCTGTCTCCCACCCTTTATCCAGTTCATCTATTTAGATGGTAAGCTCCTCGTCTCTGACCATGTTTTTATGCATGGCTTAGAACAATAGGACACTGATCCCAGCTGGAACCTCCAGGCACTTCCATAATGCAAATATTGAATACTAAATAATCAAAATAAAAGAAAATCCTCAATTTATTATGTATTCCCTCATAAAGAATTTGTCACACGCTGTCCTGGTAGAGCACCCCTGGCTCTTGGGGAACAGTATCATTTCTAAAAGAGTGGAAAGCAGCATCCATTGGAGATCTTTCAGCAGTGAGCTCCTTTAAAGCAGACTGCAGAGAAACCCTGTGAATAAACTCCTTCTGAGTGCTGAGCAGGGCACAGCAAGACAGAGCCAGACTTGTAAAAATGAGAAGACAAAGGCTGCAAAGAAAACTTTTCCTTCTGTTACAGAACTTGGGTATATTTTTCTTGTTGGCCTGAGCACTTCTCATTTCTGTTTCCAGCTGATCAATACCTGCTGGTTTGTTTTACTGGAGCCCTGTGTCTCACTGGACCAGCTGGTGGTTGTGGCAGCTTCCCCTGCAGTGTTACATCAGATCAGATTCCTCTCCTGTGACACCGCAGGGTTCAGCAGAGGTGCTCCAACTTCCAGGCACAGCCTCAGAGCAGAAGGTGTGAAGTCAGCCTTACACCAGGGTTCGTGTTACAGTTTAAATCCTGCAAGGAGCAGGGAACTGGAAGGCAGAGACCCACAGGGTGAGCACTCTGTGCTGTCTGTGCTGTGACCCTGCTGTCCCACAGCACCAAATCCCAACAGATCCCTGCTGCTTCCCAAATTCCTCTGCTGCAGGGCCAAGCTCTGCATTTCCAGCTTGCTCTCCCACAGGCCCAGGTGCAGACACAAACAGGCACAGTCACTCTGTAGCAGTTAAAAATATAAAATATAAAATAAAAGTAATTCTTCTACTTCCCACCTTGGGTAATGAAGCACTAAATGCCTACAACTATTTCCCTGCCTCATTATTCTTAACCCTCAAACATCTTTCAAGTCAGCGTTCTCCAGGCAGTTAATATTGTTTCTCCTCTCCCCATCCTTTGCACATAATTTCCCTTCCCTATCTCCTGCCATAGTTTTCACAGGAATTTGCTCCTTCCTTTAAGTGTCTCTCCCAGTGAAAGCCATGCCTTTTATCAGCTCCAGTCCCCAGTGTAAGATAACCTCCTCCCCCACTTTGCCAGGTGATTGTGGTACCCACAATTTCATTTGAGACTCTGGATTGCCTTGGAGAGCAGCCACTGATCTGCCCAAAAAAGCCTCCACATAAACAGAGATGCATCAAGGTTTAACAGCCCTAATTTGTTAACTCTGTAACCACTTTCACAAGCTGCAGTCCCCAAAAATGGGATGGAAAGGTAATGGTCAGGCAGATAAAGTTCCAAAGACAATTGGATACAGTTCCTTAAACCGAAGTCACAGAAAGGTTTCCCACACACAGACTCAAACTGTCCTTTTTCCTTGCTCCCACAGATCCAGAAACACCCTTTTCTTCTTCATTCTTTTCTGTTTTAAATAAAGGATTGCAGGGAAGCTTGCTTTGCATGAAATCCAGACTTTCATTACTGAATATTCATATGCATATGAATGAATATTCATATATGTATAAACACACAGCCATATTTCAGGGCTTGAAGAGAAAGCCTGCTTTTGATTTAGATAGCCAGGTTGAGGTCAGGTTCCATTTCTTAAAGGACAGCAAAGGTTGTATTGGTGATTGGTGGATGAGAAAAACCCAAGAACCCTCATGCTGCTCTCCTGATGCCAGCTGAGCAGAGATCCTGCTGGAGACTCCCAGGGCTGCTGAACTCAATGGGTCAGGAAAAGTTTTGCACTGTGGGTACAAGCAAAGAGGCCAGAAACTTGATTACAGGGGAGACTTAGTTAAATATTCACTGGGATTCATTATGTGAAAACCACTAGAAAGGAACAAGTTTCTACAGGAAGGGTAGGGCTGCTTTATTCTTGCTTCTGCTGTGAAATGCTCCTGGTGGCTGCATAACCCAGCTGCTGTCCTCTAGTGGGAGGAATACAGCAGGTCCGTGAGGATGTGCAGCAATGGTTTTGCTGGTTTTTAATCCTAGTGCTCCTTTAGTTTGCCAAAAAGATCCTTGGAGAACCAACCCTGTCCCACTGGAGTTTCACGACAAATAGCCTCTCCCTACCTTCCCCAGCTAGATGGGTCCCAAAATTGTGCAGGTCCTTTGAAAAAGGGCATAATCTTGATTGGTGACAAATGATAAACCTCAAAAATCTCTTAAAAATGGAGATTTTAAACAGGGTTCCAAATTTTTACTGGAATATTCAGCCTCATTGCTTGCAAATCAGAGCAATTCAGCAACACATCTGAAAACAACAAATTTAATTTTGGCCACAGAGGACAATAAAAGAGGAGTAAGGAGTGAGGAACTGGAGAAACACTGATCCCAGATTTACAGAAAACATTAGCTCTAAAAACAGTTTTTCATGGCATGCAAAGGGTGAAATCCTGAGTTGGCCAGCGAGGTAGCTCTGCCTTAAAAACATACAAGGCAATTTCTCTCCTGTAAATTTTATTCCCTGAAGCCTTACATTCAGCAATCTACTTTCTGGGGAAAAAAAAAAAAAAAAAAAAAAAGGCATCAGCAGTCCCGCCCTGCTCCACATGTAGCAACAAGCTCCTGATTAATTCTAGAAAACAGAGAAACTGAAACATTTTAAACAGAAACTGCTGTGATCGCCAGAGTACAACCAGGGGTGGGGAGGGGGGGGGAGGAACAAGTAGTGAAAAATTGAGCTAAGAGCAAATGAGCTGCATTTGTAATTGTGTTCAACAGGAAAAAACATCATTTACAGATAAGAAATAATGCAGGTTTAACCCTGTCTCTGCAAACAAACAGGCAGGAGCAGCTACAAGCAGTGGGTGTATTTCCATTACCAGGGGTCAAGAGAAGGGACAAAAGGGAAAAGAAGCTGAAGGAGGAGAGGAAGGTGCTCATATGGTGCTCTCACTAAAACTGTCTTGGAGCCAGGACATGATGGGGAAATACAAGGTGTTCTTTGGGGAATACAAGGTTTCTTTTCTTTCTTCATTCCTGCCTCGAATCCCTAGGCTTCTGATGGTTTAG
Organism: Muscicapa striata striata; assembly: GCA_030060385.1. NCBI lineage: Eukaryota > Metazoa > Chordata > Aves > Passeriformes > Muscicapidae > Muscicapa > Muscicapa striata. Next base: position 1,788,946 of record JAREIS010000171.1, read on the forward strand.
GGGTAAGGAGCAGACCAGGAGCATTTTCCAGAGGCATGTGAAAAATGGGGTTAACCCCCACTTTCCTCAGGAAACAACTTGCAAAAGATCCCAGAGGAAAATCCTGCTGTGATCCCATGTGCTTAGAGGCATCCAGTTGCTTTGTACTCCAGGAAAATCTGTCTGGTCATTGGACATGTTAAATGCTGGGTTTAGTATTGAGGCTTCCTTTCCTTTTCTTGGATGTTGAGATCACCAAGCTGGCCCAGCAAAAAATTCCTCCTAATGCCCTTGCATCCAAAACTCTGACAAATTCACCACCCATTTGGAGCTCTTGTGTTAATAGAGAGAAGGTGGGAAAAGGCAATTAACTTCACCAGAGGGAAAAAGTCTTCCAAAATCCTCATACCCATGCTAGAATCATGGAATGGATTGAGTTGGAAGAACCAGCTAGTCAAACTTCCCCTGCCATGAGCACTTTCCACTGTCCCAGGTTTCTCCAAACCCTGTCCAGCCTGACCTTAAACACTTCAGGGATGGGGCAGCCACAGCTCCCCTGGATATGTCCAGAGTGCTGGGTCATGTCCAGTTTTCCTCCCCCTTTCCAGCCTGCAGCACAGAGCTCCAGCTCCAGGAAGGGATAAGCCCAATGTCCTGGTGCTGGAGGAGAGGCAGGAGCCCCCAGGCAGTGCAGACCCCACTCCTGGGGGGCTGTGCTGCCTCTCCCCGTGGGATCTGTGGGCTGGGAGCTGAATCTCATCACCAGAGCAGTGAGGAGAAGCAGTGCACAGCTGTTTGCATGATACATATCTTGTGAATAAATAAACCTCATCTCCAGTGCTGCTGCTCTCTAAACATCTGTAGAGATGTGCATTCACTCAAAACATTCAGAAAATAAACAGAAAGGGAGCTGCTCAGTGAACCCTCCTCCAGCCACAACCCAGCCCTGCAAAAGTGACGCCTCTCAACAGTCCAAAAGCTCATCAGACACCAAAATTTGTCTTTTTAAGAAAAACTGTCTCAATTTTGTGATGCAGAGACATCTCAGAGGCTGCAGGCTTAGGTTTCCTAACCCTGATGAGTGTTTTTCCACAAGTGCTGGGAGGCAGAAGGAGGTAAAGAATAGTTAAATGCAGCACAATTGAAAATTAGCTCAAAATGCCGCAAGCTGCAATTCAGATGGATTACAAGATAACCTCAGTAGTTTCAAGAATGTAACAAGAACAGTCCTAAATCAACATAAATACTTGCTCAACCATTTTCATCTCAGGATTAATGTCAGATTTTTTTTTTTTCTTTTCTCCTGTGGCATTAAAACAAATTTCCAGCTTTTTTAAGGCATAGTATATGTTTTTACTAGGAAAGGAGGATGAGGATGGTGATGGGGCAGGAGGAGTGGGGTCCAACACCCTCTGGAGAGTGGGAATGGAGCTGGGCAGGGAAAGGCTGATGCTGGTGGGGGGACCTGGGGGATTTGCTGGGGTTTGGAGGGGAGACAGGCAGATTGCTCCTGCCAGCCCCACTTTGGTTTTGCCTGCTCAGTTTTGTCACGAGGCAGCTGTGAGCATTTGCAGTGCTTTCTTGAAGGTTTTTAAGTCCTGGTGGGCCGTGCCCACACTACATTCCCACTCACATTCAGCAGCACTGACAGCCCCAGAGAGCCCTTTTTTTTCTGGGGTAATTTCTGGAGATTTCTTTATACTCAGAGAAAACAAATCCCCAGAGAGCCACCTGTGGCCTCTGGGATAAATTTCTGCTTTATGGTCGCCTGCAAGCTGGCCGGGAGACACACCCTTGCTTGCTGGAGTACAGATAAGCTTCCAAGGACTTCAAAGGGATTGCTGAGGCAGACTGCAGTGGATTTCTGCAGAAATGTAATGCACAGCATGTGTCTGAGGGGATGGAGAAGAGATGGGGTGGTTTAGATTAGATAGCACTATTTGGCTTTAGAGGGACTTGAGGAAGTGAAAGACACGTAATTGTCTTTTAAAGTGTAGTATTTGACTTCAGTTCACCCAACATTGCAGAAGAGCTTGTAGATAAGCAGCAGAAATTATTTCCTTGTGTGGGCTGGGTACCACTTCCATATGATGAACCTCTCCTAGAGCAGTTTTTTGCATCCAGAGTGTCCTCATGCTGGGGTAAGGCTCAATTATACACCTATTCAGTCCTAGAAATTTATTATTGCTACAGAGCAGCCCAGGGGCACATCTTCATTTATTCTTTATAGAATTACAGGGTCCTAAAATAGTTAGTAAAGATAATCTCATTCCAATCCCAGCCATGAACAGGTTCCACTAGAGCAGGTTGCTCCAACCTCAACCAACCTGGCCTTGGACACTTACAGGGATGGGGCAGCTTCTCTGGGCTACCTATGCCAGAGTTTCACACACTCATTACAAAAAAATTCTTCCTTATATCAGCCTTCTTTTAGGTTAAAACCACCCCCCTTGTCTGATCACAACCAGCCCTGCTAAAAAGCTCATCCCCATCCATTCTGGGCCATTATACATTGCCTCCTCTGCTGGAAGTTTACTGATGGTATTTATTCATTGCTTGGTTCCAGCTCTGCTCTGTGACTACAAATAGACAGGATTTTACATATTTGTCAGGAGATTGCAGTGTGCTCTCAATGTTTTTTCCTTCTATTTAAAGTCAATAACATCTTTCAAGAGTTAAAAAGAAGAATGAGTTTCTTCCCCTGAAGGAAGGTACACCCAAATAACCAATAAGCAACCTTTACTCAGCTCCTCCTTAGGTGAATATTCCCTATTTGATATCAAGATTTATTTTCCTTGAAGAAATGTGCCAGACCATGCCAACAACATGAAAAATCACTGTGAATTTGTCAGCAGGACCATTTGCTCTGGAATGAGTACGAGCTTGAAAAGCAGAGCCAGAGTCAAGGCTGAGACTGAAGATTAACTGTTTGTTCCATTAAATAATTTACTGGCCAAGCACAAAGCATTGTAAAGTTTGTCCGTCTCAGGCCAATAAAGAAACATCTGCCCAGCAAAATTTACCTACATGTAGTCCTCAATTTCAGGCTATGAAATTCCTTGTATAAATCTCATCTCCTTGCCTATCCAGAGTGTATTATTCCCACTCTCCTGGTGAGCTACAATTTTAAAATACCACTTGTAAAAGTGCATCTCTGCTGATGAGAACCACGAAGGCAGAAGAACACAAAAACTTGCACAGCTGCCAGCTCACAACCCACCAGAGCTTTTCAGGTCTGTGCCTCACCACCAGTAAAGAGAACCTCTGTAAGGAAGATTTTTCTGTCTATTTTCAGTAAACACAAGGAGATAAACATATGCAGTTTTCCCCAAAACACTCTTCAGCAAAGTACTGGTTTTGCTTCAAAAAGTAAAATTCTTGCTGGTAAATAAATTTGTTTCTCAAAGTGAGCAACTTTCAAAACGAAAGCATGAAATTTTCTGTTCATTTTAGTAACTACTGGGCAGTAAGGTTGAAAAAGCAATAATTTGTGAAGCTGTGTTGTACACAATGAAGACTAATTTAGCATTGGCAAAAGGATGGATCCTGACTTTAGCATGCTGACAAATGAAATAACAATTTTCTAGTATTTTATCCCTTGGACATGCCTGCTTTTCACATGAAGTAAATTAGTATTTCAGTTCTCCTCTAACCCTGCTTTTCTCACAGGTTAAAAAACCTAACATTTATTAGAATGGGCTTCCAAAGCACAAGAGAGGGAGTCTGACTGGTGTCATGGTGGGGACGTGGTCTGAGGGCTCATCAAACCCACTGACTGGATAAATCTAAGTATAAAATCATGGGTAATACTGGAATCATTACATCTATGTCCCCAAGAAACACTTTCTTGTTTACCTACTTATTCCAGAGTATTTAGAATCATTATTCACAATTAAGTTTGGCATTCCCTGAAGACATTTATTCACCATTATCATAGAGACAGAGAAAAGACAAGCAGACCTCACATACAGGCCTTTATCTTCATTTTCCTTCAAGGTCCTTGTACAGAAACAGGTGAAACAAGTACAGGGGTTCATCTAGATCACAAACACTGGATTAATTTAGTAGATTTATACAATTCTGGAAGAGTTTGTTGGGTTGTAGGTGTGGTTTCTGTGGGATTGTATCAAAGGTCCTCTTCTTAACTTTGCCTTTTTTTCCCCCCTTCTCATCACAAATCTGTTGCTGACTATTCAGCACTGCTGTGGTGTCAGCCCTGACAACTCCTGCCAGCCCAGGTATTCCCAGGGATGTAAGGAATTTTTCTGTTGCCATATCCTCCCCAGCTCATCTGCAGGGGCTTGGGGGTTCAGGAGCCACTTGGGCAGGGAACAGCAGTTTGGATGTCACTGCAGTTCAGCCACAGATCCTCTACAAGAGGCCAAGAGAAGAAGGAGAAATCCTGCTCCAGCCAGGGAGGTCTGTGCCCTGCCCACCATAGGGGCTTTTATAAAATTCCCCTCTATGCTAAGGGAAGAGAAGAAAAATATACTTAGTAGCTCCAAAAGTAACTACCACCACTGTATTTTGCATTCCTTAAATATCTAAGCACACAAGGATTGTTTTTGCAGGAAAATGAGTAGAAAGAGGACTGCTGTGCAGTTCATTGCTTGGCCTGGGGTATTTCCTGGTGAATTATCCCTTAGCACTGGTGTTCCATCAGACAAGCAATAATAACCCATTCCCCAGGACAAGAAAAGGGATCAGGAGGCTCTCTAAGGGTGAGACAATTCCCTTTAAGCCAAGTTATTTTTAATATCAGTGAGAAGCTATTGGAGGAATAGATACAGAAGTAAAAGCACATCACAGAAAAATTCAGAAAATGCCATTTGTTCTCACTTTCCCCCCACTTCTTCATGCAGGAAAGATTGAGTTAAGACTTAAAGCATGAACGTAAGCAATGCTTTAGCATTACAGCATTTAAAACATTTTATTTCACCCAAGTGGAGACTTGCAGCGTCTCGTCTGAACTCCTCCATCACCTGGGTCAGGTACTTGCTACCAGAACCTCCAGCATTAAGACCATAACTTCTGGTTGAACCAGATTGTTTAGAAAAAAATAACCCCATCTTAATTTAAGTTTTCAAAGAGAGAATTCATCATATCCCTAGGCAAATTGTTTCAGATATTAAATTCTCCAGTGGCCAAGAATGCACACCTTATTACTGGTCTGAATTCTTCAGCTTCAGCTTTCAGCCGCAAAACCTCATTATAATTTTGCTTCATTAAAGAGCCCTTTCCCCACACCAGAACCCTTTTGCACTACTGGTTTGTCACACAGAGAAGCATGGGGTGATGCACATAATGTCAGGGAGAGACTGCACGCAATAGCCAGTAAACTGTAAATTTGCTACATTTACAGGAATTTCCTGAGTAACCTAAATCAATGCCAGTTATCCAGTCTTTTACTTAGGCCAATTTAATATTTTTTAAAAAAGCAAAAAAACATGGCCCATTGTGTTTTCAGCATGCACCGACAGCAAGGACAGCACGGCACCAAATGTCATTAGATATTTATGGAAATGTTTAGGTTGGGTACAAATAAAAGGTTTTTCACCCAGAGGATGGCTGAGCACTGGAACAGAAGCAGTGGTCAGAGCACCACACCTGACAGAGCTCAAGAAGTATTTGGACAATATTCTTGGGCACAGGGTGGGATTGTTGGGGTGTCCTGCACAGGGCCAGGAGTTGGATTTGATGGTCTTGGTGGGTCCCTTCCAAGTCAGGACATTCTGTGACTCTGGAAAACAGCAACATCAACCCAAACCTGGAGCATCCTGGTGTGGCATGGCTGCTGCTGTACCCAGAACCCCAAAAGTGCAGAGAGCCCCGGGCTGCAGAGCCACAAACCAGCAGCAGCACGCACCGTGAGCAGGCCGCTCCTGTGCCTGCCTGCACCTCGCAGCACAGGCAACTCCTGTTGTGTTTGGCACGGCAGCTTTGAAGGCAAACAATGCAGCAGCTGATGGTGATTTTCCACTGGCCTTTGGGAGGCTGCAGGAGGAGCAGCGCGGGTGAGGCCGAGCCGTGCCGGGAGTGCCGCCATGGCTGCGGCGTGTTGTGGCACAACAGCTCCGGAGCATGGGCCGTGCTCCTCCTCAGAGGCTGCCTTGTAACTCTGAGCCATGGCAGAGCAGAGTCAGCTCCCTGCTGGCCTCCTGGGGCCCCACTTGGGCTGGGACAATGACCTGCACAGCCATGGTGCTGCTCCTTCTCTGGTGAGACTCAGCATGGCCATGGTGCTGCTCCTTGCTCTGGTGAGACTCAGCACAGCCATGGTGCTGCTCCTTGCTCTGGTGAGACTCAGCATGGCCATGGTGCTGCTGCCTTGCTCTGGTGAGGTTCAGCACAGCCATGGTGCTGCTCCTCTCTGGTGAGACTCAGCTGGCCTCTGGGCTCAGCACGGCCATGGTGCTGCCTTTGCTCTGGTGAGGCCCAAGCACAGCCATGGTGCTGCTCCTTGCTCTGGTGAGGCCTCAGAATGGCCATGGTGCTGCTCCTTGCTCTGGTGAGACTCAGCATGGCCATGGTGCTGCTCCTTGCTCTGGTGAGGCTCAGAATGGCCATGGTGCTGCTCCTTGCTCTGGTGAGGCTCAGCACGGCCATGGTGCTGCTCCTTGCTCTGGTGAGGCTCAGCACGGCCATGGTGCTGCTCCTTGCTCTGGTGAGGCTCAGCATGGCCATGGTGCTGCTCCTTGCTCTGGTGAGGCTCAGCACAGCCATGGTGCTGCTCCTTGCTCTGGTGAGGCTCAGCACAGCCATGGTTCTGCTCCTTGCTCTGGTGAGACTCAGCATGGCCATGGTGCTGCTCCTTGCTCTGGTGAGGCCCAAGCATGGCCATGGTGCTGCTCCTTGCTCTGGTGAGACTCAGCATGGCCATGGTGCTGCTCCTTGCTCTGGTGAGACTCAGCACGGCCATGGTGCTGCTCCTTGCTCTGGTGAGACTCAGCATGGCCATGATGCTGCTCCTTGCTCTGGTGAGGCTCAGAATGGCCATGGTGCTGCTCCTTGCTCTGGTGAGGCTCAGCATGGCCATGGTGCTGCTCCTTGCTCTGGTGAGACTCAGCATGGCCATGGTGCTGCTCCTTGCTCTGGTGAGACTCAGCATGGCCATGGTGCTGCTCCTTGCTCTGGTGAGGCCCAAGCACAACCATGGTGCTGCTCCTTGCTCTGGTGAGGCTCAGCATGGCCATGATGCTGCTCCTTGCTCTGGTGAGGCCAAGCATGGCCATGGTGCTGCCCTTGCTCTGGTGAGACTCAGCATGGCCATGGTGCTGCTCCTTGCTCTGGTGAGACTCAGCACGGCCATGGTGCTGCTCCTTGCTCTGGGGCTCAGCATGGCCATGGTGCTGCTCCTTACTCTGGTGAGGCTCAGCACGGCCATGGTGTTGCTCCTTGCTCTGGTGGGGCTCAGCACAGCCATGGTGCTGCTCCTTGCTCTGGTGAGGCTCAGCATGGCCATGGTGCTGCTCCTTGCTCTGGTGAGGCCCAAGCACAACCATGGTGCTGCTCCTTGCTCTGGTGAGGCTCAGAATGGCCATGGTGCTGCTCCTTGCTCTGGTGAGGCTCAGCATGGCCATGGTGCTGCTCCTTGCTCTGGTGAGGCCCAAGCACAACCATGGTGCTGCTCCTTGCTCTGGTGAGGCCTAAGTACTCATCAGGCTGTTGTTCACTGGTGCTCACTTCACTGGGTGAAAAGGGAAAGAGGTGAAAAAACAAATCCCTTGGAAACAGCAAGGGCTCTGTTTTTCCACATGGTGAATGTGGTTTTCCACACAGTGAACATGGTTTGAGACAATGATTTCTGCTCTGGTCAATGGTGGTGGTGTTGCAGCTGTGATCAGCGCTCCCAAAGAAAAAATTCTGCTCCAAAGCAGGGGAATCTCCTCGGTGCAGAGGCCACATCTTCTAGGAATTAAACTGCACTGCTAAACAGCAGCTGTGTGACATCTCACCAAAGCTATGCCTTCATGGACAGCACGAAGAGTTCAGTCAAAACAATAAGGTAGGGAGGGCTCTTGGTGATAAACATCCCATTACTTGTGTATCTTATAAACCCAGCGATTTTGCAGAAGGCACAATTCAACTTTTTACTATTAAGATGTGTTTTGGCTCAGAAACAGCCCCAGCTTCAAGAGTTCTTCTGGTTTTGTTATATTTTTTTTTTTTCTTTTTACAAAGGCATGTAGTGGCAAGACAAGAGGGCATGGCTTCAAATTGACAGAGGGCAGGTTTAGATGAGATATTAGGAAGAAATTATTTACTGTGATGTTGGTGAGGCTCTGGCACAGGGTGACCAGAGAGCCTGTAGCTGTCCCTGGATCCCTGGAAGTGCCCAAGGCCAGGCTGGACAGGGCTTGGAGCAGCCTGGGACAGTGGAAGGTGTCCCTGCCCATGGCAGGGGGTGGAATAAAATGAGCTTTAAGGTCCCTTTCAACCCAAACCCTTCTGTGATTCTATGACCAGTACATTTTAAAGAAATGTGCTTTTTAGTCTTCACCCAACTTTTGAGCAGAAGAATGGGCAGAGCCCAGCATTTCCAGCAACTCTTTCAGCAGAGAGCCAGAAGGAAATCCTTAGGGAAACTGGAGGAGTAATCCCAAACTGAAAGAAGGGACATCAGCATAGAGAGAGTTGAACAGCAGAGTTCCCAGACATTGTGTTGGGTTATTAGATAATTAGCTCAATAGTAATATTGGATATTAGATTAATGTTAGATATTTTCATTAATATTCTTGGCACAAGGAATACGAGCATGTTGAATTTTGTTGATAGCACTGGAAAGGACTGTCAAACACAGGAAGATGGGAATATCTATTCAGGGAGAATGGGATCAGAACAGAAAAGAATAAAAAAAAGACTGAATTCACTGGTACAATGAATAGAGTTGTGCTGCTCAGGATTAACAGTGACAGTTATGCCAAACTGTACCAGCTGGCAATGACAAGAAAATGTGGAACACATGGAAGTTAGAAAGTTTTGAGCTATTGAGAGAGATTCTGGAGTAACTTTCTAGATGGTAGTGAGGGAAAATTCCTGCCTAACCTTGGGCTTACAGTGGATACACAGAGGATCACACAAGGTTATGATGTGCTGATGATGGGTTCAGCATCTCAGATAGAAGCAGGAACTTTGAATGGAAGCTGCTCATGTCTGCTCTACAAATCAGTGGGTAATTTGCTAATTAAATCCTTTTTGATTATTATCTCAGCCACCATTTTTTACATTTTTTAGGATCACCACTATAATCAAGCCGAACACTATGTCTCCATATATACATTGCTTTGGAAAATATTCAATCAGAAATGTTCAAAGCAGACCTTGCACCAGACTGAGGCCTGACAGCAGAGATCTTCCTCACCCTCAGCAACTGACTGAGGAAACATTTGTCTACAAACAGGTAATTTGGGGTGATGATAGCCTTTGTGTATACAAAATACTGTAACATTAAACACATCACACACTTCAGAGGGAAAAGGCAAAGTACATCAGGTCAGCAGCTTCTGAAGTTGCTGCAGCACAGCTGGATGAAAGTAAAGCCACCCTTAACAAAGGGGGTGAAACTGAGCCAACCAAAGAACACTAAGAGTAGAGCTGGGGTGTGACTAAAGACAGGAATATGCTCAATTCTAAGCAACTTGCACTCAGTACATGAAGGCTCTATTTCTCCTCTGAGCAGTAAGATGTTTCTAGCAGAACCTGGGTTAGAAATAGAGATATTTGTGATGCTTTTATTACCATTATAGCTCATCCAAGATGATGTGTCTGGTTTGAAAGTCGCAAAAAAACCATTTTCTTGTTAAAAATGCTGCCAAGAGGCTAAATGAAAACAGCCCACTGCTGAATCCCATGTTTGCAGCATTACCAGTGGGTTTTTTCAAGGGTGTTTATATAGACCAAGTTTCATTTAACAAGGCAAAAGCCGGAGCTCTCACATACTCCATTATTTCTCTGCAGGTCCTTCTCACCAGGGTTAAGTCTTTACACTACTTCCAAGCAAAGCAGCCAAGAAAAAGAAGAAACAAATGCTACTACTACTGAGCACAGAGGCCTCCTTTGCAAGAAATGTGATTTACGGAATGAAGTTCCTGGCATGTCTGCCGCGGGCTGTCACAACGTGTGCCTAAAATCCAGGGCTGAAATACGATCCCTGCTCCTTCCAAGATGCACTGTGGCTTCTAGCAAGTTCTTCTGGAAGCACAGGCAGCCCTTTGCTCAGGAGTTGGGCTCCTCCGTGTGTTGTCTCTCTGAAAGCTCCTTGGGAGTGAGCACCCTCCTAATTCCCTGTGTTGGTGTGAGCCCTGCTTTGCTCAAAGTTTTGGAAACTTTTCTGTGTAGTTTGGAGAACTAATCACTTGGATAGAGGCACAGAGCAAAGCTCTTCCTGCTATCCAGAAGAAGCTTTGTGTTTGCCTGGCCTCTAGCTCCCCACATTTGTACATCAGAAACCTGACTGCTGTGAACTGAACTGTGGTGGAAACCTCCTTCTGTAAGTTCACAAAATGGCAAGGAAGCAAGAGCAGCCTGGGAGCTCTCTGGCCTTTGCTGGCCCTGTTGAGGTTGAAGGTATTTTCATTCCCTTTTTGCAGCCCTTTGGGCGTTCCTTTTTCTCTACATGAAGGAAATGCCTTTTCGCCATCAAGCCTTTCCTCAGCTGCGTTTCAAACCCAGAAAATATTTTACCTCTAGCAGATTTTACCTCCTTGTGATTTTTCTGCTGTCTTCAAAGCCAGTGAGACAGCAGCATTTTTATCACCATGATCTGCCTCAACTTGCAGCAACAGAAACCTCACCACTGTAAGACCCCATTTTGCCAGCCTTTTCCAGCCCTTGCCCACAGATGATCCCATGGGAGACATCCCCCTCTAGGAGTGGAGCTGCTTAGAGTGGAGGTCACCAGCTCCTGCTGGACTTCCTTAGTGAAAACACACTAATTTTGGATAAAACCCATGATTTTGGGTAAAATACAGTGTATCAGTTAAACAGATGAGCTGCTAATGTGCATTATCTGCTGATGAACAGGTATTTTCTAAGAGTGGGAACAAACAAACCGACAAAACTTTCTGCAAAACAAAAGAGCCAACAGAATGAGTCAAACCCAGCCTGCCTGACCGTTGACTCTGAGTTTGCTTCAGCAGGTTCTGGCTCTGGCCCCACTTGAGCCACAGAGTTTTGAAATCCATGAGTTTCTTCCTTCTCATCTTTCAGCTTTGCAGTAGACTTTTTTCCCCCCCACAAATGTCTCTGAGGCTATGTGGGATGTGGTCCAGCTCCCATTAAGGTCAGTGGGAGTGCTGCCACTGCTTCCCTGTGGGTCTCAGTCCTATCCCATTGTATTACATTTCTAACTGCAATTGGATACAGATTATTTCAATTTTTTTCCTCTCCTAGTGCCCACAATGGGCAAAGTATTTTCCAAACAGAAGAGGTCCCACTGCATGTCCCTAAATCTCTAGAGGTATTGGAAAAAATTCGTCTAATTAAATACATTTGACATGCGAGATCATAACTATTCTCTAATAATTTTTTTAAAGACTTCTCTCTCATGTAGCTTTTCTTAACTGTACAATAAACCCTGATTCTGCTGAAGTCCATGGGAGTTTTTTCAATTAGCTTAGTTGGAGCCATGGTGTCTTGCTTCATCTCCATATTTAACACTACTGGGCCACTACTGAAAAGGTTCTGACAGGAACCATCACAATAATGTCTGGTTTGGGTGACCTGGTTAATCTTCAGAAAAAGGAAAAAAATCAAGTTTCTCCCAGAGAGAAAAGCAATAAATAGTAAAATGTTAGTCACTGTCTGATGTGGAGTGTTAAGGAAAACAACTGCTAGGAGCCAACCTTGACCTTTATATGAAGATTTGGAGACAGAGTTTAAAGACATCATGGACATCCCCAAGTAAGGATTTCATGAAGGAAACACAAATTTACAGAGTTTGTGAGCGGAGAAGTCAGTCTCCTCTCCATAACAGACTGACCAGGGGGCAGTTTGGAACTTTTTGGGACTCAGTTTAGTTAGGAAAATTCAAGTGATACCTGCTAGCCACTAGGAAAAAAAAAACCTGATAGTGACTAATTTGGGGAGACATGGATTTGTTGTTATTGTGCACACACTGCAGTGCCACAGATGAATTACATCACACAGCAGTGCTGCTTTGTCACCAGCAAGCTCCTCCTCATCTGGAGTTTTTACTGACTATCAGAGCCTGCTCTGCTTGCAAGGACACCCTAAGAGCAGGTTGTGATTGATGGCAGGTCCCTGCTGCCAGAGCAGCCTCTCCAAGTCACCAGCTGTGCTCTGGCCTCAAGTTTACACACATGCTCACACAGTATTTACTGAGGTCAAGCAGGCTGCATGCATGCTGTATTTACCAAAAAAAAAATCCATGTTTGAGTGGCATGAACCCAAAGGAAGAACTCTGAAACCACTTCCTGCTGCTGGAAAAGGACAGAGCCTGGATGCCTCCTGTTCAGACACATCTTGTGGGAAGGAGCCCTGACAGGGTTCCAGCAGAGCCAGCATGAAGGTGTGTGATAGGGGCCACTTCTGCACACTGATTTCTGGTCATACTCACTTCCATTTATATCAGCCTTGAGGTTAATTAATTGCTGTGGCAAAATTAATTAATTAAAAAAAAATTTTGGGCATACTTAGGGAGACATAAATATTGCCATTAATTAAAAGAGTTGCCTGGAGCTTGCACAGCAACATCCAAAGGGATGAATATCCCTGGGGATCAGCCTCTTCGCCCAAGTAACAAATAACAGGACAAGAAGGAATGGCCCCAAGTTGTGCCAGAGGAGTTTAGACTGGATATTAAGAAAAGTTTCTTCTCTAAAGGGTGGTCAAGTGTTGGCACAGGCTGCCCGGGGGAGTGGTGGAGTCATCACTCCTGGAAGATTTAAAAAATATGTGGATGTGACACCTGGGAACATGGGTGGCCTTGGCCATGCTCAGTTAGTATTGGGCTCACTGACCTTGGAGGCTTTTTCCAACCTCAATGATGTTTTCATCCTGGGATTATCTGATGATGATGATATCTATTGATGGTGAGCCATCAGCCAAATCAGACATCCCCAGGGAATCCGAGAGGGAGAAACACACTTGGTCTATTTCTTTAACATTTTTAAGCCTGGAGAACACTACTTTGAACACCCACAGTGGTTTTACCTGGAGCTCTCAGGACAAGCTGGACAAATGCCATTGTTCTTGACCTGAAAAGCAAATCTGGAGTCTGAATTCAGCAGAGCTTTTATCATACATAGTTATTGAACACACGTGTGAGCCCCACTGAAACTAATAACTTCAAAGATACACTCACTTTATTTGTTCAACAGGGACCAGGTCAGGGATGTACTTAAAGTACTTACAGAGTCCAAGGAACTGAGCTAAAATCACAGATCTTCTTCTATTCTCATTACTAACATACTCATTAATAAAATTCTTCACTTTTTCTGTGTCATCTTTTATAATAAAGGCTCCCCAGAACAGCTGTGGACAAGATTCCTGTTTAAAGGCATATAATCCCCAGCATGGGCAATATAAACAGGCTCAGCCACATAAAACAAATATGGATTTTGTTGGTACTTTTTCCATATCTAAGAAAACCTATACTAGGTTGTTTTTCTTTTTTCCTTTTAAACATCAAAAACATTTGGCTGCATAAGCAGCCAAAAGTGGTTATATACTTTTTAAGTATATTAAAAGTCAGAATAGCTGCTTATGAACATACTGGATGGATTTTACTCTTTTCCCATAATGGAGCCCAGGCTGGCATTGCTTTAGATATTTTAGTGCAGAAGAAATGTCAAGCATGCACTCATCCCCTGACTGAAGTTCAAATCAAACAAACCAGGCTAGACAAGCTAATAACAAGCTTTGTTCACTCCAGAATGGCAGCTATGGAAATATGCCTCATTTTATATATTATTACATGCACGAGCTGAAAAGGCCACTGAAAAAACAACTAACATTGTTTTTCTTATTTAAATGACCAGTTCCAAGCTACTTATTTAACCAAGAACAATAATAAAAAAAAAAATCACATTGTACTTTCAGCATGGATGTCTTCATAACTCAGTTTTCCCTGTCATAAATTATGACTCATATAAGTAGACTTTTTTTTACTACTAGAAACTGGGAACATATATGGAAACCAATATTACCAAAACTTGAAAGTAAATTGGAGCCACTTTTGGGGGGTTAATTTATAAAGAGAGTATGACATACCTTGTTCACAGCTCTAGTGCCAAAATAAAGAGCAAGAACAATTTATAGTTTGCCTCTTATACAAAAATTAACATTTAAACTTGAATTATTTTGCAGCTATATTTAAGAGAGGACCTGGAGACAGAACACTGAGAGTGCTGCTGCTTTGTCTTCAGGGGTGGTTTGCCATTTCCTTTTCTAGGAACCAAAAGCCCTTTTCAGCTGGTGTCTGACAGCTTTGCAGGGTTCATGATTGAAGATGGGAGGAAGGCACATTCCCCTCCATGTGCATCCCCCTGCTCTGCAGGAAACAAACTGGGAGCAGCCCTGGCATGGCTGGAGATGCCTCCAGAACTGGACTCTCAAAACCAGAAACCCAGTGCCTTGAAGAAATATATACATTGACCTCTTTCCTTCTAAATTCCTACGCCTACATTCCAAATATTTACCCTAGCAAACATTACCCAGCCTATGGATTCCAGCTGCAATCAGCATCCTGCCTCCCTCTGCCTGGATGGTTTGGAGGCCTTTCCAAAGGCCCCTGGATGCCCAAAGCATCAGACCTGCTTTTCTCCAGAACAGCTTCTTATCACAGAAACACAAAAGGTCACAGTAACAGTCTGCAGCCTCTCTCAGCAAAGGGAATAAATGTGCAAACAAAGCCATTAGCAGTTTCCAAAATAAACCCCTCTTCTTGGTCGCCAGGAGCACAGAGTGCCACATATGCACTGCACAGAAATGGCAGCTGAGCAGCTGTGGGGAGCTGGGAGCCAGAGCAAAGCTCTCCCTTTGACCACAGAAATTCCACCTTAATTAATTATTTTGATTCTCTGTGCTTAAAAGCATTAAAGATAAGCACAGGGAGATCAAGAGGAGGGCTTTCACCTGCCAGCCCACTTTATTGCCCTCTCCAATAAATACCCACATACAGCAGGTGTCACTTTAAAAAAATATAAAATTTAAGTAGTTGTCCTGGAGGACATACAGAGAAATTACCAGGGAGCCATCTGTGCCACAAAACTTTCAGCAGAGACGCAGCAGCCAGAAAAAGAAAGAACCAACAGCAATAAAAGCAAATATTCTGAGGTAAAAAATGGCAAAAATGTTTGTGTCAGCACTAATAAAGATTTTCCCTGGTTATTATTTTCCTTATCAGCCTGGCAGGGACAATTCACCCCTGTTGCACTCCCCCAGTGCTCCAGGGCAGGCGACCCTCTCCCCCCTCTGGTATCCCTGTGGAACTCACTCCTGCTGCCCAGGAATGTCTCATTTATCTGTCCCCTCTCCCAAAGTTTGTTTTCCTGCTGCTATGGTTCTCCCATTGCTGGAATAAACACGACCAGAAGTCTCCTGCATGACTCAGGCTCCATTTGCTTTGGTGGGAACACCCTGGCACATCTGAGACACCCAAACCAGGTCTTCCAAATCCCAATCTTCTCAAACCTGGGCTTGCCCTCTGCCTAGAAATTTTCCCCTGGATTTTACAGCCTCAAAAAGCTCTCCATCCTCATTGTATCCCACTTAATCTCTTACCTGCAAATTACAGGGCTCACGGAGCAGAAAACACATCTTCTGGTCAGAAACAAACAAATAAGTCCATATAAGGCCCAGCTTGAAACAAGCCTTCAAACAACTGAGGAGGAATTAAATAATTGATAGTGACAGGTATTAATGAGGCAAACAAATTTAGAGAGGCTGCAATTATACCCAGGTTGTACTTGTTTGAAATGTTAACTGTTTGATGAGACTTAACACCCAGCTAATGAGCTTTTAAAAGTAATTCCCACATGCAGCCACCTTCCTTTGCTCACAGAAGGGAAGCAGGGTGTCTGGCAATTGCCATGGCCATCAATCCAGGGCTAGCAGCTAATCCTGTTTTATTACCATCATTAGCCAAATACATGGAGCATCCACAGGGCAGCTGCCTGCTCTTCCTCTTTCTCCCTCTCTCCCTCTTCCTGCTCTCCAGCCTCTGCATCCTCACAAACCAGATGATGCTGTCAGTCCACCCAGGTTATTTTCCCCAAATGCTGCTTTTCTCCATTATCCATCCCACAGGAAAGGTGTTCAGGTTACACAGCTGGCCTGGGTGCCTGCCTCCTGCTCCTGCACACACACCTCCTCCACCTGGAGCTCCAGGAGGGGCTTCCCCCAAGTGCATTTAGTTCTAAAAACTTAACTTCCTTTCCTCAGGCTGGATGTGGCCACTATTCCCCAAAAACAGTTGCTCTGTATCCAGCAGCTCTGACATGGGCTCACTCACTCAGTCTACTGCTCTAACACTTTGTCCTCTCCCAAATTCTCTGTGACTCCATTAAACTTGCACTAAAAGGGTCTAAAATAAAAAAATGCATTTGAAAAAAGTCCTTACAAAGTGTAAAATACAAAAGACTAACAGAACCAAGAAGAAAGCGTGTACAGAGTCAGCACTCAGGGGGAGCCCGTGGGGATTTGCAACACCTGAGAGGTGAAAATGTGCAAAGATCTGTTCCAGGAAGCAAAACTGGGGAGAGTAATCCATGAACATTCAGTTTAGGTTATTTCAGGGGGAGGTAGGTGAATAAATGAAAACCATCCTTAGAGCCTTGCATGAAACAGTTTGCAGGTTTTATTTATTCAACTTTAGCTGGTCCTTGGACTTATTTTTTTTCCAAAAGGCAAGTGTCCCTTTATTAAAAAGGTGGCTAAAGAATATTCTTTGGTACTAGAGTTATGCTACCTGCATGGCAAGGAGCAGGCAGGTTCCCTTCCAGCCTGCAGAAAGAAACAAAGACCGAGCTCACACCTGCGTCTCATGCCAAAGTAAGTAAACAAATGCACTGTGAGTTATGGGACCTTCATTCTCTCAGCTGCCTTTGCTTGTTTGCTTGCTCAGCTCCATTTCTTCATGGCAATGGGCCATTAAAAAGAAAAAAAAAATTCTTTATCTTCTACTATTTACACTCAGATTTTGGTTTTACAAAGCATGTCATGGAGAGCACAAACCAACATCTTCAAGCCCAGGTGCCTATTGCTGAGTTTCTCACTGTGTGCTGTGCAGAGTTATCCAGAGCTATAAATCCTCACCAGACCATTTCTTTCCTCAGGTGTGAGTTACCTTTCCTCCATTCTGCATGCTTTAGGCCAGGCATTAATTTTTGATACTTTCAAAGCCTGCCCAAGGTAAGCCATCCAGAAAATTTCTGGGGGTATTGATCCCTGGGCAATTGCCAGCTAACAGTTACCTGGGCCAGCACTGGTGCTGGTGTGGCAGGAATTGCAGCATGGTGCTGCCTGATAACCAGGAATATCAGCAGATGAAAGGAGTAGAGGGGTCTTCCACCAGACTGCAGGGGACAGAAAAAGGGACCAGAGCAGAAAAATGCCATAAAATAACCTTACCAACATCATATGCTAACTTAGCTGGCTAAAAGCACTTTTTTTTCTGCATTCTTCACCCAGCATCAAATGACAGTAGCAATAATGTTATCATGTGCCAGCCTGCACAAGCCAAGCCTTGCTAATCTCTCCTCACTCGCTCTCTCTGCGCCGTGCCGCCGCACGCCGGCCCAAAGAGCTCAATTGTCCCTTTGTCACTCCAGGTACAGTCACCAGCCCTGGTACAGAGCCACTCCCCCTCTCCAGAGCCCCCATTGTCCCTGGTTGTTTACTGTGGGTGCATTTGCTGTGGGACAGCTGGTGACTTGTGGCTCTGGGCATTGTCCTGCTGCCCAGCATCCTCGGCAGGGCACCAGACAAAGCTCAGCAGTGTCTCTGTGCTCGGGTAAGCAGGGACAAGATAAAGGAGGATGCTGAAGCTGTGGTTTATCTTGCATTTCCTTCATGATATCATAACCTTAGAGAGGAAGGTGCTGTCTCAGTGCAAGAAATTCAGCTGCCTGCATCCTGCACTCCCCCAGCCACAAGAGATGGAGGGATGCTAAGCCAACCAACAGCACTGTGCTCTGTTTGCAATGTATAGTCTCATGTCATGTTATTCAGTGATCCCAGGCCAAAACTAATTCAAAACAACCAGAGGCAGAGGGGCTCAAATTCAAACAGAGAGGTGGGAAGAGTTTCCAGACACTCAGGCCTCAATGCTGGTTGAGCCCCAGTTTCACCAGGGGCTGTGATAAGGGACCAAGCACTTTGGAAATGTCCTACCAGCCTTTCCTGCTTGGTGGAAAGGTGTTCTGCAGTGTTTATTGTCCACTATGTAGAGAGGAGGACACTAAAGGGCAAGAGAAAGCCAGAGCATTTGGGGCTGTCAAGGAATGGGAGAAAGCAAAAGCAAATAAATAAGCTGCTTTACTGTTATTTGCATGAGACAACTTTACAGACAGAAAGCCACAGGCATAGCTCTGAGGAGCAACAAAACAAAACTTACCATTACCAGGGCAGGAAAAAGATAGTATTAAACAGAAAAGAAGAAACTGAGAGATGAAAAGGTTGAAGAACTGGGTCATTTCATCAGTAAGGCAAATCCATCCCTTGAATTAACTGCATTTATACAGTCTGTAGCAGTTTGTAATTATGTTTTGTAATTGTTTTATTCCTGATGGGTGACATGATTGAAAAGTACGTAAGAGTGGCTGAGTCAGATCCATCCCACAGGACCAGCAGTGGATTCCTGGTCCTCCCAGCTCCTACTAACTGCCTGGGAGCTTTCTCAGCAGCTTTTTCACCTTAGTCATTGCATTTCATAACAAGTGATGAATCCAGCCTTCATTCATTTTCTTAGTTAATTTTAAAAAATGATTTCTATTTCTTCCCTCTGCAACATCCTGTGGAAGTGAGTCCCACCATTAATTTTGAGGTTGGCAAAAATATTTTTTTCCTTGTCTTGCATGCTGCTTGATCTTTGTACTACCTATGTTTGTTTTTATTGTAACAGTCAATAACTGTGCTCTAATTGCATCTGCCTTATGGACCTGATCAGATTTTCCCTCTCTCCTCCAGATCAGTAGGAGGATTGTTCAGCAAACAGCTTTGGGGAGAGGATATTTCCTCAAGGCAGCAAGGAAGAAGGCAGAAAAAAGAGACATTGAGAGCAACATAACGGAAAGAGCAAGGCTGTGGGGATTGAAAAGGTGTGAGGCACCACTTGGGGCTGAGTGATTGATGTGAGGTCTTACAGCAAAGCCCAGAATGTGATGAGTTTCATTTTCATAAAAAACACTGCAGTCATTATGTGTGGCCAGAAGGCTGCACAGCACTAAATATTGCTGATGTTTAAGAGCTTCTTTTTAAGAGTTCAGGCCTTAAAATATCACTTGTGGGCAGCAGCAAGCAGTTATTTGTGGTGAGTGGTTACCAATGGACAGAGAGCCCAGCTGCCATAAACATTGCAACTTTATTTTCTTCCTTTGTACTGCTCTTCCCCAAAACATGCCAAATAAAACACGTCCTCCCAAACAGACCCACTATTATTTTATGGTCTCGCCATGCTGGGTTAGAAATTGCAGTGTCATGAAAACATCCTTTAAATAAATAATAAAACAGGATATTCCTAAGGCAGGGCCTTGCATCTGGAAGGAGCCTGCACAGCCTCACAAACCCCCCACCACATCCACTGCTGGGAGAGGTAACAGCCCTCAGCAATGTGTCTTAGCAGTTCAGGCCAGCAAATGTGGAATAAATATTATATGGCATTTAAAGAGGTCTTTTCCAACCTAAATGATTCTATGAAATACAAATTCCACTCCATTTCCATTCTCTGCATTCATCTGCAAAAAAGAACTTTTCCCAGTGAGCACAACAGCAGCCCATGAGAATACACCACGTGCCTTCTGCACCATGGTTTGCTTATCACCATGGGTGTGTTTTTGTACAAGTAAAATTTCTGCCCCACAGGCTTTATAATCTAAATTGCAACAAGGCAAGGTAATGAAAGCAAAAGGATGGAAAGGAGAAAATGAATCCCAAGATGTAGAAATACAAATGTGATTATGAAAATGGATCTCAAGACACAGAAATTTCAAGTGAACACATGATGCAGGTTCCAGAATGAAAGGCAAGATGGAGAGGAGAACCAGGATGGAATCATGATAAGAGATTTACAGAGTTTCTTGGAGAGGAAAAAGACTTTGTCTGATACATTCAAATGAGTCAGGAAACAAAGGAAAAAAAAAGTGAGCTCAATGCTCAGTTATATTAAAAAAAAATCTGAATGTTTAGACTGGACACAGCATTAACATGATCTAGGCTGAGAACTGCTGCTGAGAGCACAGCCCCAGAGCAAAATGCACCTCCCCTCCCCTGCCTGACTGTAAGTGATGCTTTCCTGGCATGGGTTGGCTCCTCTGGGGCAGTCTCCTGCCACCAGCCATGGCTGGTGTGTTGGGGCACTGGGATCACTCCAGACAGCACTCACTTCCAGCTGGGAATCAGTCAGATCACTGACATCCCAGTCCCAGAGGAGAGGGGAGAGCACAGCACACCCAAAGCCTGATGAAGCATCTGTTGCTTCTGTGCAGAGACTTCATTCTTTCCTTAACAAAATAAGACAGCACTTGTGAAAGTCACATACTCCAAAGTCCAATCATTTTGTTCCTCTACACTTCATTCTACAAATTAAATCCAGCATTCTGTGAATGAAGTAGACCTCAAATGATGGGATCCAGCAGTAAACACAAATATCAGTGATCTCTTCAAGGGTAACCCAGCAAAATATACCTTGTCCTTCCATACTTATTACATACATTTAGGAAAGAAATTTAAAAAAACATATTTCTGTTTTTCATTTTACTTCCCTGACTTTTTCTTCAAGATGTGCAGTGACATTTCAGGTAAGGCAGCAGACCAGAGCACCATTTCCCCCATTGTTATGCAGAGAACAGAGGCTGCAGTTTTAAGATTTATCTGTTTTTTTTTTTTTTTTTCCACCAGTGACAAGAACAAGCAGACCATGCCAGGAAGCTCCTCCATGCCCTCTTCCAAATTCTGCTGCAGCACAAATGCCAATAAAAATAACAATTTTCTGCAGGGCTGTGTGCAGCAATATTCCCCTGGAAGCAATGTTGTGGCTCTGGCTGCCCACAGGCACAGCCCTGAGCCATGTATGCTGCATACAAAATTTTCCTGAAGTTTGGATTTGGAAAATAAAATAAATATATTTTAAAGAATCCTCACTAAATGAAGTCTCATTTTTGGAAGCGTGTGGGTTTAGGGGTTTTGAATAACAAAAAACCAAAAAATTATAATAACAACAATAATAATAATTTCATTTGGAGCAGCATATCAGAGGACTTAATTTAGGAAAGCAGCCTGTGATAAATGGGAAAGCTGCAGGGAACACTTAGAGATCCCAAAGGAATGAGATAAGGAGGACAGGAATCTGCTCACCCAGGACATGTGCAGAGGACCCAAAGCCATTTAATGCTCTGCCCATAACTAGGGGAGGGAAAAGCTGAAGACATTCAGACCTTTAATTGCCTAACTGTTCCCTTGGATTAGGCAGGAGGTGGTGGTGGGGCTGCAGCAGATGAGATCTGCAGATCCCAGCTCACATCTGATTATGGGCTCAAATCTGTGGGTGCAAAATTAAAGGCTGAATTCCAACCAACTTTTAAAAGTTGCCTTTCAAGTGGTGAAACAAGAGCCTCCACCCATTCCCCAGCTGCCTGTGATTTATCTGGGCTGAAAGCTAGCCCAGCATCATTGGCAGGTAAAGAGGCCCTCAAGCCTGGTATTAGGGCTAGAGAGAGTTAAGGGTACTTTTCCATGTAAAGTGGGTTTGGGAAAGGAATGCCTTGAATTTTGATGATATTGGCCTGGTTCTCAGCTCCAGGGCGGTAATGCAAAGCAGCACTGCTGCATTCCACTTGCTGTGCTGAGGAGCAAGAATTAACCACAAGTGAGCAGTGAAGGCAAGTGATTAAACAGCAGGGCTGCCCTCCCTGTGCCTCCCCAGCCAGGATGAACAATGATGTAGCAAATAACAGGAAGGTTGCAACAGTCAGGCAGAAGCTGAAACATTTATTTAAAAATTATTGAGTCACTTTTTCTTCTTGGCTTGGGAGACTCAGACAAAAACAGTTTCCTTCACATTGGATGAGCTCTGCAGGGTCATCACCACAGCAGGTATTTTCAGTGCTGAACTCCTGTTAACCAGCCTGTCCAAAACTGGGCTAGGACAACAGCCACCCTCCTAATCCCAATTGTGAGCTCCTTGCAGTGGGGAGCAGGAAGCAGGATGGCTTTGGATGACATTCTGGGGTGGCTGGAGGTTGGCAGAGGAGACTCAGCTCCTGGGCAGAGAGCTGTGAGTGCTCACAGTGCTCAGTGCTGTGCACAGCTCAGTCTTTCCATCCCGAGGTCCAGGCCTGGATGAAGTGCCCAGATGCTCTCTCACCCTGCAGAGAGCCACAAGCTTGTTTTCCTGGGAGGGGATAGCTCCAGAGGCTCTGGGATGGTGATGGTTCCTCAACTCAGCAGCTCAGATACTGTCTCACGGGCTGGGCTGGAGCTGGGGGAAGGTAGAAACTCTCTCTGACCAACTCCAAGGTCACATCCAGGGTTTACAACATGAGTAAGACCTAGAGGGAAGCCTGCCCCAGTGCCAATAACATCCCTGTGACTCTCAGCAGCTCTGCTGCTCCTCTCCCCTCCTCTGCTGGCACTCACTCTGCATGAGTGCTGTCAGCTTGTTCACCACGTCAGGGGAAACCAAACCAGATCAAGCTATTCATCATGCCAAAAAGAGAGGAAACTCTCTCATCCCTTTGCCAGCAGCCAGCCATGCAGCTCCACCAGACTTCTCCCACCAGCAGCCTCCACTGCAGCAAATCCAGCTCTGCTTCATCCCTGTAGCCTGGGAATTCCATGGGAGTAGGGCTTCTGCTCTGTGTGCTCTCCCAAGGAGATTGGGAGCACCTGGCAGAGGTCCCTGCAGCCATCTAGGGGACACTGCAAGGTCTGCTCCACTGCTGAGGGCTGTCTGAGATGCTGCTGAGAACCCCAAGGGAGCATTTGGCTCCACAGACTTGAAACAGAGCAAGAAAAGCTGGGTGCCATAGACCCAGCACAGTCAGGAAATGCCTGATGTCTGGGGAGCAAAGGACTGGCCCAGTCACTGCCTTCCTTGTGGACAGAGTCACCTGCTCACTCCATAAATGCTTCCCAACCCTCTGACATCACCAGTGAAGCCCTCATATATTCATAGAACCAAAGAGAGGTTTGGACTGGGAGGGAAATGAAAGCCCATCCAGTTCCAGACCCCTGCCATGGGCAGTTATTTTTGTCTCCAAGTGATGAACACCAGGAGAACAGACTTTTCCCACTTGACAAAGGCCAAAGGTTGACATCATCACTTCAGACAAAGACCAAGGTCTTTTGGGAATCAGCTCCTTTTTAGAGTTTAACCCTGATGACTTCAGTCCTCAGGAGCTCGAGACAGTCCCTGGAAAGCCTCACCCTCAAACCCTGCATTTTGATAACTTTATTCTCTTATATCAATGCTCCTTCAGTTTTCCAGGTGGACACCTCTGCTGGGCTGCCAGCAGGGAATGCCTCATCAGAGCTGGAGAGGAGCAGGCAGTGCCTGAGGCTGTGGGGAGAGAACCAGGTCAGGACAGGAACCAGGAGGAGGAGTGGTCCCTCTGAGTCACTGCTCCCCCCTGGCAGGATGGATTTATCCCAAACAGGCCCACAGAGAGTGCTGCAGCCCAGCACAGCCTCTCCTGCTCTTGTGCCAAGCCCTGTGCCATGCCCACATGGTCACATCACCTTTGCTTGTAGCCCAAAGGGAAGGAGGTGTCCTGGTGGCCACACTGGGGTGGCACTGAGCTGGTCATGGCTGATGGTTTCATTTGCCATTCCCTTGATAGCCATTACAACTTGGATGATAGTTCTCATTTCAAATCTTAATTTTAATTACATTTAATGACAGGTTTCTTCTTTCTCCCTGTTTTCTGCTTGGTTACTCACAGTGAACTGAAGAGCCAAATTTCCAAATTAACTCCGGTTTCCAAATTGCCTTTCACACTTGCTGTTAATACCATTAGTACTTTATGTTATTCCCATAGATACATGACCAGGCAAACATACACAGTCCCTGCCCTGCAGAGATTTTGGTAGAGACTTGAGATGTGACAAGGAACAAGCCCTGACAGAGCAGGGCTGGAGTGAATGAGGTAACGAGTCTGCAGGCACGTGTACAGCTCTGTGGATTTCTGCTGAGAGATTAAATAATTTCTTCTTTTTTTTTTTTTTTTTTTTTTTTTTTTTTTTTTTTTTTTTTTGTTATTATTTATTTAATTATTAAACTCAGAAGCATTTCCAGAAATCCTCACGGGGTCTGGAACTACAGTTTTGATTCAGGTCTATTGCTTGTGTCTAAACTAAAAATGGAAAACAGATGGTGGGTTATGAGATGGCTGCAGCAGAAGCCCACAATCTGCTCTGTCCCCGAGTCAGCAGGGGAATGAGTGCTGCAATATGTGGAATCCATCCCTAGCTGTGTGTCACAGGTGTTGATCCAGGGGCTCTGCACAGAAAAGAAGCCCCAGACTTATGTCCTCCAGCCAGACTGGCTCTGAAGGTTACTTACAAAGGAAAAGAAGATAAAAGGGTTCCATTCATGTCCATCCCAAATCTTCACCAAACCTAAAACCCCTCAGTGCAGCCAGAATCAAAATCTGCTCTGTCTGCAGGAAATGGAAGTTGAGATATTTAATGTTTAAAAACTCAGTGTATTAAAATATTATCAAATCCTCTGTTTGGCTGTAACTGTGTTATCAATGGAGCAGGGAAAATGCTGGTGATAAAAGACACAGGCTGAATGAAGAAACCAGGTTAGCACCCAGGGAAGGGCAGTATTGGACAATGCTTGTGAGAGGAGGTGGATGCAACTCAGGAGTGCTTCTGCAGTGAAGAACAAGGAAGGGCTGAGCTACAAGAGATTTTTTTACATGGATATCCAGTATCTCCTTAAACAGCTTAGGGAACAAAATATAGTGCCAAAATGATTTGTGAAATCATCCAGGCCACAGAAAAATCAGTATTTTACTCTTCTGTTGAATACATGTTGTACACACAACTCACCTTGGCAGCATTCATGCCTTGGGCTCCCTTTCAGGCCAATCACTCTTTCTGAAATCTCCATACCCCAAGTTCTCGTGGTGAGCATTTGACAAGTGCTCTAGATGTGACATAAATCCCTGCCCAGCCCTGCATGGACAGCAATCCTTTGGGAAACCTTCCCCAACCAGGCAGGAGCATTTCCTGGGCCAAGCAGAAGCAACTGCACACTCTCAGGATGGTGCTGTCCATTTGAGCTTATTTAGCAGAAACCTTTGGAACAAAGGACAATAATTATGGTGCTGGTGAGGGTCTGCTAAGGCCAAAGTTCAGAATTCATCTCTGCCCCATTAAGATAGTGCACAAGGCATTTAATTCTGCTTTTCAGGTCTTGTCTGTAAAGGAGGAGCAGTGGGATTCCTCCTCCCAAATGGAAGGAGATGCAACAGCCAGGTCACCACCATGTGCTGCACAAATGGGGACAATGATTGCTACAGAGAAGTGCTTTAAGCTGAAGTCCTTTAAAGCAAATGAAGGTTGAAATACACTTAAGACTTGAGGAAATTTAATGCAATATTTTCTAGAACCATTTGTAAGAGAAGTAGGACAGTTTGTCACCCATTGCTCTCATCAGGGTAGAGCCTGCCCCACTGATGCTGCAGAACAGCAAAAGCTGCACATCCCTGTTCTCTGCAGTGTGGAATCTTAAAAGACATTTCTTGCACTTCAGGAATTGTGAACTTCAGCAGGCACTCCCTGCACTCTCAGCCTGCTGAATACCTGCCAAAAAAAGAAGCCTGTCATTTCTGTAACAGCATGCATCTTTTGTTTGCCATGGTATTTTTCAGGGGGAATATTGAATCTGCTTTAGTAAAAAATTAACATCTGGAGATTCTCAGTTCTGAAAGAGCAGGTGATGTGTTTGGCAAAGGACAAATCCATGACAAAGAATTTAATAAAAGAGGGAGACAGGATTGCTCATGGGACCATTACTTTAAACTTCCAACTGCAGTGTGAAATGGTGCTTACCAATAGTAAATGCTAGAGTACTGCTAAATGTTAATATCCTCTGCATCACACCACTGTCCTCCTATTTACATATATATTAAAATGACCATGGCTTCCCTGTCTGTGCTTTCTTGATGGAAACATTCTAGGGAAGCAAGATTATTAACAGAAAATCCATAAAACCAAGGAATCACACAGAAATATTGGAGGGCATTTTTAAAATGTGAATTCCTGATTCACAAGCATTCCCATTTTCTCAGGAAATCTGCTCCCAAGAGTTGCCTTTGTGACCAGTGTTGGGTGTTCACACAAATGTGGATATATCCACACTGATCCATTGCCTGGCAGCACACAGGAGCCTGCAGGGAAGGGGAGTTTGAAAGTCCAAGATTGATATAATAAATAAACAGCCAGCCAACCTAGGGATTTATTTTCCTTTATATATTCTTGCAAAAGTTATGATATATATTAAATTTGCCTGTGGATAACATACACAGCAACTGAAAATTTCAGTTTTGAATTTCTGTTTTGTGCTTGCTATGGACAACTAAGTACCTTGGCCTTTTTAGCCACAGATTGTCTGGGACAACCCAAGAATCAGATCAGGCTCTTCCATCCCAAATACAGACAATTCCTTGGGCACTACAATGCAAAAAGTATTTATACCACTCCTTTTACAGCTTCTTTCTGCTTTCAAAGGTTAGACTGGAGCAAACCTTGTGTATTTAGGAGCCTTGGAAGCACCCAGGAGCTTAGGGCATGCAATAAAGATTGTTTAAGACCCATAGACCAAATTCATCCTGGCAGCTCCTGCCACAAATCAGGAGATTTCCTTGGTGGATCTGTTTGGCTCCAGGTGCCTGCAGTCACTGCCATGTGCTGAAATGTGTCAAATCCACTCACACTCACCCATTTCCCAGGTGCTCTTCCAACAGGACACTGGTCCCATGGCCACCCTGCAAAGGAGCTGCTCATTGTCAGGGCCATCACAGCAGAATCACACTCTTGCTTTTGAAGGACAGGTGAAAGCAAAGAAGTCAAGGTCAGGACATTCCTTGTCAAAGGAAAAGGTAAGAACTACATTTTCCCTCTCCTCTCTAACTGGTTTAAGGAGGAACAAGTTAACTTGAGCTACAAAATTGCTCCTAAGCTTTGGAGACCATAGGGAGAGAGAAGGAACATGTTCTGTCATCTGAAAAACCAAATTAAGTGAAATGCTAAAACCACAGGATTTGTTTACTACAGGAAGCACTTACATTTCCAGACCTGAGAGCAGTTTCTTCACAGCCCTGATTAAAATTACTCATCAAAACATTACACAGAATTAACTCCATTTCATACGGTGAACAATTATGCAGCTTGGGTGGAGTGGAAAATCTCCAGCGTGTTATTAGTTGTGTTTAGCAGAGGCATGTGGTAAAATGTCTCCATTTTCCTGTCTAAGAGCTCTGTGCCAACGTAGATTTTTACCAAGAAAAGCAAAGGTGAGTGGGGATGAATAAGGGCTGGAAAAGCTCAGACTTTAAAACAGCAACACAGGAATGCACGGCAGTGAAACAAAGAGTTTTTCAAAGACAGGTTTTGCTCCTTGTTCCTCCTAAAAATCCATTTCAGAACCAAACAAGATAGAGAAAATAGGTTGTGTGGGGCATGATCTGAACAGTTTATTACAGAACAAGCAGCTCTTTTTTCACAAACTCTCTTGGATGTTAGAGAGCTGGGAGAGAGTTTAGATGAGCCCTCCTGTCCTCAGCTCCTGCCCATGCTATGATGACACGTGACAACCACATTTGAAAGAAAAATCATGTATTTTGACTTTGATTAAGTTATTGATGCATCCTCCTCTACCAAAGTCACAAAATGAGGTTCCTTACAATGCCTTTTAGTGGTGCTAAAGAAAGCTTGACAGGCAGCTCATTTTGGAAAGAGAAACATAGAAAATAGATCCAGTGCAAACTCAGGCATGGCTGGGACCTGGCTGTTCTGGTGCTGCTTGTTTTAGTAGCACAGCCTGGACCAGGGCACTGTTTTTCAAGTAACTATTGAAATAAGGCACTGTTTTTCTAATCCAGGGTGGATTAACATTTCACCTAAGGCATAAAGGCTTATTGTCATAAATCCATCACAAAATTACAGCAATTATATATGAGAAATGCACTTCAAGAAAATGAACTTAGTTTGGGGAGGGGAATATTTACTAGGGCACCACAGCTGAAAAAACCTCATGCTGACAAAGCATGTTAAAGATTTCATGTAGAACTCTTATGGCCAGCTCGTGTTTGCACAGCCTTTCAGTCAAATGGGTTTTACTAAAGGGTATTTGAACAAGAAAAGAACCCTTGAATCAGGCAGACACCACAGATGAAAGACTCACAATTTTGACAAAGCTCACACACACAAGCTTAAAACAAAAGCATGAAACTCCTCCAGCTTTATAGCCAACTTTATTCCTTTCATAGTACTGGCTTTCAAATACTTTGTGAAAAAAAAAAAAAAGTTGTCATAACAATAAAGCGTGAATAGGCAAATCCATGTATTCCCAGTTGTTGTCCCAAGCAAACAAGAAAAACATTTCACACTTCACTATTAATACAATGTCCCTTTGTCCCAACACATGAAAGAGCTATTTAAAACAAATAAATGAAGAGATAGCTACATTTTCATGGAAGTCTGGAATGTAAAAAAAAATATTCAATGTATTTTCACATTTTGTTTTGCAATTGAATCTTTTCCACCAGCTCCAACCACACAATACCACCAGAAAATGCCAGAGGAGCTATAGAAGGGCAATATGTTGTGTGCTGCAGTTGTCTGTCATCAACTGAAAATATATTAAGGTAATTAAAACCCTGCTAGGAAACCCTGGGGCCTCTGCCCCCAAGTGGTGAAGACCAATGCATTGACAAAATAAAATCCAGAATTTGCCCCAGGATGTCAATCTGTAAATAGTTATTGATATATGGCTTTATTGACAGGGAACAACCTCAGCCTCTTCCAGCTGGCCATTCCTGGTGTATCCACCAACACAGCACTGCCCTAAGCAACACTTTGAAAGCTAAATTATGGCTTCAGCTGGGTTTTTGGAAGAGCAAGACCCACAGGGTGACTGACATCCTGGAAATCCCTGCAGCATTTCACGCTGGGACCACCTGAAATGCCATTTACTGTGCATGGAGTGGTGGTGAGTGCCCTGGGAAAACTCAGCTCCTCTGTCCCAGCAACAGCTGAAAACCTCTCAGGCAGCAGTTTGGAAAGCTGGAGATCCCAGTGCCAACAAAGACACACAGAGCTTGGCTGGTTGCACAGGTGTTAGGCTTTTCTTCTTTCCACAGACATTTAAATCCAAGTTTTAATGTTCAGTTAATAAATACACACTGTTCTTTTGTTATCACTCTGTAGCTAAGCCAAACATTGGAAGGTGGATTAAAAGAAAGAGATTCTGCATTTTTCTCCCACCTCTCCCTTTCTTTTGTGTCTTTGCAAAGCCAATAGTATTTTTTACAGTCACAGTGCAGCTCACCTGAGCCACAACCAGTGCAGTCAGCTCTGTGTACAGAACACAGCTCAGTGCAGGATGTGTGCACTTCTCTGAATGCTGTCTTGTTTCCTGATTTTTAACATTGTAAGTATTCTGATTGTCTTCTTAAGCTCACTCAGAATTTTGCAATAAAGATGATCTATGAGTGCTGAGAAAAAAAAACACTGCTTGATTTATTCATTGTTCTCATTACCTGCCCCTGTGGTCCTTACTTTTATGCTCTACTTGCATGCTTTATGCTGGCCAAAGCAGCCAAAAGTTACTATTGTGAAACTGCACAAGCAGGCAAAGATCAATATTGAGAAAAGCTTAGCCTGTACCAATTCTTCATTTCTCATCCATTATTTTCTTGGTCAATGCAACCATTTTCTTCCTGGCATATTTCTCTTACTTTACTGTGTGGTTAATGGCATATTGTCTTACAAGAATCCAGACATTTTTTCTTTGTTCCAACATAATTTAACTAACATAACATAACATTAAGATAACTTGAGATTGCCCAGAGAAGCTGCCCCATCCCTGGAAGTGTCCAAGGCCAGGTTGGATGGGGCTTGGAGCACCCTGGGATAGTTGAAGGAGTCCCTGAACAAGGTGACCTTTAAAAGGTCCAAACCAAACCATCCTGTGATTCCATTATAAAATAAATAACTCCATGAAGCAATGGAGCTACAGCTTTTGGGGCTGTAAGACTTTTATTCACATTCAACACACATTTCCCCCCCACAATTCAGAACACTGCTCCTCTTTCCCACAGCATTCATCTTCCCAGAGCTGGCTTAGGAGAATAACTTGGGGAGAAAACAGAATTTTGCATCTAGAACTCGGGGTCTGAACCATGGGGGCAAAGCAAAGATGAAAAGGCTGTGGAAGCACAGGAGGATGCAGGTGGAGGAGTTTGGAATGAGCTGGCACTTTCTGCCCTGCCTGAGCCACATCTACAGGCTTTGGGATTTTCTGCTGCTCCTGTTTGAGACAGAAGGAGCAGCAATTCCCAGAGCTCTCCTGCTGCCCCTCCAGGAGCTGTTTCTGGGATTACAGGCGCTGCCTCCAGACCCACTCCCATCCCCGCTGCCCAGGCTGAAGCCTCTATGTGTTAATTAAGGCTCAGGGAGATGTGGAGCACTCAAACCCCAGCACCCCCAGCCCAGCCCCCATAAGGGCAGCAGTGAAAGCCCAGCGCTCAATGAAGACACCGGCAGCTCTTAAGACATCTTTGGAAAGAGATTAAGCAGAGCCACATTGGATTAGAAAGATGATGCCTGACACATTTAGTTTCCGTTACCTTTTGTGTGCCCGCTCAGCGCACGGACCTGCACCAAACACTGCATTATAATGCAGATTTCCCCCAATCTCTCTGGGATTTCACAGAATCCCTAAGACCTTCACAGCAGGAAACTCCATTCTTGCTCTCCCTGCACGTATCCTGCTGTAAGCTGTGCCCAAGGGCCATCTAGAGGATGCTGAGCTACCAGAAAGAGAAGGGGTCAGGGGTTCGTGGTGAGAAAAAGAACTTTAATCTCGGCTGCCAGAAAGTGGGAGTGAGCAAAAGAGCCTCAGCATTCCTCAGCTTTCCCTATTCCTCCATCTGCTGAAGTGTATTGTGGAGTAAATTAGGAAAATTCCCATGCTGGGCTGTGTGATTAGGAGAAATTATTTGTTGCCAGAGGAATCACTTCATCTAAAAATGACAAAGAATAGATAAGGCTGAGTAAAATAACCCAATAAAATACTACGATGAAGTTCCCTTCGGTGAAAATATTTTAATGTAATTCTTTTCTGCAGTGCAAGGAAAAGAAGGCTCTGGTGATATTTCCAAGAGAAATATGTATTTAATAGCTCTCATGCACTTCCTTGAAGGAAACTGCTCAAAAATCTGAACCCTCTCTTTTAAAATGGGGAAAGGAGTAATCACACAAACCATTTATCTCACATGTGCTGAGGAGAAGGAGCAATTTCTGCCCTCAGCCCATGACCACAGAGTTATTTTGAGGGAGGTCTGCTATTCAAGCCATGCTGTTCTCTTATTTTTACTGGCACAGGGGAGGCAGGAGGTTGTGTGTGCAAGGGAAAGGCTTTTCAGCCTCTCTGCAAGTGCTGGGAGAGGAGACACGGCCGCCACGCAGGCTCCAGCCAGGCTGACATCCAGCCCTGGCCCCAGCAGCTGATAAACACCATTTCTTCAACCAACACATGAAAAAAAAAAAATAATAACTTAAAAATCAAACAGCTGGCTAAATCTACACTTAACCTTCAGCATCTCCAAATTCTCTCCCCCAAGCCCCCAGCCCAGAAGGAGTCCAAGGCTGGTGGGAGATGCTCCACAACTTTCCTGCTGAATGTGCCAAAGCAAACAGGGAAGGGGGAGCTTGCAGAGCCCTCCCCACGAGCCTTGAGCAAGGCAAACAGAAACAGGTCTTTCTACACACCTAAAAATCTTGCTTTTCAGAGTTTCTGCTATTCTTTCTTGCCCTTGATTCATTTCACGCTCCAAGAGATGCTGGCAGGCAGAAATGTTAGTTTAGCTGTCATACCCTGCAGGAAAACATTAAAAAAAAAGAGGCAGAGTGGCTCATTTTCTCTACTCAAGACATAGAGACCTTGCCACAGACAAAGCTTTAAAAATAAAGGAGTGGACAAAGCTTTATTAATGGATTCATATTTATTCACTGCCATTAATTAATTCAATGAGAAGTAGGGAAGTTCATTTTCTAGAGGAAACCCTCCATAGCCTAGGCAAAATCTGACAGGACAAAACAATCACAGATTTCAGTAGCTTCATAAGGAACACTCATTGCATCTTCCTTTGTTGATCCTACTCCTTTTGCACACCTTCATGCACACATTCTGTGTTCCTCTGTGGCTACTTGGCTTTGGAGGCTCTTGATCTACTGAAACCTCAAAGAAAACAAACAGAATTTGGGTGTAGTCTGCAAGATAAACATAAATATCTTAGATAAGGGGGGGTTGCATTCTGTGTCTCATACTACTTGGCTCCCTTTAGTAGGATGCTAGTAAAATATAAAGTAAAATAAAAATAAAGTAAAATATAAAGAGATGGGAGGTAGAGAATTGAAGGCATTTCTGCTGAGCCAAAGAGAGAGCAGAGGTCAGAAGACATCTATTACTGTATCTCTAACCTCATGGTCATAACCATTCCTGGAAGGAGATTTGGCACAGCAGTTTCTTGCACTGCCTTCCCATGCCCTCATAAATTCATGAAGTTTCCTTGATTAAAAAAAGCATCATGCATTCACTTTATAATTGATACTAATATAGGTGCTGTGTAAAGATTTCCCTTTGATGTGTGTTTTTTTCTGGGTGACTGGTCTTTGTGAATAACTCTTGAGCAACGTTGCCCTGCAAATGTGGATTTTGGTTTTTAAGCTATAGTACATTGCAAATTAACCCAGAGGAATTCACAAGGGGCTTACAGGAGGTGTCAGAAGCAGAGCTATTGTATCTGAGTTGATTTATGATCATCTTTAAGGCTCCACCTTGGCTGCACTTTGCTCAGGGAAACCTGCTGTAGCAGGGAATCAGACAAGGATGTGAGCAGAAACAAAAAAAAAAACAAGAGTTGAGACCTAACCTTATTTGATTCATTTTACTCCCCAGAAAATCAAATAACAAAATACACATATGTGGAGGCTCCTTTTACTTGTAATTGCTTTGCAGGTACAGCAACACCATCTGGGACTGATAGTGAGCAGAAAGCTTTTGAGGATAACAAATTTTGGGCTGAGCAGATACTGCCAAAAGATACAAGAATTGGTACTTCAACCCCTCAAAGTGCTCAGAAGGATGGACAAATTATCCACATGAAAATAGCACCTAAACCATAAGTCACTTTTCCCATCAATATCCACAAGACCTTTCCAAGAGAAATCAAAATAAGCATCCACCTGTGAGCTGCATGAAGGAGCACTTGGCAAAGCAGAGGGTAGGGGGGAAGTGGATCCTAATTCCTGTGAAAGTCAACACCACTTCTCCCTTCCTATATTGAATTGAATCAGGGCAGCTCTGTTTTCCATAGGAGGTTTCATCCTGGCTCCTCATGGAGGGCTCTGTGTTCCTGAGCCCACACTCTGGGGCATTGTGGAGCCAGGAGAGAGCAGAAGAGAGAAGGGGAAATGAAGAATGCCTTTCTGGGACAAAGAACAAGATTTATTTCTTACCCTGGCCAAAAGGCAGGAAGAAAACTCACTGTTACCCAGGCAGGCAGGTCTGTGGGGACACGGCACCTCTGCCTCTGGAGGGACACAAATTCCACCTACTTGCTTAGTGATGCACATAAGTTCTGGTCAATTCACAGAGTTTAACATTTTATCTTAAAAAAAAATAAAAATACAGTGATGTCCATCTGAATCCTGATTAAATTTTTAAATCCAAGGAATGTAGTGGGAGAACAAAGGGTACCTTCATGGTCCAAGCACTGGGCAAACTCTTCCAGAGCAATGGTTCAAGGAAGAATTTAATTCCCTTTATCTATAGCCCCATAGAAGACACCTATAGGAGCTCAAATTGGAGGGAAATGTTGAATTATCTGTGCATTTTCAAGGGGTGTTTGTCCCTTGTTGCCATGCTGTTCCTTTAAGGCACCATGGATGAAAGAAATACAAAGAAAGCTTTAGTCCAAATGGACTCTCAAGTTCACAGAATATGTCATATGTACATTACTATTTTAAGGCTTATTTTTTTCCTTAAATAAATTGCCCTGTGGGAAAAGCTGGCTGCAAGTCAACACCACAAAAACCTAATTTTAACTCCAATGAATACAACTATTTACAAGGCCCCCTTTCTGCAGAGGAAAAGCCCTGCCATTGCTGGCAGTTTTGATATGATATGAACACATATTTCTAAGACATTCAAATGGACTGGGCTTAACAAAATACAGTGTTTTTACTCATGCATCTTTAATATTCAAACTGTTCTTGGCAGCTCCCAGTCAGGAGCACTGTCATTCAAAAGGAGAGAATGACAGACATTAATATGGAAACATTCAAGCTCTTAACTGAGCCGGAACAGTAATTATGCCATCCAATTTTATTTTGAAGAGTATTGACCTTGGTCTCCATGAGCAGAAAAAGATCCAAAAGGCAAGGATATAAAGAGGTGCTCAGGGAAAGAGAAATAGAAGCTTTCTGAGCCTTGCAGAGCATCAGAACCCTTGTTTGAAACTAAAAATATCATTTCAGGGGCTACCAGGGGATTCATGGCATGACACAACAGTGAATCAAGTCTTTACTACAGGAAACAGTAAAGCTCTGAAAACACAGTGCTGACACATCAGGGAGGCAGCCATGGAGAGGGAATTCAGTGCTGCACAGCCTACACCATGCTTTCCCTAAATATAAATAAATTACAGGAACATATGCTCCCTACGCTGCTCCCAGATGCTGGAAGTGCAAGGACCAATAATGAGCAGCAACTCTAGCAGGGAAAATCTGTCCTGAAATGCCACATTTGGGGAGGGGGGACAGCTTTTAATGAAACAGCTCCCAACACTCTGAGACACCGACAGCACAGGGAATGCTGGAGCTCAAAATCCAACTCTTCTCAGGCACAGGTAGAAGGAAGGGCCACAAATCCTTGCAGACAATGGAACTGTGCTTTATTACAGCTATAAAAGAGTGCAAGTCTTTTTTCAGAGACAACAAACAGATGGTTGTCTTATGCTCAGAGGCAAATGGGATCAGGTTCTTTAGAGCAGGCATGGGATGCTGATGATATGATAAATTATGATGTATTTGTAGGTTTGGCCAGCCAGGGCTGTATCCCAGGGAAGAACCTTCTGCAGCATCAGTGTCCATCATTCTCCTTATCAAGAGGAGGGGAGACAAGGGGCAGGGGCATCCAACATGCAAAAGTAGCAAGGAAAAAAATATCCAAAAACACCAGAAATATTATTTAAATTTGGCTTTGATGACCTTTCTGAAGATGATCTCCACTACCCCTGCCTGTTCACACAGCCCAGTGAGCTGTCTCAGCTCCCCCTGCAATCCAGCCCTGAATGACAGCTAGTGGGTTTTTAGTGCCAAGGGGGCAAAAAAAGACTTTCCACCAGGGCATTTGCAAACATCCTGCTGTTTGTGGCCCTAGTGACTGACAGCCACCTTATAAACCTGAGGATAAATCCACAAGGTAAAACAAATGGAATTTTCCCTCAGTGGGTGCAATGCTACTGCATATGTGTGTGTACTCACACTGATGCAACAGAAATCTCTGTCAGGATCAGAATTATATTTCCAAGTTGCAGCACACATTAATTTGTCAGGATTTGGAAGCAGGCACTTGTCTAGACTAGACTATCATAACCCTCTGACAAATGGCATTTTTTCCAGCTGCTTAAACAGCCTTCACAAAAAATCCTGTCCTCCTTCTGCTTTCCTCCACCCCAGAGAAACTTGAAAACACTTGTCTCTCCCCATTTTCTTCACTTTAAATCTTTCAGTTTACAGACAGCCACTTGAAATTGCCACACTGGCATATGTGCACAAGAAAATCACCAGGAGCCCTAATACTGAATATCTTTGTGCCTGGGCTTAACCCACAGCACAGAAGCAGCAGCATTTCCCTGAAGGACACTATTCATGCATTTAACATGATTCAGGATTTCCAGGATTGCAGCCTGAAGATGCAGCTTGTGCACAGGCTGATTTTTTTTATCCACACACCCAAAAGAAACTCAGGAGCTGCTGCTCAGAGAGGCTGTAGCTCAGAGCTGTTGTGGGTGAGAAGAAGCATAAAATCAAAGAAGGGGCAGAGTCAAGTCTGAGACTTACTTGGGCTGACCTAAAATTTCTGGGAGCCCCAGCCCTACCATGGTGCAAGTTATCACTTTTTGGATCTGCTCAGCTACCCCTGCTCTTTGCCAGTTCCCTGGAGAGCTGGTGGCATCCTCCAGGCAAAGCATTTCCAAACCATCCTGGACAGGTTTTGGATGCAGGATGTGAGCAGAAGTCAATTTTCATGTCTGGAAGTCTCTCTGGAAAGGTTTCAAGTCACTGTCATTTTTTTCCCCAGACTGTCCTACCTAGGCAACCTCTAGGGAGTTTGAATAATTTTCTCATCATTTACTAATTCAAATGCATTCTTCACCTTGATGTGCAGCCCCAGTGAAGTCTTCTCTGAATTCCTCATTTCCTTTGAAGACATATCTCTATAATCAGCCTAAAAAGTTTCCTGACTCCTCCATGAGATGCCAAACTTTTTAAATCAGCATTTCTGTCTGAGATCTCCATTGCAACAAAGCTGGAAGGGAAAAGTTTTTGCAAACACCCCAGGAGCTTCCCATACTATAGGAATGCAGTCACCTCTTTTTTTTTTTTTTTATTTTTTTTTTTCAGTAGAAAAACCTTCCCAGAAATAAACAAAACAGAGCTTCACCCTCTAGTAGGTGTGTAAAACAAGTGCAAAAGAAATCCAGGCAGAAAAGGGGGTGAAGAGGAGGAAACAACATAAAATTTTGAGAATTTGAATTGTCAGAGTGGGCAGCATCACTATTTTTGATGAAAAAAAATCAAGTTTATTGTCTGTAAGATTGTACTCAATAGTACTACAGAAGTTTGTAACAGAAGTTTTTTCCCAAAATCCCAGTCCTTAACATGGTTTGAATTTGACCTGCTTTGTTCAGCAAATAATTCTTTATTACTGGCAAACAGCAGAAGCTGCAGGAGGTGGAAAGAAGCAATATTTTAGGGAATGGGCATCCAGCACCCTGCACAAAACCCTGCTGAAGCACCATTAAAGTTGCAATGCTGTGCAGAGCATCATGAAAGGGTTTGTTTGGAAAGGACCTTGAAGACCTCTCACTTTTCTGGGGATGGAAGGGCACAAACCCTGGGTCAGAGGCAGTTTTGTGTCTGCCTCTCCTGCTCCTGAGAAACACTGTGCTCCAGGAGAGGAAAGATTCAGCAGATGTTCAGAGATGGAGGAGGACAGAAAAAAAAAAAAAAAAAGAACAACAAAAACCAAAAAAACAACAAAACTAAAAAACAAAACAAAACAAAAATATTTTAAAAAACACTAAAAAAATGGGAAAGGTGTTCTTTAACACCTGCTTTTCTGTGCATCTTACTTCTTTGCACACATTATACAATTAATTCTGACAGGTTTTGGCTCACTTTTAAAGCAGCACTTAAGAACATACCCCAAAACAATGTGTTCAATTAACTGAAAGAACACCATTCACTCTAAAGTTCACTTTTTTTTTTTTGCATCCAGTCTTATTAAAATTTCCAAGAAGAAAACAAACTACCTGTGATTCTTCCCACCTCCAAAAGCTGTAGTGTAAAGGATTAGAGGAGTGTTTAGCAAACCCTGATGCTTTCTAGGATACCCCAGAGGTTTACAGAATGGTGTTTAAGGAAGATGTAGGGCCAACTTCCACATTAAAGGAAAGAAATGGGGGGGATGGAGCAAGGAATATGGGGAAGGAAATGCATAGAATTGCTATAAATTACTTCTCAACCCATGGGTGATGTGGCATCACAGGGCAGATGAGTCTTACATAGAAAGGTATAAAATAAAAGTCAGGATTATGCTGCCTACAAAGAGGCCAAATTCAGGCTTAGGGTAACACAGACTTTGGGAGGAAAAATAGGACAGGTGAGAAGATTTGATTTTGGCCTTTCTGATTTGAGTCTGATTTTTAAAAAAGAAAGAAAAAGAAAAAAAAATTATATTTAAAGTGTCTGACAGATTTAAGAGTGCAAATCCCATTCATTTCCAGCCACTGCACACTTTCCCAAATCCTGCCCTGAACCATGAGTGTGTGTCAGTGTAAAATCAGATTTACAGTCAGATCCAGGCAGCTCCAGCTGCCCAGGTACACAAAGTTCAGTGAATTTGCACACATCCATGAAATACACAATTGTAGCTCTCTTTTCTAAAACACTTCTCTAACAAAGTCAGTTCTCACTGCACAACTCATGTCCTGTTAACTTCACTTTTTTTTTTTTTTTTTTTTTTCAAAGCTGCCTCCATCTGCATTGCTGGCTTTAAAAAAGCTCCCAAATCTCTTTAAAAGCCAGGACAGAAAACCAGGCTGTGACAAACACCTCACTGCATCCCCTTGGGGCAGGGACAGAGGAAACACAAAAAACACCTCTGGGAATCAGGTAATGGTTAAGAACCCATGAAGGTGATTTTAATTTTAAGGTAAATTTAATTTTTTGGTGGCTGTGGGACAGGGTAGGTGTGAAGGATGAGGAAAATGGAGCTGTGGGGTGGCAGAAGACACAACCAGCCCATCCTGCTGTCCCAGGGCTGAGCTGCTCTGTGAGAGCCCCCAAAACCCAGGGCAGCTCCAAGGGGACACTCACACGTGCCAAACCCCTGAGGTGGCTTTAAATCAACACCAAGCAAAGCTGCTTATATAGAAAGAGCCAATTCACTTAGCAGGGGAAAGAAAGAAAAAAAGAAAAAAAAAGGTATTTGTTCAATCCTATAAGGATTGCAGAGTTTGGGCTTTTAAAGGTACATTAGCACTCTTATAGAGGCAAGTGTTTAC
The DNA here is from genome assembly GCA_030060385.1 of Muscicapa striata striata. Taxonomy (NCBI): domain Eukaryota; kingdom Metazoa; phylum Chordata; class Aves; order Passeriformes; family Muscicapidae; genus Muscicapa; species Muscicapa striata. The sequence goes on from JAREIS010000171.1 coordinate 1,828,191, forward strand.
TTTTCCTGTCCACCTCATTTTCTCCATTATTGAAGATCCCCAGAGTCTTATCTAGATCCCAGTGGGTTTATACATTAACTCTCAACATTCCATTTTAAAGCAGAGTCTTAAGAAGTTTCTCTCCTCCCAATATACCAGACCCAGGGCCATGAAGAAATGCAGGTGTGTACTTGTGTGAAAAAAAATTTGCTTCACAAAGACAACATATTCCTGCTCCCTGACCTATGAATTTGAATAAAATCCCACGTTGCATTTTGCTACAATAAATTCTTGGGGGAAGGACCACTTTCTTTGAAGCATTGCTCTTCCAATGCAACCCAGGGTTTTTTCAGTCAAAAGCAATTAAGAACAACTTTCCAAAGCAGTTGCAATGCAAAATTTATGTTAGGAATGTCATTCAGGAGCAGCAAAACTAAATTAATATCAATGCAATCAGACTACTTGATTCCATGCTATTGCATACCCCAAATGTAACATTCAATAATTTTATGTATGTACATGACACTCAAGTACAGCACATTGTGCATGAGAACAGTGCCTAGAAAAATCAATGCAAAGCCAGTATTTGGCACCATATTATTCCCATTTCATATTTTCTTTCTTCCCTTAAATCATTTACAAGTGGTTCAATAGTCAATAAACAGGAAATACAGATTACAAATCCAACTTGCTATCCTGTGTAACATTTTATCCATTAATCTGCTCAAAAACAGCAGAAAAATAATTCTTTATGACCTCATTTTCTACATCCAAAGTGACAGGCTTGTTGGCCTATGCCCTACAACCTACCTAAATTTTTCCTCTCAAGTATTGCCAAGGATGTATTCATACTTTTCCAAAAGTGCACATCTCAGGCCTCTGACTGTAAGGCTTCATGCACTGGTTAAATAAAATTAAAAATCCAGCCTAAAAGAAATCAAACATGTCACAGACATCTAGACATGATATTCCATTACCGAAATTACTTGGAAATGCTACAGTTTGATGCTGTGGTTTCCTTCACCTAATTTAAAATTACCTCAAGAATGTTAATCATCTCCCAGCAGTAAATCCTAAGGGTTTTCCACAAGACCTGGGACTCTTTGTTCACTCTGATTGGGATCTCCAGGGGATTAGGAGGTCTGTCCATGGAAAGGAAAATAAAGGAGAACCATTCAAAGCAGTCTTTGAAGATCACAATGCCTCATAATCTGTCATTAACACCTCGAGTGGGAGTCAGCAGTGAGGATTCACCAGGCAGCTTTTAGGCTGCTTTACCTGGATGCAGGTGTTGTAGTTACTGGCTCAAAGCATCACCTGAGGGCTAAGGCTGAGCCTGCTCCCCTGAAAGGGGCTGGTAGAGCAGAGTCCCTGCTCCTGAGGGAGGTGAAGCATCTCCCAGGGGTGAGTTGGCCACCGTGGCCACAGAGGGGCCAAACTCCTGAGCTGCTGCTCGTGGTCACACTGGCTGGGGCAGGGCATCCCACGGGGCTGATGGAGCAGGACATCCCTCTGGGATGATGGAGCAGGACATCCCACTGGAATGATGGAGCAGGGCATCCCTCTGGAATGATGGAGCAGGACATCCCACTGGAATGATGGAGCAGGGCATCCCTCTGGAATGATGGAGCAGGGCATCCCTCTGGAATGATGGAGCAGGACATCCCACTGGAATGGTGGAGCAGGACATCCCACTGGAATGATGGAGCAGGACATCCCACTGGAATGGTGGAGCAGGACATCCCACTGGAATGGTGGAGCAGGACATCCCATGGGGCTGATGGAGCAGGACATCCCACTGGAATGATGGAGCAGGACATCCCACTGGAATGGTGGAGCAGGACATCCCACTGGAATGGTGGAGCAGGACATCCCACTGGAATGATGGAGCAGGACATCCCACTGGAATGATGGAGCAGGACATCCCTCTGGAATGATGGAGCAGGACATCCCACTGGAATGATGGAGCAGGACATCCCACTGGAATGGTGGAGCAGGACATCCCACTGGAATGATGGAGCAGGACATCCCTCTGGAATGGTGGAGCAGGACATCCCTCTGGAATGATGGAGCAGGACATCCCACTGGAATGATGGAGCAGGACATCCCACTGGAATGGTGGAGCAGGACATCCCTCTGGAATGATGGAGCAGGACATCCCTCTGGAATGATGGAGCAGGACATCTCACTAGAATGATGGAGCAGGACATCCCTCTGGAATGATGGAGCAGGACATCCCTCTGGAATGATGGAGCAGGACATCCCACTGGAATGATGGAGCAGGACATCCCACAGGGCTGATGGAGCAGGACACATCACAGGAGTGATGGAACAGGACAGCAGGACATCCCTCTGCACCGCAGAGCACAGTCCCTCCTCCCCAGCAGCTGAGGTACACAGCTCCTCCCTCACACACTTTTGTCCCACAGCAAAGGCACAGGAGTTGGTGGAACCCCTCAGTGCAGACCATGCTGGGATGAATTGCACCATTCCTGCAGGTCAGGAGCAGAGGGGAGCCTTGTTCCCAAATCCCTGCTGGCACAGGGAAGTTGGATGTTGTGCTGGAGCCCTGGTTCTCTCCTGCATGGTCTGTGAGCATGGGCTTCCCTCTCACATCTGTCCCACCTCTGAGGGGTCACAGACACACAGGGATAGCAAAGGCTCCAACCATTGCATCTCATAAAGAAAACAAGTTTGGACACAGCCACGTGGACTCAGGCTGCCAAGGAACTGGGGTTTCCTGAGTAAAAACACTTGTGCAAGCAATGGAAACAAGAACTGAGTCTGACTTCACAGCTTACCAGGAGAGAAATAAAGAGGAGAAGAGGAAAGTAAAATTTCTTCCTATCTCATGAGGGAAAAGAGAAAAGAAGTGGATGATGTGCTACTGCCAGGATTAATGAGCTCTAGAACACCTAATAAAAGTGTTCAGGGACTTCTACAATCTCAAACAGAAGGAGGCTGTGGAGAGATTTCACTCTGTTCACACATCCTACAGAAAAATCAGGAAGAAAAAGAAAGGATGCATAATTGCACTGCAGAGCAAAACATGCTGGGGCTCTGTGTTTAATTTGGAAGACAAAACAATTTGCCACACAGGGGTGGGAGCATTTGTAGGACACAGGAACAAACTGTCTTCAGCAGAAAACATTTTTAAGAGAAGCTGTCCCAGGCTGAGAGCAAAGTGTGAGAGCAGCTGGGTGACACAGGAGTGAGTGCCAGCATCCACCAGTGGGAACAAGCTGTGGGGAGCTGGGCTGGAGGTTTGGGGGATGGACACAGATGGAGCATGAGAATCATGTCCCAGCAGAATTTTCCAGAGCTGGAGAAAAGGTCTGGTGAAGGACTGTCAGAGCCATTTCATAGAATGAGCCATAGATTTGTTTAGGTTAGAAGGGACCTTAAATCCCATCAGTGCCACCCCTGCCATGGCAGGGACACCTTCCACTGTCCCAGGCTGCTCCAGCCCCAGTTTCCAGCCTGGTCTTGGACACTGCCAGGGATCCAGGGGCAGCCACAGCAAATCTGGGAATTCCATGCCAGCCCATCCCCACTTTCATAGCCAGGAATTCCTTCCCCAAATCCCATCCATCCCTCCCCTGTGGCAGTGGGAGCCATTCCCTGTGTCCTGTCCCTCCATCCCTTGTCCCCAGTCCCTCTCCAGCTCTCCTGGAGCCCCTTTAGGCTCTGCAAGGGGCTCTGAGCTCTCCCTGGATCCTTCTCCTGTCCAGGTGAGCACCCCCAGCTCTCCCAGCCTGTCCCAGAGCAGAGGGCTCCAGCTCTCAGAGCATCATTCACAGCAAAACCAGCACTGAAGAGGGAGGTGACTCTGCTGGGCAGAGCTCCAGTGCCAGGGCTGAGCAGACACAAAGAGCTGGGGGTCCTGCCCTGGAGCTCAGTGGCACCAGCAGCTCCAGGAACAGCTCTGAGCAGCTCCAGGAACAGCTCCAGGAACAGCTCTGAGCAGCCCCAGGAACAGCTCCAGGGCACAGCTCTGAGCAGGGACCCCAGCTCCAGGAACAGCTCTGAACAGCCCCAGGGCACAGCTCTGGCAGCAGCAGCTCTGAGCAGCCCCAGGGACAGCTCTGAGCAGCCCCAGGGACAGCTCTGAGCAGCTCCAGGGACAGCTCTGAGCAGCCCCAGGGACAGCTCTGAGCAGCCCCAGGGACAGCTCTGAGCAGCCCCAGGGACAGCTCTGAACAGCTCCAGGAACAGGGCACAGCTCTGAGCAGCAGCCCAGGGACAGCTCTGAACAGCTCCAGGACAGCTCTGAACAGCTCCCAGCTCCAGGAACAGCTCTGAGCAGCCCCAGGGAACAGCTCTGAGCAGCCCCAGGGACAGCTCTGAACAGCCCCAGGGACAGCTCTGAACAGCTCCAGGAACAGCTCTGAGCAGCTCCAGGGACAGCTCTGAACAGCTCCAGGAACAGCTCTGAACAGCTCCAGGGACAGCCCTGAACAGCTCCAGGGACAGCTCTGAACAGCCCCAGGGACAGCTCTGAACAGCCCCAGGGCACAGATCTGAACAGCTCCAGGAACAGCTCTGAGCAGCTCCAGGGACAGCTCTGAGCAGCTCCAGGGACAGCTCTGAACAGCTCCAGGAACAGCTCTGAACAGCCCCAGGGACAGCTCTGAGCAGCTCCAGGGACAGCTCTGAGCAGCCCCAGGGAACAGCTCTGAGCAGCCCCAGGAACAGCTCCAGGGAGCAGCTCTGAGCAGCCCCAGGGAACAGCTCTGAGCAGCCCCAGGAACAGCCCCAGGAACAGCTCTGAGCAGCTCCAGGGACAGCTCTGAGCAGCCCCAGGGACAGCTCTGAACAGCTCCAGGAACAGCTCTGAACAGCTCCAGGGAACAGCTCTGAGCAGCCCCAGGGACAGCTCTGAGCAGCTCAGGAACAGCTCTGAGCAGCCCCAGGAACAGCCCAGGAACAGCTCTGAGCAGCTCCAGGGACAGCTCTGAGCAGCCCCAGGGACAGCTCTGAGCAGCTCCAGGAACAGCTCTGAGCAGCCCCAGGAACAGCCCCAGGAACAGCTCTGAACAGCTCCAGGAACAGCTCTGAACAGCCCCAGGGACAGCTCTGAGCAGCCCCAGGGAACAGCTCTGAGCAGCCCCAGGAACAGCCCCAGGAACAGCTCTGAGCAGCTCCAGGGACAGCTCTGAGCAGCCCCAGGGACAGCTCTGAACAGCTCCAGGAACAGCTCTGAGCAGCTCCAGGAACAGCTCTGAACAGCCCAGGGACAGCTCTGAACAGGCACAGCTCTGAGCAGCCCCAGGGACAACAGCCCCAGGGACAGCTCTGAGCAGCTCCAGGGACAGCTCTGAGCAGCCCAGGAACAGCTCTGAGCAGCCCCCAGGGACAGCTCCAGGGCACAGCTCTGAGCAGCTCCAGGGACAGCTCTGAACAGCTCCAGGAACAGCCCCAAGGCACAGCTCAGGAACAGCTCAGCAGCCAGGGACAGCTCTGAACAGCTCCAGGGACAGCTCTGAACAGCTCCAGGGACAGCTCTGAACAGCTCCAGGGACAGCTCTGAGCAGCCCCAGGGACAGCTCTGAGCAGCTCCAGGGACAGCTCTGAGCAGCTCCAGGGACAGCTCTGAACAGCTCCAGGGAACAGCTCTGAGCAGCTCCAGGGACAGCTCTGAGCAGCTCCAGGGACAGCTCTGAACAGCTCCAGGGACAGCTCTGAGCAGCTCCAGGGACAGCTCTGAACAGCTCCAGGGACAGCAAAAACAGCCACAGCCACTGCTGGGGGCTAGGGAAGGAGGGGAAGCACCAGCAAGGAGAGACAGGCTGGTCCCAAGTAAAGAAAACATGGGATGCTGCCAAAGCAAACAGGAGACAGCCCCAGGGCTGTGGGAGCAGAGGAGGAAAACAGGGATGTGCTGAGGGAGCCTTTTCCAGGGGCTGGGAGAGCAAGGAGAGGCTGCCATGCAAACAGCCAGGGACTGGCCACCTATTCCCATTTCTGCACATCTCAGGGAGGATCCAGGCAGCCCAACAGCACTTCCCACTGAGCAACAGAACAGCAAAACAAACTCTGCAACAGCCAAAATCCATCAAGTGCCACGAGAGCACGGGGAGCAGCTGCACACACAAGCCCAGATGTTTTTGAGGGGATTTCACAGCAAGCACAGAAGCTGAGAGAGCTGACACCAGGATGCAGACACCACTCAAACCTGAGGAGAGCTGGGGATTTGCCTGCTGGTTGGTCAAACAGGCAGAAAGCAGAAAGGGGATGTGCAAAGGGCACCAGGACTGACAGGAGGACGAGTCTGGGCAGCTTTGGAAAACACAGCCCCAAGAAAAACCTGTTTGTTGGGATGGAGCCTGTTCATGGCTATGGCACAGGGAACCAGCTGGAACATGAGTCACAGGGGACAGGCACCAACCCACAAAAACAGGCCAAGGCTGGCCAAAAGATGGCATGAGGGGCAGGAGGGGAAAACCCAGTGCAATGGCACAGGGGGAAGGAGGTAGAACTCACAGAGTGAGCTGCAGATCCATGTGATGGGCAAGCAAAGTGGGCAGCTCAGCACAGACAGCTCTGCAGGAGAGGCTAAAGAACTAACAAAACAAAAAAACCAAAAAACCCCCAAAAACAACAAAAAAAACCCCGAACAAACAAAAAAACAAAACAAAACAAAACCCCAAAACAAAACAACAAACAAACAACAAAAAAACCCACCCACACACAAAAAAAATCTCAACCCACTTCCAAAAAGTCCCTTCACAACTCAGTTAAAGCAAGTGCATCTCCTCCTTGGCCCACAAGTACTGGGAAATGAAAATAGCATTGTTATATAAAATGGACTGTGTTTATATCTACATAACTGTGGTATTTTACATACAAAATGTCAAGAAATAAAAACCAAGAAGTGAGAAAACATATTGTCCACACTCTACCAATAGCAGGTGGCCACCTGACGTTTCTGGAAATACCTTTAATTGCACCTAATGCATTAAAAAGGCCTCGAGCTTGTTGTGCTTCGTGGCTGGGCCTCCCCTATAAAGAGGCACAAACCTCCCCAGTTTCCAGCTATTCTGCAGAAAAGAGCCACAGCACGGCTGAACTGGCTTGTGCTCATTCCTGCCGACCTCACAGGGAGAATAAATACATTGAACATCAAGAGGAGCCCAGGTATTACCCTAAGCAGGCTCCATATAATTACTAAAAATAGATGCTATGGAAAATCCCTGTGCTTTAAGCCACTGCAGCTTTGGGCCAAATTCCAGGGGCTGTCCCAGCTGACAATGTGCACGTTTGTTCAGCAGCAGCACTTCGAGATTGGGGACACTAGAATGTATGTTTTACTAATGAATTTTATGCTGGCCCTGCCAAATCAGTGAGTTTATTTGGGCACATTCCTGCAGATTGTACACTGACTTGGAGCAGAGAGGAAATTCTCCACTTTTCCAGCACTGTGGAATAAAGGGGATGTGTTCTCCCAGTCGAGGAGCACGTTTGGCACACAGAACAAGGGTCTTGAAGGCTTTCAGGGGGGTTTATTACAGCATGATTAGAGTCCCTTGCATTTTGGAATGGACTCTTTGGGGGAGAAAATATTTTTTTCTGTTATATTTCTTATATAATGGAGGGGGGAGCTAAATAATAGAAATAATCATTTTTGCTCACAGGAAAATGTGTTTGGAGCCTAGTGTTGTATTGTGTCCATTAAGGAAGAAGGAAAGAGGATTCCTCTCACTGTCCTGCCCATCACTGCCCTCCTCTTCCAGCTGTGGATAAAAGGTGATTGTGTCTCTAAGGCTGCATGGGGAGCTCTGTATTGGGGCTCTCCAAAAAGCTGGAAAATGACCTTGCTCCTTTGGATGCTTCCCATCTTCATTCCTTTCCAAATCTCTCTTCCCCTCCTGGCTGTCTAATGGCTGCAGAGCAATGGAGCAAACCAGGGGAGCTCCCATTGCTCATCTCACACAGGTGAGACAGAGAAATCCAGAGACAGGAAAATCCAGAAGTACCTGGGTGAGCAGGGATGGGCAGAGCAGGGATCTGCATTTACAGCTCTCAGGGAAAACACAAGTATTACTAGGCTGGGAGAGGAGTCAGCATTTCCAAGTGAAAACTTGTCCTGTAGGCACAGCTTAAGCAGGGGAGAAAATCTCATTTCATACAGTTTGTCACTCTCCTTTGATTAAGTCTTAAGTTCTCCACGTTTTTCACCCTCCGTGCTCCTCCATCCCTCTCTCCCCGCGAGCCGCCCCTTCCACAATTCCCAGATTGTGCTTCAAACAACAATGCCCCATCTGAAAGGCCATTATGCAGATCCATGAATACATAATTCAAAATCCAGCTACCACAAGAGTCTCCCTTAACTTTTTTAACCCCGTTGTGGGCAGGGTGGCGGCGCTCGGCTGCGACGGGCGGGGGGGGACACGACACACGCAGGTTTTCCCACAGCCTTTCACCCCTGGCCCAGCCTAATCCCATTGAGAGCACAATCCATGCCCAGCACAATGCAGGGATCCCCTGCCACGGCTGGGGTTGGGGTTTGGGGGGGCAGGAAGAGCGGGGATCCAAGTCTGGCTGCGGACGGGGGAGCCGCTGCGTGAGTTTGGATGTGACCAACATTCACTTGTGAGCAAAAATGTTTGCTGTGAAGTGGAATGCCAGGAAAACCCCACTGAGTAAACATCCCAGTGCTCACACTGGCTTGTTTCTGCCCATTGACTTCCTCCTGCCTTTTTGGAGAACACTTGAAAACAAGGCTTTAAAATCAGTGTCCACCTCCAAACCAAGAGCAGTTCTGGCAGGGGTAGCTGAGTGCATTTTGTCTTTGTCACCCAGGTAGACTGGCCCAGGGTGTCACCCGAAATCTGGCTCTGCACAATCTGCCACCCTCATCTGACAGCCCAAACACATCCTCAGGATGTGTGGGACAGCCCCTAAATGACATTTCTGATTGATGCCAGCCCAGCTCAGTGCTCTCAATACTTTGCAGGAGTTTCCCAGGCAGCTCCATTCTCTGAAGAGCAAACAGTCACCCCCAAGGTAATTTTGGCATTTAAATTAAACCACACAGTAGCTGTGAGCCTTTTTTGCCTATTTCCAGACAACTGTAGTCAAAGCCTGTACAGCTACTCTGTGCCCTGTAAAGACCCCACACAAGAGAATGGGATAACCAACTCTTCAGCCAGTGGATTAACAGATTGTGAAAAGCCTGTCTCTAAAATTCACCACAAGCATTTCTAATGATCCATGGACTGATTTTTATTAAGTTTCCCACAAAGGTGAATTAGTGTCTTTCACTATGGCAACGGCAATAAAAGGATGTAGAATGAGTCCAAGAGGGTCCTGGCTGCTGGGGAAATTGGTTGACATTCTGCAAGTCTATTCAACCAGGAAAGGGTTTCACTGCGTGCTCTTCCCCCAGGCTGGTGGCTCCCATCATGTGTCCCCCTTCAGCCACAGCCAGGGATGGGACAGGAAGAATCCACCTTAGAATCTCAATCATAGAACTGGAAAATGATTGAGGTGGGGAGGGAGGACTGGTCAGCTGGTCCAGCTCATTGTTATCCAAACATTTCCACTCAATTGTGATTTTCATTCATAACAATCCTCTTGCAGTTTGTCCTTGAGCTTCACTTTATCTGTTATTTTCTTGATAGAGCAACTCCTTGCTAGGCTTTGCCCCACCCTGGTTCTTTGGACTTAGAATCCCTTTATGGAATCACAGAATCACTGAGGTTGTGAGATCCCTCTGACATCATGGAGTCCATCCATCAACCCAGCCAAGGCCAGCACTGCCCCATGTCCCCAAGTGCCACAGCCACATGGATTTTAAATCCCTCCAGGGATGGAGACTCCACCAGTGCCCTGGGCAGATGTGTTAGAGCTGGACAACCCTGTCTGTGAAGAGTTTTTTTTCCTGAATCCAATCTAAACCTCCCCTGGCTAATCTTGAGGCCATTCCCTCTCCTCCTCTCCCTGTTCCTGAGGGGTTCACTGCCAAAGGGAATCCAAGCTGCTCCATCAGAGCAAACAGCAGCAGCGAGCAGGGACCAAAGCAGGGAGAAGGAGCTGTAAGGAGTGCTTGAGGTCACAGCCTGAGAGCCCTAATCAATAAATATAAATTATAATCTTCCCCCAAGGAAATGTTCTGTACCTTTCAATCTTGTTTTGTCTGGAGCTGATCTAAGCAGAGGGGAAAGGCATTGGCTTCTGTTACTTGTGTTTACTGAAATGCTTTGTGTACTGACTGTCTCAGCCCCGACTTCATCTTACCTTACTTGAAATTCTTCCAGTTTGATAAATGATTTGTGAAGTGGTCCAGCATCACTTCTTCCTTCTACAGCACTATCAATAGAATCTGCTCTTAGAGCACAGATCCCCCCAAAGAGCAGGGGAAGAAAACCTTTCAGGCCAGCAGCTGCACACTGCATATGTGCTGTGTTTATGGAAAGAGTAAACAAGAAAAACACACATTTGGTTTTAATTCACTCTGACTGACCCAAGGAGTCCTCCCCAGAGATAATACTCAGGTCAGCACATAAATTTTCAAATAAGTGTGCACGATTTTCACTGCATGTTCAAAAAGCCAGAAAGATGTGTGGGGAAGGATTTCTGAGTAAAGACACTGGCACAGAGCTGGTTTTATTTGTGGGCTAATTCACCAGCCATTGCCATGGCACAGCCTGTGTGAAACCTGCTCCTGGAGGCAGAAGCACCTCATGCCACCAGAGGCAAGAGACAGAGGCTCAGACACAACCCATGGAATAATCTGCTACCCTGCAAAGAGCCTCTGTGCAGCCAGGAGATGAAATCAGGGGCTCAGGTATCATTCAGCAGCGCTATCACAACTCCAGCCGCGATTACAGCTGCTGGGAAAATGTTCCACTTCTCCCACCCAGCCAATTTTTAGGTGAGTTGAAGGCACTTTGTCACAGAAGAGCAAATTTTATATTACTTTTATTTTATATTAGTCCTTTGTAGCAACAAAAATCTGGAAGCAGATGCCTGAACACAGTCCTTTTAATTATAACCAAAATGTTGTAATGTTTAATGTGCTCTCTGCAAGGCTGGACCACACTGTGGTGTCCTGGCTCTCGTGGAGTCCACCTCATCAAAACATTCCTCGTGGGCTTTGCCTTAAGCATCTGTTTATGTGTTCTGCTGGGCCCAAGCCCTGCAAGGCAGCTGCTCTTTCTGTTGATAATGGTGACAATTCCAGTGCTTTTAAAAAGAAGCTTAAGTGGCCCCCAATTCAAATCTCTTACACTGCTTTGAAATTTGCAAATCCCAAATTCACTTCTAACAGAAATGTAGCTGGAAGCACAGGAGGACAGCCCTGATGGCCACCAATTTATCTTAATTCTCCAAATTCAAACCAACTGCTCCCAGTATTATTCCACTGAGGAGGTGATATTGATGAAACTCAGCCAAAGAGGGCAAAATCCCTTTTTTCAATTAGATTTTTTTTTTTAACATCTCCAAAACAGAGTTCCACCATGTGACAACATCTTGAATTAATTGAGCTATGGGCAATCCTCGTTCTTTTTTGTGTACTATGAAATGTAGGAAACACAGATGCTGCCTGTTTAAACTGTCAAACAAGTTTCCTGATGGTAGCTCTCGTGTCTGCTACAGACTTGTTGGTTTTACAAATGTTGTGAATGCAAAGTTGGAACATGTGTGTAAAATATTCCAAGCTACAAACATCAGAATCATCAGGAACTTGGTGAAGCTTTGTACCAACTCTAACAAGCTCTGGATTTTACCATTTTCTATTTCCAACACAACCACACTTAACTGTGAAAAACCTTGTCACCCAAAACAGGAGACTTGCACAGAACTGCAGGCAGCTAAGTAAACAGTTGGCACATAAAAAGCCCTCAATTTTTCTTAGTTCCATTTAACAACAAAAACAATACTGCAGGTAATTTATGGCCCTCCTTACTACCACAATCCTTGAAAAACAGGAGGATTAACTCGGTGAGAACATTGTGAAATCTCAGATAATGCACCTAACAGCCAGATACCATCTTTCCACACTCATTTCCATAGGCAGAATTGTTGAGCAGTGTGCCAAGCAGGAGATCTTGATGGACCTGACACACCAAAGGGACCAGTGCAGGTGTGCAGCAGGACAAGGGTGAAAACTCTCAGAAAGGGGTGAAATCATGAGACATGTGGTTATTCTACTGAGCCTGTGATGTCAGAGCTAACACAATTAAGACAAACAATTGAGCTTATAAATTCATGTTCCACCCTAACTTCAACATTTTCTTGGAGGACAAGTGTTTACAGTTTGGCTATAGTACGTGGCTATGTCTGGGTCCAGAGGATTTTTATTTCCAGTAAAAACAAGATGTATAGACAATTATTAGCTGTATTTTTAGTATCACCAGAAGGTTCAGGAGATTGTAAACCTGATTTTACTTACTATAAAATACAATAATGAACATTGGTATGGAGAGGTTTGGGAAGAATCCCAGATGTTGGCTGGAAGAGGAACTGGGGAACTGCTTTCTTCTCATGTCAAACTTCTTATTAAATATCCAACTATTAATGTCAGAACTGAACTTTTTATTAAATACCCAGCTATTTCTACACATCACCAGTGACTGCAGGGCTTCTAATGAGGATGGACTGCTGGCTTTTAAAGCCACCATTTCACTTCTGCTTGATGCAGAGTAAGAAAAAATGAACATGCTCAGTGGAGCCTGATCATGAGGAGCTTGGTGAAGGCCAGATATGGGTGTATTTGACCTCCCTGACTTCACTTTTGAGAAAAGTGGAGTCACTTCTAAAGGTCTCAACAAAAACAGAAGGGGAGGAAACCACTCCCACTCAGCAGCCTGGATTTTAATCTCTTACCTGGCACAGGGTGACACTCGGGGAGAGCAGTTCAGGGATGTTGGGAGACTTCAAAGCACTTTCAAGAACCAGCAAATTAAAAAACAAGGTGCCCGTGGGGAGAGTCATGACATTGAGAAGCTGCAGCTCTGAGGCATTTTTGGATCAATGTCCAGAGTGCTGCTCATGGGGCTTAATGAAACAATTACAGCCCTCCTGCTGATTGCCTTTGTTTTGTCCCACAAATCAATAGATTATCCACTGCAAATGTCAGCGTGTTCTGCTCTCCCAGGTCACTCTGCAAGGCAGCAGCACACAGCACTGGGCTAAACCTGCTCCTCAACTCCTGACACAGATAAATGTCTCCCTTAAAGTCTCAAGAACTGAAAGATGCTCGTGTGTGCTGAAGAAAAATTGAGGGCACAATAAGAGAAAAGAAACACAAAGGAATTGTGGATGGAGAAGCAGCTGTTTAAAAAAGCATCAGAATCAGGCATACAATTCTCTGCATATGGGAGGTGAATTTTGACAACTTCACTCCTTTGGTCCGATTGGGTTTTATTTTTTAGGAGAGTTCTGTCTTTTCAGGAATTTCCATTTTTAGTTTAAGCAAATCTCATTTTTCTATTTAATTGTTCTGCTTTTCCCCCCACAGTGTAAATACCATTTTTATTTTACAACACAAGGCAATAAAAGAAAAATAGAGATTTAATGTATTAAAATCTGACACAAAGAAGGTGCAGAAGCTCCAATTCCATCATCCTGCACTGGATTTCTAGATTGTCTCCATCCTGTTGAAGAGGATGAATACAGGATGAAAACTTGCTGAGCACAGGAGGTTTGAGAGGATTGGGTTGCTTTGAGGTGTCAATGATCCAAGGCTGGATGGGGCTTTGAGCAGCCTGCTCTCATGACAGATGTCCCTGCCCAGGAAAAACATTTTTCACTCCCTTTACCACAGCCAGCTGAGGAAGGAGAATGTTCAACTCATCTGGGATTTTATGGATTGCAAAAATCTCAGGGATGAGGACAATCTCAATTTGAGGACACACGCAGCAGCTGCTGCAGCCGGGCCTCCTCCAGGTTTCTGGGCACTGCAACACTGTATTTGTATGAAAAATAGTAATTAATTTATAATTGGGAACCTTGCTTTTTCACCTGATGTGTCTTTGCTTTCACCTTGAGCAACAGGGACAAATGTAGTCACAAAACAAACGGGTTGCAGTGCCCTTGGCTATGAAGTGTTGCAGTCTCCTGACCTTCTATTTCACTATCAGAAACCTTATTTTGACATCATTTAACTCCCTGCAGAGGTGAGAAAGAAATCCTGGTATCAAAAAAAGGTTCAGAATGAAAGAGGAATATGGAGAGAGCAGAAATATAATGCACATTAGACATCATGGATGCTCCAGCTGCACATGGTTTAGGTGGGACATGGAAAGGAGCAGCACCAGAAGCATTTGGGCACAGGTAAATCTGCCAGCTGACCCCTCTGCAGTTGTCCTCTGGATCTTTCTTTCAGTAATTTACTGGTGGAACAACCTATCTAACAAATTGAGTGTTGTAAAATAGAGATTGTTTGTCTTGAAACAGCTTTTAATCCTGATTTTTAACAAATTTGTGCTTCATTCAACTAAAACACCACTGGACTTTATCAACCCCACCTGACAATTTTAATATTTTTTTTCTGATAGACCCCAATTAAAAGCAGAATAAAAAAATTAAACTCAGAGTGAGATGTTAATAAAAGAGACTCAGAAAATTTGGATACTTAGACAAGAAATAACTTTAATGCTGCAATGACCTGTGCAGGCTGGAAATGCCATCTGGTGGTTGCAGGTCCAGAGCAGTTAAGGAGAGAAAAATTCTGTTTGCTGGGACAGTGAGGGTTGGATCTCCACCATATTTTAGAGAGGGATCTATGTTAAACAGAAAAATCAGTTAGAATAGTGATTATAATTTTGAAAAAGTAATATTTGTTTGCCAATGCAAAACACTGAAATAATTATTCCTCAATTACTGGAGCAGCTGGCACTAGGGCAAGCACTAAAAAAGTGGATTAGTGGGACAATACTTAAGAAAGCTCAATAAATTATCTTAAATCCACAAATTTTGGAAAGGTAACTGAGATTTGTTAGTTTAGAAAAAACACAGCAGGGTGAGTTGGCAAGAGTCCCCAAAAAGGTCTGGTGCTGCTGCAAAGAGGAACTCAGTGATGGCCCAGCATGGGCAGGACCAACCAAAGCAGAAGGATGAAAATGAGATAGAAGGCATTAAAAACTTTCATTATTTCAGTATTTACTGCACAGAATCAGTCTGAGGAGCTTTGTTAGAGATGAATGCACAGTGAGGGATCCTTCCAGGGGGGTGGATGTGTCCTTGCCCTGCTCCAGCCTGGAGGGGACAGGGGAGAAGACACAAACACTTTTTGAAAGCCCCCAGGCAGCCTCCACTTCCCTGCTCCTGTGCAGACATGGAGCAGGAAATTCAAAATTCAAAAGAATTCATGTTGGATTTCATTCCTTAACTCATCTTTCTGCCATAAATGCAGTGCAGTGCCCTCCATTTATTTTTCTGTTCTACAATGCCCCATTGATTCTTCCTGGACAATGACAATCAGATGTCACAGACAAAGGGAAATGAATGAAATCTGACACATTTATTTAAGCCTGCAGCGGACTAAATTATAAATAAATCCTGCTTTTTCTGCAGCACAAAGGTTGCAGACTGACTGTCCCTGTGGACTCTGCTCTCTTCTCACTACTTAACAGACTTTCCAACACTTTCTTTTGTCCTGATAGCAATCTCTCAGCAGGACTTTTGGCAGACACATGTATTGTATGTCAAAACTGAAGTGGAAATAACTGATGGGAAGCACAAAAATCTGATGGGAATAGTTATAATAAGGAAATGAATAAACACCAAAATAGTGAAACAGAAAGAAAATATAGTCATAGAGCCAGAAAGCTTCTGAGCTGCTACTTGTCTAAGATGAGCAGTAAGGCCATTTCCAGAGTTAAGATTGTTCTGTATTAATAAAGAGAGCATTAATATATGCTGTACTTAGGTTTATATATTAATTTAATTAAATTCCATTCTTATTTTAATGCTGTTAGAAAACAAAGCTCTCATGAGATGAGCTTTAAATGTACTATAAAATGCATCTAGTAGATTAATTTCTAGAACACTTTTATTTAGAAACCCATTGACCACAATTAGCTACATTTAGGATGAGTTACTATTGCACAGCTGCTCCTATGATCCATCATTTTGACTAACTTTAAAAATCCCAAATAATTTGGCAAGTGCAAAAGTAATTCAGCGTTTTACACTCAGTCTGGGTGACTGAAGGTGCAGCTTTATAAATATATTGGTACAAGATGTGGCTACAATGCTTTGGGAAGCAGTGATGAGTCCCTGAGAAGTGATGATTTCTGCCCTGGAAATTGCCCCCACCCTTCCAAATGCAAACTCCTGCAGCAGGGCTGGGACAGAATGAGCAAGGAGACATAAAGGCTTGAGTGGAGATGGAGAGTGTGATCAGGACAGCACTTAAAACATGTCTGGAGGGTTATCTGGGACAAGCAGGATGAGAAGGGATTCAGAAACATGTGGCTGATCAGGCTGGAGCTTTAGAGTGCTCACCTGGCAAGAACTTCAGAAAGATTGATGGATGTGGACTCCACAGGAGCAATGGAACAGAAAAAGTCCCACCAACATTTCAAGCCATGCTGGCACTGGGCTCTGAGAAAAGTCTCCTTCAGGAATCCAGAATTAGCTGGAATTATGCCTCATTCATTAAGAAAATTATGAAATGTTTGGTTATCTTCATGCACACAACCCAAATTTCTGTGTTGCTGGTTTGGCTCCTTAATTCAGAGACAGGTTTTTGTTCAACCAAGCTGAACTCAAATAAACAGCTAGTCCTGTCTAGTCTCCATTTGTGAAAAGTCTTTTTATTTTATTTTACCCAGAAAAGAAGCATCAATTATATTTCATGCAATCTCTTCATTAATCTGGCTGGAACTCAAACTTAGCTCCAAAACAGGTCATGTGTTTGTAATATGATTTTAAACTTGCAGGTGTCTCTTCTAAAGACTACTACCCCTTGATGGATTCTTTGATTTTGCTACTCTCCAGGATAATGAAATTCCTACAAACTAATACAGAAATCACATTCAGAGCCATTATTTCTTATAATAATTCACAGAGACTGGAAATAACTTTATTTTCTACACTTGCAAGTGAAACAGGCCTGCTAAAAAGCAATCACAAACTCAACATGCAGATTCTTGAATTTACTGTCACGTGTCAATGCTGGACATGTGTAAGCTTCCCACTTCTCTCCCATTAAAACAAAAAATGGCATTTTTTAGCACTGGTAACAACTCTGCATTTTCTTACCACCTTCTTATGCTCTTTTATCAACAGAGACAGAACAAGGCAACCTTACATTGGGGATTGACTCTCACAAACTGGCTACACAAAAAAAAAAAACTTTTATAAAACAGTTTGTGCTAAGTTAAATATCTCTAAATTCAATAATTGTCAATGACAATATATTAAATAATATTGTAATAGTGGTGAATTTTCAGTTCCACTGAAGTCACAGGCAAAATTTAGAGAACTTCATCCTCAGCCTCTGTCCCGCTTCCAAAACCAGGGATAGAGGTATCAGTCCTCAAAAATACTGCACCAGTTTCCTTCCAAAATAACACTAAAGTCAGTCAGATCCCAGCAAACCACGGGGGATGAGCTCAGTTTTTGAGTTAATCCCAGTGTTGCCTGGTTTTGCTTTTTAATATAAATCCATATTTGAGTTGAGTACGAGCCAGGAGCCCAGGCTGCCGTGGTGCTGCAGCCCCAGTGCAGCTCAGAGAGTGAAAGCACCATTTCAGACTCACAGGAAATGGTCATTTACCTCCAGTGCTCACACCAAGGACAGCTTCAAGCTGTGCTCAGTGTTCAGGTTTATACTTCTCTCACTTTCCTTTAACTGCAGTCCTTAAAAGCTCCCCAAGAGAAACAGAGCATCAGATAAAAGTCTAATCCAAGGCATATCAGTAACAAAGAGATGGAGCTCTCCAGGAACTCTCAGTGGGGACATTAAGTCTGCTCCCTTGAAATTTAACAGAAACTTTAACTTCTCCAGGAGCCCAGTGAGGCTGTCATTAAATGGCTTTGATAACCTTTAAGATTTTGCAATTCATAGTGAAATTCCTCAGTGCCTGTTAACTGATTTTACATCACATAAAAAGGTTTTCTCATTTATTTTGGTTGCAAGCCATATGGGCATCACCACTTTTCAGCACACTGTGTAGGCAGAAAATGTTACACTATTTGACAGAGTGGTAAAAGTATTTTCTCCACAGAAAGGAATTCTTCATAATAATCTCCATGAGAATTATTTAGTGGTTCTCCCCATGGCAGGAGGTTGAGGTAAGGCATGGACAAACTAGAAAGTACAGTGCAAAGAAACTTCTCAGTACCAGGCAACAGATAAACACACACCAGATATGAAGCTGACGTGAATGACCATTTCTGCTGCAGGCTGGGAGTAGATCAATACCATACAGCCCAATTAATAGAACACAAAATGACTTTTTAAAGTTGCTATTGAAGCTGTACTATCAATAATATTACAATATTACACTAATTTCATATCAAACAGATATGAAAAACAAAGTTAAATCTGCATTGCACTTGATTCCCCAAGTTCTTACGTCTGCTCCACATAAAAATTAATGGTTAATAATATTGGCCAAGTGTTTAAAATTAAATCAATGAATCCATGAATGACAGGAGATGTAACCCTCAGAGGGTAAAACTGAATTTGTTTCCTTTCTGGGGGAAAACCACCCACATATCCTTGAATAAGAATCTTTGTTCAAAGGCTAACAGGAAACTCCAAGTTGATTCAAGGTAAATACCAGCCCCTGTTATCCAAGAAGATAAGAAACACAAATGCATTGGTAATGTTACAATGTTGTAATACATTACTGAATTATACAACAGTGTTATTTCCCCAAATTCCTCCAACTTATATGACTTAATAGGGACACAGACAACGTTCATCTATGAGATAATAAAGTGCTTTCATAAAGGATCACAACTTCCTGTGTTTCCAACAGAAGTATTTACTAAAATGTTATTAAAGATGTTAACCCATGAGCTGCTGCACCAGAAACAAAACAGTCAGTAAAAAAGCAGGAATATGGTATTTAAGTATTCCTGTACAATTCTGAAGAAAAAAAAACCAGCACCTGCAAGAAAACCCAGCAGTGGTACCTCATGTCTTTTTTGTTGTTAGCATAGTTCTGAAATGTGCACTGAGAGCTGCAGGATGAACCTCCTGAGCTCCATTTCACATTAGCCATGTGCATTGAAATACCCACTCTTGTTAGACAAAGGATAAGGCTTATACCAAAAACCACTCTGCCACTTGGCTGCATATCTTTGGTATATTTATAGTGCAACTGTTCTGCTTCTTCTCTGGAGGGGAAGGTTTTCCAAAGCACTGCATCCCCTGCCACTGAGAACCTACCACAAACTCCTACACTCAACTAGGACCTCTGACACCAACTTACTGCTTTAAACAAATGAAGAATGTGCAGTGAAGAGAATTCCTTCCTGCTTTTTTACACATACTGCTGAAATAAAATTGTATCATGCCAGAAATTAATAGCATGTTTCAGTCCTCTCTCAAGATTTTTGAGCATATAAATGCGAGCACAAATTTCACAGCAATTTTTAATGACAGATATCCAAGGTGCTATTTGAAAACATCTGTAATTTAATGATTCTTAACCTAGATTTAGTCAACCTTCCTCTCTACAAAATAAAACCCCAAAAAAGACACCTGTTTTTAATTTTGCTTAGATACTTAGAATTATTCATAATGCATAGAAAGGCTAGAACTACTTAATTAAAATATACTGCAAGCATGTTTTTCTAAACTTATATTGCTAAAGCCTTGCTGTACTGTAAGATTTATTGGAGTTGGCCTTTACACACAGTACCATGTATGGACACAAGCCTGGCTATATACCTGTGCTCTGAGTGGGCACACCAGCACACGACTATGGTACAGAGCATCCAGTGGCAGTGCAATGAAATGTGGAGCCATTGAGGTGCCATCTCAGCTCCTGAAGAGCAGCATTCTCTCTGAGCAGGTCTGTCCCACCAGGCTTGCATATTGCTGAACGCTGGCCTCGTCACTTGGCCCCTTCCTCCTCTTCTTGTACACGCTGTAAGGCATCACGGTTCTCTGGTGGAGCACCCTCACCCTGCCCAGCTCCTTCAGGCGACCTTCATCCACTGCAGAGGCAATCACAGAACACAAAACCAGTTATTTATAGTGTCCACATCACTTTAATTTATGCCTCCAACCTCAATATGCATAATGAAACCTGCATGAAGTAAGAGATCTGCAGACTGTTCTTGAATCGTGGCTGGCAAGGAAACCCAGCCTGCAAAGGAACTGTGTCTGCAATGTGTGGGAAGGTAAATCTGCATCACACGTTTCTAATGGTGATGGGAGGCATTTCTGACAGCAATTCTACTACTGTATTTAAAAAAAAATCACATTCATTCAGTGCTCCTGGAGCCAGAAGTCAAATTCTACCCAGGAAAAACTCAAACAGAACTGGCCAGGAGAGACTTGTCATTACAGAACCCCTGCAAAACCCACCACACCAGCTGGGACAAATATACTAAAACCAGCAAGAAACCTCCAGGCAGATTCCTTAGGTATGCACCAGGCAATAAACCACCTTCCCAGGTGAAACTCCCTGGCCCCCAGCCCCAGTCTGTTTTTCCCTCAGTTATACTGCTTTCTGAGTTTCACTCTAGGGGTTACATGTCCTTACTTAAGTCTGATCCCTAGCTCTGTAGATCAACAGGGTGAGCAGTGCAAGCACTCCCTGGGTGGGTACAACACAATTCCTCTTCAAAGATACACATATTACAGTTAAACTTTATTTCCTTCACACACAGACCTCTTGTGACTTAATTTATCCAGAATCATGCACATAAGAGTGTCATTGAACTAGTTAAACCTTCCTGATTTTAATGAATCCCATTGATGCTCCTACTGCTGAACAATAATGTTATATAGCTGCTGTGTGTCAGAAGAATTTGCACTACAGTGCTAGAAAACTCTTTAAAGAAACTCAGAGAACGTGCCACACATCTGAGCCCACTGCATGATAAAACAGTAAAATTATTACAAAACAGTGGAAAAGAAATCTTGGGACTTTTCTGAACTTTAGGTTCAAAAAGTCACCAACAAGAGTAAACCCAGAATCTGAAAGATGAGTTTGAGAATAGAACCATATAAATTCCAGTAACAGTAGAGATGCTTACTGGAATGTCAATATTTTGGGACATGAACTATGCAAAGACTTCCTTTTGCTTCTCTCTGCTTTTAATTAAAGTTTCTGTATGTTTTAAAGGAGGCCATGAAACACTTTTCTGTGCAAGACATTCTGAAGAACCTGCCCCTGTCCATCCACAGAAATGGCCTATAAACTTTTTTCTGCTGATTGCCTGAATTTAGTATGTGAAACTTAATGAAGGCTGCTTTACCAAGTTTGGAATGACTTCACTACTTTTATCTGTGTTTTGATTCCTGACATGAAAGCACAATGTGTTTCTTAAGACTTAACTGGGAAAACATGGTTTGAAGGAAGAAAATCTGAGTAGTACTTGCTTAGATTGTGCTCCCCACTAATTATTGTTGGCAATTGCTTTAGATAAACACCAAGTCAAAAACACTTTATGGCTTTCTCTCCCTCTTTGAAATCCATCAGGTTTTTGATGTGTGGCCAACACCTCCCTGATATCCCAATAGGTTGGTTTTACCACCAGCCCTTCTGCCTCTTCTCTTCCATCCATCTCTTTCCTGAGAGTTCACCAAGGAAAAAATTTGCAAGTTTAGCTTCTGGAGGTGACACAAGTGTAAAGTTATTTTAACTTCTTAAATTGGAAAGTTTCTATTTACTGCACCTCTAGACTGACTCCCAGTCTGTGCCCTGAGATGGATTTGGGCCAAGCTGAGCCCCCACAGCTCTGTGCCAAAAGCACTTTAGAGCTGCTCCCTACTCACTGATACTCACTGATTTCAAATACTCCCCAAGCCTGATAGTGTGGGTGAGTTCATCTTCTGGCTTGCAGTGCTGCTGGCCCCAGATCTGATTTCTTTGAGAGACTAAAGCTACTGTACCCTTGATTTCACTGCAGCCTCCCTGGCTCAGCTGAACTCTGCTCTTGCTGCTCAGCATTTGTGCCCTTCCTCCACTTTTACTTGCTGCCACCTTGCAATGAAAAATAACATTCCAAATTTCTACAACCATTACCTGTTCTTCCACTGACCCCTCTCAAAATCAAAGCTCTAATAACAAAAATAACCTTCTGTAAAAGTACTTAAATGTATGTAATTTAAACTCCATCTGTAAAAGAAACCTTTTACTGAGATGTTAAATAAAGTAAAATAATCTCAGGTACATAGTTAAGCTTGCAGAAATGGCAAATACGAACTTGTGTCACCACCACAACAAATCTGAAAGTTAAAACTCAGCCACCTTTTAGTTGCTGCTGGTCTGGAGGCAACATCATGGGAATTTAGGAAACTATTCCCTTTAAACACAATTTAAATACAAGCAGAATAAATTTAAGATAATTTAATGAAAAATGAAATCAGATTAGGCTCTGACACACTTTAACAAAGAAGTTGCTTTCCTAATAAAAAAAATTAAATATCTGCTCCTCTTGAGTGGCACATGGTAAAATTTACTTTCTAGTCAGGATGATGCCAATTGAATTCTAACAGGCCTTCCCTGTGTGGCTGATGCTGGGATACAGCAGCAATCACAATTCAAAATGAGACCTAATGCTTTTTAAAAAAAAAAGTTCCTTGCTGAAAATAAAGAAAAAAACATCCTTTTACTTCCAAGCTTTAGTGAAGAAATTTCATTTAGTGACTTCCATTTCTGGAAAGACCCTGGCTGATCAGACAGTGGAACAGTATATTAGGGTAATTTCAGTCATTACTGTAATTACTGAATACAGTACTGTTACCATTAAAAAGTTTTTTAAAAGTTCTTATTTTTTCTCCTCACACTTTCTCATTTTTCACCTCTTGAGCTGTTGATTTATTGTAGTCTACAGAAGAGACACTGTCATTTGACATAAAAGATATACAAGGTTTCATCCCTTAATTGTTACATCTATCAATATAGTCTGCATGGTAGACACACAAAATACAGAGCAATCAATTATGCAGACTGAAAGTTCCTGTAATTTTAGGAAACTGGGCAACTGCAGCTGCCAACTTAAAATAGAAATATTACCCTGTAAATCTCAGAGTTAAAAATACAGGTGAATTCTTGTTGAATAAATTACCTGTCACTTCTTCTCTCCTCTCTCCTCTTAAAGCAGTGAATTATTTATGCTGCAGTTGTCTATTGAAATCTGAATTCAGGAGAGATTTCACTTCTAATTCAACCTTGCCACTGTGACCCCATAAAGACTGCACAGAGGTGTTAAAATGTTCTGTTCCCAGCCCCACAGCACTGTTAAATGGAATCCACACATGGAGGATTTCCTCTCTGAAAACACAGAGTGGATCAGATACGTTGCTAAGTACAAGAGGAAAACAAAGAAAGGAAGAGGAGAGCCCCAAAGGCTCTGCAGGCACTGGGGTGTCCTGGCAGGCTCAGCCCTGAGCTCCTGCCCAGCTCACACATCCACCTGCACCAAAAGTGCTCCAAGGCAGCCTCACCCTGCACCAAACAAAAAAAGGCTCCCACCCTCCAGGGATGAGGAGCCCCAACAAACTCCTGTACAATCCTGATCTCTTTGCTCAGCCCAAACCAACTTCTCCCCAAAACTACAAGCTCCCTCCCAAGCCAAAATACCATTTTCAAATGCTGATAAGAATTCCTGCTGAAATACCAGCATGAAATAAGGAGGAGTGATTTCACCTTTTTTACTCACAGCAATAGAAAGCTGGACAGCAGCGTGCATTTTAAAGAAATCCAGAATTTCATGGTCAGGATCTTTCCCTTACAGCTCAGGGGTGGATTAGCATTTTTGTAACATTATTTGGGGAAGCCTACATCCAAAATTTTTTATTCTTCACATGCACTAACCTTTATTATTACTCCCTAATACAAGCTGAAGTGAAAAGCAGCTCCATCTGGTCAGAAAGCTGGGTGAGCACGTGCAAAGCTGGACAAGTGAGACTTGGAGTGGAGAGTGAGCTCTGCAAGAGCCTGAGAGCCAACACCACTGAAAAAAGGGTGATGGCTCAAAGTTTCTGTAGAAAACTATTATTAAATCAGCTTTTTGGGCGTGGCTGAGTTGGGCCAAGCTGGCTTTGATCAGCAGTGATGTGGAAGGGCAGCCTGAGCTGCAGCATCCTGTGCTGCTCCTCTTTAGGGCCATGGCACCTCTTCCCTCTTCCCCCTCACAAAAATGACATTTTTTAATTTCTCAGGGGTATAATCTAGAGATGGAAGCAATCTAACTTTCCTTTAAAGTGCTTTTTTGCACTAACAGGAAAACAGGTGAAGAAATAATTAAAAGTAAAGTGACAAAATTATTGATTTTCCTATTTTCTAAATAGGAGAAAAGACAATTGCCAATTTCCAAAACAACCGACATTAGACACAGGAAAATATTTCTTATATTTTCTGTACCGGATGGACTCAGAGTTAGTAAAAAGCTGAACTGAGCACTGGCATTTCTAACTCACAAAAAGAAATGCGTTACTTCTGTTAAACTCTGAAATTATTCTGGTTTTGATCATATGTTTAATTTTCTTTAAATGCTCCTTCAGCTCCCTGGAATAATGAAAGTATTTAGCCATTATCACTTTGTAATTCTGCATCCATACTACATAGAGAACCTGGATTTCCCCCACCATAGCAGGGTAAAACAGTGAAAGAAAGGAAAGAAAAGGCAAAGAACCAACTCTAATTCAAAAATTAAAATATTTAAATCTGCATCACTAACTGAAACCTGTGATGCACTTTGAAAGCAGACATTGAAGGAAATTCACACTATACATTAAATTCCCATTTTGCTTAAAAATGCAATATCAAAAGAATTATTTTAACTGTAAGCATTAAGTCCACAGAACAAAAAGTATGAAGATAAACACTTGACAACTGCTGCATTTCCAGCCCATGGATGAGCTGGGGTTTTGATTATGTTCCATGTTGCTTGCAGTTTTTAATCTTCAATTTTGAAGCACTTAGGATTTGCATAGTCTTTAAAGATGAACAGAATGTTCCCATTTTTACAATCATCAAAGAAAAAAAAAATTCAATTTACAGGGAGATTAAAAGTTTCATGATACTCAAGCTTTCAACCTATGTGTAAAAATGATGAAAAGAAGCAGCATCCCTTGCTGGTTACACTATGGTGTTGTTAATTCATATGAGAAATATTCAGCCTTGCTGAATTCTTTTTTAAAGAAAAGCTACATCTGGCTTACATGACCTTGTCACAGTTAATGATCAATGATTTTAAAACAAAGAAACTGCAAAAGAAAGAAACACATTAACTCTTCAAATTTCATGACTGAAACATAGGAGATATTAATTATTGGAAATCAAAAATTATTCCACTGCAGTCAGAAGCCAAATCTTTCTGACCTTTGAATTTAAGCTCATTTCTTACTCAATTTAAAGCATAATTTTTTTGTTCACCAGTAAAGCATAGGAAGTCATCCTCAAAAACAAAAAGGCCAATCAGCAATACCTGTTAGTAGCCAAATTTATATAACAGTGAAATAAAATGTGCTTTTTCTCATATAGACTGTTTCAAACTAGACTCATACATTAAGAAATATTAAAGATCCCTCTGCCCTAGGGTACACAAATAGTAACTCAAACCAAAAAAGAGTAAAGTTAAAGCAAAGCATAAACAACAACACACAAAAACTCAATGAAAAGAATTCTTAATTAAAACCAGAAAGCACAAGTCACAAAGGAAGTACAGTGAAATGCTCAGGATATTCTCAATCAGCCAAATCTTTGCAGTTACTCTAAGAAAAAATAGGAACTTCTGAAACCACTGCTCAAAAAGAACGTTTGTAGGTGGAAAATGCCTCTTTATCAAAACATTAGCAATGCTCCTTAAAACAGGGGAATTTCAGTTTTACAGGTATAGGGATGCTTAAAATGGGCAAAGACAAGAAGTTGCAACAAGGGCAAATCCTGAAGACATCTTCCAACCCAAACTTTTGGGCTTTGTGCTTGAACTCCTAAAACTGGTTTAGGATGTGGAGCTCCACGCCGCAGAAACAAGAACTCATTGTGCTGGGACTCCCCTCAATCCTGGAGAAAACACCAGCAGGGACCAGTGGAAAACGTTTCCTGTCAATGCAGCAACTCCCAGCAGCTCAGGGGCTCTGCTGTAATTCACAGCCTCTGCCTTACCTGGAAACAATCCCTGCCTGCACCACTAAAATCCAGCTGGATGTGCTCGGAGGAGATGCACATAAAACAAGATGTGTTAAATTCCTAGTTTATCTGAGGAGCTCCCATGTAGTACAGTTATTCTAGCCCACCTCAATCTATTATCCTGAAAAAAGGTGACTGGAAAATGTGTATTGAGGGGCAAGATTTAAATCATAGAATCACAGAGTCATTCAGGTTGGAAAAGTCCTCTAAGACCATCATGTCCATCCATTAACCCAGCACTGCCAAACCCAAATCCAGGTGCCACAGCTTTTAAAACCCTCAAGGGACTGTGACTCCAACACTGCCCTGGGCAGCTGTTCCAGGGCTGGACAACCCTTTCCATAAAGAAATTTCTTCTAATACCCAACCTAAACATCCCCTGGCACAACTTGATGCTCTTGTCCTACCAAGGCCTGATACTGACACTCCTCCAAGGATTTAATTTTTAGGAATGTAGTGCAAAAAAACCTAGTGGTACCTGGGAAAATGTTAGTTAAATGGGACTGACCACTTCCCATCTGAAAACAGCATCCAGTGCCTGCAAAGTCAAGATACTATGACAACAACAAAAAAGGAATATAAACTAGTCAATGGCAAGTTGACAAAGATAACTTTTTAACTTTTAGATGTTCTTCCAGAAGACAAAATGAAGTAGTCACTTCAAAAGAAGTTAAAAGAATCTTTAACACTGTTCTTGATGACTTCAAATATGAGAAATGAGAATGTGAAGTGCCAATGAAGAATATTAACTGCACACCCAGGGCACTTTTTGGTTTGTTTTGTTTTCTATTTTAACTGCACTTTTTGGTTATCTAATCAACTTCCAGCCTTCAGTTTAAGTGCACTGTGCAGACAAGGGCCCAAAGCAGGACCACAGCAGGCACAGCTCTGTTCTGAAGGCAGGGGCAGATGAGATGTTCTCACACTCCTGTGATTCTCTCATTCCTGTGCATGCTCTCCCTAGCCCAGGTTTCCTGACTGCAGATCAGAACTAGCAAAGTCAAAGCTTTAGAGGTTCATTTATGGCCTGGCTTATTTTTGAGGGACCCCACAGGCATATGTAATGCCCAGCTCTGATTCTGGGGAGTTTTATTTGCTCTGAGTCAGCACGGGGGAACCTACCAAGCTTTCTGCTGCATCAGATGTGTGTCCTCCACACTTCTCAGAGCCTTGATTAGCTGAGCTTTTCTGTTCTTTGAAGTACCCAAGTTATTTAGAAGAACACAGGAATGTTCTACATTTTGAGTTATTAATTTGTGTTCAGAGATAGAAGGGGAAATCACAGTTAAAATCCAACAAGCACTTGGAAACAGCACATGAAAGCAACTCTAAATCACTGGCTAGCAGGGAATGAAAACTGCTCAGATATCTTTACAGAGACTCTAGCAAGGGACCTGTCATCTTAAGAACACAATCAAAAGTGGTTCTGTTACTGGTGGGAGAGACACATCAAACACATTATTACATCTGTGAATTAATGGTTGAGAATAGTAATGCATCTTAAATAGGAAAGATTAGGGATGGTGATGATGGTGGAGATGACAGGACAAGAAGG
This sequence comes from Muscicapa striata striata, assembly GCA_030060385.1. Classification (NCBI taxonomy): domain Eukaryota; kingdom Metazoa; phylum Chordata; class Aves; order Passeriformes; family Muscicapidae; genus Muscicapa; species Muscicapa striata. The sequence continues at coordinate 1,856,004 of JAREIS010000171.1, forward strand.
AATGGCTTAAAGCTGCAGGAGGGCTGGATGCAGATGGGATATTGGGAAGGAATTGTTCCCTGTGAGGGTGGGAGGCCCTGGCACAGGGTGCCCAGAGCAGCTGTGGCTGCCCCTGGATCCCTGGAAGTGTCCAAAACCAGGTTGGACAGAGCTTAGAGCAACCTGGAATAGTGGAAGGTGTCCCTGCTCATGGCAGGGAATGGGACTGGATGGGATTTAAGGTCCCTTCCAACCCAAACCATCCCACGATACCATTCTTCTACGAACAGCCAGTACAAAAAAACCTAAAGTTAGAGATTAAGCTTTAAGGAGTTACAGCTCCAGAACAATGGGGAAAAAACAGCAAAAAAATCTAGAGGAGCAAGAGAGTTAAATACTATTTATTAAAATATCTGAAGTGCATAGAAGTGAACGTGGCAGAGAGCAGCAAGAGGATCTTTCAAAAAGAAGGGCAAAATCCTCATTAAGACTGATATGTGAGGAGGAAAAAAACAGAGACAAGAGTCAAGCTGAGAATTACAAATGCAAACAATTTCATGAAATAGGAAAAATTGAAGCAATTGGCAGTAGCTTATCAGCTAAATAAATCAGATTACAGCAATCAATTTGCTGGCTAAATTAATTAAAACATGGAATCAATTAGGTTCCACGTGAGGAGCTGGGATGATGTCAGCAGAGCAGGGATCATTCCAGAAGGTCTGACCCTGGCACAGGTTTCCTGGTGGATGTTGGAGTGTGGCTCAGCACATGCCTGTGGTGTCCCTTCCATGGCTGCTCTGTGCCTGGGCCTAATTACAGCTGTTAACTTTTATCACATTTGGAAACCAGTCCCACATGCTCATTGTCTCCAGCACGAAATAAATCTGCACAAACGCTCTGCTTGTCCCACATTATTGAACTTTGAATTCCTGCTCTTGTGCTCCTAACACCTTCTGCATATGGAAAATGATCCCTACAGGATTTGGCACTCCTTGTCCTTCCCCACATTCCCCTGAATCTTCCAAAAAAAAACCCCAAAAAACAGTTATTCTGCTGGAAAATCAAATATCACAACGTTCAAAAGGTGCAAGAGTATCTTGAGCATAAACCCATCTAAGAACCATCTCTTCAAATCATCTCTTCATCTCTTCAAAGAGAAGTGAAGTATGCCAAGATATCTCTATTTTTCAAGGCAAGGCCTCAAGAAAAATAAAAAGTAATTTCAAAATGCATCCATTCATTTCACAATCTCTATGGTGGTCATCTTGGATTAACACATTTTTGAGAATTTTGCAGTCCAAGCCAAAGGTTTCATGAACCATACCAGAAGACAGACAAATATGCTGCTCCAGGGCCACTGCTTTAGTCTGCTACACATATGTTAAAAGCAGATATATTTAGAATATCAATAAATCCAAACTTTTAAATCACAAATACTCCTTAAAGTTTGCATTTTCTAACTCACACACCAATTTATGTCATGGCAGTTGCTTAGGACCCACAAATGAAGGGAATAACATTTCCTTTGTATTACAGAAGCACTGCATATGAGACTAAAACCCCATGCCAGTCATTTTAATTTAATCCAAACAGTAAAAAGTGAGGGGAAAATGTGCCTGGCTACACCTTATTGGCACTATCTTCATTGTTTAAACATCCTGTACACTCAAGGATCACACTGGATTTAGAAAGATGCATTCTGATGGCTCTAAGTGTTCATTAACTTAATTAGAAACAGATAGAAACTCCAAAGATGTGTCTGTTCTAGAGAAGCTGCTAGAAAGAACTGGGATATCTGTCTTTTTCTTGGTTACAGAATTCAAATTTATTACCTATAGCTGTGATAATAGTGGAAAGTTGCTTTAGAAGACTTTAGTTCGTGATCTGTCAAAGTTTATTGAAACTGTTTCCCAGCTCTCTGTAGTACACAACACTATCTTTTAAAAAAAATAAATTATAAGCAGCAGTTGTTTAAGAGCAAGGCACCAATTTCTCCCAAATCAGATGATTGCAGAGTTCTAAACAATTGGTTAAATGTTTTCCATCTGTGATAGTTTTGTGACCACATTTTCATCATCTCGAGAAGTTCAGTGCATTTATCCTTGTAAACATTAATCTGCATCACACCACCCTTATAAACATGAACATATCCTGGCCTTTGCATGAATCCCTCTGCCTACACCCAAATCCCTCTGCCTCCATCCATCCCACACAGATCCAGCCCTTTGCCAGGGACCTGAACCCCGAGACGTGACCAAAGGCAACCACAGTTCACTTTCAGGACACAAATATGTGATCGTGGCTTTTCTGCTAAGACAAGGAACAAGACCAGCATCACGTTAATATACTAAAATTTTTAAATATATTGTAAAACTAAACAGTCTCTGTACTGGATAGGAAAAAATAAGTCAACAAAATACTTGTGTTCACACACTCGATAAATATAAAACATGTTTGAAATACTCTTTGGTAACAAAGTGCCTAAAAATTGTACATAAAATAAAATGTTTTAAAAACATAACACTAGAAATTATAGTTATTGAAAGAGTTGTGACAAATTATTTTTCTAGTAGAAGCATTATGCACAAAAACATACTTAAACAGTTTTGTATAACTGCACATGCCTGTAGATTTCTGGTTTTATTTAAGTTTTATTTACTAGAACTAACAACACTCATTTGCTTGCAAGAAGCATTAAGATACATAATGAAATCACTACTAAGAGGATTCAGAAATTGTGAAATACTGGGATTTTTATTTGCATTTTACTACTCTAGCTCACTGTGAGCAGCAGAATAGATAAAACAGAGAAAGATGTATTTCTAAAGAAAAGTTTTTTCAGCTAAACGTTTTAAAAATCTGGTAAAAAAATGTACAGAAAGTTATAAGATTAGTACAAAGAAAGACTGGAAATCTGAAGTAATTTTCTTTAGCTCAGTAACTCAAAAAAGAGTGATCTGCTATGAACTCAGGAGTTCTTACATGGAATGGGTTTTTTATAGTGTGATTCTTGTGAGTGTGAAGTGAGGATTTTCTGACCTCTCCATAGCTCTGTGTGGTGTTCAGGACTTTCTCCCCAGAAGGGGAGCCCAGACACTGATTTTAGTGTTGGTTTGGGTTTAAGTTTTGCTTTATTCTGATGGTTAAGGCCTGCATGTGAACACAAGGCAGTTTCAAAGGCTTTCTGGATTTCAACATCTGTCCTTTGTGCAGCCACAGCTTTATCACTGGAAAGCACAGAACAGACAAATCCTCTCCTCTGGATTCCACTGCCTATCATCACTTTGGCTCACACCAGCTGCAAAAGCCTAAAGCCTGAGTTCTTCTAAGGACTTCCACTGCTGGAGGAAGAAAGGTTTTACTGCTGTGCAGAGGTGGCAGATGCCAAGTCTGGTCTGCAGCAAAAACAAGGACTGGAAGGTGATTGAGTCATTTGGGTTTGTCATCTCTTTAGATGGTGTATCCAAATAACAGCCTCCCTTACCTCTACAAGTACCCATCAACATATCCAAGTTTGAATCCTACCATCACTTATTTCTTGCTCTTGTCAAGCCATTCTTGTCATTGTTCTACCTCTATCAGCTACTGCAAAATTCCTCCTGTCTTCTATCTATGTCTCTGCCAGCCACCCACACCCAGATCACATCTGAGATCCTCACTCTGCTTCACTCCATCTTAATTTCTGGCACCTGCAGGCAGCAATCTAAGTTCTACCTCTGACCATAGGATCCTATCCCAGACAAACGTTATGTTTTGAAAACTGCTTTGTGTCTCCATATTCTTAATTTCTTCTACAACTCTCCTGCTGCAAATGATTTCTCCATAAACCCTGAAAGTAAGAAACTTCCTTAGATCCCTCCCTTTGAAACTCTCCTCACTGTGATGTTTACAAAAAGGTCAGTTTAGTCTAATACTATTTAGTCTATTAATAGACTATAATTTAGTCTACTACTGTAATTAACCAGGAAACTCAGAAGTGCCTCTCTCTCCCTTTATCCCACCCTTCTGCATCCATCATGATTTCTGTTAACCCTCTGGAGCAGAGTGTCTTGTCTCCAAGAACACACAAAGGCAGAGGAGCCTGTGTTACGCCTTTGTCATGTGCATTTTTTTTTTTAATGTGCTGAAGAAAATACTTTCATTTTAATTAATGTATTCCATTTGATGCCATTTTGATTTCACTCTATTATTAGATCTGCAGGAAGTTGAACAGATGTGTATTAGCTTAGCCAATTTATCAACTTCAGCAAACAAAATGGTTAAGACAGAAAAAGCACTGAAGTCCTTTTGAAGTGCAGCTCTCAAAGCTCTGCTCACACAGTTTCTGCAGACACAGGAAGGTGGGAAGCAGCTTCCACCACTGGGATTGCTGTGGGCCATGCTTAAAAATTTGGGTAAAACTTTTTTAACATCCCCATGTTCACCCTGGCTGGGTACACCCCATATTATGTGACACAGCCATGTAACCATGAAGGCTTTGAGGCCACCACTCTCACACTGGGATTTTATCTGTTCTCATCTGAAGGTGCTTTTTAAACATCTTGACAGTCTAGCACTGATGGGAACAAAGATTAGAAGTTTCCCACTAATTTAATTACCATCCCAAAAGTAGATTCTTTTCTTCATGAAGATATTTTTCACAGACTTCTCTCAGGAGCAACAAACTGAAAATCTCAGTAGATATTAAAAAGAGAAAAAACGTGACACCAAGTTTTTAGAAAATGGAAACTGGAAGGATAAAAATATTGCCAGGACACCTAACAAATAATTTATAGCTCCTTCACACTGCTCTTGTTTCATGGGAAAAGTTGTTAGGGAAGACACTAATGAAGTAAAACCCCAAGGAGCAGTTTTGGGAGGAAGTCAATGGGTGTGGCAGGCAGACCATGCCCAGGAATATTTCAGAAATGTTATCATGTGACTGATTTCTGCTCATCAGCTGGATGTGTTATCAAAGTCACTGACTGCAGAGCAACCTTTTAACTAACTTCTTTCTTTAGCATATCTCCATCTGTACAGCTAATGGCTGTTCAATGAAGTTCAGCACCATCTCCATTTCCAGACTGCATCCAAACCCTCTAACAGGGCACCACCTCACAAACCACTTACTTACTTCTAAATAAATGCCTGGCCACTGGTTATTAACATCAGAATCTTCATAAATCTCATAAGATGATGCTAGGTCTTCTAAATTTTTCAAAGTGAACAGAAAACAAAAATGAAGAATCTGTTCCAAGGCATGAGTTATATAAATTAATATTTTCTTAGGCTTTCCAAAAAAAAGACACTTTTTATGAGTATCTTTTTATTTTTATTCCATAAAAGTAAAGCTTTATCTTATTTAGGAAGGAGCTCTGCAATGTAATGTGTAGGAATACTCAAAAATATTTTTCATATTACAGAGGCTTGAAAGATCAAAGCACATAATACACTGTCCTGAACCTGTAATTGGTTATTTACTATGTAAATTTTTGTGGTGTTTTGTTTTTTTTTTTTTTAAAGGAGGGAAATCACATTCAAAAATTCAGGAAAATGATGACCACATGAATTATGTCTGATGCTATTTATGAACAAATTAGTATGAGACAATATTTCCCAAATTTTCTGCCATTACAGACAGCAATAGAAGACTGGCATTGCCAGTGACTGCTCCACTGCCCCAGGCAGCAATGAAAGTCACACCATTTCTCCCAGCTGTTTACTGGATCTGGTTATTTATTGCCCTTGGTTTCAATGCTGGAAGTCCCCCTCCTGATAAATCCTGCCCTACTTAACCAACAGAATTACAGACAGTGCTACAGAAAGCTGATTCAAGAGGAATAAAGCACATGACCATTTGTACTGCTCTTTTTAAAATTCACTGTAACTTCATTAAACTCCTATTAGTGACTGTTGGAGAGAGCAAAGGATGAGGAAGGGAACTGATTTCTCTGGTGAGAAATGGCTTCCTCTGAGCAGCAACCCAAACCCCCAGTGCCAGAGCATCCCAATGTGCAGCTATGTTTTAATTTCCTTAAACCACAGGACACGAGTCACAGCTCCAGCAGTGTCTGCAGTGAGATATTCTGTGCTGATAATGATGCAAAGGTTTGTTTCCTGTGGTTTCCAAATGCCTGCTATGCCACAGGGATTTCACACCATCCACAAGATGCTGCCCCTCTGCGTGTCCAGGGTTATTAACACCTTCACAGGCACCAGTTTAGCACTCTCTCCTTTCTGAATACCAAAATATCCCAAACACCACTGGCCTCCAATGCTTCTTCTTCCTCCTACTTTTGAATTTTTTTTTCTAATTTTATTTGAATCCTGCTATTGTAGTTCTCATAATTATCATTATTAATGTTCCTGTTGAACAAACAAGTAACAGGCAGAGGGTGAGCAAAACCAAGGAACTCAAGAGCATTTCCAGAACTTCACAGTCCTGCTTAAGCAGTCTTCAAATTCCTTTAATTTATCTATATTCTGCCCTTTGAACAGTTAACTGCCTAGGGAATCCTACTAAACTACAGCAAAAATTCAAAGGATCAAACAGGAAAAAAAAAAAGGGGGCAAAAAGAGTAAAAAGAAAAAAATGTAAAAAGAAAGAAGTAGCTCCTGCTGACTGCTGAGACTCAGACAGGTAAATCTGTGTTTTGGTGTCTAGGAACAGACCACAGTGCTACATGCTCTTGAGCTGAATAATGCCACACATCTCTGAATAATATCACAGCCACACTCAATTGTTACTCACAAGAGAAAGAAAACTTCAGAAAGAGGATATTCAACAAGTTGCAATTAACAAAAGTTAAGTTATTCTCTTTCCCCCCAAGCACCACACCAAGCATAGTCTAACACAGCTCCCCTGGGTCTGCCATTGGCCCAGACAGTCAGCAACTAAAGCAAAAATTTGTGCATTTTTTCCATTTGATTGCCTTGTTTTACAGTAGCATCATTGTATTATGCTCTGGTCAGTAACAATCTCAACCAGTAAATGCTGGTAAATCACCAAGTACCTATTTTACACAAGGTGTAAAACTATGTCACATTACATCAAGATGTTTAAGGTGCTTCTGCTGTTTATTGTGCTCCTCACACCCACTGACGGCTAAATTGAATGTTTAATTGATTGTTAAACTAAATCTGCCACTCTGTTTCTTAACAAAAGCACCTGATGCCATTCAGCTTCTCCACTCTTTCACTTTCCTGTATTGATTCCACTTTAATTCCTTTACACATTCACCCAACAGGAATGTAAGCGAGGAAGAATTATTTTATTGGTTTTATTAATGCCCAGAATAGCAAATATAATTTGGAAATAATCTGAAAGGCAGGAATATGTGTTAATTTTGAACAGAAACAGGACAGAATGTACTTAAAATGTGCATTGCTTAAAGGACAAAATTCTCTGTTTACTAATGTTTGCTGCAGTTGTGAATTGTACACCTTTCATCCTTTACAGGTAAGATTTCCATGCTGCCTCAGCAGCAGATGATGCTGATGCATTAGGAACAGCCAGATAAATGAGAGAGATTTCATTCTGTGTGGCCTCACCTGCTTTTCCATCCTGGGTCAAGCGGGAGTACTTGGAGTGCTCCAGCAGGGGCAGGCATTGCTCAATGGGTCTCCACGTGAAGGTCTCTGGACACAGCAGGTCAGAGGGTCTGTACTGACCCTGGCAAGGGGAAAAGATGAGAAAAAAAAAACAACAAAAAGAAAGCAGTCATATCAGTTGCACAAGAACTCTGGCTGCAGCTTGATTTTCCAAAAAGAAAGGAATAGTTTTTAATCTAATCGACACCAAGTGAGTGTTCAGTGAAATCACAGGCTTTAGTCATTTCAGCACCATCTCAGGAGCACAAACTCAACCTTGGCACGTGATGAAAATGTAAAATTAACAAAACACACTTCCACCATATCCAAGATGAACTAAGAAAGTTTTGGCTTTGCTTACTGGAACTCTCTGTTTAAGTTATCCTCTGGAGCTCTGCTGAGCTGGGGCCAACACTAAAAAACTCAGCACCTCCAAAAGCAGCTCATCTCAAGTGTTGGTAATTCTAGCAAATAATGAAGACCAAAAAGAAAAAAAATCTAATAGAAAAACCCCACTGAACAGTAAGCAGGACACTATTTTTATTACATTAGTGATGGAGCAATTTGTTCATTGCTATTTAAATAGTAACACTTTAATTCATGGAGCTTTTCCTGGATTAGCTTACAGGTAATGATTAGTGAAATTCTACTATTTTTTGGCTGATTTATTAAGAAGATATTCTTTGCAGACATTCCCAGAAACTAAACAGCCTTAATTATTTTCCTTCCAGCTACACAGAAAATCACCACCTCAGCAATAATAACCTCCCCTAATCAGATCTTCATTTGATTTAAAATAAGATTATTCAGAGGCCTATAACTCAAGTTCAAAATTCTATCTTTGAGCCATTACTCATGCAATCCACACACTCTCAACATTCAGAGCCATATGGTGGCAATAGCAAATTAATTTTTAACTTGCAAATTCATTACACATCTCAGCTTGAAAAACATCCACACAGTAAAGAGAAGGAAAAAGTTTAAGGATACAAATTAAAAATTAAAAGACTGGGCATTATCAGAAGTCACCTTTCAGTTGATGCCATTAAGAGTTCTTCACATCAATTACATTAAATGGATAATTAAGATTATCATCTTGAGATGAAGTTGATCTACTGCCCAGTATCTGCTCTGAAAAAAGCCTCCCATGAAGCTGAGCAAGATTTGGGAAGGGACAACACAAAAGTTACAGTGACTGCAGCCTGGAGGTGAGGACATTCCTTAGGGACATCCTTAGGCAGTAACACTCAGTTCTGGAGAATCAGAACCACCAGAAATTCCCAATTCTCTTTGTACTCTTACTGTTCAACTATTCATGACATTTAAAGAAAAATTTACTTTAATTTAAACAGTAAATTGTTGAGTAGGAAATACAAGAATTATCTCTGCTAAAAAGTCATCAGTGTCCCTGCAAAAAAGATAAAAATAACCAAGTTTCATGCCAAGCCTTGTCAAGCACCTGAGGCAGATTTCTGAAAAGGTCTGTATGACTTATCTCATTTGAAAAACATCCAGGATTGATTTGTAACTACTACTGTTGGTTCTGTTGTTTTTCTTTTTATTTTTTAACTAAAGGCAAATTTTTTATATTAAATTAAAACAATATTCCTCCAATTCCCTTCAGAAACTTAAACCTCAAGGCCCTAGAAAATCCTCTAAAGCCAGAGAATGGAAGTGACATTTTTAAATAAACCACTTTGAAATGTTATGCTCTCTAAACAGAAATAGTTGAAAGCTATGTGAAGGTAGTGCTTAAAGAACTTTTAATCATGGTTACTCAGATGAAACAGTTTAAGGACTTGGGGAAAAAAATATGCCTTTTCAGTCATATTTAAAAAAATTAGAACATAATTACTTGTTGATTTAAAGACATTTTCTCAACTGGCCAAGAAGGCAGAAATAGCCAAGGAACTGTCTTTCAGAGCTGTTGCTTGAACACAGAAAATACAAGTGGCAAATTAATCTTTCCTAGCAGCATGAGCTTAACTCATGGCTCTAAGAAAAGACAGCCCAGGCACTCAGTTTCTCTAGAATATCCTGCTCCCACATCTTGAAATTTATCACATTTGTGAATCCCACACATGAAAATTACTATGCAGCCCTATTCTAAATTTCCCACTTCTGTGACATTACAGTCCATCATAAAATGGGATGCATAAAATTAACTGCATTGCAGCATTACTGGTTTGGTTATAATTTTAAAAACCTTCTTTAGCACTGAGCAGCACAATAACAGGAAAAATTGATTATCCAACCCATCACCATAATTCAATATTTATTCCGGGTATCAAAAATACCATAATTTGGAAAGGGAAAAAAATAGATCTGAGGTGACTTCCTTTAGATGTTTTCTTACCCCAAAATTTAGGAGTTTGTTAATGAGGTTCCCTGAAGGCACAGGAGGCTGTGGGGTGACACATAACTCACCCATGGAATCAGAGGCAAAAATGAAAGAAGCCCTTGATTCCCTTTGATATCCTCCCTTCCCAGAAGTGTTTCCAAACACCCCAGAAGGAAGATGGTTCTCCTGTAAAGATGTTTTGTTTACTCTGCTGGTCAAACCCACATCCCATGAATCATTCCAGAGAGGAGGGGGAACACAGGATGTCCCCAGGTGAGCTCCCAATGAACAGCGTTTGCACTGTGTCTGTACTGAGAGAATTAAAAAGGGAACCCACAGACTTCATTAAATCAAATGAAATTATTTCTAAGGGCTTTTGCCTCCCTCCACCCTTTCCATAAGTAATTACTCTCCATTTACTTACTTTCCTCAGAATACTTAAAACCTCATATTTACTTATATTTAAAACCAATGTATTTATTTATCTGAAAATAAACCACTACAAATCCACCTCCTACCTTTTTCCTCTCTGCCTTTATTCTTGGACTGCAAAAACACCTCAACCTGAGAACCCACACAGATTCTGCCTCATGTACATGAGCATCTGTACTTCAAGAAAAATGCTCAAATTTCATTACTCATTCTAAAATGATTACATCATCTAAATAAATTGCCTCTGAGCATACCATTTGTATTCCTTCTTATTCTTAATATTGATTTGCAGCATACACCCAACATAAATCCAAAACAGAAAGGGGATCTCCAAAAGGAAGTGCTGCAGAGGGATTTATCACAGCAGAACTTAATCAGATTTGCAAAACTGATTTTGAAAATAATTTCTCTTTGGCTTCAGATTAGTTCAGCATTCATTTCAGAAGTGATTCTGTCTACAGTAAGAGTTCACAACTGAAAACATTTTGCTTTCTTTTATCTCATTATATACAAGCTCTTGCACAGTAGAACTGTTTAAGTTGTCCAGACCATCTTGGGAATATTTAACTACAAGACTTTCAACAAAAAGTATCCTCTTACAGACCATCCCTAAGCACTTGTCTCAGGTTTCAGCTTCTCAAACCCAATACCACCTGCTGATGCAATGAACTCTGTCAATATAAAACAACTGCACATATTTCTCTCTCTCCATCTACATTTTGCCAAGAAATATCCAAGACACAAAATTTGCTTTTTTGAAATGTTTTTGGAAATAAAAAAAAACCCTGATCTAGTGGAAGGTGTCCCTGCCCATGGCAGGGGATGGGACTGGATGATGTCCAAGGTCCAAGGTCTGGTATCTCCATCAGATTAAAAGGAATTAAATTCTTTACTAAGAGGCAAGGTATTTCATACCTTTAACCATCCTGGTTAACCTGTCTTTTTCCCAATTTTGCTTTTTCTTCTTTGAAAAAAGGGAAAGAGCCACAGGGGGAAACCATTTAAATTGCATTGTCCAAGGAGCATAACAACCCAATGCTTAACAAAGGTACAAATTAGATTAAATGTACAAAATTATTAGATAAACATACAAAAAGATAAATATCTGACTAATCAATCAAATGGCTTGACTAAAAAGCAATACTGAAAATTAATATGGCTAAGAAATTCCTGAGCACATGGTTCCTTTACCAAGTGAACTCATTACAACATAAATGTTACAGGTTTTTTAATAGAAATACCTGTGTGATATTCTGTTGTCACTAATGTTTGTGGCATTTTTCCTCCTATATAATATAAAAGATAGAGCCTTCAAGGTGCTTTCCCTTACACAATTAGACATGCTTCATTTTAATTGGAAACTTCTGGAAATAAATTTTACAGAGAGACTGCCAAGCCTAAATTAATACTTCACACCATGATGGTTTTTGTTTTACAGTTTTCAAATTACAATCAAACAGAACTTCTCTGAACTTTTGTTCCACAGGAAGGGCAAAGGTTTTAATGAGACTTTAGTCTGGAGATTACTTGTTAAATATTTTGCAAAATCTGAGGGATTTGGTAAGCACTTGAGATGAAAAACACCAGCAGAATTTGTTTTTGTAGTCTAAGTAAAACTTAAAATGTTAAACTACCAAGAAAGACAATAGTCTCAAAAATGAAGGTCAAGCACCAGTAGCACTGAAAAAACAAAATAGGAAGGTTAAACTCACATTTAATTCTTTTATCAAGCACAGTTTACATCTGTATTCTATTTTTTCACAATAAAGCCATTGATCTTTTATTAAAAGTGAATTAAGACTGCCTTCATCTCCATTTCCAGCCAGCTGCCTAGAAAGAAGTGCTCTGGCTGCACAAACAAAGCAACCCCAAATTATCAACAGACCCATTAGAGCAGGGCAGTGCTGCCTGATCGACCATGGGTTCATGGAATTCAGCCTTTCCCCTGGAATCCCCCAGCAGAGTGCTCCCTGATTTCACTCCATAAACAGAAATAAGAGTTTATGGATCCCCAGGAGAGCCCTTGGCCAGTAACTCGACCTGCTGTGCTCTCCCAGGTTGGCCGTGCCAGCCCTGAGCAAAGAGCTGCACATCCCAAGCCCTCTGTGCTTGCAGCCTCTCTCTCACATGGCATCCAGCTGTGCAAGGCCTAACAGAATGCAGAAAAACAACAAAATCCTCCCCTCTTGTCCCAAAACTACCTCCACAAATTCACTCCCACCTCGCAGTCACTGTTTTAAGCCTCTTTTTAAGCAAACAAAAACAAGCAATAGGCATGGAATGAAGCAAGCAGCTCTGTTTATCCAGGAGAGATGGCTGGAGACTTCACCTTTATCATCAAAAAGTCTTGGGCTTACAAGAAAACAGATATCAAAGAGGAGTTACATCACTGGGTAACTCGATTAACAAGCTGGATTTCAGCAGGCTGCCTGAAACTCCAGTGCCAGCATCAAAAGAGCTGATTCTGTCCAAGCTGCAAACTTTTAAATAATTATGGACTCCACATTTTTAGGATCCCAGAGCTGCATTCTTGAGAGCTTAGCCACCTTTCTGTTTCATTAAAGAATAATGTCTTGTAATCCTTAAAAGATGTTACGAATAATAGCCAAAATTTATTTTGCAGCTCAGAGAACTCGAGTACATGAAGTGCCAGTCCTTGCTCTAGAAAGATGTGTTCATTCTCATTTAGTTACATCATCCCAAAATCTGTGTAATGGGAATTTTACAGGCAGCCAGAGAGCTCTGTAAGGTGCTTCCCAAGGCACCTCAAACATAGAAACTCAAAGTAAAAACCCACCCTCTCCCACATTCTTTGGTTTCCCATAAGTGAAATGTAAATATAATTTGATGTTGTATTTCCAACAGAAATATGGAATTACAGGATGGTTTGGGCTGGAAAGGACCTTTAAGGTCATCTAGTTCCAACATTTATCTGGATCAGTTAATTATGTCACTATTACTTTTGATTGTCTTTCCAAATGTTTCTCAATAATGTTTACACTGACTGTCCAAAGCAAATTTGTGTATAATTTGCCAACTTGCACCTCTTATTTGTTTATTTCCTTAGTCCATGTAATGTATTAAGAGAAATAACTGATGATAAACCCGTAGCAAAAATATTTCTGACATTTATTTCTAAATGTTAAACGAAATAATTTTCTACAGTTACTGCCCATATATTCATACCTTGCTGTACTTCAGTAAATATAAAAAAACAGCATTTTAGAAGGTTTTCATAGTGTCCCTCAGGTAAATAAAGTATTTCAGGTAAGTGTAAAACAGATTAAGATAATGAGCAAAAGTCAAAAAGGAAGGCAGCCAAGCTTCACATTCAGTATCCTACAATTATCATGTAATTATTTGGCCATTAACTGCCTACATGCTCTTAACCCATCACAAAAGTGGAATTAAATGAAGTTTATTTTAAATTTCACTGCAATTGAAGGTAAATCTCAGCACTTTATTTGCCTAAGGTGCTCTGAAAAGAAGTATTTTTAAAGAAATTCTCCTCCTTCTCTTCAAAATACCTTCAGAGACTTTTACTGTTTCTTTGTTTTCCCAACCCATGCTATTCCTCACAGTCCCCTGAACTGTTTGGATTTTGCTATCATCATAGCTTAGTGTACACTCCAAAGAATTTCTTTCCCCTTGTCCTCTTTCCTAGAAATTATCTGAAATATTGAACACTTCCAAGCTTCTTTTTGATACTGGGAAACAGCCAACAGGTGTCTGAAAAGGCTCATGGGCTGCGAGAGAAAAAATTGCTTTCCACTGAGGCAAAGAGGGAACATTTGGGACAGGTTTTGTGTTTTTTTTTTCCTTTCCTCTTTAGTCTCCAAGTCTGTGCAGCTCTTCTTCCTCCTTTTTTATGGCAATATTATCTTTCCCTCCACTCCCTGAGGAGAACATGCCAAGGGAAGCTCTGGGTGTTTATGCTGAGCTCCAAGCTACAACCTGCAGCACATTAATATTCCAACACACCATCCACAGGATCCAAGAAGCCAACAAAGTGCTGCTCGAGATAAAGCACATCCATGCCCACACTCCAGCAGCTCTCCTCTCTAACACCACCATATTAATCAATGAGATAATTCTGGTTTCAAGTTGAAAAGTGAGCAGTAATTAGCATGTTGGAGAGCCTTAGAGAGGGCTGCTGCATCATCTCTCCCTTATCAGCTTGGGATGAAACTGCCCAGAGCTGCAGATAAGAGACAGCTCTGGGCATCCTCTCACAGCTACTTTGAAGCTCTACTCTCTCCTCCAAGACTTCTTGCTAAGAGAGTTTGTCCTTTCTCTTTTATAAAGAGCAGTAAAGTGAGAGTTTTTGTTCTAAGCAACTAGAGCAACTCAAAGTCACAATATCAACACCACTATGTCTGGAATATATCCAGTGATTAGGCTTGCACAAAAGAGGAAAAAAAATCTGTGTTCAAGAATTGCATCATAAAAATTTGATGACTAGATAGACACCCACATATTTACATGAATACTTATGAAAGTTTAATTTAAAAACTTGCAGGGGGCAGTTGTCAATCTTTTACACTCCTGTTCTTTGCACTTAGGGATTTACTCAAGCCAGTGTGTGTCCAGTAAATTTTATTAACTCAGACTCAGGACATTAAATATCTGTGTTTATTCCCACTCTGTTCCTCTTACTCTCAGTAAGAAAGATGGATAGATACACACACACAAATTCTGCAGTTGTGATTCCTAAGATTTCAGTAGCAGTCACAGTTCAGATTAAACCTACCAGGCTGAATTTGCCCTGGAGATGGTGTTTCACACTGCAGAGCCAACACTACAAGCATTACAAAATGATTCCTTCAAGACTAATAAAGTGCATTATTTACCCTGACACTGCTGTTGTACCCTGGTTCCAGACCTTTGATGACAGCAACAGTAAATTTATGATTTTTGGCCTGCCCTAGGGTGACTATTTATCCAAAGCAGAAATAATAATATCCAAATCACAGACAAGTTTGAAGACAACACTTGAGACAATGAGAAACAAAGAGAAATAGTACAAGTATGGAGCTTACATAAAGTTAGGGCCACTTTTAAAGCATATTTTCTAAGTAATTTTACATTACCAAACTATGATCTGTCTATTTTGCCTTCTTTACATTTCTCAAGGCTCCTTTCTCTTTTTTCTTGTTTATATCTCCTAATCTGTGCTGTACACAATGACATTTTATTAAAACAGACTATTGAAACAAAGTTTAGATTTCCATGCTGTTACATAAACTTTGTGTTTGATGTACACAAAAAAGAAAGAGGCTGATATGAGATAGTACTTACAGGAAAACTCTTCTGGATGGAATTCCAGAGACTGTCACCAGAATATTAAGAACATTAGAATAAAAATATTGTTAAGAATATAAAAACTTTCCATAGCTTCAAATATTGCTATTTAATCTCTCTCATGCTCTAACATTTAGTATCAGTGACATTAACCAGCAGAACAGTGACTTCCACACAAGACTAAGGCTCCAAGGAATGTTTCTAATTCAAGGTGTATCTGTGCACATTCAGAGAATGAGACTCCCTATAAACTCCAAGGGTTGTGTGTTCAAAACATTTTACAGGAAAAATGATTTTGTGACTGTAAATAAAATATACAAAATCAGCTAACATTTATTGGAAATTGCCATCCAAAATTCTGTTGGGAACAAGCTAATTAAAGACAGCACCACACATTGTTCTGGAGCTTGAAGCCAGAATCTGTCTTATCTGTAGAGAGGCTACTCAAGAATGCTAAAAAAAGCTGCACAATCTGAGAAACTTAAGTGGAAAACAATATTAAAGAAGAGTTAAGCTTGTACATTTGAAGGCTATTAGCTTCCTTGAATTTTAGCCAACTTTTTCAACAACTTCATGTTTTTAAAGTACATTACAGAAAAAAAATGTAATATTAATTGCCTTTTTACTGCAAAAAAAAACCAAAAAACAAAGAGTTTAAGGGGATAAAAATCATATGATTACTGAAATGGACCTTGTTTACTTTGTATCTGCAGCAGAATTCTTATGGAGACTCTAGCATTAAACTTGGAAAGGGAGATTAAAAAGAACTATGACAAAAAGATAAAACCCAAGTGGGGGCCTCAAGAAGAATGCTTCATTAGAGACACACCAACTCTGTTGACTTAGGTCTATCTCAAAAGGAGTTTATTTTGGCAGCTGGGAGAAGCAAAAGAAGAGGAAAAAACCCCCAAAAAATAACAAGAAAAAGAAATTAGTGTTTCAATCATGTGGATTCCATATCTTTCTCTGGAAGGGCTGCCACAAACTGAGTAATTTTTGAGTTCATTAAATTAAATGTATGAAATTAATGTTAAAGTTTGTTTTCTTATATTTAATGTAGGGTGAAATAATCACAGAAAAAATATGCACAACCTAATAGATCATACCCATACTTTACCCTCAGAGGCATAAAATTGTCACACTGATATCAAATAGCTTTAAACATTCATTAATACCTCACTAGCTGGAGTCACATCTAAAAGAACAGCTTTCATCTGTACCTTATGGACATATGCCACAGGAAAACTAAATTAATTCCCTGTCAAAGGGGCTTCTGCTATGTAGTTATCAAAGTAAAAACACCACACACCATGTTAACTTAATAGGACAAATAGATAAACAAAATTAAATTTAGAGAATTTAAATGAAAGTGAGTATTTTTTTTTCTGTACAACTGTGCAGCAGGAAGCAGAAAATGAAAACTCAATAGAATTAAAGCACCAGCATGATAGAAATGGGTGTGAGGGCAGGGTGCACAATCTTTTATTTTCATTTTCTAAAAATACTGGCTGTGGTTACAATGTGCCCAACAGTAAATGAGTTATTTAATCTTCTGTGATAACAACAAGAAATTATTTTGTGGTGTAAGACTCACTTCAACTCCAACCTGACTTTTCTCACTCTTTTAAGCAACAATTCTAAAGGATGACACAAGAGGAAAGCAGGTATATTCTAAATTTTTACTTTTCAGGTATCTATGAAGTCTCCATTTACTAATTTTATTCATTTTATCCATGCACAACACATGTATTGCTCTTGCAACTTCATCCAACTGCACATTCCCAGCCCCTGGATAAAATTGTCCAGGACTGTGCACCAACAGGGCACATGGAAACCTGCTTTTCTTCCTGCCCAGTTTCTCTGGATTTTTGACATTTTTGACTCTTCTCTGCCTGCATGTCAATCTCCAGAGGTGCTGTGTTCTGTGCTTACTTCCAAGCTCTTTTTTTCCCCAGTGTCCAAGCCTTCCCCATCATTCCCAGTGTCTCTCCATTCACTCTTCAGAGAGTTTTGCTTGAAGCCCCAAACTTTCCCTTCTCCCAGCTCCAAAATTCAACTTTTGATCCCACTCAGAGCCCCTTTCCCAGCTCAGCCCCATGGATCAGCTCTCCCTGTGTGACTGCTCAGACCATCACACCCCACTGGGAACACCACTCCTGCCCTGGATTCCCCCAAAGTCCTGCTTCAGCCTCCAACAGGGTTTTTACAAGCCCAGCCAAAACCACACAACTTGCCAAAAATCCATCCAGACTCTGAGGGCAAGAAAATAAGACCTTCCCAAAGAAGTCTGGTGAAGGTAGCCTTAAACTGAATAAATAATTTCATGTTTCTCATGCCCAGCTACCGACTCAGCCTGAGGAATATTTCAAGACATAATAAATAACAGACTAATTGACAGCTTTGCAAATTGTGGAACATTCATATTCACAAGTTGAAATATACTCCTAATTAAGAATTCAGATGCATGATGTTGGCTTTAGATTAAGATATGCTATGTGGGTTTTTCAAACTTTACACAATTAGATCATGTTGAAAAACAAGGTCACTTTAAAATTTGTCAGTCCAGCTTTTTTCATTTCTAGCTGTTTTCCCTTCTAAGAACAAGAAATAATATCCTGAAGCCTGTAATTCAGAACAGTACAAGATTTTTAATTTCAAGGCTTTCTACCAGTACATGGTACAGTAGACAAGTTTTTATAAGCCCAGCAATGAAAAACTGAGTAAAAGCCAAGTAATTTATCTTTAGTCATTCATCACTGCAATGGACATAGCCCAGCACTGAAGAAACAACCTCAACAATAGTGGCACATACAGGCAAATAGATATTAACAGTAATTTTAGGATACGAAAATAAAAGAGTAAAGTTGTAGGACAAAGGGAGGCAACAGCACAGGAAGGTTTATTAGTAAAACCTTCATTTTTGCAGGATCCTAAATAATATTGTGAAATTCATGGTCATGGATCCTCAATGCACACACAAACAAGTTATTCAGACTAAAAATCTGAAGGAGGAAAAAAGGCAATCTGTCTTTCAGTGTCTACAATTTGTATTACAAGGATAATGCACCTCTGCCAAAAAAATCTAAACTCACTTGTCTCCCTTACATCTGCAGATTAAAAACTGAATAAATAAATACAAAGGCTCGCTTTACCAGTGTTCCAAGCATGTGTTAGAACTTAAACCTTAACAGCAACCAAAGCAGCAGCTATCTGCACAAAGGATCAACGAGTATATCTGTACAAAAATTCCATCAAAACACGTGTGCTTTAAAAGAAGTTTCTTCTATTGTCCCTAAAAATGTTTATTTTCATAGTAAGTTTTCATTCATGAAACAAACATTCTAATTTTAGGTCCATTTTGTTTGCTGGGCGTTTGTTAAACAAGCCTGCTTTGTTTGCTGGGAGAGGGGGATTTGTAAACAAAGCCTCTGTGTTGTGCCAGGAGTCCCTTCCCAGAAGGAGAGCATCCCACCACCTTGGGACCATCCTGGCACGTGGAGCTCCAAGCACAGGGCTGGGCTGAAGCCACCCCTGCACAGAACAGAAAAGCCTGGGGTGTAACAATGAGACAGTTCTGTCGCCCCAGAAGAGATGGTTCATGGTGTCTCAGACTGGAAAAGTGGGGACTGAAGTGGGACCACATCCATCTCCAGCTCAAAAACATCTGTGAGAGGCAACATCCTCAGAACCTGAACTGCCACACAGCCCCTAGCAGCTTCCCACCATCCTGGAATCACAGAGCCATGGAATGGTTTGGGTTGGAAGGGAACTCAAAACTCAGCTCATTCCACCCCCTGCCATGGCAGGGACACCTTCCACTGTCCCAGGTTGCTCCAACCTTGTCCAACCTGGCCTGGAACTCCCAGGGATCCAGGGGCAGCCACAGCTTCTCTGGGCAATCTCACAGTAAAGAATTTCTTCCTAAAATACCATCCATCCCTGCCCTCTAGCAGTTTGAAGCCATTCCCTGTGTCCTGTCCCTCCATCCCTTGTCCCAAGTTCCTCTCCAGCTCTCTCAGAGCTCCTTGGGACACTGGAAGTGCTCTGAGCTGTCCCCAGAGCCCAGGACATATTTGGCTCTCCTCTTCTCCTTTTCCTCTTCTCTTCTTTTCTTCTCTTCCTCTTCCCTTCTTTTCTTCTTCTCACCTCTTCCACTTCTTTTCCTGTTCTCTTCTTTTCTGCTTCTCTTCCCTTCTCTTCCTTCCTCTTCCTTCCTTTTCTTCTTCTCTTCCCTTCCTCTTCCCTTATTTTCTTATTCTCTTCTCTTCTCTTCCCTTCTCTTCCTTAACATTCCAAACTGAAAACCAGGCTGTAGCTGTATTAGTTGTCAGAAAAAAATACTGAAGTGAGAGAGCCCCAGGGCTTCAATGCATTCCCTCTGAGACCAAGCTAAATATAAGAAATTGATGAAAGAATCTAAGAATAGGGACACTATAAAAATCTAGCAGTAAGACACTGAAAACATGGCTAGATAGGGATGTACTGAATTTTTGTAAAGCTGTTTTGCAGGAAATAACTGCCTGAGGACACAATACAGCAAAAATAATTGTATCCTTTCAACATGTTCTTTTTGACATTGACTTGTTTGCAAACTCCTCCTTATGTTATTAAACTCTGTCTCTGTAATTATAAACAAAAATATTAAACTTCTAATCCTAGAATTCTTGTCAAGTAAGCTCATTTTTATCATACAAAGCTGAACAAGCTGAAATTACAGTGGGAGGTTTTGTAGCAGCCATTCCTCAGCAGCTTGGCATGCATTAAGCTCATGGCCCTGTAAAAGTGGCCAACACTTCTCTTAGCTGGGCAGAACATGTTGCCCATTATGCTTCCATCTGAATTATTGCTATTTAAGGTACACAAATGTCTACTTGCATGTTTAGGAAAACAGACTGTTTAACATTATGTATCCCCAAAGTCTTTGAGCTGAAACATCAACACTTCAGTTTTCTCTTAATGCCAGATGTTTGGAAACTTTGCTTTATAAACACCTTCACGTTAAAAAACAAGTTTGGAGGCAAATGGACTGGAATTAATAACTATACTATAGGCTGTGTAAGTCCTGATCATTCCAAAACCTGCTAATTCAAGAGTGCATTAAACATCCACCCAAATATAGGATTAGGGGAGTATTAAATTAGAACTGCACTTACAGTAGTCAAGCACTCTGTTGCCATTTTAACAGTTTACAGTCCCCACTTCTCAGAGATAAAAATAATTAAAAATTGCCCAGGCAATCACCCTGCTTTATTTTAAAATCAATAAAGCTGCACCCTATACTCATGTGCATGCATATCTTAAAACAAGAGAGCAGCTTCATGCATTGCTCTGCACTTTTAACACACTTCTAAACGAGACAGCAAAGTGTCATAAATACCTGTATGCTTAGCATACATTAGGTCAATATTTATTGGTATAATGTAAGTTTAAATAACTGAAACTTTAACCAGTTTGAGTCATGTAAGTTTAATTGAGATCTGTACATCTAAAGGACAGCAGCCAAAAATGTTCCTAAACATTTTTGCCTCTAAAAATATACTGTAACATCTCTCCACCTTCCTCCCTTTCCCCTGAACAGAAGACAATTAAAAGCAATTAACAAACCACACAATGCCAACTAGTAAAGACTAAAACAGAAAGAACATAAGAAAAAAACCCCATTAAATAAACCATGGATATGCTGCCCATACTATCACTAAGCACCCCTTGAGAACACTAGCTCTAATAGTTTAAATAAATAAATAAAATCAATAATCAATGGAACAAAAAGCTCATCTTGTCTTCTGTCCATTCAAACAACAACAGTGCATTTGTGTTGGGACAAAGAGAGATTTTGGTTCTTATGTACTTTTGCTCCACAGACCCATTCTTCTTCAATTAATTAACAATGGAGTCATTTTCACACCCTTTTCTGTCATCCCATCTCAGTGTTATTTGTGAAAACACTTTTATTCTGAACAAGAAAAGGGGAGGAAGCAAACAGTATCCTATGCTATTAAAAAGGATGATCTACTCCCTTGAAACCTTTCCAGTAAGAATCCCCAAATCACCCAAAACATCTAACACAGCAAACAACTACCCTGAACAGTTTCAGTCCTTCCTTTTAGAACAGTTCAGTTCTTCAGCTGAGAACAACTAAACAAAAGGAATGTTTTGGCAGTGGTTAATTCTCACAGGACAAGTAGAAACCTCAGGGCAGTGTCTGAAAACACCAAGGGGGGCTTTAGGATTGTTGATTTTTGTTGGCTTTTTTAAAATTTTCACTCAAAAAGACAAAACTCATCAAGCCCCAAAGTCTCCACTATAAGGCAACCTTTGAAAGCCTTCAGGAACTGATTTTACTGGATTAAAAAAAAACTTTAAAGAAGTTGTAACAAAAATATTTCACTTCTCCACTGACCCTCCTGCTCTGTGCAGCCTCTCAGAGCCCTCAAGGATCTTTGGGGAAACTCAGCACCACCCAAGAACCTGCCAAGTTCCACAAACTTCAACTACTGTCTCTAACACCAATTAAAGAGAACAAAAATTTGTTTTTAAATTACTTGCATCTAAATAATAGTGGTGGCTACCACAGGATAACCTGAAATAATCTGCTCTCCCAACAGGAATATGCTCGTGGTATAAAAAAAATTAATTACCATTATCTGTAACCCAGTACTATCATAGCCTTGCTCTAGGTTTTAATTCTTCATTTTTTTACTTTGAGCTCTCACTCCAGGTATTTATTATAATGCTATAAATAATAATTTACTACAATAAGGAAGATGAAATTCATCCAGAAGATCTCTGTAAGTACTGGAAGGAAAAACCATAAAACTCTTTATGCCCTGTCAACTCATTTAATGCAATATTCTCTCCTGAAAGAAAGAAAAATGCAAGTTTTAACACAGACTTAGCTAAAGCAGAATGGAGAGCAGAGAAATTCAACAGCATACACACATTTTCTTTCATAATAAAAACTAAAAATAACTCAGCCCATAGCCCAATTTAGCCCATTCTGAAAACTTTAGAGTTACACAATTCCCTTTTCTTCTCCTCCTGCCCACCCTTTCTCCTTGCCTCCAGAGGTTACTACCTTCTTCAGCACAATGAAGGCAGTAACTCATGTTACATAAACAAATGCTACGAGCTGACCTCAGCATCTGAGGGTCTAATTTTAGCCACCATTCTCTAGGACAAAAGTATATTGGTTGATGAAAATCTTCTAGGCTGCATAAAAAGAACTGCAAAAAGCTTAAAAAATGACACTTGGAGGAATTGAGGGGTATTTTTGGAGGATGGTTGATTGGAGTTTTTAGAGAAGCCCATGAAGGGACATCTTGGTAGCCATTAGGTTTAAAAAGAATGCTATTGCAAAAAACCCTATAAAATTAAACACAGCAACAAAAAAGAAATAAAAATCTTATTCTTTAGGATGAAAAGATTAGGTGAGACATTAAGAAAAATCATTTCAGTGGGATGACCACTAAAGAACAAGAATATAGAAGAATATATATTCTTAAATACTCTTACCAAGGCAGAGATGTGCAGAAGTGTATCAAGGCTCGTGTCCTACAGGTTTTAAAAGTTAACACAAATATAACTGAACCTGTACTGCAGTAAAGGGATGGACTACACAACCCATGATTCCACTTTTCCCTCCTGGCTCCAAATCACTCACCTCTATAGCATTCTGGGACTCTCATTCCCATCCAAGTACTCATGTTGAACTTTCTGCAAACTAGACTGTGTTTAACATCAGGGTTGAGGATAAATAATAGAACCTCATTAGGATATTCTGTTCATTAATTATGCTTTTACTTGGAGACTCAGTACAATCAGTAGCTAAACAAACTCAGACAAAGAAAATAATCATTCATAATAATGAATTGTCATCTAGATTACATGTAACACTTCAGAGGAGTGTATTGTGATACCTCTGTAAAATTAATGAGGTCTTAGTTAAACCAGGCCTCATTAAAGTATCTCCCATTAAACCTTTCCTGGAAAATTGGAGAGAAAACATCTCTTGTGCAGATTAAGTGGCTTGTCAGCCAGCTCCTACTGTAAAGGCCACAAGTGAAATATGGCAGAGCCAGGAAAAGCAGGAGCTCCAGGCTTTCAGACCAAATAAATTCCACTTGACAATATTGCCTAATTAGAGCTAATATAATCAGCACAACAGCAAAAATAAGAGTAGCTGGATTTGGAGGTAAATGAGAGATCCAACACTCCAAGTGTTGCCATCTTCAATAAATGTAGTGCAAAGATAAAACTAACCAGTTTCAGTGACTCACACTTTGGTGACAGATTCTTCTGTAGGGCACAAGAACTTTAATATTTTGTCCAACCTCTGAACTGGCCTGGCTGTGAACAGCTTTACATAGGGACTGTGACAGGAAAAGTAAAGAGAACTACATAAATATGTTTTTACCTTTTCCATCACAGCACTGCATAGTGTCCATCTCTCAATATTCAAATTAACTCACTTTTGGGAATTCTCACATGGAGACAGTTACAAAGACAAAATTCAGAAGCACAGGATGTTAAGTAGTGTTGGAGGACCATCCAAAATGATTAAATCAACAAATCTGAAGTGAAGCTGACAAAGCAGCACTACATCAATTCATTTGCTTGATAGAAACCTTAAAAATACTCTTAATTCCATGCATTTTTACACTTACTAACAAGTACTAATGGGTTTGTAGAGCTATAATTGGAAAATTCTGAAATGGGAATTTTGATCTAATTTTTCACATGAAAGGAAAAAATGAAAGACATATGAATTGTGAAATATATTATTCTCCCTTAAAAAAAAATAATCACAAAATCAAAAAACCAAAAAAGCCACCCAAACAAAATTCACAGCTCTTTTGTCTCTGTATTTCACAATTTACAGTTCTCACTTTAACTGCCAGTGGTTGCTATGGAGTCCCCAAATGAGCCTTCAACTAAGATTTAGTGTAAGTCAGAAATAAGCAGGGAATTTATGACTATGCTGAGTCATGAATTAGACATGATAAATTTCCACCAGCTACCATCATTCAAAAGATGGTTTGCCTCAGATTTATCAACATAAGCCTGAATAAATCCTTTCAGCAGTTCCTTTTTACAGACAGGCAAGTTACCTCTAGTAACTCTGAAAACATCCACTAGCACAGAACTGACCAACAATTGAACAACTGTGCCTCTTGGGTTTTTAGCTTAAACCATATTTATTTAAAAAAGAACATAGTGAAGTTATCCCAAATGAACAAGATTCCTGTGACAAGTAAAAAGGTGTAGAACACATCCTGCTGATGTGCAAATGTAGGTAATTAATGCTACATTAATCACCTTTCTATGTGTATTCTTCACAATATTTGAACTGGGAATCCTGAATATACAGAATATGGTTGGGTTTTTTTAAGGACCAAATGAAAATAACTTGATCCAAATCAAGTTTATTTTCTCAAGGTGCAATAATGAAAAAGAGACGTGTTGACTTCAGAGGTCAGCTGAGACCTACAGAACAAATGTCATCTATCCTGATAAAAGCCTAGAAATTATCCCATCAAACATAAATATACATATTACTTTCACTTCATTTCTGCTACATACTTCAGTCATCTTAAACTCCATAAACAAATAAAAAGAAACATGGATTTATAACATTAGGAATATAAATATTTCTAACATTAGAAAAATAAATCCTCAGGGACATATTCATTTCTCTCCCAAGGGAGTTCCAACTGACAAAAAAAAGGAAGTCCCCATTGAAAATATTTTACCAGGAGAAATAAATTTAAGCAAAAAGACATTGCTG
Organism: Muscicapa striata striata; assembly: GCA_030060385.1. Taxonomy (NCBI): domain Eukaryota; kingdom Metazoa; phylum Chordata; class Aves; order Passeriformes; family Muscicapidae; genus Muscicapa; species Muscicapa striata. The sequence continues at coordinate 1,881,410 of JAREIS010000171.1, forward strand.
GGGTCTGTGTCTGTTTCTAGAAGAAAAATGGGATTGCAGAAAAACACTATGTAAAATTCAGCACAGCCTCAACACCTGTACTGAGAAAAACCTGGAATAATTTACCAATTACACACAGTAAAAAACAACAGCTTAGGAAAAAAAATAAAGAAGCAATTGAGTGATTTCATTAATTATCTTTACCTGCTATGAAAACATGGAAATATACATGGAAACTGATATCCTGCTTTAAATAATTACATTTTCTGTGGAATTCCCCTGTCAGCATTAAGTTATGGTGGCTGCTATCCAGAATGGAGAATCTCTCTATTCCTGTGTGCTGATGCTCATAATAATGTGGTTTACACCTCTCTACAAGGCTCTTGAAAAAAACCAAAAAAACAGAAACACTCAAACACTTTGGCCTCAAACACTTTGTAAGAAGCTGTTAAAAGTAAAGGAGAAAAGCTTTTAAATATTCATCACTAGCATGACATTAAGAACTAAAGAACTAATAATTTTTCACCCATGGTGTTTTTATTCTGTCCCACATTCTCATAGTTGTTGATTCCAACATGATAAGTTCCATTTATTAGGCACAGGCTTTCAGATAAGGAAAGGTGAAATGAAAAATCTTTTATGGAAGGAAGAAAAAGGAAAAAAAGATGTAAAAAAAAAAGAAAAAAAAAATCTATAAGGGACTTTGCAATCCCAAATAGAGCACCTGTTTTCTCACATCCAAAAATCAGACATCCCTCCTAGTCAAAACACATTTGATAAAACACATGTAGAGAGATAAGGACTTTTTGCACCAGACACACCTTGAAGGAACATTAAAGCAGTTTGATTTTCAGAAGCATTGAACACATGTACATCAAGTCAATCATGCAAAATCCTTTGGCAAGTTTTGGTCACTTGAAAAGACTTCTCAAAATCCTTTTGGGTTTTAATGCCCAAACTCCAACAGAATTCAGAGTTCTCCTCAAGCACTAACCCAACCCATTAGAAGGAGCAGCTGGGGTAAGGCCAAAGCTCTGAAGAAATCAGTGATCAATTTTAGCTGCTGATGCTCATGAGAAGGATCCCAGGAAGTCCAGGGAGGAAACAGAAGGAAGGAAGGCAGGAGGAGGATAAAAATGATGTTAAAAAGACACACACAAAAGCAGGGATTACCTCCCCACTCGTGCAACTTCTCATTCTCAGGATTTCACTACTATATGTTTTTGTCCTTATTATTTGCTGTTTGCTTTTCACGGTCTTGCCAAAAAAAAAAAAAAAAAAAAAAAAAAAAAAAAGGCAAGAACACTGGGTTGCCAAAACTTTTATTGCTTTCTTAGAGTAAATAATGGTTTTACAATGCAGATACTTCATCTCTTTATTATCAAATGGTGCTGCAAGCAACAACTTGGCACTCTATAACAAGTACTGACTTTTTAGGATATTTAGTTGACTCTTTATGACCTGTTTACACAAAAAGTTGTTTTGTACTAATTGCAATGCAGATTTATTCTTATAAAACTTACAAAATTAATCCTGGAAAAGCCAGTAGTTTCAGGGCAACTCCAGTCCTCCAAACTACTCCCAGCTAATCTTATTTTCTCATTTTAAGGTAAATAGTAATACCAGTGAGAAAAGGAGGCTGAATAAAAAGATGACACATGGAGGTATAAAAGCACCAGCTCTTTTTGTGTGGAACTGGTGACACATTTAGCAAAGCTTTTTGCTGTTCAGTGGCAGAACCATATCAAGCATGTACTTCCACTCCCAAAATCACAGAGGATCACATTAAGGCACATCACATTAAATCTCCTTCTCTCACAAATTTCACTTTACACAGCAAATCTGAGCTTACTGAAAGCAAGAACTAAATTCCACAGTGAGACATGGTGAAAGAGTCTGGACAGGGGAAGATGAGCCAGACTCCTGTGGATCTTGTGGATGTGGACATGCAGGCTACCACTGGATGCATTTCACTGCTGCACGAGGAGTGATGCTGAAATTGCTGAAAGCAGCCAAAGAAATTGGCTCTCAAGTGCCATAAAATTCCAGGGGCACCGCTTACAACCACAGTCAGTCCGAGGTATTTAGTTTAAGAATGATTAATCACAGTTGAATCAGCCTTTTGTTTCTTTTCTGACATTTCAGAGCCCTTTCTAGTATTCCATCTATCTGAAGTCTGGCCATGACTTGATACCAAAGGAGACTGTTTGAAATAATTCCATTTACTTTGGCCTGCATACAAGTCTGGATAAAGGTTTCAGTCAAAACACCTCTTCACATCATAGAATGGTCTTAAAATGGCACACAGAGATAACACAGCACGAAGACATTAAATCTGCTGTGCATTCCAAGAGCTCTCAGAGTTATTTACCAGCATCAGTGGGGTGGCTCCAGGGGAAGCACATCCTTGATCAAAACAAGGACTGATCCATGCTCCAACTGCAGTGTTTGCATGCAAAAACTGAAAAAGCCTCACAAAACCCAGAATTAAGGAAACTCATGTAGAAAACGTCACCAACAAATCCTTCCCAGCACAAGAACTTAGAGGAGGAAGGGATTTCAGGTCAATAGAGGCCAAATGTCTAATGCAAGGCAGCAAATACACTTATTATTTATACCAGAAACAACAACCTCAATTTAGTCACCCACCACAAGACTCAAAATCAGTATCAAAGGACTGCAATGGAAAGAACAGAGAGGGCCTTAAAGAGTTCAGAAGTGATCAGGAAATATGAATTTAGTAACAGAGCCATAGAGTTAATTTTTTTACTTGAAGGATACAGGATAAAACAGACAGAATATCAATTAAGGAAGAAAATCCAAAGTCCTCTCAAGCATTTCTCTGATATGGCTGTTTGCTAAATGTGCTTCTTTTATTGCTGTAATTCCATAAATATGCTTGCAAATTACTGCATTTAATCAAAAACATTAACAAGTACACAGACAGGACTTACACACATGAGAAGCAACCCTGAGACCAACCTCATTTTCAAGTAAAATACTTTCTTGTGCTTAAAGTTCTATCACACACTCCAAAATGCATTAGGAAAAAGACTTTGCATTGAATGACTCCTGGAATATTTTCCAGGAGACTGTTTTCCAATGTGGGAACCACCACATCTAACAGAGCCTGAAAAGGTTTCCCACAAGGTCATGAATTTCTTCAGAGAACCATTTAAATCTTGTATTACCCTAACCTACCCAGAAAAAATGGAACAAAGCCATTGCTTAAGGTTTTTCACTGGATTTTTCCAAATTAACATAATAGGACTACAGGAATCCTTTTGTCTCAATTAAATGTAGATTTTATTTTAGTAGTTTGTAAATATTAACCCATACATGGGAACAAATCTGAAAGAGGCTGGGAACTAAAAGATATTCTAATATTGCAAAGGAGTCCCTTTCCCCATCTTAAAGTAATTTCACTGGGACTCCACTGTTCTAAAATCACATTGCAATCAATGTTGGCTCCTGGAGAACAAAAGGAATGGGAACAGTGAGTCAAAAGGGAGCTTTATATTAAAAACCTCTGTAATTATGTCTGATCCAGGGGTTAGTTGATACTCTAACCATTCATCTTCCTGCCTGAGAACCCAGAATTCTCCAACTCTGTTACTGTGCCAGAGGAATCCCAGCTCCAGGATCTGCTTCCAGGACTTTCAGGCCTCCAATCTTCCACTGGATTAAACCTCATCCATACACCAAATTGTACCAATTGTGGAAAGAGAATCCTTCAGATGGAATGGCCACACACCCTCAATAACCATTCCCCAAATCCTGCACCCTCACTGTAAATAAGTTCTTGTCTTCTCATAAGACACTTCTCATACAGAGAGGTGCTCCTGTGCTCAGCCTACATTTCTGAACATCCCAGGACAAATAATTTGCAAAGAAAATCACAAGAAAAAGGCTGAAACCCAGTGGATAGGTTTCCAGCTCCTTCTCTTTCTTTCCTTCATTTAATTTCCTTACCTGACACCAATTTAACATCAGTCACCCATGGCCTGTCACTCTTCCACAGCAATATCATTAAGGGAAGGGAGCCTCTAACATCTCTATTAAACTGCAATAAAGTAAAGTCTTTGACATGAAATGCCTCTAAGTCAACCAAGCATTGCTGAAATTACTTAATCTGTAAAGTCAGTACTTCCCCACCCTACTTCCCCACTCCCAATCACTTCACAAGAACAGCAGCATTATCCAGATGCATTTCAGAGCTTAGGTTGATAATTTGGTTCTGGTGCTCTGTTTCAGTGAGGGAAAAGTGGAACTACAGAATTAATGTCAACCTGATTTTCAATTCCATTACTTCTGTCTACTTTTGAAACAAATGCATTCAGGAAAAGAAATATAAAATAGAACAAAGGCCCTTGCAAATCATTTATTAGATTATTGCTGTCCAAGCAGAGAGCATTATGTGTGTTCAAATCACACATGTAGAGGTTTTTCTTCTAATCCTCCCCAGTCTCTGCTCCAGCTTTAATTACCTAACACATTGACATGTGTAGGTTTCTGGAAGACTAAAATATATCTTGTACCAAATCACAGTCATGTCAAATAGCCATTAATTCTAAACAAGAGAAGAAAAAGAGCTTTTGTGAAAGAAACAAAAAGTAAAATACTCCCACTACAATTTAATTAATTAATTTCCATTATTTAAGAATAAAATCTAGAAGCATTGTGGCAATGTTGTATTCTTGATGCAATCCTTTTCAAATTGCAGCAACAAAACATTATAATAAATAATATAAATGTAGAGTGGCCCCTTTAATGCAATGCCTCATGTATGAGCTTTATTTAATCCATGTACATAAAGTTCAATTTTTTAGTAAAGCACTACAAGCAGCTGAACCCAAAGTTTCTTAGCCATGATATCTTTCAGAAATGGGATTTTTTTTCCCATTATTGCCAGATTTGTTTCTTAAGTGCCCTGGTAAATTACATCCATTCCTTTTGAAAAGTCTTGAACCATGCAGGTTGTAGAAGAGACAAGGGATATTAAATTGCAGTGTCTCAACATAAACAAATCACCCCAAACTTTTGAATTTTTCCAAAGAGTAGAGGAAGTAATCAAAACCTTTGGTTCAAGCTGGTGATGTGACATCCTTTAAAATGACAGAGGGCAGTTTTTTCCAATTCAGCCATCTTCTTCCATCAAACTTTATGTTCTTTTTGTTTGGCCAGCAAATGGCCATGAAAATTCATGTTGGCAAAGGGGACACACACACACACAAACACATCATCTAACAAAACAAAAGGGTTTTGTTGATTTAAGAAGACTGAATCATCATGCTCACCTGTAGTGTAGGAATTTCAGTATGAAATTCCTTCACAACCATCATTTTAATAAGAACCTGAAAACACTGCAGATTTTTAGCACATTTTGAGAGGGGAAAAAAGAAAATGAAAACATTTCACCTCTTTCTCTAGATTTTGTGAACTTTTTATCTTTTCACATTATTAACAGATAAAAATGGTAATGTGGAAGTGTTCAGCAAATTGCTATCAATGTCCAGTACTCTGAAATTGTATCATAATAATATCCCAGAGCAATGATGAATTTACAGAGAAAAGGTGCCACATTCACTAAAGCCACAAGAGAGACACTTAGGCACTGAGGTCTGAGCAAAGGAGAAGCCAACAAGAGTTACAAAGCAGCCAGAGTGGTTGCTCTAAATGTTCTGTGGATTCTCCTGATCCCTATTCCTCAAAATCTGCTCTGCCTCAAAATCTCTGCTAACCAAACTTCTCACTGGTTTCATGGGCAGAGCAAGTCCCCAGCCTCCAACAAAAAATAAAGAGTAAAACCCAGCCAAACCCACAAAGACATCTTATCACTGCCTGGAGTCACCAAGCAGCAGTTACAAATATGCCAATCTCAAAAAGGGAGAATTTTAGGGTATTGGAAGGGACACTAAACACGAGATAGCCAGGTAACCAAATGACAAACTATTATCTGACAGCCTTGAAACCTCTCTTAAGCCAAGATGTAATAAATAGCACATGCAGCTAAACTGGAAAAAAAAAATAAAAAATCCCTAAGCCAAGTTAAATAGTAACCAGCATTCAAATTTAACCATATAGAGTCTACATTAAAATCCAAAATGACAATTATGAAATATTATATTACTATGAACATTGTCAAAAGCTTTGAATAACAGCACACAAAGGAAATAAGTGAAAACACACTTTACCTTGTATCTCATTTTGGGGCATGAATGAATGTAGAAACCCATATAATAAAAACAGAGATCAGGAGCTTGTACATAAAGCTGTCTAGTAAAAGCAATTTCCCTGTGAGGAGAAAGAAAAGACTAATTACATTTGAATACAATTCTTAAAGCCATTTTGCTTCTTCATATTGAAATATTTTACAGCTATCTGGCTCTTAATCTATATAAAGGACTAGACTTCTATAAAATAAAAATTAGGATCATAAACTCCAAACTAAAGTTTTTTAAAATCCCAAACATAATAACTGAAAATTATTAATTGGATACTTAAATCAGAAAAATGCACAACACCATGTCAGGCTTAAAAAAACTTTAATTTTTGTGTTTTAGTCTGCTATCTATCTGATTTGAAATCTAAATAAAAATGACTAAGACCCTCTGTTGAATCAGCTTCTTGTCAATATTTGTGTACATTGGAATTCTACAGAAACCTACTGGTATTCTGGAATTCCACTGGTTAACGTGGCTCAGGAAAACATCAGAGTGTTTTAAAAACTAAGCTTCAAGGATAAGCCTCTTGTTTGTTGTATCATTTATGCTCCAGAAATTTGCATGTAAAAACATGCATCTTTATGCAACAAAAGGTATTTTTACCCATCCCATGTTTGTTGGTATGATTTTCCCATTTATTCTGAAAGAAAAATGTCAATGTATTCACACAAAGTTTGCTTTTTATTTTACTGGCACAAGGACAGCACTGTTACTCAGCCAGGGCTTCCTCTATAATGATCATTTTTGCAGCATTTGATAAAAAATGGATGTTGGTTCTTACTTTCTGTGTCAAAGGGATAAGAAGATGTCCCTGCTCACTGCAGGGGAGTTGGAATAGATGATCTTTAAAGGTCTCTTCCAACACAAACTATTCTCTGATCTAAGATATGAGTGCATTCATATAGGAAGAATCTACAAACACTGGAGGTAATTCACTCCTTAAAATTAAATTACTCAGTATTTCTTGATTTTTTTTCTCTTGGTAAGACTGGCATTTCCAAGCAGCTTCTTCTCCCCTTGTTCTCTGCTTACATGCCTTCATATTTCAAATGATCCTCAAATCCCATCCTTTCTACAACTCAGCAGCAGCAATTCTCAGAGTGGAATGAAGTGGAAGTGACAGCAATGCAGTCCAACCTCCATGGAGTAAAATTGGCAACAGCTTTGAAGGTATCAGATTCCCTTGCAACTTCCTAAGTCCTCCCTAACTCAAATTTTTTTTCCTCTTTTTGAAAGAAGAACGAGGCTGGCTCCCTCCAGGACTGTTGGGAACTCGTTTTTATTGCCTTAAATGCTGCAGAATTTACAAGCTGCTGTTTCACAAGTTGAGCCATTCATGCATGGTGCAGCAACAAAGCTTTAAATTTATTATGCAGAAAACTTAAAATAATTTAAAGAATTCATAAGCATGGATTATGTCAGTCTATTATTACATAAAGTAATGTGATATGCACAAATACTAAAAAATAATTCTTAGGAGGTCTTAGTATTTTATATGTTCATCTTGCAAGAAAAAAAATTAGTCTAATTTCAAGTATCTAACATTTGTAATGGAATAGTTCTAAAATGGAATAGTTCTAGACCATTAAGAGAAAAAAAAAAGATCAATTCTAAGTCACAGGAGTTTCAATGTTTTTCCACATTTGTTAATTCTAATTAATTCTACAAAATTGTCAGACCCTAATAAAAATCCAATCAAATTCAGATTAGACCTCCAAGATATTAAATTGCACATGGTTTATTAGTTATAAATTGTGGTAAGAAGTTTCCTAAAAGTGGTGTTTGTGTTTCACATAGTTCAAGCCTTGCCATTTACCCACTCTGGAGGGTGACACTGAACAAGAGCTGAGAAGCTGCACCTGCAGAGAAGGTGCCTCTCAACAGAGGCCTTGGAGAAAGGAGAAAGGTGCATCTCACAATTCCAAGGCTCCTTTTACACCTGACAGAGTGCAGTGCAAATCTCAACAGGTGAAGAGATTCCTGCTGCAGCTTCTCAGACTCAGACTTGTAAACAGACATGTCTGGCACGAGGCTCAAACCCAGCTGCCTCGTGAGCACCTCCCTGGGAACACCACATTTGTCTGTGGCCAACTTATTCCATATAAGCAGAGAAGCAAAAAAGGTAAGAAAAAAACAGAGTTACACAAGTATTTCCACTCATTTAGGGTTTGTTTTCTTTTCACTTAGAGTAACAATGGAATCATAAAATTGCCTATGGAAGAAAAGCAGTAAGTTGCAATTTCACATACAAGTTTTATTCACAGTGAAAAGCAATACCCACAGTTCCTACTGTTTTGCAAGGCCATGTTGGATAGTTAATTTAAGGCTTTAAAATTCATTGGATTACTCTCTCCATCAGGCTTTCTGAAGATGAAGATAATGAGATTAACATACCTGAAAAATATACTTAGTGCTAGTACAGCAGAGAGCACTAATTCAGAAGACAACGTTTTTTAGGTACTCTTTTATTTATGATCTCAATGTGCATAAAACTATAAAAGTGATTAATTTTGTTTGGTGACTGGGCTAAGAAAAAGGTCAAGGGAAAAATTATTTCTATTCAGACAAAAAAAAAAGGGCTTTTCCTGCTGAAACTAAGCAATATTAAATTATTTTCAGGGGCAATAAAACCGAGGCATTTTGTTTCTGCATGTTTTTTTAACCTGTAAAAGTATTTAGCTAACTAGAAAGATATACCCCTAGTCAAGGATGACAATTAAGAATTTACTTGGAAAGCAACCAACCCACAACTACTTTGCTAAAGGTAGTGTTAATACTAGTATATATTTAGACTAAAAATAAAACCCCAAATTTAGAAACAAGTATCAATTCCTACTATTCCATCCAACCAGATAAGGAAAACGTCCTCTTACCGTAACGCAGAGTAGACTCCCAAAGATAAGAAAGCAAAGTCTGGGTCGTAGTACAGATAGACTGAGGACACACAGTAGGGCAGGATATCAATTACACCAACAGCAATTATCTTCCCATCCAGCCAGTACTGCTGGTGGAAGGAGCCATAGCCACATTCTGGTCCATTTGGGGCATGCTCTGCCTGAGCAAGAACAAGAGAGGGATTAACTCCCTGACAGACTTTCAGGATGAAAACAATTTTAAAGAGAATTCCAACATATAAGTAAATACTGTAAAAAATTTTGCTGGCCATCTGTATTTAGAAAAAGAAAAGGCATTTGAAAGGCAGGGAAAACAATGTTAGTTACTGGATCTTTTGTGCCCTTTAACGTTTCACACATCACAAACATGAATCTGAACTAGCCTCTGCCATCCAGCACTCATGGTACTGACAGGACAAACCATGACTCATCAAGTTATTAATGAGTTATTGCATGCCAGCCTGGTGTCTCCAACACTCCCTGTCACAGCAAGGACCCACAACCCCAAGCACTGGAAGCACTTCAGCCACAGAAACTGAGTCCCTCAAAGTGGCCATGAAATTTACTTCAGAGCAGCATTTACCAAAAAAACTGAGCAGCTTATTCATTATGGGATGTTTACTTTCTGTAACTAACAAAACACTTTTTATCCAAAAACCTGAAGCTGCGTGGCAACAAAATCTGCAGAACCTCTGCTTTGTCAGCCCACATCAGAGCAAATCCTGAAAGAACACCAAGGGACTGGCCATTGTTATGTGCTGTGGTTTTGGATGTGCACTGAAGTTTGACTCTGGATGGGGTAAAGCACCTCCAGCCAGAAACTGATGCTTGAAGTTAAGAAGAAAATGATCTCCCTAATTTAAACTGTATTACACAACCAACTCTGGCATGCCATTTTCTCCCACGTCAAATTTACTTTAATCCTGAATTCCACTGTGCTCAACTTAATTATCCATCTAGTCATGTTTTTCACTGTATTGCCAGGTCTTCAGAAAGCTGCTTCTCACTCAATAAATCTGACAATATTGCCTGCTATTACCAACTGTTTTGCATTACAACAGCAGAAGGTGGGTTTAATCAAGTATTTTGATACAGTAGCCCAGACTGAAGAGATGATAGGCAAGAGAAGTTACTCTAATTGGTACCACATGTGTCAAAAGGAATCAACCACGTGAACAAAAATAATTTCAACTGGTTTACCCAACCAGCAAGTCCCAAAATAAAGGCCACATAACAATATGTTTGAATTTTTATATGGTTATATACCATAAAACAAAATGTGGAGCTACGAACACTCTAAAAGTGAAATGATGAAACGTTTGAGAGCTCCATCTGCAGTATGTGAGAACATTAAACTCAGATGTAGCATATTAAACTGGGTTTCTCTTGTTCAGGTAAAACCCACTTATCCAACAGTTATGGTTTCATTCAGTATCATCAACTTTTCAACAGAGCCAAATGAAATCACATGGTCAGTGGTAACATTTTTAAGCAGGGACAGAGTCAAGTAAAAGCTGTTCTCTAAGGATTTCTCAGCACAGGTTAAGTTCCATTCTCAGAGTGCAGTCAGTGACAGAAAAATGAAACATCTCAAAGCCATGGGGAAATGTGGTTGGTAATAGAACACAGACTTGCTTAAATAAGTTTCAGTTAAAAAAGATTTTACTTCTAAATTCATCATATAGGATTTAATGAATGTTAAAGGAGATAGTCTAAGCTGTCATGGAAAAGCTTTTCACTCAAAGCAATGTCTTCTGAAGTTAAACAAATGCTGTGTCTGTGTTTGACCCCAAACCTCCTAAGAGGAGTGCAAGGATTTGGTCACTGGACCTCTGCAAACTGAAGCGTTAACATCAGTTAAAACTTTTGGTAAAGTACAATCTGCAGCTATTTCACTAATGCAATTACAGTGAAATGTCATGAACATAAGAGAGTCTATGCTCAGGACAAACATAATGAGCACAGCACTGATTTCAGGTGAAACACTCAGGGTTCTCTGTTACATTAAGCAAATAACAATTTAAAAAGAGTAAGATTTCTCTCCACCTTCAAAAATTCTCATACAATGTAATCCTTTGTAATGCTTGTCAGTATGACATTTTCTCCCATTTCCCAATGAATACTTGGCTCCTTTAACTTGATTTCCTGTGCACTATCCAGGCAATTTGACCTGAAACAGGTCTAGAATATGAAACATTTTCCTGAAGCAGGCTACACCACTTCACACCACTGACATCTCCACTGGGACTGTGTTTGTCAAAGGTGATGTAAAATACACCAGTGACATCAGGGGAGCAAGCCCCACCAGAAAAAGGCTTATCTTATCCACCCAAAATTATACACTACCCCTGGAACCAATCCAGAAGGACCAAAGTATTTAAAATTAACAGTTTACTGTCCTATTTCAATACCATGAATTATTATAATCTGATGATATTGAAAACATCCAGGACAAAATGGAATCCACCATTTTCTCTCCAATGTTTACACTGTCATGCAGAGAAAAACACAACATATTGCATTACATGTTAATTCCACCTGTCTTCGTATCCTGCTAGCTAATGATTCCATGAACACACCTGATTGCTCAATTTTATAACCCATTATTAAAATTTAAATATTTAACAGAACTGGCATTATATATTGCCCAATTAGTACTCAGTGTACTAACTGCTTATAATTGAACTCCAATGATGATGAGAGCACTCAGATTCCTTCAAAGCACATTGGTCCATCTTTTACTTTAATAGTAACAGGTATTTTGTTTATTATAATTACCAAAAATGGGTCCTGCCTGTACAGTGCATGATTATTTTTCTTTGGGAGGTTTCATGAAATTTCTTATTTTCTACTTTTCCACTTTACCCTCTGCTGTGCATGGAGGAAAGAGAAATATATTAAATTTATGCTATCAAAGAAAAAGAAAACAAACCCAAACCCCTTGATTTCTCCACTACAGTGGAAATTATTTAGCAAATAAGCAAAGTGATTAACTCCAGCAGTTCTTTTCCAATGGCACATGCACAAACCTGCCATATGGAAGATTTCTAGGTCTTGGTTAGCAACCAAGTTCCTTTCCAGAACTCTGCCCTACTTTCATTAGGGATTAGTAGGACACTCTTTACAGAACCATGTTCTGTGCCTGAGTGGAAAAGTCTAGAATTTGAGCTACACTGCATCAAATGTGAGTCAAATATCACCTTCTAAGAAGGTGAGCCTGGGAATTAAAGCTTTTAATGGTCTCACTTATTAGATCTCCTAAAAATTAAAATGCATCAATAAACAAAATAATGCAAAGCAGAGGCTGATGTGCTTTTTGAAGAGCAAAGATCAAGACCCACAAACATCTTTCAGTTCTTTAGAATCCAAAAGCATCTCAGCATGGATAGGAGAACAAATGATTATTTGCATAGCAGAAAACAGATCACTTTCCATCCTGCTGGATCTATTTCATTCTCCACACTGGCAGGTGAATCAGTGAAGACTGAATGATGCAGCAGCAAACCAAAATGGTGATTTTGAAGAATTCAGGATGGTTAAGAAAGAACTGAATGTACATAGATCCAGAAAGATCCCATAATACTGAGTGATCAAAAAGGCAGAGGAGATACCAAATATTCATAAACCCATGGAGCATAAATGCATGCTGGAAAATATATTGCTGTAGGCACACCCAAAACAATGGGCATAAATCACCAGTTCCTTCAAAGAGATGATTTTGACAACAGTTTCATAAAATTGTCAGTTTAATACTTAACATCAGTCAAGGGGAAAAAAGAAAAGTCTAAGCAGCAATTAGAGAATAATTTGAGAACAAAACAAAATTATCCCTTGACTGCACAACACCATAGCCCATCTGAGTGCTGAGGCTCTTTCCAGCTGCTATTTCAGGACAAGATGGAGCAACCTGGGCAGGACAAACACTGAGATGAGCATCAGTGATGCTGACAACTGGCCCATGACATCCCCCTCACTCACTGAGCACCAAAAAGAAGGAATCACCCTGAACAGTCTGAATTTCCTGGGAATTTTCTTCCAGGAATCCTCCCTCCCTGGCAAGAGCAGGGTCCCAGCCCACAGTGCCCAGGCTGCTCCCCAGTGCTGAGCCATGACCACCATTCCACATCTGCCTGTGTGAACTGGGAAAATGGCAAATGGTTAAACACAGCCTCTAAAATGAAAGGATGAATAAAACAAACACCTCAAACAATTCACTTTACATTATGCTGTTTACTGCTAGAAAACTGCCTAGTTTTCTGCTACTTCATACTGTATCTTTTCTTTAAAGCATTCATTTTTTTCTGCCAGAGCCCATAGCCAAAACAGAAACTAAACTGAATAATAAAAGGAGGAAATAAAAGACAGGAAGAATTTGGGTGTTCATACTATTTTCAGCTAATGATAACATTAAAAACTCCAAAAATTACAAATTGAAAACATGTAAGGTTTAAATTTTATTTTAAATTATTTTTGTTCAAAAGAGTAAACAGACTACACACTGCTAGATTTGCTTGTGGCAACTGTTTCAGAATAAAGAATTTCAAGAATCCCTTGGCCTCTGATATATAACCCCTTTTATTTAACTTCATCTAATTGAAGACATCTGTAGTGGTGCCACACAAAATTTAATTCAAGCTTCGAAATGTCAATAAAAAGTGTCTGTAAGAAACAATATGGGTATAAAGCTGGCAGGGTAGTGTGCATCAACATCTACGTAGCCATAGAAAATTAAGAATATAATGGCAGTCTGCTGCACGAGTTGACGAGGTGATAAAAGCCCTTTTCCTATAAAGTCTAATGAGCTCTATTACTCTTCAGCTTTCAGGAATGCACAGGCCAGTGGACTCAGCAGAGAAAAGCAACAAACTCTGCACACATGGATTCACTCAAGCTGCAACATATCAAATTACCAGAGTAATTACTATAACCTGACAATTTCATTACAGTCACGCCGTCCTGAACTCTTTAAGACGAGCAAGAAAGACACTGCAAGGAATCCATGGCAGTTTGCTCACTGGAAATGAAGGAACAGCATCTCTCCTCAACTTTTACCTCAGATTGTAGTCAAATACAAGTTTAGCAAGTTATTTAGTAATACATTCTTTTCTTTTCATAGAAATAAATCAAAACCCACAAAAGACACAGCATTTTGTGCCATTTTTTAATGCAGTGCTATGAAATTCAGCTTATCACCCAGCAAAGGAGTCCTCAGGCTCCTTTGGAAGCACAGCAGAATCTTCCTTCCCAGTTGGCAGAGACAGGAATTACCTCCACTACCTCTAACAATGGCTGGCAGTCTACAGAGAGCATAGAGGACACTCATACATTCATTAAACAGAATAAATTAAATACATTCATTTCAAAACTCCCATCCTGAATGAATACATACCTCCAGAGGGGAATCACAGAGGAATCTTGTGAACTGCATCGAGGTGGATTCAGCAGTAACACGTGGCCAAGAAAAAAGCCCAAATATGCAAAGCAGAAAAAGAAAGAAAACAATCAACAATGCATTAGGATACATTAATAGCCAAATACACTCTTTCAAATCTGTATCTTTGTAAAGCATCATCAGATTTTGTGGATTTCAGATGGAAATTTCACTTAAACCCGTAAACTCTCACATTCTGTTTAGAAATACAAATATATATAATAATTAACTATGCAAAGTACTTTTTCTATAAAACAGGTTTTTAAAAATGTGATGTGAGAGAATTATCACCCTGCAATACATCTCTGTTTCTGTGTCCTTAATTTTAAATTACACATTACCCTCCTCTGAGACTCCTTGCAACAGGGAGTCTTTTCCCACTGTTCCACTGATACCTCCCCTATCACCAAAGGAAGGGGGCTGGGGCCCTCATACCTCTTAACAGAAATTAATTCACATTCAAAATTAAAAGCAAGCTAATTTTAAGTTTAAAGGCAAGGAAGGAAAAAGAAAAGAAAGAAAATCAACCTCCTGAAAGTGCAAGCATTTCAAACTTGGATTTTTGACTCAATACAAAATGATGTGCTGCCAATTATTACCCCAAAAGGCAATGTTTTAATGATCTGGAGCTTGTCCAAGATTCTTAAGAGTAATAAAATACAATACTTATTTATCCACTGTCATTTACTTATTTGATACAAATACTTCCTTATTGGTGGAGTCCACATTAAACATGTTGCAGGGTTCTGGTATGCATTTAACCCCAAACATTCCCTTGTTCAATAACTACTTTAATACACAGTTTAATTCCCCCTCTTTTAATGGCTGGGTGATTTAATAAGTCAGCAGTTCCCACACTGCAAAGTAACAGTAAATAGCAATGTTTAATTAAAAGTTTGATAAAAAGGATACACATAGACACCTACAAAAACCTGACTGTTGTCAAGAGTTCTATTAAATTCTGAGATTAATTAAAAGGGAATACAAAAAAATGGAGGGATTGCTTGTCAGCCATCCCATTTTTCCCAGGGAACAGGAGGAAAGGAAGGCATGCAACAATAAAAAAGTACCAACAGTATCAGCTGCTGCCTCATCTTGCTTATCTTGTCCTGCTGATCTATGGATGGATGAGAAACCTTTGGATACAGATTTTATGGAAGAACACTGAATTTCTATATTGTGAAGGCAGGGGATTGTGCACTCCTATAATTTACCATTTTAGATCTAGTCACTATCACTCTAAATTACACAGAGTTTGGAAGAACAAATGACTGTGGTACCTTAATTAAATTGTAGAATTATTTTGGTTTGGTGGATAAGGAAGAAAACCACCAGTAATATTTAAAGAAAAAAAAAGGAATGAAAAGTTTGAATTATTGAGTTATTTTTCTGAATTAAAAATACTGAGTTACAAATTCATACACTGGAGTGAATCCATCCCTACAGCCAGTGGTTTTGAAATTGCAGGTTTCAGAAAAAATAAACCATGTTATTAATTTTCATGCCAGAAGACCCCCAACAGTTCTTCATCTGTAACTTTAGCTTTACAGTGTAAACTAAACCCACAGCACTTCTCAAATAGTTTTATCAATTCCCCAATGCTGCTGCCCAATCCCTTGGCTCTGAGGGTGAAGGAGAACTTTCTGAGTGTACCTAAGCATAACTTCTTCTGTTACAGCTGCTAGGAAAAATTCTTAACTATACCTGAATTTCTATCACTATCTTAGGGGAAAAAAAACCACCACAAGTCTTGCTATAAATTATTTCACCTGATGATACCTGGTAAAGTTCAGAGGTTAGATAATTTTCTTAAATTAGTCTATACATTTATTCATTAAATTTATTCATTTATACATTAAATTCACCTTCTAAATCAACAAACTCTATCACTGCAAGATTATTATGAAGACAATTAAAAATTATTCAATAAACCATGAAAGAAATACAGCCAAAAGCTGCTGTTACATGTAAAATAACTCAGTATGTCACACAAGCACAATTCAAATTCCTTTCACAAAGCCATGCTTTTCTAATTTTAATTTCCAACTGATTTACATAAACTTTTAAAAGCTCTATAACACATAAGAAATCCACAACATCTTTACTTTGGTGCAAACTAATTACAGCTGCCAGAAAGAATCATCTCAACAACAGGGAGTAAGTTTAAACATAATTAATAAACCTAAGAGAAGAAACACCTCAGTGAGAATGAAATGAAAGGGAGGAAAAAAAGGCAAAAATATAAAAAACAGAGAAAGAAAAGGCATGTTGGGTTCAACCCAAAGCTGGAGTAAGAGCATGTGCACAGCTCTAAAAAGAAGTAATAAAGCAGTGTTAACACCTGCTCCCTTTTACACAGGGGGGGAAAAGATTCGGGGGCTAAACTGGGATGGGTTTCACCTGGCAGCTCAGGGATTTGTGGAAGGGAAGGTTCCTGATGTCACAGGAGGACACCACATCCTTCCCAAGAAACCTTGTAGGTGTCATCAGCAGGAGCTGCATAATTACCTGAGACATTCCACAAAAAAACATTCATTTATCATTTTCCCTTTGACAGTGTTATGAGTTTATTCTTATTTACAATTCTCTGCCAAGGAAAGCTGAGTGCTTGCCCTTTTTCCTGGGATACAGCATGAAGGATAAGCAATGGATATGGGATTTAGGCCTTCCTTTTTGTTTTTTAAAATCCAATCTCTGAATGGGATTAAAATAAACCAAGGATTTTGGTCATGAGGTTTTTTTGCTTTGTTTTTCACACAGGTGCCAGGCTCATAATAAATTAAAAAATAATGAGGCCAAGTCATAAAACCTACAAATCCAGTGCATCACTTCCATAGTGCCATATTTGAATTGAAATAATCTTCCTTACCCAAAACAGAATCAGTCTGAACCATAAAGTTGTGCAGTGAAAAATTAAAAATAAGTCAGTGTTTCAGTAAGGCAAGGAGAAGCTGCTAACAACCCTCTCCCATGGAAAAGAAAACAACAAACCAAACAATAAAAACAAACTATCTAGGAGAATAAATTGAAATTGAGCTGAAAATTTAACTAAATTCTTTAACTTTCTGTAGAAATCAGGAAAATGGGACAAAATGTAGCATTTTTACAGGAAAAGATGGTGCTAAACCACCCCTGAACTGAGCAATAAAATAAAGTTCAGCACAGGAATCAAAGACTTATCCCAGGGCTGGCTCTATTTAGCATTTTCAACAACTGCTTACAAAAATACAGGAATGCTAAAAGAATAGAATTTCAGAAATATCCACAGACTTGAAGATGAAGAAAGAGCCTTCAAAACAGAGGAAGAAGGATTTAAATTTACAAAGGAAAGAGGAGTTTAAAGTTTAAATGCATGTCTCAAATGTAGTTTTCAGTGCAAGAATGGGACTAATGAAATAATTGCTGATACACTGCAGTTACAATTTTAATTCCTTTAAGGAGTGACAAAAGTCACAGTGGCTTTCTTGCTCAGAAGAAACCTCCTCTCAGTATACTGGAGGTTTAAAGATTATTTAATTTTATATGGATTTACAAAGAAAATGCAATGGCTAAATCAGGAAGAATGAGAAACTGATATGCAAAAAGAATCTGAGCTAAAATGATATGACTGTGGACAAGTCACTTAATTGTCTGGATGCCTAAATTCTTTTATTTTTAGAGGCATTTCATGATAAAATTCATGAACCCACAGCACTGTAGTCATGAGGGCCACACAAAAGGCATCAGACTGATACAGAAATAATCATTCAAAGTCCTCAAATCAGAGCTAGCAGGATGTGAAATCCAAGTTCACTGCAGTGAGATGTTCTGCCACGGTTTACAGGAGCTGTATAAAAATGTATAGAAGGCTAAAAATAACCACAAAGGCTATTGATTTTTAAGCATTCTCTCACTGGAATATAATAGAGGAAACCAGGTTAGAGAGACCTCAGAGTTTGCAACTGGCTGCTGATACCAGATCAGAACGTGCTCCTTGGCATTTCTCAGACTACTCACTCAGTTTTCTCTATTAGTTCAAGTGGATTCCTGAGAAGCAATTAAAAAAAAAAAAAAAAAAAGGAGGGAATGAAAGAAAAACCCCACTCTACGTATTTCAGTAATTTTTTGCACCTTTTCAAACAGTGTATCTTTTGTGTGTCCTGAAATTCTTTTCCTCCAAGACAAATATTTAGCTAAGCACAAAGCAAAGAGAGAGTCCAGCTACTTTCACAGAGGGAACAGACAGATACTGTTTTTCTACGAGTTTGTCATGATGAAACCCTTGTGAAAAGTTAAATAAAACGTTTGCTTCAGGAGGTCTAAACATCAATAAACTGTTCACTCTTGCTCTCTCTGGAAACTACTGTCGAATTTTTATGATCTTTTATGGAAATGTTTTCTAGCTTGTGTAGCTGCCACATAACTTGTTTCAGTTACACTTCAGCTGTGTTTCCTAAAGACAAAAACTGCTGTAAAAAGATTTGAGGACTCTGACACTGGGGCAGAAATGCGACTTCTCTGATGAGATGACACTTCATTAAGAACTGCTAAAGACACCCTCTATTCTATCTAAATTAGCCATTGATTATTTCATCGGGATAAAAAAATTTTCTTCTTGGCATGAAAAGGCCAAAAATGTTTTGATTGTATTTGTGTCACCTAAAATCTTTGATCCAGACCTCCACAGTTCCACACCTGTACCTATCATTTCACCTATCATATCATTTCATCTGAAACACAATAGATTCAAGTGGCAAAAGGTTCTGAAATATCAATCTCCAGGTGTTTTATAAATCATCCTGAATCTGGGGTAGAGCTGGATCACAGCATCTTCCAGGTGATTTTGTATTCTGCAAAGCCTTGCCTGCATTTCTTAGCCAAAAAGAGGGATTTTTGGTGCTGAGCAAGAGTTGGAACATTTGCAGATAAGGACTGCTCTTAGCAAAGCACAGAAAAGCCATTACACAGCTTCCATAAATCCAGTGGAATTGGATCAACCAAAGAGCCAAATCTTGGGATTATACAAGACACAAGCTCATTATTCTTATTCTCAGATCATCCTTCCACATATTCATCCACACATTTTCTCCCAGAAATACAACCAAAGGCTATCAAAAATTACTCAATTTTTAAAACAGACTCCAAATCCATATTTATCTATTTATCTATTTCTCTGTGCATAAATTATTACAACAAAGCTGTATTAGCATTTATTATTTTTCTTATGAAAAAATGAAAAAAAAAAAAGGTGGACAAACCCTCACCCACATGATTTGTTTGCATAATTATTTTACTCTTCATATGCTGATCAGATCTATAATTGATGCTCCAACTGATGTTTCACTGATGCTACAGGGAACCAAGGTTTTTTCAATATAAGGATGCTCAGCCTACCCTCATCTCTCTGTTCATTGAAGGTCTCCATTTCTCAGTTCTTCTAAGCTGTCATGATTTCAATTTATTTTCCTTATAGCTTGACCCATTTCACAAAATAAATATAACCACCACTAAGCCAGGAAATAACCCAAACAAATAAATCCTTGTAATTGATTACATTTGTGGGGGTTTTGTATGTTGCAGACACAACTCCTCATGCTAAGCATGATTACATCTTCCACTACTCTAAAAACAACCCAACAAACAAGAAAACAACAAAACCAAAAAAGCCATTAAATAACAGCTCTGTTATACTGGGAATGGGATATGGTGACCATCATTTTGGACCCAAGATAAAGATCCACATAAAGCATTTTCATAAAGGGTCAGAAGAAATGCAAAGAATGGGACAAACACCAATACAGATTATTTCAATAGCTTCCAAAAATGAGCAGCTCAGGACCTTGGCTAATTCAAGAGCAGCCTTGGATAAACTTCTCCAATAGACAGGGATACACCTATCTTCTTAATTTCCATTATTTTATCTTAACTCTTTCCTAGCTATTTATACCTTAACTTCACAATCTGTTCAAGTTCCAGGTAATTCATCTCAATAATAAGAATAACATAAGAATTATATAATAAGAATATATATTCCTCAAACAGTGGATGCCCATGCATTTACACAATAGCTTAATAAAGTTTTGTGCTCCCACAGAGGAAAACTGAAAAATCAATTCTTCCTCAGCACTATTTAAGAGCAAGTATTATAAAGAAACCTTCAGTAAGAAAATTGTCTGCTGTGTTTTTCCTCAGGACACCAATTCCATACAATACAAACATGCTGACATAAACATTCTTAAGTGCCAACAAGTTTGTGCAATATCAGGAATTTACTCCAATCCAAAGCACAAACCAGTTTTGAAGCTGAATTCCTGCAGCAAGTGATCAAAAGTTCTTGAGAGGGGTGAGAGGATTTCCAGGGTAAATTCAACTTATACCAGACAAACTAAGAAAAAATGGCATAATGAGTATTTTAAAAGACTATGCAGAAAATAGTTGTGGCTTTTATGCCAAGATAAAAACCAATTTGAATTTTTTTCTCATGCAAGCTGAACTCCAGGAGCAAGGAAATATTTCAAACTATTCTTAGAATAGTAACATATTTGGCAGAGAGACAATCTATTTCTACCTTACCCAATCCTCTCCTTGCCAGTGAAAAAGGAACAGAAAACTGTGGTGATGCTTCCATAGAAAGTTTCATCACAAGTCTAGAAGTTGGGAAAAGTTGATTTCACAATGAAGTTTCTACTAACAGCTCTTCCTAAACTAGAAACTTTCCAAACACAAAAGTGTGCAGGACTCTCCCTGAAAAAAAAACTTCAACAACCTCACAGAATAGCTTGCACAAATTGAAAGTGAAAAAATCCTGGAGATCTGCCAGTTTAAAGGCAAAACAGACTTCTTACTACCCTGATAAAAAGTGTATAGGACAGAATTTCATTCCCTTTCCTGAAAAATCTCCTCGGTTCCATAATGTCTGTATGATATACTAAAAACTCTGGAAAAGAAAAAGTAGAAAAAGTTTTGAGGTCTTACAAGTAGAATTTTCCACCCTTCCCCTCAGTAACTTGGATCAGTTTACCCTACTTGGTACCTAAAAAGTGACTCAGATAACTCTCTTCCCACAAAAATTCAGTGTTTAAAAAAAAAAAAAAGGCTTCTAAACTACATGAAAACACATTTTTGTAAAACATTCTTCAGTTTACTTCCTGCAGAGATGAAATACAAAATGTTGATTGAAGCAAGTGTGTTAGTTCCTAACTGTGATTAAAAAAAACTTTCTTGGCCAGGCAGTTTCATGGACACAAAATATGATTTACCAAGGATGAAAAAGAACCTCAATTCAAACCCATCAGCATCAGACATTCAGTAGAGGCTTCAGAGAAGGTTTTATGTTTCCCCTGGAATTATATAATTCTAATTATTTATATATATATATATACATTATATATATATATATATATATAATATTATTCTCATTATATAATTATGTATATATTTAATATATAATTACTGCACAAACATGAGGCCAAAGAGGGGAGATAAAGGCAAAGTAGGGAAACCCCTATGGCAAGTAATAAGCAAAAAGAGGATAAAAATCTGTTAACACTATTAGCAGTGAACAGAAATCCATCTCCTTCCTACTCAACAGCAATTCCCAGGACAGCCTTTACACCTTCAGGTGGTGGAAACCTGACTGCCCCAGCACATCTTTCTAGTCTGAAATACTTCCATCACAGCAGAAGAATCAAATCTTTAATCTGACCAGGTAATGCTTGGTACAAATCTAGTAAATAGCTCAGTCTCTCTTGGCATGCCTCCAATTTTTACATTACTTTAATTAAACCCACTTATGCCAGCAATTAGAAAAAGGGCAGAGACTACTACTTACTGTTATGAGATCTATTATTTTACTAAACAAAGTGAAATGGATTTTATGGCTTTCCAGAGTAGCATTACAGACATGTCACAAAAAAAAAAAAAAAAAAGCTCTCCTTACACTCTTTTGAACTAAAGCCAAAAATTATGGTGTGGTTTTACACAGCCCCTGTTTACAAGGTTTCCTATCTGCAGGTAGTTCACTCTCAGGAACAGAAAATCCTGACTAGCTGACCAACAATAAAGCTGCACATCTGCAGTAGATGGAAATGAGAGAGCTGAGGTGGCATTTTCATTAATTCTGCCAATGAGGAGACTGTGCCACCTGCCAGAGAAATTGGGAACTGCTGCTTGTTCAGAACCCCATGAGTATTTTTAATTACTTTTAATTTATTAGATTAGGATTATCCTCTGTAAACACCCTTTTAAGAGCAGGGTTTATCCATATGCAACATATTCTCATGGAGCCTCAGAGGATCAGCTGGTGAGACATTCTTGCACTATTCCTGCTGTAAAGGGGAGTTCCAGTTGAGCAGAGTGCTTAGCAATGGAATGGGAATAAAATTGAGATTTTTAAAGCCCTCACCTGTTACATTAAGCAAGAACATGAAAAAATAGGGAGAAACATAAAAAAGGTACCAAAGAACTTTAAGACAGAAGATGATTTTGCCATCAAAAAACCTCAGAAATGGCAATTTCAGTAATTTAATATTTAGATCAGCTCTGAGAGACAGCATTCCCCACCACTTAGCTGTGCATTTGAAGAAGCTGTTTTCAGAAGGGTGCATGCAGTGAACTGTACCTCATTCTCCCCACAGTCAGAAGGTGTGTCCTTGTGTACAGACATCTGATACTTGGCAAATAAAGTGGCAGATTGGTTGAAGGATGATTTGAACTGGGGGTCCTCAAAGGAGACAGGTACTAACCTCACCTTCAGAGCAAGGGAAATACAAGCATTCTGTTTTGAGTGCACATCACCAGATAATCTGCTTCTGAAGGTCAGGCTAGTGAAAGATCTCCTCCTATCCACTTCAAAGCCTCTGAAGTCAGTTTTCTACCTTAAACATAATAGTAAGACAACTTCCTTTTTATTGATATCTAACAAACCAACTACAAATTTTAGTTTTATTGCACAAATCTCAAGGACTTCTTAAAATGTTTTATTTTTAATGGCACATTGCTCACTGATTGCCCT
The DNA here is from genome assembly GCA_030060385.1 of Muscicapa striata striata. NCBI lineage: Eukaryota > Metazoa > Chordata > Aves > Passeriformes > Muscicapidae > Muscicapa > Muscicapa striata. The sequence continues at coordinate 1,904,930 of JAREIS010000171.1, forward strand.
GGTTCAACAATTCTTGCTACATATACTGTTTCTCCAAACTCATGATACCTTTTTTTCCTCATAGAATAGAGATGTAACACATCTGACAGTTCACTCTTACACTCCACCTATTCACTGCAGAAAGCAGCAACAACATGTGAATTTAGAAGGAGTGCACAGGTTAGTTTTTAAAGGCTTAAATTTAACCTGAAGAGAATTATTTTACTCTGGTGAACCTTAAACCAAAAATTTGTGTGATAAGCTCTTGCTTACATGTTGCCCCTGATCATTGTATCCTTCTTGTGGATACCAAACCAAAGCCAAGGAGAACAGTTACCAGGCTGAGTGTCCAGCTGGATTTAGTTTTTATGAAATAAGTAATTTTTAAAGCCCATCTCTACCTCCAAGAGCCTCAACCTCTCCATTTCTTACCCAACAGCATCCCCTTGTAGCATCCATAACTTTTCTGCCTGCAACTAAAACCAAATATTTGTGGCACCCACAAAGAGGTATCAAGAGTTTGCACTTTCAGGATGTTGATTTTATTGGATACAGTATTTTACAAGCTCCTGAATATACAATGGATATAAAATCCACATTTATTTCTCCTAGAAATAGGACATGTGAAATAGAGGGGAAGCTTTGCATAAAATTAAATTTAGCCTTCTGACCTGACTTATGGTTGGTTTATCAGGTGGGTCCTTGTGAATAACCATCTGGTAACGTTTATAGACCTGGTAAGACTCCTGAAATGTGGCTTTGAACTGTGAACTTGGTGGAGATGATCTCACCACCCTCACCTTCAGAAGAAGTTAAATACATTTATTATTAGAATATCATGCAATAACTATACATTCATACATAACACAAACATCACAACAGAGAGAAATTTTACCCTCCTGCACAAAGGCCATCACAAATTAATTACTATTAGCCAATAGTCTTCTAATTCTCCAGCTCAATTTATTCTACTGAAGGCTTTTATATTTACACTGAATAACACAGAAGTTTTACAAATGCAAATTAACTAGTAAAGAACTACATAATTTTCAGGAAATAATACCAACAAATGCTTTGCAGGTCATCATTTTAAAGAGATTTTCTGTGCTACTTAAAATATTCTCTCATAGTCTCACACTACACTAGAAAATAGCTTGAAAGTCTTGGAAGACTCAAATCTCTGCTCTTCATCCAAAAAAAGTATGTTTTTATGGCAATAAAAATCCCAAGAGGATTTTCAGATATTTTTGAAATTAAAAAATGAGGATGAAGCAGTGTTTCCATACTCAAGAGTTAACTATAATAAAGAGTTACCAGCCTTCACACCATCACCATTAAACACACAAAAATAATTTAAAAAAATAACCTATGAATTAAACATTCTTCTTAGTAAAAATGATTGCTACCTAAGCAAAAGAATGCTACCACATAGACAGCAGTGCATGTCTTTTCAAAAATATTTAAGGCCATGTTAATTTCAAATACTATGTAATTTTCAGAATGGTTCTATTTTCACAATGGGCAAAATTTTTTTTAATCCTTCTGATTCTCCCTGTATCTTCTAAATGAAGATGCTCAGACAAAGCCATCATATTTCTGCTACACAGCTCCTCAGGAAATGTGAAGGAGTTATGGAGATGGATCAATTTTGTGGCTTCTAGTCAGTAAATATTTTCATTTCCAGTACCATCATTGAAAATGATCAGAAAAACATTAAATTAGTTTTCAAGCTTATGGAAAAAAATAACAAGAAAAATGGTTTTATGATTAACAAATGTTAAAAAGTCCAAAAGTCTTCCAGATTATTGTCTCTTGTAGATGTAGTAGATGCATTAAGCAAATTTTTTTTATTCTCATTTTTACAGCTTTCAAAGACATCAACACACACCAATGATGTGTGTAAAGAACAACTATCTTGTTATGTGATTACTTTCATGAAGTTACTGCTTCCTTGTCAAGTTTCATTAGTTTAGAAAGTTTAAGTATTCATATACTGCAGATCTAAATATGAATTTCTCTCTTAATTTAACACTCGGTTAATTCAAAGTTTTTCATTTTCAAGTCACACTGTGTGAAATTAATTTGCAAGTTATTTTAGTGACTGAACTGCCCTCTGCTAGGACTGACTGCAGTGCAAGAGTACCCTCCTGTGGTTAAAAAGAGCACAGCTGCACCATAGGTGTGCAATTTATATATATATATTATAATATATAATATATTATATATAATATATAATATATTATATATTATATATATTATATTATATATTATATATTATATATATTATGTATTACATATTATATATTATATATTTACACAACCCCCTATGATGCATATCTATATATATATAAATATACATCATTCAGCACCACACATATTTCAAGATTTAAGCCACAACTACTCCATAAAGCCATAAATACAGACCTAAGCTTTTGAAAATCTCCTTAACCAGATCTTTTCTGCATCTGCCTCCAACAACAGTGAACAAGACATTACCTCTAATTTGTGTCGTGCATCATCAGGCAGAGGGACAGAAACAAAGTCTTCAATGTTTTTGGGCTGGTTTGTTTTAGATTTAGAGTTCTGCAAGAGGAAAGCTTGATCTCCTTGAGACTGGGAGCCTTCTACAGTGCCCATCTGGTTCTGCAGGAGCTTCTGTAGTTTTCTCTCTTTCCTTATGTCCTTTGCTTTCCGACACAAGGGCTTGCTCAGATCAGCCCCTTTCCCTACAAGGGCACAGGCAAAGAGTTAAACACCACATCTGACAACACACAAACCAGCAGCTCTCACCCCATCACTGAAAAGAATTGGCTGAAATCACCATTTACTGCAGACTGTGGTCTGAACTCAGCATGGCCTTTCACATTTCCAGCCACCGACACCTGATGCCAGCTAATGCAGTGATTCTTCCACAGCTATTTACTGCAGCACTCTAATCTGCAATCACCTTGACCATTTCACCCCAAAGCCAAGGGTGTATTTAAAAACTTCAAATACTGAAGGACAAAAATATAACCACAAAATCACAGAGAATTGTTCTTTTGCATTCAAAGCCCATGTGGCTACACCACAGACTCCTGTAAAGACACACACTCCAAGATAAAGCATTTATGTTTTTTCTCACCTGGAATCCACAGGCAGGATGTAGAAATGCTGCCAGTGTTACTATGGTCATGTAATGAAAGTAAAAGGCAACACAAGCTTGCATCTTTGCTTAAAATGATCTTTAGACTGTCTGTTTTAATTAATAAATTCATTTTTTGCAGTTTACCTCTATCTTTAACAGATCAGTCATTTGTAGAATTCTATTTGTGAAATGGTATTTGCTAAAAAGAGAAGTCAAACCCATGCACCATTTCCCATCTTGATCCATTTGTTTCTTACTAATACAAGAACTGCAAGTTGTAAACCAGCACAAATCCAAAGACATGAGGGAATTACAGACACTATGTGACCTGTCCTCAGGCAAACAAGTCAGAGGAAGAGTTTATTTAAAACTCTCATGATATATTTGAAGAATGAGTACTTCATCTGTGTGGGGATCTGTTTTGTGTCTCATATCTTCTGTAAGCTGTAAATTAGCAAGAAAAACTTCTTAAAGCAGTGACTGTGCCTACACAGATATAAGCAAACCTTCTCTTCTATCTGAAACTTTGCAGAAACAGACCATTATTCCTAGAGGACAATGACCTGTTTTGTTTATAAAGGAATAAAAATGCAATTAAACAATCTTATTACTGACTAAGTCTACATTTTCCAAGATGAAAACTAAACATCTTTCTATCTGGAAAATTTTAAACTAAATTTGACCTGTGACACCAGCTAGCACTAAAAAAAAAAATTAAATAATCTTTCTGATGCACTTATTATTCATTTCTATCTTTAAAAACACCAGAAAGAAGCACACTAATGAATATTTCTGCTCTGTAAAATTAAACCTTTTTTTCCTGAACTGCATTACAGTGTTACTTATCTGCATTTCCAGGGCTTAAAGTTTTACCCACAGCTATTCTTAACCTAACTGAAGACCTTACTTCACCTTTTCCAAAGCACTGGCAGGTTTTTACAATCCAGTTCTTTACCCAAGTCTGCCATCTGCTGTCAACAGCCACCTCATTGCTTTCCAATACTAAGTTTACATAGGACAAAGTTTTTAATGTATTATTTAAAACAAGAAAGCTTTGAAAATTTGCACAATGAAAGTCATATAAACAATACATTATATAAGGGCTGTAAAGGTTTGTATAAGATCAAAATATAAAATACAGCTTTAAAATTCTGCAGTATTTCTATACAACACTGTTGATTCTCTGATCAGACATTTCTGAAAAATTTCTTTTTATTTAGATGCAAAAATTGCTTGTTAAGCTGGTGAAAATCAGATCCAATAGGGATGAGTGGTTATTAAGGAAAAAACATTATTTCACTTGAAATCAGCCATGCTATAGAAAGAGACCAAAGTACTTTGTTCTTCTAAATACTGGCACAACGTTCAACAGGTGAGTGAAATCAGGAATTAGCAGGATGTCCCAACATAGGCAGAAAAAACTACAAGTTTCCACTAGGATTTTCCTTACCATGCACCAGTAAACCACAATTAAGGAAATTCCCTTTATTTGCCAGAACAGGCTAATGGGAAATATAATCTGTAAGACAAGGCTGCCTTTCCTGTAGCCTCTGGGCCATTAAGTGTCTGTCAGCAATTCTACCTTAAATAAATTATTCTGGCAATAATCCACCAACACCTTTCCATCTTCCTTACAGAAATCCCCCACATCCCAAGAGAAGGCAGCCATTGGATCACAGAATGGTTTGGGTTGGAAGAGACCTTTCACAAGACACCTTCCACTGTCCCAGGCTGCTCCAAGCCCCATCCAACCTGGCCTTGGACACTTCAGGGATGGAGCAGCTTCTCTGGGCACACTGTGACAGGGCCTCCCCAACTCATCATAAAAAATTTCTAGTCTGAATCACCCCTCTTTAGCTTCAGATCCTAGAGATTCAGTCTTACTTAAGGTGAGGATAAGGAGATTAATATAACTTTTTAATGTAACAAAATATGAATTACAATATTACAAGTAACACCCAGCACCTCTCAATTTTTACACCATAATTCCATAAATTGGGAGGAGCACAGGGAATAAAATAAAACAATGATTAATTTACTAAGCAAGATAAAAAAGAAGGGATTTCAGGAAGATGTAAAATGATGACAGCCTATTCCAATTACTACCAGAAATTACCTGGCTTAGGTGGTGCATGAGCAGCTTTAGCTGAATGTGATTGTTCTGCAGGGACTGGTGTGTCTTTGTCTGTACAGATCTGAACAGAATCTGATTCCACCTTCTGCACATTCCCCTCTTCTTTTGATTCTCCAGAGTCCTTATCTTCATTCTCCACCCTCTCAGCTTGATCCAGAGCCAAGGGAGTCAGTTCAGACTGACTGACCTGAGACTCACTTTTGTATGGAAAATCACACGTGGCCACATCCTCTATGTGGGAATCCATTGGCTCTTCTGTCAATAATTAAAAACTGCATGAGTTTCTCTCTCTACAACCACAGCTCACACTTTCCACAATCAAAATTAACACTAATTTAACTGCTTTCCAAGTTTACAGGTGTTTTCCAACAGATAAAGCCAACTGTTGCAACAGTTCAAAAACAAGTTTATCACCCTGAATTATGAACACCAACTCATTTATGAGAACAGTTTTATTTTCTCCACTAAAATTGGACAGTCAACTATTTCAAGCCATAACCTCAAAAAACAACAAACAAACCTAGCATATCACACACACAAGAGGCAAATTATAATGATTCAGAAACAATACAAGTTTCACCATCACAAAGAATTGCTGGGTTTGGGGATGGATAAATGGAAGATGACTGTTCAAACAACTGGAAAAACCCTCTTTGCTCTTCCTTTTCTTGGCCACCAGCTGCTCCAGTTAGTCCTCTCCAGATTATCAGTTTCATGATAGAAGTAAAAATAGCATCTAATTCTCTACAGCACCGAGCCAGAAAGTGAGGACATGGCCAGGAAAATAAGCTGGTCTATGGAAAAAGGAAGGAAATATTTTCTTCAATAACCAAGCACCTGAACAATTTGACTTCTGGACTACTGAAGTGCTCAAGACACAGCTCAGCCAGGTGTCTACACACAGAATTCAGAGCCCATTTGCCATCTGACCACTCAAGCAGGTATTTAAATCCTCCTTGCACACACCAGTATTGGTTTTCAAACACGAGTTTCTTACCTTCACTCGCTACTTTCGAAACATCTCCTTTGGAAAGAAATTTCAACATTTTCTTCAGAACTTTCTTGTGGGACTTGGAGGCCTGAAAACGCAAAGCCCGGCACCTAAAAAAAAAAAAAAAAAAAAAGAAAAGAACATTTCTTTTGTGAAGTTTTTTACTCAGGATAAAAAGGTTAAGGAACTACTTATAAAAATTGCATTATAATTTCTATTTATTTCTTAAACTTCCCTATATTGAGTCGTCAAATGTTTTATCAATACTTTTGAGATAATGAAATTACTTTGTCTTCTACTGAACAATATATGTCCTTGTGGCATGTTTTTTATGTGTATCTCTAGAATTGCTAAAATACAAGTGTAAGCCTCTCTTATTTGGGCTTAAGCAGTGTTTGTGGGTTAGAGACAAGGTTCCTTACAGGAAAATACCCCAGAACTGTTGATGTCCCCACCCAAGAGCATATATTTACTGTTCAAAGTATCATTAAAAGGAGATAAACTTACCAAGCATGATGCATTTCAAGCAGTAAACACAAACGGTGGAACATATTTGAAGTGAGTAATTTGAGTTTCTTACCTTATTGTGTATTGAGGACAACATGTTTGATTCATGATAGGTTTGTAGACATATTTTCCACTTCTGAAAAGAGTAATAAATATGCATTGACTTTTTGTTGTTTATACTCCAAAATAAAGGAAGAAGCTTTTTTATTAAAATCACATCAAAACATTTCATGATGATTAACAAAACAGCAAGTTCTTCAGTTCTTTGCTGACTATATTATCCCTCTAAAATCACTGAATATTTTCCTGTTTGACAGTGTCACATTACAGTAGGTCACAGAGCACTGGACAAAGTTCAATCATTCATGGATATGTAAGTGCTTGTACAGATCTAAGTTTTAAATGTGGATTCTAACTTTTATCTCAACTGACAACGTGGCTTTGTATTTTCTTTTCCAATGTACCTTCGCCATCCTCTGTCTATGAGATCCTGGTAATCTTGAACTGTCATTGAATGTGCCCACATACCTGAAATAAAGAACACAGCAACACACTTGTCTGACCATGGTTTGGCTTTAAAATACAACAAACAAGTTCTGCAGAAGTGCCTGGAGCCCCTCTGCTCTGGGACAGGCTGGGAGAGCTGGGGGTGCTCACCTGGACAGGAGAAGGATCCAGGGGGAGCTCAGAGCCCCTTGCAGAGCCTAAAGGGGCTCCAGGAGAGCTGGAGAGGGACTGGGGACAAGGGATGGAGGGACAGGACACAGGGAATGGCTCCCACTGCCAGAGGGCAGGGATGGATGGGATTTGGGGAAGGAATTATTTTCTGTGAGGGCGGTGGGACACCAGCACAGGGTGCCCAGATTTGCTGTGGCTGCCCCTGGATCCCTGGCAGTGCTCAAGGACAGGTTGGACACTGGGGCTGGAGCAGCCTGGACAGTGGAAGGTGTCCCTGCCATGGCAGGTGGCACTGGGTGGGATTTAAGGTCCCTTCCAACCCAACCCAACCTGTGATTCTGTGGTTACTGCAAATCTGAGTAGCTAACGGCCACTCATTCATAGATGTCCTTCAAGGATTTGACATGTTCTTAAATATCATAATTACTGATTTCAATAACCACATTAAATGTAAAAAAACCTAAGCCAAACACAAATCTTGGGATGCGATCAACCTTACTTTTCCGACCATACCAGCGCTAAGGAACCTCTGCACCTCCCACCTCCCCGGAAACATACAAGGAAAACAACACAGCATTGCTGCTCAGTTCTGCCCCACTCATCCGGGAGCAGGGGGCCACAGGAGCCGTTCCGAGCTCCCGGCGGGGCGGGCACTGCCGAGCCGAGCCGTGCCGTGCCGTGCCGAGCCGAGCCCTTCCCCGCCGCCCTCCCCGGCCCCGCGCCCGCCGCTCCTCGGCCGGCCCCGCTCGCAGCCCGCCCCTCCCGCACCGTTCGACAGGTTGCCGGTGTCGCTCCTGCAGTAGCCGCAGCGGTCGCCATCCTCCCCGCCGAAGAACTCGACGATGCTGGGGAGCCGCCGCCCGCCGCCATCCCGCGGTGCCCGCCCGCCTCAGGTCAGCGCCCCGGGCCGCCCGGAAGCCATCTTTGGTGCGGGCGGCGCGCGGGCGGCGCGCACAGGAAGCGGCGCCGCCGCCATGTTTCGCTCGGGCAGCGCCGGCGCGGCTGGCGGAGCCCCCCCCCTCAGCGCGGCCCAGTTCGGTCCGGCCCGGTCCGCCCGGCAGCCCCCGGCCCCACTCACCCGCCGATACCTTGCCCCACGCCGCGCCGCAGTAGCCGCAGCCATAGCCCTCCTTCCATCCCTTGTACTCCACCACGGTGGCGGGCATGGCTCCGGCGGCCCCGCTGCGCCCCCGCCCGGCCCGGCCCGGCCCCCCCGCGGGCGGATCGGCGATGGAACAGCGCTGCCGCTCCGCGTACCCGCACACCCGCACAGCCTGACCTGCCGCTCACCCCACAGACACGCTCTAACGCGGGGATGGAGCCCTGTGTACCCCCCAGCTGCTACAGTAACATAAAAGGATGGAAGAAAGCCTGAGCTTTTCCACAGAGCGTTTCCTGACAACAGAATGAGACTTAATGTACTTTTAATAAAATAATGTTGTGGCCCCAAACAAATACAGCAGGACTTTGGAATAAAGGAAGGGGCAACTGCTATCTGTAATTGAGACAGAATTTCCAAACTCCAACCTTTATTTCTAGAATAGTAAAAATAGCAGGGCAGTACCAATTCTCCTGCAGCACCCAAAATCATATAGGGATAGCAAGGTTATCCCAGCAGGGATGTTTAACCACGTGAATTCCACTTGCTGCTGCTGGGGGGAGACAAGGGAGGAAAGAAGGGACAGTGTTTGCTTTTCACCTTTTTCATGAGTGTCAAGAAACTTTATATGAAGTAACAAACTTCATATAAAGCCATAATATATAAATAACTCTGTGACAAGTCTAAATTTCCTCATGTTGCCCAGAGCAGCTGTGGCTGTCCCTGGATCCCTGGCAGTGTCCAAGGCCAGGCTGGACAGGGCTTGGAGCAGCCTGGAATAGTGGAAGGTGTCCCTGCCCATGGGATGGGATTTAAGGTCCCTTCTGACCCAACCCATCCCATGGTTCTAAAAACAAAGCAGCTTGTATAAAACGTTGAGATGTTCCAGAAAAAATAAATTTAATTTTACAACATATACATATAAAACAATTGTTGAAACAAATGTTTTAAAGTATTTTCTTCAAGGCACCTAAAGGAAAAAAAAAAAAAAAAAAAGAGAAGATAGTAAGACAATATGCATTAAGATCTGGAACTGACCAAATAACTGTGACAGTAAGGACTTCAATCCTATCATTGGAAGAATTTTATGGAAGCAGAAGGGAAGACAGGCTGGTTCCCTCTAAGTCCTTCTTCAAAACTACTTTATTAACAACATCAGGAAGTTAAGAAACCAAACAGAAAAACTAAGCCATGATTCTTTCCAACACTGCATTCTGGGTATAAAGTCCCAAAAAATAACTCATCACTTAACTAACCATCAAACTCAAAAATAAAGGGTTTTTTCCCAGTTAATCATTGCATACAAGGCTAGATTACATTTTGTTTCATGAAGAGGGCAAGAACACAGCAATTCCAGATGTTACAGTCACCCTGCTTACAGTTCTGCATTTTTCAGTCATAGCTAGTTTCCCCAAAGTTCTTCCACGTGCATAAGGAGCTTACTGAGTTTGATTTGTTAAAAGAACTTACTTGAATATTTACTCTGTCTCTATTTCCTCTTCAGTGTTCTGAGAAAGAGGAGTAATCATGGCTTCTCTTATCTGAAATGTTTCTATGATCTCCTGGTTAGAGATGACAGCAGCGTGTCAGTCAGCAAGCTGAACTATTTCTATTAAATTATCACCAAGCAAGCAATAAAGTTTCTGATACTAAAGCACTATTTCAAATTACTGCATTTTCCTGCCCATTCTGAGTGAGGGACTATGGAGAAGAGCCGTATGTGTGCTCAAAACCACTTTTTGTCTAAGATTTATTACAAACAGTGAGGAAATTGCATGGAGAACTTCTCCTCCAGAGACAAGTACTGTACATAAGGCAAGAAACAGATTCCATATTTACCTAGGCCTTGTATAAAACAGTAAAGTCAGTGCACAACTTAAAAGCACATAAACTGACCAGGCTTCAGGAATCAAAGATGGAATTGCCACCCCAATTCTGAGTTTTCTTGCAACTACAAACATCCCTTAGATCTGTGATTGTTCTGGCATCCATGAGGTCAAATGCAGTTACTGTACACAGAACACATGCCCTCCCCAGAGCAGGTAACAGCTCAGCTCTCAGAGGTTTAAATAAAAAAGAACTGATCCAAAGTATGAAGTGCTCTCCGTGGTACCTGCCATTCTTTCTGGTCCAGGCTTATGACCACCTGGTTCCGTGCTCCAGCTCTGCTGTCCTCCTCTGCCCCGCTGGGTTTTAGAGGCTCTGATCAAAACACAGCATTTTCAGGATTTACACTTGTAAATCAGTTTCCACCAGGAACACAAAAGCTGCACAAAAATCAGATCAATCCTACACATTCCACCCAGTTAGTCTCTATCAGCAGCATGTGCCATGTACTCCTTGAGATACTTCCTTAGTCTCACATCTTAGAAATTTAGGAACTTTTTTCAGAAGGACCTAAGTATTTCATTCCTTACAAAATCCCACCAAAGTCCTAACCCCACTCATATCCTATGGGAATGAAAGCCAACCTCATATGAAGAATGGCATCTCCCTTCCAACTGTTTTGAAGCTGCAGCAGTTCCCAACTGAGACAAATTTCTTACACCCAAAAATTCCTTTTTTCACCCAAGTGTAACAATGTTCATGTGCTTATTAGAAAAACATAACTTGAGAGATAATAACCTTTGATTTCTATTAACAGAATTAATTTGTATAAATCAGCATACATTGGTATTTCAAAAGACTCAATCCTTTCAGCTGCTCATAAATCTCTTCATCCCTTCAATTACATTCACTGCATATCCCCAGTTAAAAATATGCCTAAACCTTTGTGAACACATAACATGTAATGTTGTTACAAAAAACAATTCCAGTATTTTAAAGCTATATTTTACCTATTATTGGCAATTCATCTTCATCCATCTTTATTTTTGCAAGACCATCCTAAAAAACAGTGGGATTTAAAGTTTCATAACTTAGAGCTTTTCAGTTAGGATAATGCACTGAAAATTCATATTTTTACTTATTACATAATCAGGAACAGGTACATATACTGATAAAGAATCTTCATTGGCATACTACTTAAGAAAAAACTAATTTAATACAGCACTTACATATAAAGAAGGCAGCCCATATAACACAGCATGTGTTGGATTATAAAAGTTTTGCTTTATTAAAAACATTATTATTCTCTAGATATACTTGAGCTAACCCTTCATAATAATATTTTCTTCAATATGAAACCTGAATTAGTCAAAATATCCTTGTCAGTTTTTGTCTTATTCACAATTAATTTTACTTAGTAGATAAACTAAGCATAGTTTTGAAGTGCAAATCCAGGGACTGAAAAAGAAAACCTTGCACTAAGAGTTTTCTACAGCCTCAGTAACTCATCTATACTCTCCAAAAACTTTTCTACATCTAAAATATGAGCCAGAATCTGTTTTGAAAAACATATTCACTGCAAAAATATCACTACTGTTTTGTTGGTAAATTGACTGCAGTACAAAAAAAACTAAGTCAGTCAACTCTGTTTCCTTTTTTGTTCAATTACTAAAATATCACAGACTGTTTGCAGAAAATAAATTAGCATTCCTCAAATTTAAATCCTACAACAGGTCAGTATTTCTAGGTAATTCTAGTATCTAAAGTGGTATTTCAAGAAGATGTCATGCCTTACCCTTATAAGGAAAGATACATGAAACATGTTTTCCACAGTGCGTGCAAACGAGTTCGGATCAATCACAAAATCAAAGAAGGAAATGGGTGTATTAGCTGGGGAAGCAAAAATGGCTTTGTTAAATCAAACAAACAAACAAACAAACAGGTGGTATAGACAGAGCTAACAGATGTAAATACAAACTTAAGGGAGCCAGTACACTTTTCAAAAGCTAAAGGGATGTTTTTCAATTTAGTTACAATGCTGAATTCCCAGTTGCTTGCAAAACCATATGTTGTATAAAGTAATTTTTCTACAAACAATTATTTTCTTCCATCTTTTCCCCCACACAGATCCATATATTTGACTGTTTGACTGCCATCTACAAATGGCAGGCTTTAATCAGGAGAAATGATTTACATTTACTTTGCAGTCAAACAGCAGCTGATTAATGTTCATAAAAAATACATAGTTCATGTATGTGCTTCACCAGAGATTTCTACTTGCAGACTTCAACTCATTTTGTCTCTGTAGTTTTACCACTCCCAAGTATAGAAGACAGAAAATATACATTTTCTCCAGCTAATGCTTAATTTAATCATACTTACGATCATTTTCAAAATGAGTCTGCAGTATTCCCAAGATCCTCTCTACTTCTTTTTCTGTAGCTTCTTGATGAGACTCCTCCATTTTTTTTAACTGGGAAAAAGAAACAGTGATTCACCTCAAATAACTGTTGTTGAATTACCAGAATATGCAAAGGGCCTCTTTTGAATGTGTAACATAAAAGTTGAATTTTTCTCCCTACATGCAACATAAAAAACACTCTTATGCAAACATGAGATAACTTTGAGAGCTTTAGGTTTTAATTCCCATCTTACAATATCAATCTGAAAGTCCATGGCTTGCATGTTTTGAGCCTGTGTACAGGTGCACACTTACTTTTGAATAGCTCTAAGGAGTTGGGCTACACAGTGCTATAATCTGTGAGTTTAATAAAGATGATCATTTATAAGCAACCCACAAACCCTCCAGCTCCTCCTCTTCCCAGTACAAACAATAACAAATCCTTCCTATCACTATTTGGATGGAGTAGGCTGCCTTTTAAAAGGCAACAATCCACCATGTGCCTCTATATCCTGGCATTATCAGCTTCCCTGTAACAACGTGGATTATATTTGCAGTTTCAGATGTAAGCCTCTTTCAGTATTCCCAGACTTTTGCTTTTCTGCCAGTAAATGACACAAAGAATAAGGAAACAGAAAGCACAAAAACCAGAGGTTATATGAGCTAATCAGCTTGCTGCCATTAACCACATTCCAGTGTAAATGTCACACCTTGTTAGTCACTTTTTGAAGAAAAATGGAAACACACTAATGTAAAGAAGTTTCTTTTTTGTTTCCTTTCAAAGCAACAGGCAACAGAACAAGTAAGCTCATAACTTGAAAAATCAGTTTGTAAGCTCTATTTCTGAACACAAAATTGGCCTGTAAATCCTATTTCCTTCTATTCAGTGAAATACTGAAGTCCACACAAAACGAATGAAGAAGGCTAATAATGAAGTCTGAATCCTTTAGCAGAAGCTCAGAAGGAAAGGGGCTGTTGTGTCTCCAGCTCCAGCTGGATGGCTGTGGAACCAAGGATTGTTGGCAATAACAACCAAGGAGTGCTGGTAATCCCACACTGTGAGAAACAACAGGATATAGCTGGAGAAAGAGCTATATGGGCAGCACTTTTCTGGGACAAACGTCCTTGTTCTGGCTCCTGGAGATAAGCACAGCACAAACATCTGTGGATCTTAGATGCTCCCTTCTCCTTAAGAGTGGGATATCACAAACACTACACAGTTTATAATTACAAAAACCAAAACAAACTAAAATACTTAGAAGTCATTTGTAATAACTATGCCAGAACAAATGGTTAATAAAAAGAACACTTTACAAACCTGAGCAGGCATTGCCCGTTCTGCTTTTCCTCTGCTAGCCTTCTTCTGCCTCTCAATCCGTTGCTTTGGTACAGGAGGCTCAGACTTGAAAGATCCCATCCTAACCAAAACACAAAGAGCACATACATGCAAATCTGGTTTACATTGCATGCTCAGGAATCTTTATTCTGAGGAGTGGATCTCCTCAAGAAAGTGCAGTGATGACTTCTACCTAAAGATAAAGCTTCATCACATTTAGAGATTTCTGCAAAGAACCAGCCCCAAAAGTTGTTCCAGTACGTTGACAGCCTCACATCTTGTCAGCACTCTGCTGTGACTTCAGATTAAACTCAATTCAAGCCAGGGCATCAAAGAGAGAATCAGTTAAGGCTGTTCAGTTAAGAATATTACCTTGAGCTGCAGTACACACTCTTTCCTTGAAGAAACTTACATGTAGTGAAAAGTAGGAAGAAACTTACATGTAGTGAAAAGTAGGTGCTCTTCTGAAGTACTTGGGTGCTTCTTCTCCCATTGTCTTCCAGGCATCACTAGGTAAAAAAACATCTGAGGCATCCTCAGAGTCATCAGTTTCTTCTTCTTCTGTGCGATTTATACCCATAAAGGTCAGCTACAAAAGAAAAAAAAGCTGCAGTAAAAAATACACTCAGAGGTAGATACAGTCATGGTGAAACACTGTATTGTGGTGTTTGCCTGATAAATTAGTATTTAATACCAGTGCCTGAGAACTCTGACTTTCCTGAGGATACCATGAAAACAGATAACCACCCAAATTCATCCTTGTGTTCAGCAACCAATGAAAGCCAGAGGTAGCAAAACTGCTTAGATTCCAACATATTTTCAGTGATGTATGAAGTAGCAAAACATTACTTATATTGCACTTCAGAGCTCAGATGTCTCACAGTTTTTGAACACCACACACTCTCAGGAAGCCTAGCCTCTCAAATATCATAGAACTTATCTGGCCTATCCCTGCATCCACAAGTCCACACTAACCCAGGAAAAAATTTAAATTGAGCTTTATGTTTTTTACAGAGTTCAGCAAACACTCAAGATTCCTTGTTGATCTGCTGTAACGTAAGGAAGCATTTTCAAGAAGCAAAAAAGCCAACAGCCTGCTTAAAAGCTGTTTTGATCTGACTGGTCCCTCTAGTCACAGACAAAGATACAAACTATCCAGTCTGAAAGCATTCAAGTTTCCCAAAATCCCATTTCATGTCAGTGACACAGGGCCTCAAGAACTCTATCCAAAAACATAGAAACCAGTGGATAGGATAAAGAAACTACTTAGCTACTGAGAAACTACAGAATAGTGACTGAAAAAAGAGCAGAAACCTTAAGAGCACAAACTGACTCAACCGTGATAAAGCAGCAGCAGTGCAATAATGGGGGAGGTGTCTGCATTTTAAGTCAGATTTTCCCTTATTGCAAGTGCTTAATATGTAGTTTAAGACAATGAACAACAGTAACCAGAGAGTTTATCAAATAAATTCATAGGAAGAGAATTAAATTCCAGCAAAACTGTTGTGTACTGCCTGACAATCTGAGGCTTTACAGTAACAAACAGGGCAAACCTCCAGCAGAAATGCTGGCAAAATCGGGGCCTGAAACCTACCAAGTCTTCTGCAAATGCTGTTGAGTCAAATGCTGACATCTCTGAGTGTAACTCAGTGGCCTTCTCCTTTCCTATATTGGATGCTATAACAAGAAACTGGGCATCCAGTGCAGCCTCTCGTGCACGGCGAACTGTTAAAGAAAAGGTTTTATGGTGAGTAATATGAAATTGTCATAAATACAATTATCACATTCATAGGGACTATCCTGGCTTTAGTGCTTTGGAAATCCTTTTATTGTAATGACCCCCAACACACTTACATAATCTTTATAATAATATTTGCATTTTAAGAAAGGAAAGAATGACAAACCATGGAAAAGTAGCACATTATCTTGAACAACAAATGCACTTTTATGGATGTTTTCCACCTTTCCAAGTGAAATGAACCCTCTACGCTGATATCTTTTATGTGTATTACTGAGATACATTGTTTCACTGAATCCAAATAGGAGCTATTCTATTCTATTCTATTCTATTCTATTCTATTCTATTCTATTCTATTCTATTCTAATCTAATCTATTCTATTCTATTCTATTCTATCTAAGGAGTTATTTCTAAGAGCAAATAAACTGTAATGATATTTATTTTCTCACATCAACTTACTCAACCAACCTTCAACTTAACATAATTTAAATTATATAAAAGTTCTGATTAAGTACTTGGACCTCAACTTCACTCTAGTCCTCTTTGGTTTGTGAGGTATCATCACCTCACGCTTGGACAAATATCAATTAAAGACAACAGAATTTGTTTTACCTCCATCAAAAAGTCTATTAGCTTCCTCCAAAGCTTCTGTCAGTCTGTTGCTTTTTGAATTCAGCATAGCCTCTCGATTTTCTGTAGGAAAAGACAAAGGAAATCCTGAATTACTTAAACATAGAAGCACTGAGATACACTGTACTTGTTTGATGCTGACTGGAGGCCAGGTGCCCACCAAAGCTCCATCACTCCTCTCCTCCTCAACTGGGCCAAGGAGAGAAAATAGAACAAAAAGCTCATGGGTCTAGATAAGGGAAAGATCACTCACCAGTTACCTCACAGGGAAAACAGGCTCGACTTGGGGAAATTAGTAGAATTTCCATGAAAGAAACAAACCAGCCCCTAAAACTGACGGTATGCTCGGTCACTTCTATAACAGGCTGGATCATCCATAAACTGCACTGCAACCTCTTGGAAAACAACTGCACAAATTTATCAAGTATTCATATAATAATAATAACTAACTAATAACTAATTAATAACTAATCCCACCTGTTGCTGAAGTTGGCAGTGCTACTCACACAACCACGGCCACATTTTTGTGAGGAAAACAGCACTTAAATGCACACAGGAGAAGGACTCACACACCTGTCTGGAGAGATGCTAAAAACTACACAGCATTTTTTAGAAGGTCAAAGAATAACTTTCTTGTCCAGGCACATAATGTATACCTGCAGTTTAGAGCTAAAGCTCAGACACCAAAATTAAAGTGTTTCGGTGCATCTCCACGTCTAAAGCCAACTGCTCCCCTGCACCGATGCAAGCACCACGTGTGTGAGTGCAGCTAAATCCCTCTTAACCCAGGGGATGCAGGAGAGGGACTTTCACAGGACAAGGGGAATGGCCTCACACTGAAGGAGAGTACATTCAGCTATCAGGAAGAAGTTCTTCCCTCTAAAGGTGGTGAGGCCCTGGCACAGGTTGCCCAGAGAAGCTGTGGCTGCCCCATTCTTGGAAGTGTCCAAGACCAGCCTGGACAGGGCTTGGAGCAGCCTGGGACAGCGGAAGGTGTCTCTGCCACGGTTGGAACGAGAATTACCCGTAAGGTCCCTTCCAACAATCCACGACTTCGCGATCCCATGCTTCTCGGGAGTCGAAGTTCCATCCAAGCACAAACCCAAAGCATCGGCAGAGCCCGAGGATCCTGGAGTTGCCAGGAACGCTCCCACAGCTCCTGGGAGCTCACACGCCCAGGACCGGCCGCCAGCCCGAACCCTCCGCCCGCAAGCCCCGGCGCTGCCCCCGCCGCCTCCTTACGCTGCACGGTGGAGATGAGCTCCCGATACTGGCTGCGGATCATCCTGTTGTGCTCCCTGTCGTCGCCCTCACCGATGTTCAGCTGCCGGAGCCTCTCGCCCGCCGCCTCCGCCGTGTCCTGCTGGGCGTGCGGCGGGCGCGAGCGGCGGCCCCGCGAGGGCTCGCCGCTGTTGCCGGTATGGGACATGGCGGACGCGCGGCCGCTGTCACCCAGAACCGCTGGACGCGGCCGGGATGACCCGGCCTGACCTCCGTGCCGGCCTTCCCGGGATGCACGCACCGAGCCGAGCTTGCGCACTTCGCCTCAGAGGATCTTCGTGGAGGGCTCTGCGGGCACCGCCGGTGGTCGTGGGGCCGCTGCACTCTGACCGTGATCTTCCATATTGGCGCTGCTTTCGGCCCCGCGGTCCGTTCCACAGAAGGGCTGGGCCCTTCTGACCCGCCGCAGCGGTGGTTAGCGATCTCTCAGCGTTCCTTTCGCACTGACTTCCTTCCTCGTTCGCAGGCGGGCGGCGGGCCGAGCGCCGAGAGCGGCGGCGGGCGGTGCGGGGAGCCCGGCGCGGGCGGGGCCGCCCCAGGCCGCTCCCCTGAGGGCGCGGCCCCGGCGCCGCCTCCGGAGGGCGCTGCGGGCGCGGAGACCGCGGGCCGGGAGGAGGGAGGCGGGGACGGCCTGAGAGGAGCGCGGGAAGAGGCGGGAGGAAGGGGCGCTGCGCTTGTCACAGGCCTCTGGTGCGGGCATGCGGCCGTGGAAACGCCTGCCTTAGTCACCGAGCAGGGATCTGTGCTGTGGCTAGTGGAATAAGTTAAAGGGCCATGGAATGGTTTGGGTTGGAAGGGACTTTAAAGACAATCTCGTTAGAATCGTGGAATCATCAGGGTTGGAAGCGGCCTTCAAGATCATCCAGTCCAGCACTGTCACTGTAACCCCTAAACCACATCACCCAGCTCCTCCTGAACTCCTTCGGGGATGGTGACCCCACCACCTCCCTGGGAACCTATTCCTAATGCCTAAGTACCTAAACAGTGAAAAAAATATACTGATGTCTAACCTGAATGTCCCTGTCTCAGCTTACAGCCGTGTCCTGTGGTGGTGTCACTGCAGGCACAGCAGGAACCGGTCCCAGCTCACTGCACCCTCCTCTGAGTCAGCGATGAGGACAGCGATGGAGACCCCTGAGCATCTTTTCCTTGAGGCTGAAAACCCCCAGCTCCCTCAAAAGAGTTCTCTGGAAACTCCCCAGCACCTCAATGTCCTTTTTATTGCAAAGGGCCCAACACTGAATGTACCACTTGAAGGTGGCCTCACCAATGATGAGAACAGGAGGGTGACAACTTTCCTGGTCCTGCTGGTCCCTGGAAAATATAAATCATTACACTTAGCCCTTCATTCTTGATTAATACTATTATGTTGTTCTAATTGTTGTGGTGGGGGTTTTAAGGTATTTTTGGGAGTATTGTCTGAAACAGCTTCATAAATCAGCTTGATTCAGTATACAGCATGGATCTACTTCAGTTTCCCCAAACCAGTACTTCAGCTGGACTACAGCCTGCAACTATGCACAAGTTACCTTTCAAAATATATGTTTAAAATATATAATACTTAGTTGAACATTAATAAATTATATTTGAACTCTTGAACAATTTTCTATTCTTTGTGGGACTTGTAGAGTGCTGTCAAATTTGCATTGCAAATTCAATATGAGTAATTCGCTTTCAGATGGTGACACAGAAAGGCTCAAGAGAGGATCCAAACAAGATTGGGGCCAATGTACACTGCAGCACACAGACACATGGTAAGAAATATTCAGGATGCAAATATAGGCTTAGTAAATGTGAGTTATAATTTTTTACTGTCATCTCACTACACTTCATAGGAACTCAACATTCCGCAATAGTGCAAGAAATTTTTGTTTTTAGAGTTCTGCTTGTCCAGATGATCAGATCTCTGCTTTCCTAGCTATTATTGTGTAGCTATGTCAATTGTTACTGTCAACAGTGACAATGGTAAGTGAAGAAAATCTCCTACGTGCAGTTGACTGCAAGATTTTCCAGTTATCTTTAGACACCAGGACTATTTTGTCTGATGTTCATTCAGTTCTCATCTATGCATATATATAAAACCTTGTTCTCATTGAAGTGAGAAGACTCACATAAAGGAATCCTAAAATATGTCAGATCTACTAGGAGAGTTTCACTGTGTGCACATTTCACCATTCCCTCTTTTACTCCTCTTAGGGTGCAGAAATGAATGTAAAGTTTCTGGCATTTAGCAGCAGATCTCCAGCTGGTTTCTAACTCCTAACGTTGTACAATTTGTATTAGCCATGGTCATACAGGTACTGTGTTTCAGCAAGCAAAAGTCAGTTTCCATTGTCACCAAATACAGAGCAATAATGTGTTTCTTTATGGTGCTGAGCAGTAAATTACAAGAGGGATTCACAGTGAATCTCACCTTGGGAATTGCACAGCACGACAATGCTCTTCTCTTGAGCCCTTAAAATGTGGCTCTACCACTGTTTCATTTACTATCAAATCTAATCACTTGTCCAGTTCTGGAAATTGGCCTCCTGATGTGAATGTCCCTGATTTGCTAACAGATGTTCCCAGGCATTAATGGAAAAAGATTTGTCTTTAAAGGAGACCTTTTAGTTGCTGCCCAGGAGTGATGCTTATGATTTTAAAGCATAAACCTTTTTGCATTTCCCTTGATTACACCAAAATAAATGCTCCAAATGCTCCAAAATAAATGTTCAGGATGAAGAGATAAAGCAAGAAAATTAGTTGTCTAAAAACATGGCAACACAGGATCTGTTGCCCAGTGATGGCTGTTCCTGTTATAAAGTTAATCCTGGTATCTGAAATGGGGCCTGGACTAATGGAAAACATCAGAAATAAAACATCTGAGATATTTGACATTCAGCTGCCAGCTCTGCAAGCAAACACAGATGAGAGGAAGCTCTTTTAATGAGTGCAGCTAATTAAAAAAATTGTTTTAGTAATGCAGAAGTGTGAATTAATATACTTGCTTCTTGCAGCAGCTTTTATTTCTGTATTTACAAATAATCCTGTGGGAGGTGAAAATCTGGCACCAGATATTCCCTCAACAGTGTGGATTAGGTTACAGCCCATCACATCACCATATACATTGTGCCAGTCTAAGATGGTGTTTTCAGAGGAATATGAAAGAACAATTATTAATAGAACAATGAAAAAAAACCAGGGCCCAGTTTGATGCGATGTCACGGAAAAATCCTGGTAAGAATCAAACCCTCACTGGCACCAGAAATGATTTTTTTTTAAGGACTTGGAAGGTTTCATTAAGTGAAAGACTGACACCAGGTTGCTACAACAACAACTTGTGAAAGTCATGTTGCTGGAGGCCAAAATGCTGAAAACCTTCCACTTTTTCCCTACAATCAAAGAGCAATGTAGAAAAATAAAATAAAATAAAATAAAATAAAATAAAATAAAATAAAATAAAAT
This sequence comes from Muscicapa striata striata, assembly GCA_030060385.1. Classification (NCBI taxonomy): domain Eukaryota; kingdom Metazoa; phylum Chordata; class Aves; order Passeriformes; family Muscicapidae; genus Muscicapa; species Muscicapa striata. The sequence continues at coordinate 1,926,103 of JAREIS010000171.1, forward strand.
AAAATAAAATAAAATAAAATAAAATAAAATAAAATAAAGTCTTTGCAAGAAGGAGTAAGAAATAAATGTTCATATATCAATGGTGCCTCAGAGTGGAGAATAGCCAGAACAGCTGCAGCCTTGGTGGTCCATCCAGCATATCTTGAATGGAGGAATAAACAAATCAAAAGCAAATGTGAAACAATGTCAGATTTTTGCAAAAGCAGAAAGCTGATTCATGTTCTAAAGATTTGTGCACGTATTTTACATAACTGCATGGCAATTTTTGGATATAAATTTTTTTATGTGCTAATCACTTCTGTGTTCACAGAAAATTCAGAAATTATTTCTTATAGCAGTCTCTAGAAATTATCACATCTTAGACTTTGCCAATACCATGCAAACAACTGACTCAAGCCTAAGCACTTCGGTGATAGGTTTAATCCTATCCCAGCAATCATTTCTTCATATCTTGTGCTGATGTGGATATATTTCTATTTATGTGTTTAAAGGCCTGTAACTCACAACCTATTAGGAAAGCAATGGTTTTTTTCCTTTCTGGAACAGTGTATTCCAAGGGAGGATTTTCCAAAAGTACCATGTAAGTTAAAACATGCTCTACTTAAAAGTCATTTCTGTGATTGGTGTGGGTTTCCTATTGCAGAGCCATGTGCTTTGGGGGTTGATGGGTGACAGCTCTCTGCTGAAGTGGCATGGCTTGGTTCCCTGCAAGGCTCACACATGTGACACTCCAGCTCCAACCACTCCATCCAAACCAGTGGCTGAAAGCTCCACTCATCCCATGTGGGAAGAGGCAAAGCTGCATTCCCTTTTTTCTGCCCATATGGGCAAGAGAAAACTGAGCACAGGCAAAGGGATGAAGAATGCAACAAAGGCAGAAGACTTATTTTTCCTTCTCTCCATCCTGCCAGGTAATCTGCCAGCATTCCTAGGCTTTGAATGTTTACCCTGAGCTCCAGCAAGGCATTCCTTAGGAAATATGCAGAGCAGCGCTGACTTGCAGTGGTTTTCTTAAGGCAGCTGTCACTTTCAGCAGTGCTGTTGTTATTTACATTTGTCACGTGTGAAATTGATCCATTTTCCCAATCTTTACTTGGCAGGTCAGGTGAAAGGGACAACCCCATACTTGGGAGTTGTTACAGTCCTGGAGTAAAAAGCCAGAGGGCAAAATTCCAATTACATTGGTTTAACATGGAACTTGTCTCCCTGCCTTAGGGAATCCATATCCCAACAAAACCAATGACGGTGCCAACGTGTTGCACCCAGTGTGCAGGACCTGTCCTGTGTCATTCCCATCCAGCAACTGAGAATTCCTGTGCAGAACTGATGTGTCATAGCCCCACAGCTCCCTGGGTCAGATTCCTTACACTTCATAGCTCTCCAGCATAGTGTTCTCAAACATCAGCCAATTCACATTAATAGAACACTTTCATGTGATCCAGGGAGAAAGGGGATCCACACACCAGCTAGGAGGGAAGGAGTGCAGAAGGTTATAAAACTCAGGGACAGAGTGGTGCATTTTCATTTTTGGTCTAGAGGAAAATTGGGTAAGTAATTTTTTATTAGTTCTTTAAATTTAAAAATGTCTAGACTCAAAACAGTTTACTAATTATGCTTCAGACATTACAAAAAGGCATAGGGAGTGTCTGACAAATAAAAGATTTTTTTTTCTCTGTACCAGAAAAAAAGAGTGTCTCCTTTGAGGTTCTGTAGTTTCATGATCTCTTGTATAACTTGTTTTACAGTCCCATACCCTATATAGTGTGTCTACAGGATGGTGTCTTGTTTAGTCAGTATCTCTCTAAGACCAAGAGACTGATCATTAAACGTGCATGTCCTAAAATAGCTGTTTCAAAAACAAGTTACAACATTACAGACTGTCATAACTATTTGCAAATGTTGGAGTTGTTAAATGTGGCTCTCTTCCACTTGTTCTTTCTTTTTCCTTTTTTCAGAAATAGTTCTAAGAGTTTGTGTCAGAAAGTATTGCTTTTTGTTTTGAAGTTGCCATGTAACAACAAGAATGTGTGTTTCTCATGCAGAATTTCAGGGATGAAATGACCTGGCTGCTCACTAGACAGATTATGCAGATGTTTGATGATGTTCTTAATTGGGAGCTGTCTACAATGTTTTGTCTTTCATGCATAGCAAAGTTTGTTTCAGTCTGTAAAACACAACACTGAGCAGTTGAAGATACAGTATTGCCTCTGGTGACCCAAAACTTACAGATCTTCAGGTAGGTTAAGTCACTTCCAGTCTTACACACTAGGAGAACCAATTAAATCAAAATAAAATTAGCAAAAATTTGATGGTTACTGTTTTTAACATTGATGATGTGATATTGAAGTCTACTGTCAAAATGTAAATCCATGGCCACTTCAGTTATTTCTGGATTTTATTATTTAACAGGGTTTATATTATTATAATGTTTTGGAAACTGCAAGTTTTAAAAAATGGGTTTATCTTTAGGCAAAACTAATGATCTTATTGACAGGCACAGGATAACAATGGCAGACATGCTTCTATCTGTATTATAAAGCAGATATTTCCACAAAATAAAAAATTAAATTAAATTAAAAACAGAGTTATTTATAGCTTGAATTTTGTCTTTGTGATTCAACTATTCAGGATCAAGCTCCTAACTACCTAGGAATAGACTTTTTTCCCTTTACACAACCCAAAAGATGGATTAGAAACCTACAGTGTACATACAGGAGTTTAAAAAAAAAAAGTCCATCCCTTCATGTCAAAATGTTTTCATTATAGATTCAAAGTTTAATTCAATGCTAATATGTAGAGTCTATAAATCTTATTTTATAAGGATTTTGGACAGGAAAATGTGCTGGTAGTTGACCAGAAAAGTCAGAGGGGCCTATGGGTGGATGATCTAATCCTCACTGGTTTAGTTTTAAATAACCTAAATAATCTGCATCTCCATCTGCATCTGCATCACACCCAGTCATTTTTCCATCTCTGAGGCAGAGTCCTGTGACAATGACAGGCTTGGGTATCCTGGCCTGAGGAGATCCCTTTGCACATGCAGGAATTGCCTAGTTAGTGTTTTCATCAAGCATTTTAACTATCTGTGGGAAGCAACCCAGGCTAGGGAAAAGCCAGTCTAAGCTAATCTAAGTTACATTACAGTTGGGGTTTTATCAGTAAAGTCCATAACAAGTCTGGAAAGAGAAGTATTTTACCCTAGTTCTATGATCTAGGCTTAATGCTAAATGAATGGCTTAAGTGCAGTTAATTGATTCCACATTTAATTGCAGAAACTAATGGTTTGAAGAGCTGCACTGCTGACAGCCAGGATAAGAGTTGAGCCATCAGAGATTATAGTTTTTATTTTTCTGGACATAATCCCTTTTAAGTATTGTGTTCTAAAAATCACATGGTGAAACAAAGTCTGATTTAAGTTGTGTATGTTTTCTTTAGAAGCTCTTTAATGCAGGATCCTATGAAAATACAGCAGTTGGTCAAGATCCATATACAGAATATACAAGCCTCAGCAAGCTTGACAAAATACTGAACTATATATTCTTGCCAAATTAAATTTGTCATTAAATGCTAGTTAGGACTTGACAGACTCATTTACTTCCCTGGTTTCCCAGCAAGCATAAGATCAAACCAGCACTTTCTATTCTTTATTCTTGGTCAAACCCAAGCTTCAGCCAGCTCTGAGTCCTTGCAAATGGATTCAGATATTTATATTTATTTGCTTCATGTGTAAACAGTAGTGTGCTGCGGGGAGTTTTGTAGGACTTTAATGGGCCTGTGCATAAATAAAAGGTAAGGATGATTTATTTTATTACCTAGATGAAATCTGCTTTTCTGAGTATAAGTAATCAGAAAAGATTTGCTGGTTCATGGCAACCTGACTGGGTGAAAACAATTTTTCTTGCGACCAAAAGATAATGTGATTAATATAGTGCTAATATTTTTGTTTTCATCTGAGCAGCTGTCGTATTTTCTACAGGAATATTTTAGAAGGGGACAGGACCAGTAGAATTGTGAGTAAACAGCAGAATGATGAGATAATCTCCCTAGAAACAATGAAATAAACCAGAAAACTTTATCAGTGAAACAATACTATAGATGTTTCTGCAGAATAGATGTGAGGAATTGACCAACTGAGATAAAGGAATTATTTGGTAAATATTATTTCAGAACATTTTGTCTCATTCCCAAAATGTGTTTTCCCCAGCAGACATGTAAAATAATATCTCTTTTGGGGAGATACTAAAATAGGGAAGGATTTGTTCCTCAGCTCTGTTTTCTGTGATTCTGTGAAGTGACAGCCAAACAGCACCATTTCTGTGCACTCAAGGTTCACTGTCAGATTTTCACAAACCCTCCAAAAAAGGCAGAGAGGATCCTTCAAAATCTTCTGAAGCACAAACAATTTTTGATGTTGACAAACTGACATCGTGAGCAGCTCCTGGTTGAAGCCAGAAGCACAATTGCTGCAGTAAGGGAAGGGGGGAGTGTACAAAGAAGCTGTTCATGAGTATCAAAATCCCAATTTTTACAGCACATTTTCATAAATCTGCAAGTTTTGACCTTATCTGCCTCGATTTTAGTGTGTGCTTTCAGCATGGATTCTCCAGCCCTTCAGAGGGATGTGTGTGCTCCATTATGCAAAGGTGTCAGTTCTAACAGCAATGTGATCTGTTGCCTTGATTTCTGTGTCTGTGTTTTATATCTACAGCATATTGATACTATTGAAAATACAGTAATTATTAGTATCTGTGGTGATAAGCTGCATGCCTGCTTTTTACATTGCCTGTTACTCACAGTTTCCATGCCACTTGCAATTGTAAACTGAAAATTTTACTTAACCACTTTCTTGATGAGAAAGACCTGATTTTAGCCACACTTTTGGAACATCACACAGTTTTATTGAACCCATATGAAAATCTCTGCATGATACAAGGGGCAGGAGGTTTAAATTCATGGTCTACATAAAGTGGGGTTTTTTTTCAGTTTCTTTGGTAGACTCTTAAATCACACAGTGCTTACACCAAAGGGGGACTTGTATCAGGAGCACTAACTATGGAAATATTCTTACATTCTAATAAACAAGCCTTAATATTTCTTCGTTGTCCTATGTGCAATATTTAGTTCCTGCTTGAAGACTCACCAGCCAAAAATAAATATTTCAGCTGTGGCAGTATTAAACCCTTTCTACTGGTAAAAAGATTTCAAGAATTTCAGAAGTTATGTATGTGCCTTTTGCACTAATATATTGTACAGTCTCATTGTATCATATTGTGGCAAGTTCTGTTTTTACATATGAAGTTTAAAGAGGTTTGAGTCAATCCATGGGCTATCACACTTTTCAGAGAAGAGTATTACTCCTTTCTGCATGCACAGGAGTTCACCAAGTAATCTTTAAGAGTTTGCTCAAACAAGAGGAAAATATTCACATTTGGATACAAGAAAAAACCTAAATCTTTATTCACATGAACTTTAAACTGGATGAGCAATTTTAGGCATTCTTTTGTGCTCATTCCACTGACTTGAAATATTTAATATCCACATTTTGGTACTAGTGACTGGTACTTAGTTGCCTGCACGCTGTCAGGCATGGTTTCCTGTTTAAAGTAGAAATTTTATATATTCAGTATTACAATCCCTGCTTCAAGGTACCCATGCATAATTATGTATAACAACTATTTTGTGGGCCTGGTCTCCAGGGAACCCTCCCCAAACCAAAACTGAGATTGAGTTAAGGTACTGTAAAGCCTGCAACCAGCATATTCCTTAATGATGATGAAATGCCAATGAAAAAATACACCTGTAAATTAAAAGTGAACTTCTGAAACTGGATATTGTTCATACTAGTGGAAAATGAGAACATGAATATAAATAGTGGAGACCCAGCTGGAGAAGGCAGTAAGTTGTAAGAGTTTAAATCTGTCATTAGGTGAAGCTGATTAGGTTTAGGTCTGTCAGAAGGATGAAGAGTTGTGCCATCTGTAACAACAGTGAGCAGCTTAGGTAACTTTATCTCCACCAACCACCAGGGATCACCAGGACCACTTCCCACCAGCACAGCATTAGATCATCTTCTAAAAAAGCCACTGCCATAGAGGCAAACATCAGACCCAGTCTAGAGGGGGATAATGCAGTTCAGGCACCATTTGTTGTCACCAGGTCATCATAAACACACAGAAGACTGGCTGTAATTGACTTCTCTCAATCTTGTTTTGCAATTCTGCTTAGTTGAATCAAGGAAATTGGGGAAAATAGGTTTATAATTTGCATTCAGCTTAAACATTAATTCATTACCTTAGTTTTAACATGGTAACAGGTATGAAACGGTGGTAGTGTCTGTAAGGAAGCATTCTTATTAACATGCAATTATTATCCTTTGAAAAAAAGCACATAAAATTATTTTAGCCTTACTGCTGTGTTGTTTGGGTTTTTTTATTTATGATATCTTTGAGGATGATGTTACTCTGCCCAAAACTGTTCTTGGCTGACTGTACAAATAAGCCTGAGGAAGCATTTTGGACCTGATTAGCCTTGAAAAGTGATGGAGTCTTTTTGTGCAGGGTTAGATCATACTTAGAAAAGTGCATAATCCAGAGAATATTCCATGTAAAATATAATCTCTTCTTTTAGAAGAGTAATGCCAAATCAAACCAGTAATCATCTTCATTCTGTATCATTATTCTGAGGGCTGAACACCAGCTGTACTTTCCTGCAAAGCCCAGGATTACACAACATATTAAAGGCCTGATCACTCAACTCCCCCGTGCCTCAATTTCTGCTTTTCTAAAATGTCAGCAGCATTCTCCTGCTTTGTGAATCGGTGAGGAACTCACACAAGTAACCCAACTAAATGCTTATTGTACATCTAAGTGTTGTGTTTACTTAATCTAACTATTTTCAAGGTGCAGAAGTCTGAAGAAACTCAACAAATCTAGTTTCAAAGTAAATATTTTTTTACCCAAACTTGGGAAATCTTTGTAAACAACTTATGAACTCTATCTTGACTACAATTTCAGAGGTCAGTGACTCAGTTCCCAGAGTTAGTCCTGCAAAAACCTGATACAGTTGCTTGGACTAGAATATGAAATCTGACCCCTGTCTGGCTATTAACAAGTTGTCTTGATGTGCAGCTCTCCTGAGAGATTCATTTTCACAGCCTGCTCTCACTACTGATAAAACACAGCATTTCTGGAGTAGGAGTATTGACAACTGTGTAATATTCAATAGCTGAGTTTTTATCTAATTTATTCTCACTCAGTGATGTAACAGCTATCATGAAATTATTAAAAACAGCCTCAGGCTAAATGGCCTCTAACTGAAGATGAAGGATATAATCTGCATAAGATATCTGCATTTATAAATATGTAATATATGCATGTGTATGTATGTGTGACTGTGTGGTACCTGCTATGTACCTGTGTTGTGTCAGCAGAAAGAAAACCAATAAACATCCTCCCCTGAGCCCAAGGAGAGTCTCTGAGTGCTGGAGGCTTTCCAGGAGCCTGGGAATGAGTCCTCCTCTCCTGGGATGTTTGTGTGGGCACGGAGGGTGTGTGAGCACAAAGCCCAGAAAGCAGCTGCAACCTGCCAACCCTGGCATGTCAACACACACCTCAGGCCAGGAAAGAGGGAGATTAAATCCTGCTGCCATCCACAGAGAGGGAGAGACTGCTGCTGACAGCTGGTTCAGAGCCCACAGCCAAAGCAGAACAAGCAGGAGCCCCTTCCCCCTGAGCAGCTTTATTCTGCCTCTTCCCTGCCCTCCCTTTGCTCTCAGAAACCCATCCCTGTGGCAGCTCTGCTCTGCCTTGTATTTGCACCGAGTCTCTTGGAGAAAAAGGGGAAAGCATGAACAGAAGAAACAGGGAAAAGCAAGAAAAGAAATTTGAAGGAGGAAGGACCTGAAAAGAGGCAAGAAATAATTCATCCTGTGGTGCATTCTTCCCAGGCCCTATGTGCCTCTGTGTTGAGCCAACAGATCCCCACCTTGTTTCCTCCTGTGCCTCACATAACACAGATTTTTGTTTCTCTGAGCCATGTCCCAGCATTCCCAGTGGTGAGACTGGACACCAGAGCAGGCAGACCAGCTCAAGGAGCAGACAGCAGGTTCTAAAAATCCTCCCCTCACATCAGACCTCCCACTGCTACTTCCAGAATATTGCCCCAAGTCAGAGGGTAAGTTCTTGCTGCCTCAGCTGTGAGATTTAGGAACAGAAATTCCTCACTTTGACTGAATGATTGTTTGCATGTAGAGTGTGAAAATACCTGCAAACTTTGTCAAGTTGGCTATGGGCCTGACTTCTACAGTCATATATGTCTCATAATACAAGTGTTGGGGAGATATTGTTCAAAAATCATAATTAGCTGTTTATAAAAGGCCAGCAGTAATAAATGGAAATATTTTGCAGTCCTGCACAATGATAGGCACAGATTGACCAGGTGAGCTATATAGGTCAGCCTCCCCTATAGCTCCTGAGCCCTATTAGCTGCTGGTGGTGTTCAGAACTTAAATAGGAATCTGTGTCCAGCTCTCCACAGCTGGAAAGTGCATGTGGACACAGAGAGAGAATCAGTGCACAGAGCTCTGGGTTTTGTCTGAATCCACAGCCTCCCCACTGGCTGAAGTGCTGCATATGGAATCTGGTGAAAAACTGCTGGTATAAATGTGGTTTGGAAAGAGAAATGTTCCAATACTTGGATTTTCTTATTTGGATCATATATATTTTATGAAAAGCTTTTGGCATCACTTTTAAGCACTAAGCTCAGTGCAGTACTTTGACATCTGCAACCAGTGCAGCAGAAGGGAAAGTACGTGACCTGAAAACATTTAATGCTCAATGTACAAGGGAAAGATTGTTGAGATCCACAGAGGTAGGCATTGAGCACCATTTTAGGCACCCTGAGATGGCCATGGTATCCTCATGGGACTAGCAGATAAAACACAAAATTATCTGAGAGAGGCAGTTAAAGGGATAAGTAGAGTACAACAGAATCAAACTTAAGATTCTCATAATCACTTCTATTTATTATTGCTTGAAACTATATAATATTAGGAAAATTCTGTTAAGAGCCAAAATTATAGACTTTCTTCTTTCAGCTGGGAAAATATTACTAGATAGAAAGTAAACCAAAATTATTTAGCACTCCCATGTTTCCTGAGGAAGGACATCTCCTGATGGAGGTTCCAACATTAACTTAAATCCCAGCAAATTCTGGTACCTGGAGCATGCTGAGGAAGCCTGTGCTGACATCCTAGTTCTGCCACTTGGTGAGCTTTTTAACCCTGGGCAAATCCACTCATCTCCAAAGCAATATGTGCCTTCTGCACTTTTGTGCCATAAAACATACCTCAAACATCTGAAGATGCAGGAGTGCCCTGAACTGCCACATGGGGCTGATTAGAAGCAATGGAAGTATGCCATCAACTGGATTTTTCCAGGCCAGGTTGTCATCCTGATTGAAAATTAGCCAGAAATGGGAAGAATAATTTTTAACTTTCATAACCTGTTTTTTAAAACATGCTTTCATGTCTTAGTGCAGGTTCTCAGCATCCCCTTTCTTTCCTTTCACACTTGTACATGAAGTGGGGCTCATCAGCCAAGGCTGGGCTGCATCCTCTGCTGTCCTCTGAATCTCAGTCCTACATGGGCTCAGTGATGTGATCTCCACAGGCAGTTTCTGGTTTTCTTGGGGGAAGGGCACCAAAATACTATTTCACAACTCACAAAAATCCAGCTCAGCTTTCCGTTGCCAAGCGACATCACGGCCTTACAGCAAATCCAGCTGCTGATGTTACCGAGCAACGTCCTTCCCATCAAGTTGTGCACTTGAAAATCATTACTTGTTTATTAATTCTCATGATGAGTTATGGTTTGCCCCCACAGATCTTGGCATTTGCTCTTCTAGAATTCGTGAGAAAGCAAAAGCCAAAGGACTGTCATAGGTCAGTCGTTCTTGATATTGTTGGAATATGCAGGAATTTGGAATGGTTTTGCACCATTACATCAAGATCAGAGAAAAGTAAAATTCTGAACACCTCCCCTTTCTTCTCTTTCCTATGGGAATAGCTGCTGTGGAATAGTATACTCAGTGCTTCAGCAGAAGTTTGCAATGCTTTATGTGTAGTATCAATCATGTGAAAGTAAGGAATATGAAACATTTTGTCTTAAATTGTCAGTGTTTGTGCCATGAAGTAAAATGACCTCAAAATAAATCATCTTCTACAAATACCTAAGGTAGCATGTCTTCAATACACAAGAAACTAACATATCTATGAAGTGTGTGGTTGGTAAGTGTACCCAATATTGTATATACTGGGATTAAATTTGGTCACTCATGACAAATTATTTGGATCTTACTGAAATACCTAATACCCACTACGTAGCTTACCTTTAAGTCTGAGCTGTATTTTCCTCTAGTTTGAGTCTTCCAGTCCTCCTGGGTTAAATCCTGTTTTGATCAAGAAAAGACAATCCCTCTCTGGATGAGCATGAAGTGTGGATGAGGAGCCACAGGGGAAATTCCAGCAAGCAACAGTAAAGCAGCCTGATGTGAGTACTTCTTCCCCCACCAGTTCCATCATGAAATTAAAGAGAATAAACAGAGACATGAGAGCATGTGGAATTCTCTCAGAGCTGATGGTTTACACTTCATACAGGAGCAGAACAGATCAGCCTCTGCAAAGGTGGGAACAGCTTGCAGTGAAGAAGGGATGCTTGGAATAGGCTGGGATAGAAGTGAATTAGTGAATCCTAATTTAGACATGAGAAAATTGACCCAAAGGTGCAATGGCAGTGCTGTCAGTCAGGGTCGTTGTAGGCTCAGAGATCAGAGCACGGGGTGGCTGTGTTGGTGTCACTGCCCTCCTCTCACAGGGCTCACAGTTCTGGCACCAGTGCAGGAGCTGCCTGTGTGGCTTTGCAAACCTTACACAGCTGAGCCAAACAGAGGGATTCTGCTCTGCATGCACAATAAAAATGCACAATCAGAAATCATCATCCACGGATTACTGAAGGTCATTTTCCCCAAAGTTTCTGCCAGACAATTGTATTGCAAGGCAGCTTCTTCACTTTCACTTTGTGGCATTTTCTGGCCTTAGCTTAGAAATGGAGTAGCCCCAAATGTCAGTTCAGTTTGTTTTGATGAGGAAATAATGCAGCTAGCAGAAGTGAGGATGTATTACCAAGCTTGTGTTTTCCTGAGCTCCCACAGGATCCTAGCTCTTAAATTCATGGCAGAGAGCTTAAACAAAAAACCTTGCACAATTTGTTGTCTATAAGACAATCAATTGTGCAATGCCCCCACTTTGGTTTTAAGGAAAAACACACTAAAATTTTGAATTGATGAACTTCAGATGTACTGGATTCTGAGCTGGGCTGGGGAGACCAGAAAATGCAGGATCACTAACTTCATAATAAAAAAGAAAGATTTAAAAATGCAGGGCTATTAATGTAGCCCTTGATCTTGCAACTGTGCATTCCAGCTCATCACAAGCTTTATCTTTCCAAGTCAGGAGTTTATAGACCAAGATTTTGTGGAACAAAAGTCAGCAGACATCATACTGCTGCCCCATGAAATCCTGCCTCTTAGCCATGGCAGGTATGACTTTTCCATGCTGGATTCAGCAATGCTGCCTCACTCTTCAAGGTGCAATAAACCCACAGCAGACCATTCCTTTGGTTTGTGGCCCCAAAAACCACCACTGGTGTTTACAGAAACTCATTAATCCCTTGGAGTTGCCACTAATGATAAATACTCTGTCTTTGGTTGCCTGCTGTGTTTCTGAGCACCCCTTTGTGGAAGCATTGCTGGAATGGACAATCAGAGTTAATAATAACAATTAGCTCGCCCATAAACCAGAACTTCTTGCAACATCACATTTCAAAGGGTTTTTGTCACGTCTCCACCCTTCAGGATGATTAAATGGGAAATGATTTCACCATAACCTGAACAGGCACATCAACATTTGCTAGCAGGTATTTCTGACAGCTTTCAAGGGTAATAGGAGAAAATGAAAGATGAGCTTCAACACATAAACAAACCTGGACACAAAATGCAGAATAGATATTCCCCCCAATACTAATTTTCCCTTGAAAACAGCACATGCATAACTCCAGTGTGTTATTGACACAGTTTCACTGCACAATTTTTGCAAGAAGCACTGCTCATACCACAAGCCAAGAAATGGTAGAAGTGAAATATTCTTGACCCAAAATCGATGTTCTCTGGGGTTGTTTTTGTGAAAAGCATTAGTGCTGGATTTATGGCAGGCAGAGAGCCTTGGCAGCCTGGCAGGAGCAGGGGGAGGCTGGGCTGGGGAGGTGTAACTCGTTCTCTTTCTCGCCTGGGGTGGAGGCAGGTTGGTTGTTGAGCAGGTTATGAAGGTGGGTCCCGCAGAGAAAGCCTGCATTTCATGAGTCTGAGGAGAAGTAGGAGGAAAATCAGGTGAAAACTGCTGAGGTGAAGATGGAAGGAATGGTTTGAAGACATGCTGCAAAAGCATCAGTGAAGCCAAAGGTTTCAGGTAGTTCTTGGAATGTAAGTGCAACTTTAAACATCCTCGTTTGCTTTCACAGGAGAAGTTTTTCAACTCAAAAGTCTCTGCAGGCTGAACAGACCAATTTGGTACCAGTGAGCTGTTTCTGAGATATGTAGTGTTCAAATAATTTCAATAATGACATGTAAATTGTGAAAGATACTATAGAAAGATGATGAATATTATCTTTTGGTCAACCTATGTTTATTTAATGGATGGATTTTTAGCCTGTTTATAATGTTTATTTGAAAGTCTATACACATGATTAGTTTGCAAAGTAAAGCTTGTGCATTGAATGATTTGGAAATAATGCATGTAAAAAGGATTATAGTAACACTGTAATCTAAAACATTATCTTAGCACTCCGCAATGTAATTCACACTTTAATATTATTATCATTTGTTTCATTTTTGGAGGATCTGTAGTGTCTTTATTTCCTATTTATGACATTTATCTTCATTATTAAGCAGATGGTAATGTGAGAATTGGGTGAAAATTGTGAAACTTCATGCTCTAGGGAAAGAAAAGTGTGAGTAGACAATATGATATGATGTGCTAGTGGAGATTTTTGACAGCTGGCACTTCTTCTGTGCTCTTGTGATTTTCTACTTTGATTCCTGTGCATTTTAATTTTAAAAAACTGTAAATAAAGAATTGTTATCATTCAACTCAATATTAGAACTTTGACCTCTATTATCAGTTGCTGTCCTTAAGAGTCAGTGTGGCTGAGCTGGCACAGAAATATTGTCAGTGTGTTATGCACTGGAGTGAATTTACTCTAAAATAAATGGGACAGCATTATTACATACATTGGCTAATCTATTGAAGAACTGGATGAGCAAAATCTGCATTTTGCACAATTGATCTACAAGACTCCACCCCAATTAACTAAACAACTCAATGGGGATTTGGGAGAGTTTCATTCATTCCCTAGTTTATTACTGCAAGTGCTTGTGAGGGGACAATTTAGAGAGCTCTGAATTCTCAGGTGTTTTCACATGATGTCTGTAGGGACAGAAAAAGAACTGGGAAGAAAAAAGCTCAGCAGGTCAGGGGAACAGAAATGCCACAAAATTCACTCTTAAAGAATTGTGCTGGCTGTTGAGGGAAGCACATTGCTATAGTGGAGTTACTCTTTCCCTCCTGTGCATTTAAACCTCAGTCAGCAGCTCTATCAGTGTGAGAATGTTTTATTACATCAATATATACTTAAAATATTATAATCTTAATGTTTTGTCTTGGAACATTTCACTGGGCTGAGCCTGGGAAGATTTGTGTGTGTACATTACTCCATGATGGAGTACTTCATCTTTGGGGAGCTGTCATTCTGAAAATGTTATATCCACTCCTCAGCATAGCTCAGAACTGTTTTAAAACAGTTTTAAAACTGTTTAAAACAGGAGAGGATTTGGCAGCAATCTCAGCAGATAAAACCTCACGTTGCTAATTAATCACTGAAAGTGCAGTCCTGGCCCCAGTGATTTCAACAGAAGCAAGTTCAAGCACTGCTGTATCCCCTGAAGACAAATCAAGTTTAAACAGAACAGAGATTAAGAGCACAACACCAAACTTTTCTCTCTCCAAGCCTCCTGTGAAGAAAAATAATATTTCAAGTTTAAAAAAATGCACTGTAGGAATAAGTAACAACATTCCTTAAAAGTTGGTATGGTTTCCTTGCATTCAAAGTGCAACCTCCCTTTTACAGCCTAACTTTAATGGAGTTTTTCTTGACACGTGAAAAACAGACCAATCCCAAATTCTTTGGGAAAAAAAAAAACTGAAGAGACTGTGTAATTTTCACCTATTCAGTACTACAAAAAATACAGTGAATTTCAATGCATGAGCCCCCAAATAAAATGTCTAGGACAAGAATGTCTAGAAGTGAATCCCTGGTGTAGCATTTTACTATTGAGTATCCTTTTAAAAAAAAATGTAGAAATGAACGATGCCTGGGGAGATAATTAACTCTAGAACTGCTCAGAGATTTTTCTGAAATTAAATAATTAGGGCTGAACTAGTATAAAACCAGTAGTAATTATGGTAGACAGATCCTCTTAAGTCTAAAGAAGGTGTTTAGAACAAAACATTGTAACAGAATAATGCCTAAGAAAAACAGGGAACAATGCCAGTGATCAGGATAAAAAACCCATTTACTCTTTCTCTGAGTGCATTGATTGAAAATTGTTTGTTACAGCAATAGTCAAGTTTAACACCATGGTTCTGACAATGTGAGCAGGCAGCTTGGTCCAGGAATTCAAGAAATAAAAGTGGTTTGAATACAGCTTAAACTGTAAGGTTTCTCCTATGGGCTGTCCATCCAAAGTGACTTTGGAGAGGAAAATGTCTTTGTGTTCAAGTATCATGGGATAATCCAGAAACAAAGGTGAGTTTCAAGGACTGTCTTACAGGAAGACAGCAGAGAGACATTAGGAAATAAAAGCATTAAGAGTTCTTTTCCCCCAATTTATTACTTAGAATCATAGTTAAGGCTGAATGTCAGGAGGGGCAGCTGACCGGGTGGCTGAGATGACAGCCCTCCAAAATTTCCAGGGTTTTTTGTTGTTTTATTTTGGTTTTATTATTTGTTTATTTTGGTTTGGTTTGTATATTTTGTTTTTTGTTTTATTTATTTATTTATTTATTTAGAGCTTTTTCTTTTCCTCCAGTGATCTTTCTTTAATTGCTGTGTGATCCTGGACATCAGAGTCGAGATGGGCAATGAGAGCAGCAGTGCAGAGAATGAGGTGAGTGTGACAGCAATTGTTTTTCCTGCCCTCCTAGCCTAGAGCAAACCTTTCAGAAACTGCTTCCACGGGCCACCTACCCCATATTTATCTTCTGCTCCCCGTTACTCTCACATTTAAGTGTCATTAATGGTAATTGAAAGCAACTTGGTGTGGTTTTTTTTTTTTTTCCTTTGGCAGTGACAGTGCTCCAAAGCATCAGGGCACAGTTTGGGTGGTTGTTCCTTGGGGTACAGCATCCTTGGGGGATCCCCAGCGGGGCTGGCTCATCCCAGTACCCCAGCCTGGGAGCTGGGACAGCCCTGAGGACAGGGAAGAGCCCAGGGTGGCATCAGGGTCAGCCTGGCAGGGCAGGGCAGGAGCAGCATCCCATGGCATCACAGAGGGTGACATCTCTGGGCAGCTGATTTGGTCCATGGCAGGGTGGGGACAGGTCCTGGGAGCTGGGCACTGCCTGTGGTGGCCTCAGAGCCCCAGCACACAGCAGCTCCTCCTTGCTCAGACATGACCTTGCACTGTCTGTGTCCCCATCCAGGACTTCACACCCACATTCCCAGCATGTGCTGTTAATGCATGGTCCTGTTTGCTGGTTTATTTTTAGGTTTTTGTAAGGAAGGCAGTGAAATGATCTGGCTGCTGGTGTACAATTACATTAGAAGTTACTATGCTGATACAAGTTTGAATAAAAGTTGTAATTCATTAATTTCAACAATTAAAACACTGGTATATCTTTTATCCTCTCCTCCCCATATGTTGTGGTAACTGCCAAAATGCATTGGGATTAATTTTGCTTCCACTTCAGGTCTCAGCAGATCTGCTGCACCTTCTGCATTGCACACTGGACTCTCTCAAGGCAATCAGTATTACAACTATTACAGATTTTTTCATAAATAATTTTTAGAGGAGAAATCTTCCATAGTTTGGGATTA
The DNA here is from genome assembly GCA_030060385.1 of Muscicapa striata striata. NCBI lineage: Eukaryota > Metazoa > Chordata > Aves > Passeriformes > Muscicapidae > Muscicapa > Muscicapa striata. The sequence goes on from JAREIS010000171.1 coordinate 1,942,308, forward strand.
TTCTTACCAAGTTTTATTCTTAGCTCAAGATCTGATCCTAACTTTTCTCAAGGTTTGGAAAGATGGGAATTTCTATAATTTCTATAACTAAGTAGTCAGAATTTCTTCTCCATAGGGTACAGCTTCCACTTAGGAAGTTTTTGGATGTCAAATATATTTGTTCAGGAGTCATCCTAAAGCTGAGAAGACTTTATTTAAAAACTATTGAATTTATCAAGAAATGTAGTAAAAAAACTCTTCTAAAAGGAAAGGAAGCTTCTGGTCTCCTTTTAAGACTGTAAAAACCAGAAGAGAAAACACAACTCAACCCCCTTCAAACCCAAAGCAAAACAAAATATGCTAAGAATCCAAATTCTTTTTAAAAACAGAGAGATAACAAGAAATAGCAAAAAACTTATATATTTTGATTTTCAGTCAGGAATTCCCCAATGTCAATAAAGCCATCCTTACACCACCAGGCCAAGGAGCACAGCAGGTAGTGGATGATGAAACTGCTTTGCATGGTTTGCATTCAAAATGCTAGCACCAGGCTTGGCTGCTCTTTTTCTCCTGCATCTGCTTCTGGCTTTTGAGTTTTGTGACACTGACTGCACATTTGCAAGGCAGATCCATTTAAGTTTTCAGCACGTTGTAAAAAGAAAATCTGGTTTCCTTTAACTTTTTTTCTTTAGTAGCACAATCTATGCTTCAGAGAAGCAGCCTGTACTGGACCCCCTTTGCTGGCTGCCTTTCCTCCCAACCCCAGCCCCACTGAAATAGCTCAGTTGCTGTTCTTGCACTCAGAACCAGTTGGGCTGAGTTGTTTTTGTTTGTGTGTTTATCAGAGAGCACCACTGCACAGCTCATGCTCCCAGTGAGTCATTTGGAAGCCTCACACATGGTTTGCATTAAAGCTGGGAGAGCCTGTGCTAAGTTTAGAACTCATTTAATGAGTGGGAAGATCTGTGGAATAAATGTGCTACTAGGAAGAATGTAGTAGACACTTGGAGAAAAAGTAAATACCCAATCTGTCTTGTGAAGGCCAGCCCCTGAGGAGAGTATCATCTAAATTTAGTGGCAAGAACAAAGATAATGCTTGGATAAAACAAGGCTGGAGCCAGCAGTGTATTTAACAAAGTGATTTCACATATACTAACCATGTTCTGTTGTGCTGTAAAGCACACAAAGTCCAAACTGCTGAGAGATTTTAGGATTGTGCCCTGCCTTATGACAGTGGCACAGCTTGTTTGGCTTATGCTGAATTAAATATAAACTATTTTTATGATGCATTTTCCTTGAATAGTGAAATTCCACATGAAGAGAAAGGTCTTTACATTAAAAAATAAACTTTCTGGAAGAACAGATATTTTGATGCTTGAGATCCAGCCTTGAGTAGGCAAAATAAAGATGAAGTAATGGAGGTGTTCTTTAATGGGAAGCTGTGGAAAGTACTGCAATTTGTGGAACTGCAGAAGGACTCAGCTGTTGTGCTGCCCATTAAACAGATCTTTAATCCACCCAAAAGATCTGGATACCATGGAGGAATGACATTGCCTCCTTTTCCTTGACTTTTCTGGATGGCCAAATGTCCAAAATCATCTACATGGCCTTAATAAAAGGCAAACACCTTTCACAGAGGCTGATGTGACTGCACTTGCTCAGCCCTGTGCCTCTGGGCAGTCTGGACTCAGGTGCCAGCTCATAAAGCCACACTTAGAAATGAGACCAAGCTGAGCAGGACCAACAAATCTGCACCCTGAAATGTCAGACAGAGTGAGGCACATGGTCTGTGGGATGCAGAGTGATCCCAGGTGGATCTCAGCCTCGTCCATGCTGCTCCAGGGGCTGTGCAGAGAGCTCAGGGACAGCTCCCAAAGTGACTGCACTTTACAGGACTGTTATTGACTTCTCTGACTGTATTTTATCTTTAACTAGAATTATGCCATTACCAGGACATCTTTTCTCTCATTTTAAAGCGTGGGTGGATGATGTTAAAAACAGAAAAGGTTCTTTATAACTGGAGACATGAGCATAACATTTTGTAAAGCTTGAATAGGCTGGACTTTCTAATATAGAATACTTTTAACTCAGGGTTTCAATTCTTGCTACTCCAAGTTCTGAAGAGGAGCACTGTGATATTCCACAGCCTTTCTCACGACTACAGAAAAGTAAAAGTCACAAAGTAATTGTAAAGCTCTTTGAAGGTGAAAACTGCTGCTGAATTGAAGTTTTAGTAATGGATCTTTTGCCCCAGAGTTGAAGAGGGAATTTCAAAGTCAGTTAGACATAAGTTATTTCTACATATTTTGCTTTATCCTTTCTTCCTCTTTTTTTCTGAATAAGCAAAAAAGCAAACAAAGCTGGTTATTCCACATCTCTGTTATTGTTCATTTCTCTTTAAACATAGGTCTTAATGTGTAGTTATTTTTTTGTTCCTGTTTTCTGCTGTGAAATGTATAAGACAAGCAACACTTGCCAGAGAGGCCAAAACTTCTCAGGAGTCTGGTGGTTGTCTGAAGTGTTGTGCTGTGATCCTGCTTGGATTTCTCCATCTATTTCCTATGAACAAATCTGACTGCTGAGCATCCTGCAGCTAATATTCTGCACTATTATTTTCCCATCTCTCAGCTGAGTTCAGTCTCTCTGAACTGGTGGTTGCTGTTGATTTCTGTGGTTCTCCCCTCAGATGCTGGTGCTGCAGGGGTCAGCAGCAGCACTGTCCCAGCATTCAGCCTCCATTCCCACTGGTGGGAGCTGGGCAAATCCCTCTGAGCTCTGGGGTTCACATGAGGTATTTCCATATTTTCTGAATAGTGCAGGAACATCTGTGTACATTCCACTGTTCATGGTCAAGTGGGAACAAAAATGCATTCCCAATTTTCCGTGCAGTGATTTTGCCTGTAGCATTTTAATGTGATTTGCTGACACCCTACACTGGGTCCACTGGGATTCACAACTTTTACTCCCTGAATTATGATTCTCTTTCATTTTTCCTTCCATTTCATCCAGTGTATATCAGGATGTTGCTGTTGGTTGGCTACAGTCTGTTTCTGATGCTTACATAGTGCTAACATACCTCCAGCCAGCACATTAATTAATTCTTACTTCCACTGGTAATTACTGCTGGTCCAATATTCTATGGTAAATAATGTCAAGTAGTTCTTTGAGTTTACTCAAAAAGAACATTGTATGTTTTCAGAGAATCATATGTCCTTTTATGCAAATGCAGCAAATTCTGGGACACTTCTCACTGCAATGAATAATTATTATTCACGTTATTATTTACATCTTTCCTTTGAGTGAAGGAGAGGGGATGAAAGAAGAAGATTCAAAGTTATGGCAGAGTTCTTAATTTGAAAGTATAGTGAAAAGGAAGTTGGGAGACTGGTCCTTTTATTCTGAATTAATGGTTAAAACTTCCTTCACAACTGTAAAGCCATCATCATTTCTCATGTGAATTTATGGGTAGAGATGAAAAGGAAAAATACATTATATTTGTAAAGTTCCTCTGTAATTATTTACTACATTTCTCCATTTAAAAAAGAGTGTGAAAATGTTGGACCTGCATTTTCCACAGCTATGAATTTGCTAGGCAGCAAACACTGTTGGCTGGGAAGCATGACAGAGTTTGGGACTCAACTTGGAGGTTATTTTCCTAATAGTGCTTTGTTTGAATCTAACAGCATCTTCTCAAGTCCTTTATTGTCAGGCTGCTAAGGACCACTCAGCACAAAGCTGCTTTAGTTAAAACTATACTGACTGAAAATTGCAAGTTAGGGGATGAAGATTTTTTTCCCAAGTTCATCACCTTTAATTTCTCTCTCTCCTGCTGTATCTCACACACCTGCCATCCTTTAGAAAATAATACAGGCACTCACCAGGCCTTCAGCAAACATCAGGAAAGGGACAAAGGAAAACAACTGCAGGCAGACTAGTGAAGATACAAAGATAACTCTGAATTTTTCTTTGCTTGCTGACCACAAATCCCATTAAACAGGTGGAAAGGTGAAGTGAACAAGAGCCATGAAGGAGTTACACAGCCATGCTTCATGAACTCAGTGCATAATCCTCAAACATAGCAAGGCTTCTCAGGTTGTTGAGAAGACACCCATGTTGGCATTACAAGAATTTAAAGATAAACAACTTGGTGCCCTCAGTGGACTGGAAGAGTTATAAACACAAGCACTGAAGCCTGAAGGTTTGAATTGTTCCTGCTGTGGCTGAGAGGAGACTGTGTATTCTGGGAAAAAAGCTAAATCAAGGATAAGATGGTGACTATAAATATATAAATATACAAACACACCCCTCCACACAGCAGTGTTTATTTTTGTGTTCACAGCCAGAGTCATTTCAGGAGGTGTTTCTCAGGAGAAAAGCAGCCCTTTATCTCTAAGAGAAGGTCATAGGTGCTTGCAATCAAAAGCTGTAAGAATTTTTCAAATACTGTTGTTACCATATCACAATTTACTTTGCTTCTCATATTTCTGAGAAGCAAATTAAGTTAAATGAGAAGTGAATGCCAATTTTTGCACTCCTGCCCCTTTGAGGGTTTTAATTAGAATAGGTGTGATCTTAAAATTCTACTCCCGTGAGAGACAAATAAACCACGCCAGAAGCAACAGCAAATTACACCATTACTGATTAAAGAAAAAATCTACTGTAATTGCAAAATTCTACACAGAGACTCCCTTAAGGATAGAGTCTGCTCTTCCTATCTGATCATGTCATAATTACATCCAACTGATTAATTAGTCACGATGTTTGGGAAGAAAAACAAGAAGTGGTCATGACAGGCATCCCCTCCAAACTGCTGCACCCCAGCCACTCTCAAAAAGGGGCAGCAATGCACCAAGCTGGTTCCTAAAATCACATTTAGCCCCCTTGTAATGTGATAAAACTGAGTTTTAGTGTAATTCTTCAGATCTAAAGTGTCACATGGAGTCCAAGCTTGGCTCAATGTATTAAGTAGTAATTTGTTACTTTTCTGTGATGGCTTATTGGTTTTGCTGATCAGTGTTCACTGATTTTAATGCAAAGTTCCAGTTGTTAAAGCAATATCCACTCACTAGCTATTTATTTGTTTTGGTACCACTTCTCCAAACAAGGGAGAGACGACGACTCTCCAAAGATGTGATATTTTAAAACACTAACTTACTACTTGGCTGCTGTTCCTGCAGAACAACAGCAAAAGCCAGCAGAGTGAAAAAGTGGTTTCAAAAAAACCTGTTCTGTCTTTTAAAATTTCAAGAGCCATTTAAAAACTCTGATTTCCCAACTATGTGAACAACCTCTAGCAGGCAGACTTTTTAAAAAAAAAAATCTATTCAAACACCTCTCTCCCCCAACTTGTAATGGAAGACATGGAGAAAAATGAAAGGCAATTTCTGGTTTATTGATTGAGATTTGAAAGGCTTGCTCCAGCTTCCTCTCCATTAAACCAGAGGGAGTTATTGGGAATGGAAACTTAATGTAATCCCTCAAAGATTACCCAGAGCTCTGGGATGTTCCAGCAGCTGCTGTAAAAGGATGTGCTCAATGGGGAATGTGGCAGAGAGCAGATGGAAGAGGAGAAAACTTTTAGTGGAGAAAGGAGGAAGGGAGTGAAGCCAAGTTCACCTTTCTGAAGGTGCTGGAAGCAGAGCTGTGCTGGGCTCTGGGGGCTGCTGCTGGGCTGGCAGCTCCAGATTTGGGCTGGGAACATGAGGCTGTGGCTGTGAACTGGGCTTTTGGGAGCTGGGCTTTCCACAGGCTCCCAGGCAGCATTAAAGGCATTTCTTTCTTCTGTAATAACTCCAGTGCAGCAGTGCACATAATCCTTTTGGCTGCAGTGCTAATGGACTTCTCTTTCTTTTTTTTTTTTTTTTTTTTTTTTTTTTTTTTTTTTTTTTTAAGCATCCTGTTCAAAGTCATTGGGAAAATAAAATGATCCTGTAGATTTACTTTGTGTTCTTGCAGACTCTGGTGCTTTGGAAGGGTTTAATGCAAATTACATTCCATATTTCAGGTGAATCAGTTGTATTCATTTAAATATTGTGTTGCCTTAAAGGGGAAAAGAGTATGAGCTCTTTAGTTTTCCTCCTGTTGTTGCTCTCTGTGACAAAGCTGGTTGGTTTGTTGTTGGGTTTTTTAAATTATCCTAGACTTTAAAATGCTGAGAACCTCTGTGTTCTGGTTTTCATTATAATTATTTAAGTCTTCCTGTTAACTAACTCTTTATAATGAGAATCCTTTTCAAATAGGAGTATACTACACTTGAAACAAATATAGAACAAATTTAGCTGCAAGCTTCTGCAGTCAATCACTTCAGAGGCTGAATGTATTGAAATTCAAAAGTAATTTATTTAACTGCAGCTTTCTTATGGCACTTGAGAACAAAACATAGTCTTTATAATTGTGTTCACACATGTTAATTAAAAATTTAAAAAGCATGCTTTGCAAAGATAGTTCAGTACCTAATTTGCATAACTAGCCTAAACTGAAAAAATTTAATCGAAAAATTGAATAATGTTTTTCTGCTCTCTTAGATTAACAAAGCATGTTCTTTTGTGATGATTACATGAATACATTAAATGTAGAAAACCAATATATAAAGATTTTCTATATGTTGGCATATTACTAGTTGATTTTACATGTAAATATCTACATTAAGATTTCTTTTAGATTATTGCTAAAATACTCTTTTGAGTTTCTTTTGAACATATGTGTGTGCTTTTGCCTTACTAGGTATTAGGGCAACTTTTTGATCACTCAAACATCTGACAGCCTGGAAAGAAAGAAAGAAATAAGAGTCCACAGTTCAAACTCCTCTCTGCTCCAACAGAAGTGCTGCTAAGATTATTTTAATGCATGTTAAATTTGGTAGTGCAGAGTCAGATTTTTCTGTGGCCAAAGTCAGTCACTTAGGGGATGGTTTGGAGATGAACTGTAACTTCTTAAACATTAGTTCCCTGAAAGCACAAAACTATTAAAAAAAAAAAAAAAAGTCAAAACCAATCAACCCCCCAAAAAAAAAAAAAAAAAAAAAAAGCACTAGTCCCCAGACAATCTATGGGAAATTTAGTCTTTTAGTCTTCAAATGCATGCACATAACTGACCTTGTTTGTTGTGATCTTTCTCTCTTCTGCTGACTCTGCCCCTCCCAGTGTTTTTGTTGGATAATAAATCCAAATTTTGCTGATAAAATCACTGGGACATGGGCTCTTCTCTGTGTCTAGTATGGAAACATCCTGATTTTGATGAGCTGGGGTGTTCAAGCATAGCAGGCACACAAATGTCCATATTCTGCAGCTCACTTGTGAATTCTGGAGATGAATGCCAACAGCAAACTTCTACCAAATGATTCTGCCCCACAGTTCTGTGACTCAGGGAAGCAATGACAAATTATCCTGACTCCATGCTAAGGTTTCAAAGTTTCCCCAAACACCTGTACTGCTGCTTGGAGGATTCTTGTGTTTGTGGGGCTCTGTAAGCCTGGTAGCAAGGAGCTGTTGGGTTTGTGATGTGCATCTTCTGCTTTGGAACATGACAGAGGCTTTAGGAGAAGACAAAATACACAGCTCTTCATCTCAGGAGAGATGTGAGGTGTTCCTCCTGCCTGGCACACAAAGCAGCTGAAGAAAATTTGAGGTGGTAGTGGTAGAAAGGAGGAAAAATGAATAATTAGTTCTCACTGCTCTTGCAAGCTGCTGGAGGCATCTGGACAATTTTATAAATTGGACTAATTTCTTGGGGCTCTCTAGATGGTTCTTCTGACCCTGCCTGCCCTGCTGGGAAAGGAAAGGAGGTGATTTCTGTCTACATGGGGCCTGAAAATGATTTTTTAATTTGGCTGCTACTGTGAGGCATTTATTTGTGGCTCAGCTCTGCATCTGCCCCACCTGCACCTCTCAAGATAAGACATGATACAGGGACTGAGTGAAAACATGGCCCTGCCTCACCTGGCTGGGTGGGAATTTACCCACCCACTGGCTGGGGGTTTTTCCTGCTAATTCATTTAATAACACACAATTTCATAGCTTTTTCTCTCTGCATACTGAAACAAACTCTCCACGCAGATTTCTCATGCAAACAAAAGCAAGGCTGCCCAAAACTCTGCACCAAAATCAAAACACAGCCCTATAAGCTCACTCAGCTCTATTTTTTCCCCCTGGCTGAAAGAAACAAATTTCCTTGTATAATTCTTGATGTTCTAGTATTTTTTTGCCATATACTCTGGGTTTGCAGCCAACATATATACTCAGATAAATATTCTAAATGCCAGATGTCAGCACATGCTGGGTGAGTGCTTCACAATCATAAAACCAAGAGCCCTTGGTGTCTCCCAGTGGAAAGTGGTGAGATAAAGGCAACTCCTGCAAACAAAGCTGTAGTGAAGGGGCTCCTCCTGGGAAAGGCAGAGGATATGAGAGTTAATCAAATTTGTCTTAAGTACAAAGGAAGTATTTTTGTATTTTCAGTATGCCCTGACCTTTTCAGCTTTGCTTGTCCACTGGGTGTCTCATTCTGAGCTCGAGGAGATTTTGGCTGTGTGGGAGCACACCCTGTTCACACAGAACAGTGTAATTCTCTGAACAGCTCTCTGCAATTTATTGACTACTGCTAGAACAAAATAAACATTAAAATTAGTGCAAAAATCCCCAAGAGATGAGTTGGAATTGTGTACTGTGCTTTTAATCTCTGGTACCACCCTGCAGTGGTTCTGCTGTCAGTAAATACATTTATGTGTCTTTAGGTTAAGTGTGCCTTAGGCTTTTCACAGCTACAATTAAGAACTAAAACAACAGTGACTTTATGTAAAAGGTGATATGATGAAGCAGCTTTCCTTCTTTTTAATTAGTGCTTGATGTCCCAGAGGATTTGAAAAAGGCCTTCATTCAGGCTCTCTTGCTTTTCACTTGATTGTTTCTCTCCATTACTCCAGTTCTTTTGCTATGCTCCAAGAACATCCTCAGCTACTGCTCAGGACAGATTTTTCCAGTTCTTCTTCATGTTCTAAAGACACCTCCTCAAAAAAAAAAAATCAGTAGGAAGGTGCCACTCACTTCCTGATGTAACTCTGGTGCTTACACAGGACTCTCTTCCTCCCTGCAGCAATAATTTGCAATAAAAATATATTTTAAAAACCCCACTCATGTAAGGGCATATCTCCATGATGAAGATCCTGGGTAATTATTTCCCTTTGAGAAGAGGTGATGCAGCACAGCCACAGTTGTGTAATAGCATTTCTAGCTGTCACTAGAGAAACTACAGCATTTCCTGTAGCTCTTATCAGACATGGGCAGCCTGGTGAAGAATCAAGAGCTCTGTTTAAATTCAGAGGCACTCTGAGCTTTGTTGAAGTGGGAAGGGAGGAACCTGGACTTGGATTCAAGTGCTGGGTCTTGGATGACATTGGCTTTAACTTAACTCCAAATATGCTGCTAATATTATGAGTGTCCAAGTTTAGAGCCTGTTTCCATCCTTTCTCATTTTAAACTTGCTTAGCAAGGAAGCTTTTGCCAGGCTTGGGAGAAGAGAAGATGATACCTTCCTTGGGCCAGTAATGGCTCTGGCTGCTTTAGAACAATTGTTGCATTCTTCTCTCCCTCTTCTTTCCTTAGTGCTTATTTTTGGCCCAACCACTTCCTTCTGTTTTTTCTGCTGTTAAGAAAAAAATGGCTTGGCTTTAGAACCTGCAAGTTCCATCAAAATAGTGAAATCCACCACAGAGGTTGTCTGTCTGTGGGCAGAACAAAATTCCTTAAGCTTATGCATTCTCCAAAATAGCAGCAGGTATTTAAATTGTTCTTCTTTTTTCATTCTAGAACACTCCACAAGACTCAGAATTAGGCCAACCTCCTGGTAATGGCCACAATTTAGAAAAGAGCCCTGAGAAAAAGAGAGCAGAAGAGTCTGGAGGTCAGGACATCTCAGATCCTCTTGCTGCTGCTGTGCCACTGGCTGAGAGCTTGTCCCCCTCCATTCCAGGACCTACAAGGTAAGACATGAAATTTCTTCCTGTGAAAAGAATTGAAGCCCTGATGCTGTTGGCAGCTGGGGCCAAGATCTGTCATCCTGATGGATGTGGATGATGATGATGGTGATGATGATGATGCATTCCTCAAAATAACCTCACACCAAACTACTTACTGATCACCAAACTGACCTTCTTTCTGACTTTACTGCAAAACTATAAACCACACTCCAGCTGTGGTAGTAACCCCTGACCCAACCTTTCTGTGCTGTTTGCTTGCACTAATAAACTCTCATCTGAGACAGAGCAACATCAAAGAGTCTTTGTTTTAACCTTTGGTCAGCCCTGGAGTGCTCAGGCAGTTGGATCATATACCCAATATCCTTTCTATTCTATTCTATTCTATTCTATTCTATTCTATTCTATTCTATTCTATTCTATTCTATTCTATTCTATTCTATTCTATTCTATTCTATTCTATTCTATTCCATTCTGTTCCAGTGTTGTCCAGTCTATTTTAAAATTATTGATATTTTGCAACAGTTTGGGCAGTTGAAGTCCTAATTTAGGTATTAAATAGGATCATCACTGACCACACTGGGGACATTTCAGGGAAATTCAGACACATGACATAATCTAAAAGGATTTATGAAAAAAGAGCACCTTGTTTTCTGGAAGGGATATTTTAGCTGTGCCATGGAGTTTTTACACAGGAGGATATTTGCTATTAATCCTATTTCTTCTGACTGCCACTAGCACATCTTAATTATCTACTGAAAATAATAGAGTCTGAGCAGGACTAAGACTGCTAAGTCAATTTACAGTGATAAAGGTATTTAGGCATGAAGTTTAAAGAGATGAAAGGTTGCACTTCTTCCCTAGAGATACATGGCTTGTGAAATCCAGCATCACTCTACTGTTGAGCACCAGGTCTATACATGAAACACCTTTTTCCTGGATGAATTTCTCCTGTCTTTGAGTGCCTCTAAGGAGGGAAGCCATAGATGTCATTCCCAGTAGCTAGAAAAAAAAAAAAATCAAAATTTGGAGTAATGATGTAAAATTGGACCAGGTGAGATTTTTAATGTGCACTTTGTTTGTTATTTCAGTTAACAAATACCACACGTATCCTCCAGTTTTAGTTTCTCTTGATGGTATTGTGCATAATCACTGCATTGTTTGTGTGCAACCATGCTGTCCTACTGAAGAAAACAGAACTTTTTTATAAATTAGGAAGCTAGTTTTAAAAATAATGCATTCTGATTTGTGACAGCAAAACAGTAATTTTCTGCTATTCTAACCAGTATGCAGATTATGGAAAGGGGGCAAAAGAGAGGAAATGATGAGCTAATAATATCAGCTGAGTGCTGATATTTGCAGTAGACCTACCATGACTAACATTTCTAAAAACTGGAGTTATTTGTGGAACTTCACAATAAAGACAGATTTTGTACCAGCATCCACCTGGTACAGTGGAAACTCTTACCTTGAACTTAGAATATTTGTGGTTTGCCTGCAGCAAGTGCAGACTTGCTTCTTTTTTTTTTTTTTTTTTTTTTTTTAACATTAGCATGATAACTTTATTCTATTCTGTAACTTATTTGCTTTTTAAAAATGTATTATTTAAAAATGTATTATTCAAAAATGGCATAAGAGCAGCTCTGTAGGGGTTCCCTTTTAAAATGTGAGTACCTAGAACACTTAGATTTCTATTCAAGCTGGCTAAAACAGCTTTGCAGTGCAGCATGCAAAGTTCTGACTCGTGGGAGATGAATGTTACATGGATGAGTCAGCTTGAAAGGATTCATAGGATTCTTGTTTCAGGAAACTTTTCAGATGGGCGGGAGCTCAGGCAATTACTTGTTACTCAGCCTTGCTCCTGAACTGCTGGCACATGCCTGCTTTGGGTGTCTTTAAAGTTACATCCTGCCAAAATAGAAACAAAGACAATAAACGGAAAATCTTTGAAGTTCCACATTCCAGCTGTTTATTTTTAACTCGCTCCCCTGTGCTGCTTTGAACGCATCTTTTCCACCCTGAGGTGAACTCTGAGAGCCTTGAGAGCGTGTGACCCTCGGGTGGAGGATCTCTGGGTGGAAAATTACCATGTTTGCTTTTCCTCTGGGTGGCTTTCTTCTATCCTCCACAGATCCTCACAAGTCACTTTTAAATTCTTGTCTTTTGGAACTCAGAATGTCTGTGGCTCTAATTTTGTCATTGTCTGTTTCAGCCCAGTTTTTTCTTAGCTGTTACTCACTGGTCCTGTGTGATGAAAATAGGATTATCAGTAGTTAATTGTGAACTTTTCACGTGGAATAGAAATGTTAAAGAAGCAGGACAGTTTGGAAGCTTTGGGCTTTGCAGTGGTGTCCATGTGAGGTGTAACCTTGCCCTGCACAGCCTGGGGAATCCTCAGCTGGACAGAGGCACTCCTTCCAACAGGTTTAGGAAGAGGCAGATGCATCAATTTAAAAGATGACACACCCAGAAACAGTTCAGGGGAGGAAGCACTCATTGTGGATGACCCTGGCTCTGTCCCACCCAGAGTGCAGAGCACAGATCCTGTGGGACCCACAGAGCCACTGTGGGGGGACAAAGCTGCCACACATCCTGTGGGACAGGGTGTCAGTCCCTGCGTCCTGCTGACACTCCAAAATCTCAGATGGAGACCAGGAGCAGCCACTCCTGGCCCTGGAACAGGAGACCTGGCCCTGTTGCCTTGCTGCAGCACTAGTACAGCTTACCTCTCTAATGTTAGAATAATTTGGTTTGGTCATACTTCAAATACTGCAGAGCCTGTGTTTTATTCTGTGTGTGGAGCAAGGAGGTGAAAAGTGACTGGGGGTGGGGAAGAAGGGGAGGAAGGCTCCCCAGAGGATGGTATAGATCATTATTCCTGCTTCACTTTTTCCTGAAAGCTTAGATGCACAGGGAGGGTGGGGGAGTCTGGCTGCTGTTAGCAGCCCTTTAGCCATGATGGATTTCTCATGTGCTTGTTTACACTGAAAGGTTCAAAAAGTGGATTGTTCTGTCTCTAAAACTGTCACTTGCTTTGTTTGGTTTTATTTTTGAGAGGGAATATGGCAATAATTCCATGCTCTTCACTAACTTTCAATACCTCTCAGGGACAGATTAAAATGCAGGATTCCTTAACTCAGGTCCTCTAGCACTGTGTTCAAATGGCAAACTCAAAATGTGGGCTCTGATCTCCATGTGTCAGTGGAAAGAGAACAGAAGCATTTGAGAGGCAGCTCTCCATGTGCTGTGGTTGCAGAGCTGGCTGTGCATTTCTAAATTCATCCTCAGATTTCAGGCTCCTGCTCCTGGGAATATAAAATCACTCAGGCTCAGAGTTACATCAGTGGATGGCAGCTGTATGTGACCTCTGGGATCCAGAGGCTTTGGCACTTGATGTTTTTTCCTCACAAGAGGGATTGGGTTGGGAGGGCTGCCTGTCCTTCCAGCAGCTACTGCATGTTTTAGAATGGGAGAAAAGGAATAAGAAATAGAAATTTTAAATTATCTACAATTTTCTGCCATGGTACCTTCATTTCTTGTTTATCCAGTACACTTATCCTATTTGGGCATCTATAACCTCCCCCCTCCACACACACTGCCACTCAAATAGTAAATGCTAAATGCCAGAGATTTTGTCTGGCTGCTGCTGGTTTTATCTCCTGGCCCTTTGTCTTTGCTGTGGATGACAAAACAGACAAATGGGACTTTGTGACTTCAAGTGTTAATGGCTGATAGATTGGGTATGGCTCCTAATCTGGAAGTATTTATGGGATGTTCACCAAAAGTCATAGATTTCTTAACATCCTTTATAGCTTCACACCCTAAACACAGTGCAGGCATTGCTCTCCTAATAAACAGCTTAGTAACTGGGCAGGACTCCTCAATTTTTTCCAGAAAAATTCAGACTTGCCACAATATCTTCTGATGGTAGAAGAGGTTAACTGCAGGTAATAAAAAATAATTGCCAAATTGGCAATGCACTTCCAAACAAGCAAATTGTCAGTAATTGTTTATGCAAAACAAACATTTTAGGCATGTAAAGATTTAGCTTGTTATTTGATGTAACTGGAAGTAAAATAGGCATATGCTCATTATATTAGGGCCTTGAAATTGCAAATTCTTAACTGTGTACTTAACTTTTAAGATGGGGGAAAAGTTCCCATTGTTAAATCTTGAGTGCAGTGGGACACACACACATTTCAAGCTACAGATGCACCTATGTCTTTGGCATGAGTGCATTTTCTTTTAACATCATCAGTCACATGCAGCAATTATTCACAGCAAAATGACTTTTCCTGCCCTAAACTCTACATGAACTATGAGGAACTCAAATGTTCTTCCACACTTTGTCATTTGCATGTTTTGTTTTAAACAGGAATGAATTTTCCACTTAATAATATTGGGATAGGTCAGATTACCAACAAAAGAGAACATACTTTATCTTCCTGTGTTTAAAAATACCAGTTTCTAGAGCCATAGCTTTATGTTGATTGTTTTTAATGGGTTGTCTAAAAATCCCAGTTCCCTGAAAGTAATTATTGATTTAATGTAGATTGGGTTTTACTCAGGGGAATTATCCTCAGCATGTGGTGTAATTTCCCAGTAGTGTTATTCCCTTTAAAAAGAGTGGAAGATAATGGGACTAGGTGTGACCTTAAGAGGTCATCCAGTCCATCCTTCTGCCCTAAAGCAGGATCAACTGTGCTTAAGGCATTCCCAACAGATGTTTGGCTAACCCCAGCATGTCTTTCAGACAGAAAAGCAAGATTGCAAATGATGAAAAGGAAGATGTAGGATGTGTTCCCTGAATAGTTTTCCTTGTTAGCTCCATCAGAGGGAGAAACATAAATAGAGATATCCAGACAGGTCAGTCTGGGTCTATCCTACTGAATGAAAACTCAAGCCTCCCAGTTGTGTTATAAATAAAACATTGAATTAAACATGGAGAGAGCTGCAGCAGCACAGATAATGAATCTGTGCTACTCCACTCTAACACTGATAGTTTAACTCACTGTCACAGCCTGTGCCAGAACTGGCATTTCAATTCTGTTCAGCATACATTAATTACAAACTTGTCCCAATTCCTTCATCTGCTCCTCAGTAAAATGAACAACTTTTTGGCATTATTGAATACCAGAAAAATTTGTTTGATTGATTCATAATGCTGAACTTCATCCATAGGATTGTCATCTCCCTTGAACCTGCTAAGTCATAAGTTTATTACTCTGGCTCTTGACAAAGTTGTTACCAGCATGGCAGTTATTTAGTTCATGGGTTTGGATATTGTAGTCAAGAATATTTAACCACTTCAGACATGTCTGGAACTGTTTCATATTTAGGAGCTGCAGACAGAAGTCTAATGTAACAAAGAAGTCGTGTGCAAAAGTCTTAGAGATATTTCAGTCATATGAAATCTGAAAAATGCAAATATATGATGATGAATGCTCTATATAGTGAACATTACCAACATTTCCGTCCCAGATTTATTACTGTGCATTTATCAGGTCTGTTGACAGATGGAATTAATGATAAGAAAACAATCAGAGATTAAAGATAAATGATAAGGAGCACTTATAAGTGTAGATGGTTTTTTCTACTTTTTCCAGTGCTCAGTTTCATGGAGGTTAGAGGGGCTTCCCCCCCTCATCCTGCACCCAGTTTTGTTCACTCACTGATCACCCTATCTCTGACACCAGCTCAGTTCCAGAGTGAAGAACCCTGGGCACAAAACTGCTAATGAGCAATTTAGCCAGTAGAAGATAGACCTGCAATACAGCAAAAAGCTGGAATAACAATTGACCCCCACTTCTCCACCCCCTCCCCAGATCCATGTTGTGGTTTCTGTCCCTCCTCTTCTAATTAAGCTTCCCTGAGTGCAAAATTAACATCAATATAAAGTGTGTTCCTTGCTTAGGGAAAGCCTCCTGGCATTTCCCTGCTGTTTGCTCATGTCCTGTCATGCCCCTGCTGTCAGTGATCCAGCAGACACCAAATACTGTATTGCCATCTCTGGTATTCCCAGTGTCAGTAAGTTCCATATGAATAAGTGTGCCAGGGAAAGAAAACTTCCTCTGGGCAAAACCATTTGCTGAATATTTAAATAAAATGTATTGGTGTTATTAATTAAATGTCCAAACCCATGCCAAGCATTGCTTGTTTAAACTATATATGAATTGTAAGTTATATTTTACCTTAGATTTGAGGCTTAGCCTTAATTAGGCAAATTTCAGTGGCTCTTCAAGGACTAGTTTGCTTCCCACTGCAATGACTCTGAAGAAGGTTTTTAGGGTCAAAGACAGACTCATATTCAGATTTAGATGCAGCTGTCCCTAAAGAAATTGTTTGTTGGGCAGTTCTCAGAATAAGAAGGGGCTTGGCCCCAACTGGAAGTGCATTTTGTGCATGGAAGCACAGCCCAAGATGCTGTGTTTGCATAAACACAAAAATAATCTGCAGGGACCCCAGAGCTGTCACTGACTCACTTCTCCATCAACTGTTTTGTGTGTACAACTCAGGCAGAAAAGCAGAGAGAGGCTTCTCAGATTTCTGGGGATTACTTAAAATCTAATCTATGCTTGGCCGTATGGGAAGTGTTTTAAGCATCTTTCCTAGCTCCAATCTAAAGGGGACTTGGAATTTCTGAAATGGAACCTGTCACTGCTAAGCTGTGGCAAAGCTCTGAGCCATCTCTCCTTGTGCCACCCAGCACATGGCAGTGTGTTTTCTGTGTTCTGCTTTGCTTGGGGTTCATTATTTCATGTCAAGTAAACACTGTCCCTTGCTGCTCTGTACATTTCTACACCCAGTTTGAAATAGATGTTTCTCTCCATATTCCCATGTCCAGGCATGGAAGAGGAGTGAGAGAACAAGGTTAACCTATTTCATCACCTGCAAACCTCAGTGTGGAAAACTGAGGTTCACACAGTGAAAAACATTTCAAGTAACTTCTCCTTCTTGCAGTTTGTCATCTCTGATTCAACTTTTTCTATCTTATCTTTATTGGGTGGAAAAAGAGATCACACCAAGGGTTCTGGGTTAGATGTACTGAAATCAAACACTGCAATTAAATGAGCTCATTGGGCGTGGATCGTGGCACAGCAGCATCCCACACTGGGCAGGGAGAGCCCTTTGACCTTTTGGTGAGAATCAACTGTGCTGATTAGTTGGAGAAAACATTCAGCAGATGGGCCCTTCTTAATCTGCTACACACTCGAGTACAGCCAGATAACAGCACTTACTGTGAAGCTTTGGCAAAGTCAGAAGCAGAAACAAAAAGCCTTTCTTTGAGGTGCTGTGGGTTTTCCCAGTATTTTTTTTTCCCCCCATTTTCCCCCCATTGCTCCTTTAGCCTGTCAGATGTGTGTCCCCTCTCTCCACACTTATCCAGGATTTTGGAATGGTTAAAATGCATGTCATGAGCATGGTGGCTCTCAGGTAAGACTGGGAATATACCTCACAGAGTAATAATAAGCATTTACATCACTGTGTCTGATGGTTTAACTCCTGAAAGCAGATTATCAGCTTCTCAGTGCATGCACTGCATGGCTTTGAAGCATCAGGGGCACAAAATGGTTTTATTCTTTGCTTCTTTTTCTTTGCTTCTTTATTGACATGAAACAAATAAACGTTTCCATTGTTGGCAGCATCGGTAAGGAAGGCATCAGTAGCCACAGTGCTGAAGAGTTACCCAGCCCAAATTCCAACCCAAATTCCAGCACGGTGTCTCCAGAGGGGACAGGACAGAGCACTGCCTTGCAAGAGCAAGGGGGACAAACAGACTCTGGTTTCTTAAAGTGCTCTGCTGAAGCAAGGGAGAGAAGCCTGCCTGTCACAGCCTGTGCCAAAGAACCTGTCACAGGCAGCAGTGACAAATTACACAGCCCAGACTGTGGCAGAGCACAGCCAGCACCAGGGAATGACAAAGAAGAGGGATTAGCACATGCTGGATCTGTGGACAGCGCTGCTGCCTCCTCTACCAAAACCTGTGAGAATGAGCCCAGAATCCCAGCCCTGCAGCCCAGCCCTGCAGCAGCACTCATGGAAATGCAAGGAGCCACACAAATGGGTTTGGGTGAATTAGGATCTCTCAAGCAGGACGAGCAGCTGGGTGGCATCAGGGAGCCACATGTCAGCTCGGTTCCCCAGGGTGAAGCAGCAGGAGATTATTGTACTGCCCAGGAGGGCGAGCAGGAGACAGGAGTTTTGGAAGTAGGTCAGCTGCAGGCAGAAATGCAGCAAGGTAGACAGAACACAGATGGTGGAGAGGGTCTGCTAATGAAAAAGGAAACCTTAATACCAAATTATCCAGCAACAGGAGGCTCAGACAGTGAAAAATTTGGAGCAATTGTGAATGCCCAGGGCTTCGCTGAGATCTGTAATCTACAGATGGGGGCTGAAACAGCAGCTGAAGGGAATGAGGCAAACCCAGCTCTATCTGGAGACAAAAGGAAGCAATCAGAACCCTGCACTTTAATGTCAGAGTTTCCTTCTAGCTCTCCAAATCTCTTCCTGGTACCAAAGCCTGAAGAGCCTTTGAGGGACTCTGTGCCTGGAAATGGCTCTCAAGATCCAGCGAGGAGTGAAGCAGTGAAAACAGCCTCTGAAAAAAACAAACCCCTTTTTCAAAGAGAGCTTCAAAAGGAGGATGAGCTTGTTAGTACCGAGCATTTCAGTGTGCCTTTATCATTTGAGAGAGAGGAAGAAGAAAAATCAGCTGTCACAACTGAAAGCCCAAAAGAAGCCAATAGCAATGAAATTATAAAAGCTGATGATGTGTCTAGAGAAAGCACCACACTTTCTGAAACAGAAAGCATTATTAGTCCCACTAAGGAAAATTCACTGGTAGATAAAAGATTATTACTGGAAGAATATGCATTAAGTGCTTCTTTGAGCACATCCACAGAGCTGTATCAAAAAGAAATGAGGGTGGATATAACAGGAAGAAAAAATGGAATCAGAACAGAAGATGCACAAATGTCAGAAACCAGTGAATTTCCTGAGGGCCTGAGTGGAACAGGAAGACAATTTTTGAACTCTGTTAGTAGCCCCCATCAGGACATGGAAAATAGCCACTTGGAACACGATCCTGAAAAATTCAGTGTTTGTGAAAACACTTTAACAGGTGACCTGGGACAAGAAGGTGGGGGAAAGCCTCTGAGTTTAGACACCAACTTTAAATCACCTGAAGGCAATTCCCAGTCTGGTGGTTGTGAACCTGAACAACAAATGAGCAGAGAGAAAGCAGCTGCCCCAGATGGGCTGGAGAACAAACTGGTGGCTCCACAGCAGCTGGCAGGGGAGGAATGCCCACAGAGTTCTGATTGCTTTAATGCTGGGGCTGAAGGCAAAACGTGGGACCAGTCAGGCTGTAACAGCACTGAAAAGGTTTGTTTAGATGGTGCACACTGCTCACTGCCCCTCCACCCTGGGAACAATCATATTAAGCAGAGTAAGCAGGATGAGCCCTGGGAAAAGGCATTTGCTAGAGAAGCTTTGTTGGAATCTGAACGCAAAGCTGGGAGTCAAGACAAGCCTGAGAGCTCCAGCAAGTCAGGAGAAAGTGCAGAAATGCCTGAATTAAAGCTCGATCTGCAGGCATTAAATGATTTGGCAGGGACTATGGAACAAACCAAGGAGGCCTCACAGGCTCTGGAAACCAAAGAACAGAGGAGTCACATCACCAAAGCACCTCAGAGAGATCCAGAGCAGGAACCTGCAGCTGCACACAGCAGTGCTGGGGATGGAAATCAGAATGAACTTGTTCAACAAGAGAAGTACCAAAGTGCAGTGAAAAGTTCTGTGGAGGATGAAGATTTGGCTCAGGAAAGTAAATGTAAATTGGATGTGCAAACTCAGCTGGAGCAAGAAAGTCACAGAAATACACAGATGGCTCCTTCAGAACCTCCCAAAACTGCAGCCAGCACTTTGGGACTTACTGATAACCAAGGTCACATGGAGGAAAGGGGTGACAGCCACGTCCCTGCAAACAGCTGTCCCTCTGAGAGGGACACGGGCAGCTCTTTGGAGCTCCTGGAGCACCGTGTCCGAGAGGGGCAGGACAATGAAGGTGTTCCAAATGTTCCAACAGCTCCTCCCCAGGCACAGCGAGCAGAGCAGTCTCTGTCTGCTGCTGGTGACGGTGGCTGGAGCTCAAACACAGAACTGGAACAGCAGGAGCAGCAGAGCAGGCTGGCAGCTGTCAGCAGAGCAGATGGTCAGCAGCACAAAGGAGGGGCACCACGACCAGGCAATCACAGCAACTCACCACAAATACCTCCGGACATCTCACACCACCATGACAAACAATCTGTGCCAGGCCCAGCACCACCCCAGTGTGGCTCTGATGGGCCAAAGGAGCAGGACAGGGATGCCAGCAGCGCTGAGGATGTGAGCAAACACGGGCTGAACACTTGTGGTGCGACCGCGCTCGATTTGCGAGATGGCAACGAGCAAAACAAAACCCAGCTCACGGCAGGAGAAAAGTGCTGCAGTCAGCAAAACTCCAGCAAGCCCAAGCAGGGTGATAATTCTTTGATCTCAGCGAGGCAGCATGAAGCTGCATGTCAGAGAGACACGTTTTGTAAAGAACTTGAAAAGAATGAGCAGCCAGGCAGCGTGTGCAGGAGAGAGGATAACACTGGTGCTGGAAACACTCTCCCAGGGACACAGGATTCAGCAAGTGCCACTAACATATCACAGCCTTTGCCAAGCAATACAGAAATAGCACATACTTCTGATAATTCTGAGAAAAATGATCCCCAAATATCTCATCCAGAAATGCAAAGGAAAATGCCATTAATGGCAAAAAACTCAGAAAATATTCTGACTGCTGATGGGGGAATCACCCTGAAAGATGGAAACATGGAGATGAGTTGTGACAACAGTGCTTCTGTCCCAGAAACAAGCAATATAAAGCCTGATACAAGTTCAGGGGCACAAGGAGCTCCTTCACCATTACAGGCACACAAGGAAATGATTCCCACTGATTTTCACATAAATCCAGCTGCATTCAAAATGCAACAGAGCAGCCTGGTTATTGTCAAGCAGATTTTACAATTTCTGCACTCAGCCATCCCAGCCAGCAACCTGGAAACAACATGGACAAGGGTACTTGGGGGGAATCACAAAATGATGAGCTGGAAGTTGTAGCTTCCCAAAACACCTTGAAAGGTAACTCTAATTTGCAGGGTCCCCCAGGTCCTCAGGTGTCAGCATCCTTAGGTCCCTCACCCAGTGTAGGCACAGGTAAAGCAGCAAATTCAGAAAACAGCTCTGCAGGGAATATGTGTGTGAGTGAAAAAGAATGTCCAGACCAAAGTTTTCAAGATGATGAAGAGAGAATTTTTGCCCTGTCAGAGACTCTGAATGTAGGGCAGAGAACTGGAAACTTATCACACTTCAACTCTGAGAAGCTGAAGAAAGAGATTTCTGCAATTAAATCTAAAAACACAAAAAGTGAGCTAAACTTCAAAGAACAGCAAAGTGACAGTTCAGCAGAGTCTCTGTTAGCACTCCCTACTCCAGAAGGGAAGCTGCTGAGCCTTTCATCATCACAAGAAGGCTGTAATGAGGAAATTGCAACCAATATCTGTGTAGATGACAAGTACAGTAAGATCTTAGAGAAACCTGGGAATTCAAAAAAAATGGAAGAGCTTTCAAAACAGAATAACAACATAACCAAGGGCAGACATCAGTGTTTCTGAGCAGTCTGCAGAGAACTCTGGAAGGGAGCATGAGGCTCTGACTTGCAGCTCTCTGGACATTGGCTCCAGCATCCCAGACTTCAGGGAGCACATCAGCCAGATTTTTAAAAAAACTGTCCACAGCACACTGAGTGCTGAATTACCCCAACTTTTGACTGAAAACCATGCAGGCTTCAAGCAGAGTCCAGTGGCCAAGGAGCCAGCAGAACTCTGTGGTGCTGAGAACATTTCAGAACCAAACAAGGCGGGCAAAGGAGCTCCCAAGGGCAGCACAGAAGCAGAGGGACGAGAGTTGCCTTTAGCTACTGAGATTTCCTGCAAAGCTGCCGAGGGCAAATCTCTGCAACAAGAAAACACAGTGGCAGAGCTGCCAGCAGCAAGTCTCCAGGACACTGAGGAAAGCAGGCAGCCCGCTGGCTGTTTAGAAGTGGTCCCTAGCTTGGATGGCGCTCCATCTGCTGAACAAGCTCTGGAAAATCTGCAAAAGCCAGGCAAGCCCAGTGAGAGCAGTGGGATGGAAAGAGAGGAAGGCGTGTGTGCTGGTGGCGTGGATCCTGCATCGCTAATAGGCTTAGAGATAAAGAGGCAAGGACCAGCTTCATTTGATGGGGCAGCAGCTGAGAACTTCCCTGTGCATTCCAACAGCCAGCAGCAGCCCAGCAGAGCTGTTATCTCTGCAGGTGAACAGGGCAGGGACGTAGAAGATGCTGCTGCCACAGAGGGAAATAACTTAATTACAGAGAGCAATACAATACCAGTTTCCTCTGAAGAGGATGTAAGTCTTCCTGCTGCACAGTGCCAGGATCCTAAGCCAAATGAAGAGGGGGAAAGCGAGTACGGTGGTGCAGACGTGTCCAAGAGCATCTCTGACATGGCATCTTCAACGCTGGTCCCAGGAGGATCTTACAGCCATCAAAAATTGCCAGACAATTTCAGTGTGTCACCTGAGGAAAGTCAGGAGGCAAAGATTCACAGCGATTTTGTGCGTGGCTTTAGGTCTCAGGGTGACACGCAGATGATACAGGATGAAGCAGGAAATAGGGAATGCTTGGAAACATCGGGAAATTCTCAAGATGCACAGCAAGAGAAGAAAGTGAGCATGCATGGGTTAATAGATTACTTAAAAACTGAAGTAAGCCAGGATGATTGCTTGCAAAGTGACTGTAAACTAGAATCTGGCAGTGTGACAGAGGGAGACGTGAAAGAGAGCAGTGACACAGTGCTGGGCACAGCAAGGACAGGTCATGAAAAAAGTGGAGACATCCCTGAAACTGGTACTGCAAGGATGTTACTCACTGCTGAGGGAGACTTAGCTATAAACACGAGCACCGAAGAGCAGGAGGCAGACCTGTTCAAAAATCACTCCCCAGCCCTCCCTGTGATGGAGCAGGGTGAGCATTCTGCACGTGCAGGTCTCGCTGCTGCTGAAAATCAGCCAAGCAAGATGAATTCAGAACACGAAATCTCCCTCCAGGATGCCAAAGAAAAGCTATCACCACCTGCATTAACTGAGCCTAAGAACCTTCACCTCAGTGAACTTCAGGACATGGCTGTGGCAGGATTACCCACTGAAAGGTATTTACTTTGAATTACTACATGAAATGGTTGGCAGGAGCCCAGGGCTGGAGAGGGGTGCAATTTTCCAGGCAGGTGCCCATTGTCTGGGTGGTTTTGGAGGGCATGGCACTCACTCTGTTCTTAACTTTATCTTAAATATGTGTTGCTTCTAAATGTGGATTACATGAGGGGGAAAAAAAAATATTTGTAAGGACAGAGAGATCCTGAAAGCTGAGGAGCAGAGTTTTGAGCTGTTCCATCTGCTGGGCCAGATTCCTGCCCTTACCTGTGTGCATTTGCTTCCCGGTGTTCTCACCTCGTAGCCTGAAGTTAGGCATACAAATTGCACTTCCTAGCCTTCAGTTGGGAGACTTTTGCCTCAGTTTTGGTGACCCAGTTAAATGAGACCTGCAGCATTCACATGGTAGTGCAGTGTTTAAAAACAAGCCTACGGAGTAACCCAATTACTCACAGTTACTTGTCTGGGCCTCCCTCTTATCCTCCCGTACAATATAATTGAACTGACAGTGCCTTTGATCACCCTGTTATTCAGTGTTTCTAATGACATGGACTTGTTTCGGATGTGAATTCTTCTGAGCTGGGACTTGTGGAGCCTTGGAGTTGCTTTTTCAGTTTTATTTATTTTTATTTTCCAAACCTAGCAGTAACTGCCTTAATAAAGTGAAGACTTCTTTTTCTTTTTAAATGAGCTTCTCCTTTGCTGTTTGAATTCCTAGTTTGATATGCAGTTAATTCAGGATAATTATGATCTTAGAACAGGTGATTTCCCTTCATCTAGTCATGTCACTGCTTCCTCTGTAACCTCAGAACTTCCTTGCTCACTGTCCCTCTCTTTTCTGTATCAGAGGAGGCAGCAATGGCTGAGACAACAGCAGAGCACAGGGCTACAGGGAAAAGCTAAACTATATCAGACAATGCCAATGAATGGTCTGCTGAGGTGGAATCTTTCTGAGCAATCCCAAAAACATAGATGGCACTAACTGACCAATGAGGGAAAATGTTCCAGTGCCACATTCCCTCAAGGCTGAGGTGATAAAACCATAAGTGTAAGTGAAAATACCTGAGTGGTTCAGTTGTGCTGAGAATGTGGGGGAGTTCTGCCTGCTGTATGTGAGGCTGGGATGGAGGCTGAATGTCATCTAATTGTGTGAGCAGATTGTATATTAAAAAAATATTAGAAGTGTTGGAAACCAGGAAAGCTTCAAGACTTTCTCTCAAAGGATCTGTCTATAAAATGACAAGGAAATTAGACCCTGTTATTTCTCTTGAGGTCCTTTCTTTTTGTTTGCTTCCCTTTATATGATGGGAAGCTTCACAGTGGGTAGCTTTGAAATTCCCAAACAAATTGCTGGCATGGGCTGGCTCAGGAGCCATAAGGGACTCTGTGCATGTGTTTCATATCAGGGTGGGTATCATACTTTAAATAAATACCTGTGGCAAGCAGGGCAGGGCTCTTGAAACAGCTGCTGACAATTCATGGAGTAGTTGCTTAATGCTTGCATATGCTTCAAGAATTCATTATCACCTGTTTTTCCAGGGTGAGGGTTTGCATAAACAGGCAGCTGCTCATTTTGGGCTGTGGCTGTCCAAAAGGCTGAAACACCAGGGACTCTCAGAGGTCCAGAGGAGCCTCTGCTCTTGTCAGGCTCGTTTTTAGAGCAATATGCACTTATATCACAAAAAAGAAGCAGTGAGCATTAGCTGAGCTTGCTGATCTGTCTTCATCAGGTCCAATACACTGACCAATCCAGTTTTCCTCTGAGATTAAAACTGGATTTGTTTGTATCATTAAATGTCAAGGTGTATTCCATATGCTGTGTATGTCAGCCACAAAGCTTTGAGTGCTTTGCAGTGGTTTCTTGCCCTGTCATCCTTACAAAGGATAAACTACTACAGCCATGCAAAATGCAGCCATGCACATTTCTAAGAGCTGACTGTGAGGATATGGACCTGACATAAAGAACTCCAGGGAGAAAGATTCCTCCCCAGCTCTTAAAATAAATATTAATAAGAAGTAAATTATCTTTAGGAGAAGGAAATGGTTCTGACTACCATTCAGAACCTTCTTACTGAGAAGGAGAAGGTTCTGAATTATTTCAGGTTTGTTTTTTTCCCCTTCCACCACTTCTGTATAACTCCCTCTCTTACAAGATCCCTTATGCTGAAACTGAATTGTGTGTAAGGGGGTAAAATTGTGTGATCTGACTCTTAAATTCTTGTTGGGATTTCTTCCCTCTGGGAGGAGGATTGTCTTGAGATGAGCAGTGAATCCAGGCACTGCCTGCAGTGATTCCTGCCCCCACACCTTTAGGGGGGCAGCTCTGGTCAAGTGATGAGGAGAGCCCTCAGTGTCTGCAGGGAACAGCACAGCACCAGTCACTCCTCTTCAAATCTTCATTAAAAGGACATTCCTTTTTGGAAAGGAGACTGTGGCTGAAGCCACACTTCCTTGTGGAACTACAGCTGTGCTAACAGCAGAAGTAGGGAAGAGCTGGATTTTGGCAAACCTGTCTGTCAGCACTGAAAAAGACTAAAAAAAAAAAAAACAAACTCACAACTTGTTTTGATATTTTTAACTCTTTACCAAGTAAATAACAGAAAAGCTGTATTCCTAATGGCCACATTTGGGCATCAAAATGTCACTATTCCCACTTATTTGGCATCCATTTACTTCACTTTTCTGTCTGAGGTTTACTTGGAAAGGAAGATCAGGAATTGAGTTGGGTTTTTTTGTTTGTTTGTTTTTTTCTCCTTTTGCAATGGATACCCACATAAGTGTAATGTAACCCACATCATAATCTGTAATCTTTTTTTTATGGAGGGAGAATTGAGGTTCCTGTATACACAAGGAGTCCTTAAGTCCCTGAAATGCTCCTGTTTGCACCATAGGCTGTGACAGATGTTGAGCAGAGCATGGAATAAAATTGGAAATGATGGCAAAATTTTAGGGATGTTTAGAGGTGGGATGGGTTTTTTTTGATAAGCTGTTGTAATTCAACTGGCTGGCACATGCAAGCTGCCATTGTCTCTTGGAAAAAGTACTGAGAGAGTTTTTTGAGGTCATTCCCAGATGTGCAGGTGCAGAGAGCACACTGATTTGTTGGTTTGGCAGAACACTGGGTTTGTTCACAAGGCTCTGGGTGTTCCAGGCTCACAGAGATGCTCAGGGGCTCAGCTGGGCTGGGAGTGCAGTCAGGGAGGGCACAAGGAGCTGTGAACACACTGCAAGCAGTGACACCCATGCTCTTAGAAAATGCAGAGTTTCTGCTGTGCTGACTCCCATCACTTACCAGTCAAAACAATATTTTTATATGGCAGCAATTGGAGTCAGCAAAACTACTTGAGAAACATTCCTTATGTCCTCTGCATAGGTCAGACAAGATCTCTAAAGTTGGTCCAGACATACTTTTGGATTTGCTTCATTCTTTGTTCTTGCCATCAAAAATTGGCAAGTTCAGTAACTCCAAAAAGAATGTTCACTCCTTAGTAAATATGACTTGATCTTTTTTTTTGTCTGCATGAAAAATACAGTATTAAATACTTTAACCGTCTTGCTGGATGAGGTGGAGAATGTAGAACTGCTTTTCAGATCAGGCAAGTGGGTTTGGAGCACTAAGGTTTTGTTTTGTTAGCATCTGAAAACAAGAGTTTGGAGTTAAAAGAGACTTGTCAAAACACTGATTATGCAGCTCTTTCCTTCCCTGTTTTTTAACTTCAAAACTGATTCAGGTTTGTAGCATCCCAGGCTCACAAAGCAAAGGGAAAAGTAGCTGAAGGTGATTTACACATAAATGAAGTGCACAAAATGAATCAAGTTATTTATCTCTCCTGCCCTTCTTCCTTTGTATCTGAATTCTTTCCTTTTTTTTTTTTTTTTTCTCCCTTCTTACTGTCATTGTTATCCTTAGTAGGTGCAGCTGTTAGTACAGTTGTGCCTTTGGAGATGCCTGCAGTCCTGAACTAAATTAACAGGATGGGCAGTACTGTGGGAATTTCATCTGTGTGAAGCCTGAGATATTTAAGTTTGGTATTTAAGTTTCATATTTTTCTATTCACAGAAGAGTAAAAATTAAGATTTTAAGAACTTTGCTCTTACTCAACAGACATCTCTCATTGCTTTCTAGTGAAATTTGTGAATTACTCTCATGAATTCCATTGACCAAGCTGACCTCTGGATTAGGCAGCATCTAAGTATTTATGAAATTTGTAAAGTATTTATAAAATGCTGATTGGATAGTATGCCCAGTTGTATTTAAAACACATTCCAGTGAAAAACTAGGTATGTGAGACCATGCCACACATTCATAAGGTAGGTATTGACATGGTATTGACACACAGGCTGCTATTTTCACACATCCTTGTCACACATCAAGACATTACATTTATTTAATCAAATACAGGCATTTGCTGAGGAAATCCAGCATGGACACTGCCATACTTTATCCAATATCTGGACAGGAAGTTTAACATCATTTTTTGTCTTCTATCCTCATTAAAGAAAAAATTACTTTCAGATTTCTTTTTTTTTTTTTTCCAAATTAGATTTCCCCAGATGTATTTTCAAAACTGCTTCTCCCAAGTAATCTGGATGTTTTCTCAAAATCATTTCTGCATCTTACAGATCCCCTCTTCTCTCTGTTCCAACACAGTATCTTCTGGCTTCTTGGAAAATTGGATATACAGTGGAGTTTCTTCCATGGTCCCCGTGTCTAATAGAATATAAAAAGTAGGATGAGCCCCAGCTTTGAACCCCATGCAGGGCATCTCTGAAAACAGCAATTACACAGGGATGTGTCTGAAGGGCTGGAACTCCATACCCTTTTCTTTCTATTTTTCCTTCTGTCTTTTATGTTGATTCTTTGGAGTCTATCTTACCAATACCAGTCCAGGTGTATGGAAATCCACAGATGCATTGCTAAAAAAAGGAGGGGATTTCTTAATTATTGCAATTCCTTAACACCTGGGTACTCTGGAAAAAAAAAAAAAAAATGTTATATGGATCTGTCTGGGCCTGTTATCTAACCTCACAGGTTAATTCTTACAGCAGAGTCTCTTTGGCCTAAAAGAAGTTCTCCCTCTCAAATTGCAGTATTAAGTGCAGAAATGTTAATTGCTGCAATCAAAGGTGTAATTGTTCTGGATTCCAAGGTTGCTGTGAATTGCTGATTGCCACTGTTCTGTGCTGTGGGGAAGGACCAGCCCTAGAACATCATGGTAATTTCTTTTTCCACCTCTTCTTTGTCCAGCCAGGTTCAGCCCTTCCTCTTCCCCACTGCCCCTGTTTGGTACCTACCACCCTCAGTAAAATAACCAGCTGTCCAAGAGTGCCCCAGGCCTCCACAGGGTTGTTTCCAATGTAATTTCCCTAATTGCCTTGCTTTCCCTCTCGGTGCATTCCACTCCAGACAGCTGTGAGAGGCTGCAGCCTGCCCTTAGAGTGGGTGAATGCTGGCCCAAAATCTCTGCTCTGCTGGAGAGATCCCAGCAAAGGAGCTGGTCCTGAGCCCCTGGCAGGTCAGCCAGGGAGAATTCTGCCCTGTCCTGTCTTCCTTTTCCACCCAGACCATCCTACAAGCACTATACCCACAGCTGTCCTGCTCTGCTTAAATAAGAGGGGGGTCTAGTCGTTTCAACAGATAAAAAAATCAAATTAGGAAGGCAGGCTGGATGTAGACAAGTATGATTTAAGTGATTCATTGGCCTGGTGTTTCCCAGCTTCCAACTTGTCAACCTTGTGTTCTCTTTGTCCATGGTGCTCTGAAAATCATAGAGGATGTGCTCCATGAAACTCATCAAACTGCTTTTTAAAATTCTTCTCCAGACTGTTCTTCCTAGCTGCTTTAGCTAATGAAACACAAACAGTGTAATCAATAAAGCCTTTTTTTTTTCTTTTTTTTTTTTTTTTTTTTTTTTTTAAAGGCACACAAGAGCTTATGTAAAATCTTTGGAATTTGTAACCATGATAACATTGTTATGCTCTCCTAGCTGATAGAAATATCAAAGCCAGCTAAGAATAACTCTGCAGCAGACAGAGAAGATTGGATTTGTTTCCTGGAATGGAAGCAAAAAGCATGAATACATTGCTCAGTTACTAACAACTAAGGAAAAAAAATAAATAGACACTTAAAAATTCCATTTCCCCTTCCTAACAATGTCATTAAATGACTCAAAATACAGAGTTAGTGTTATTGAATATTTAAGTCTCCAAGATTTTCCACATCTTCTCTTACTTTTTCTTCTTTTTGAATGTTGTGATGGTACATGAAACTTAGATCTACCATTCTCCAAATCTTGTTCTTCAGGTAGAAACTCCAAATAAACTTGGTTTGCTAAAGAAATTATCATTGGAATTTGGGAGGCTTTGAGTGTAGCCCAGGGTTTTCTAAAAATCAATCTTAATTAATTAATTGGAAATTTGCAAAATGACAGTTTCCATCACTTTCATCCTCCAAGATGTAAGGGGTTAACACTAAACTTCCCTTTAGCTTGAGGTGAAAGTCTGGGAATTTAAAGAGACAGCCATCCTAAAGCCTCTCCAGTAAAAATTGCTGGGAAATGTACAACCTAATTTTCAGCCACCACAAATAATGGTTGTGGGCAATTTGTATGTGGAAAGTAGTGGAAATATAAAGTTCAGGTGTTTGTTACAGACATGGCTTGGTATCCCAGCCAGGCTGCTCTGCAGTTAATTGGGTCTGTGGTTTTGCAGTGAATGACTGTGAGCCTCTGGCTGGGAAATGCAAACAAGAAATTCCTCTTTCATTCTAAACAAACTGAAGTACATTTATATGGATTTGTTGCAGAAGGGTTTTTAAATGGACACCACATTTTCACAAAAAACAATTTAAAATCACACATGCATTTTTTGCAAGGGCATGTAGAGATAGACCAAGGGAAAATGGCTTTAAAATAAGAGAGGGAAGGGCTAGATTGGATGTTGGGAAGAATTCTTCCCTGTGAGGTTGGTGAGACCCTGGCACAGGTGCCCAGAGAAGCTGTGGATCCCCTGGATCCCTAGAAGTGTCCAAGGACAGGTTGGACAGGGCTTGGAGCAGCCTGGGACAGTGAAGGTGTCCCTGCCATGGCAGGGGGTGGCTCCTATTAATGTCCCTTCCAGCCCAAACCATTCTGTGATTCCATGACTTACATTTCTCAAAAGTGTCCCCCGCCATGTGTGCCACCCTGATGCTTTCTGGACTTCCTTTGCAGCAGTCCCTGGGAGCCAGGGAAGGGTTTGGACTGTGGCAGAGCCATCCTGTGGGATGTCTCTGCTCCCAGTCCCTCTCATGCTCTGTGCCAGCTCTGGCCTCCAAAGAAATTTTTTATAAAGCTTTCTTTGGCAGCTTTGATCTGCCCCAGCCACTCCTGCCCTCTCATTGTCTGCCAGGAGCTTATCTCTGGTTTCCCTGTTGGTTTTCAGCTGGTTCCCCCTGTGCTCCCCAAGCCCTCTGTTAAGGTAGTTCAGGCACACCTGAGCAGCAGCTCCTGCAGTTTCAGACTATCAGGTTCCCACCTTCAAATAGCAGAGGGCACTGGGAGACAATTGGAAATGCTTCTGTGCCAAAGGTGCCTTGAAATTGCTTCACAGCAGGTCAAAGGGTTTTGGCACAGCAAAAGGCTGAGGAATAAACAGGTAGAGGCATGTTGTTTGAGAAAAATGAGCATTTATTCAAAAATGCTTGGTTTGGTTCTGTTAGCAGGAACGTGCCTTGTCTATGGCCATGGCTTTGTGCCAGACTCGCAAAGAAAATAAAAATTTATTTTAATGAATCGTCCTCTTTCCAGGGTTTCCTCCCCCTCAGGGCAGTTATACCTGTACAAGCTATTTGTGAAATGGCTTCCAGATGGCAAAAGAGGTTAATTCCCTCCCAAAATGAGAGGGGGACTGGTTCCTTGTACCTATATCAAAAATCACAGTAAATTTTTCCATGGTTGGTTTCCTACTGCTTGGGAAGCAGGATATGATAGAGATGCTCTCCCCAGAAAGACTTAACTCTGAGGCCCATTTTAATTCTCCCTGTCAGAGTGGGTGTGCTGGCTCCAGTTGCTGCACCCAAGTGAGCTCTCCCCTTACCATGGAGTGTTTGCCCCATGAAAAGCCATTCCCTGCAGCCCAGGTGATGCTGGCACTCTACATGTCTTTCAGCATTTTAACCTGTCACAGTGTCTAATTTGGTGTCTGGGGATCATTGTCATCCTCTTTTATTTCCTGTACAGGTATCTGAATTGTTAAAAGCAGCAATGAGAATGTGGAGGGGAAATCCCTGTCTTTGCTTTCAGACTAGATGGGGAAGTTCTCCCACACAAAAGTTACCTGAACAAAAATCTGTTGCCTCCTTTTGCTTACAGAAGATCAAACAACGGCTGGAAGTAGAAACAGTTAACTTTTTTTTTTTTTTCCCCACAAAAGGGTTAAAGTTGAATAATATATTTTCCCCCCTGCAGCTCAGTTCTGAACTGATGCTTTGAGAAGTCCACGAGGTATCACTACTGTACCTTAACATTGAAAAGAGATGCACAGTCCTGCTAGGGGCTGTTCTGAGCTCTGAAGTGTTAGTTTTGTCACCCAACATGTGCCTGACACCACAGCTGAAAAGTTTGGAGACATGGAGTCAGCTGGGAAACTAACTCAGCTGAATTCAGTCTCTGTAGCCCCAGCATTTTATCCAAAATATCTCAATTGCTTACCAAATGTCCAATCTACCAACTCTCCTGCTGTGGGAGAGGTATCTTAAAGATTATGGTTATTGTATGGCATGTTATAAAAATGATAATGATCTCTCTGGGGAGAGACAAAATTCATTCCTTGGGTGCTGGCAGCTCATATATGCAGTTTGGTGCATCCCTATGCAGAATTAATTACTTGTAAAGCCCTTCTTTTGTATTGTAATAAACCCATAGGAAACCCAAGAGATTAATAAGGGCAGGTTACTAATTAAAACTGCTCCATTTTCTTAGAGGTAAAGAAACCTGTAAGAAAACAGGTAAAAATCTGTGGAAAGAAAAGAGACTCATTAGAAAGCAGGTAAAGGAATTTATGTGAAGGTAGGTAAAGAAATCCATGAGAAAGAGAATAGAGAAAGAAGATGAATCTATAAGAAGAGAGGTAAAGAAACCTATGAGAAAACCTGGGTGACTTTAGGAGCTGAAATTTAACTCACCAATTAAGTTGGAATTAAAAATGGCTTGGTTTAAATTTTTTAAAAATGTTATTTGTTTAGCTACAAACACACAATGCTTCAGTGAAAGTTGTTTAAAAAACTGAACATTTTTTAAAGTTCTGCTTAAAAGTTGGGAAAAACACCATTCTTGAAACCTTAACCTGAGGTTTTAACTTTAACCTTAAAAACACCGCCTGAAACTTTGAAAGAAAAGTTGCCAAACGCCATCAATTAAACCAGGCTGTTCTTAAGCGGCTTTTGCAGCGTTGGGAGCTGTGTGTGCTTTAAGTGTTACACACACCGTAATTCAATCTCTGCGCACACACCCCCTCCACCTCCAGCCGATGGAAACTCCGAAATTCCACCCTAAAACCGAGGAGAGGAGGGGGTTAAAAAAGAAATAAAAACTTAACCAAAAAGAAGGCAACCCACGTGCGAGCGGGTTAGCGCGGCTGGTGTGTGTTTTGGGGGTTTTGGGTGTTTTTGGGGTGTTTTGTTGCCGTGCCCGCCGGGGGAGGACGCGGGCGCGGCTCCGCGGCCGCTCCGGCCTCTCCTCAGGGAGCCTCATGGGAGGAGCCTGCGAGCAGCTCCAGCTCCAGCCCCAGCAGCTCCGGCAGCTTCAGGCTGCTCTGCTCGGCCCTTTGTGAGCTCGGGAGCTGCGGAGGGGAGCGGGAGCGGGGCTGGCGGTGCCCGGCCGCGATGGGGGCAGCGCCGGGAGCGCCGTGAGGGCGAGGGGCTGTGCTGGCGGCCAGCATGACTGCGAGCCGGAGCGCTGCTGATTCTTTCCTGACACTTGTGAGTGGCAAAGTTTTATTTGTGTTTTTTCTTTCTTTCCCCCTTCCCCCTAATTTTTTTTTTTTTTTTTTTTTTTTTTTGACTTTTGGAAACTCTTCCTCCCGCTCCCAACAGCGCTGCAGCTCTGGGTCAGGATTAACTTTCCTCCTCCCACCGCCCCAAACAAAACAAAAAACCAAAAAGACTGGATGGTTTTGTGGCTCCTGCTCCTGGTTTTTGCTCGTGTGTGTTGTTTGCACTGAGGGAATTCTGCTTCAGGTTTGCTGGCTGGGAACTTTGGGAATTTGGGGAGTTTGCAGTCCTGCTCCACTGACATCAGGACGTGAGCGAGGCTCTAAAAGCTGCTCCGTGCTGACGTGATGGGCTTTTTTTAATGCTTGACACTTATTACAGCAAATGTGCTTATTCATCCTGTGCAGGCGTGATTTATACTTTTATGTGGCTTTCTGCTGTCCCTCTTTGAGCTTGCAGAGGAAATAGTGCTGTTACACGTTTCAGTCCCTTAAAGCGTTTGAATCTGATGTAAATGTGCTTGTTCAATGTACTAGCTCAGCCTGAGTTTTAATGCGACCACAGTAATGTAGAACACTCCGAAAAAAAAAAAAAAAAAAATCTGTTTTATTGTTATAGCTAATCAAATCAGTGATCAATCCGGGTGCACATGTTACACACATTAAGAGATTTCTAAGCGAGGAGGGTTGGGTGAGAGAGGAAGTGCAGGCCCTCAGGTAGTGTGTGACTAAACACCATCCCCTGCCAAGATAACTCCTCTATCTTGTCAGGGTTTCCACAGCCAGCGCCAGAAAAGGACATTTTCTGAGAATGTCCCCGCAGGGTCCGTGACAGCGGCAGCGCTCTGCTCCCGCTCCAGCAGGACACGGGAATTACCTGCGGGCTCTGCCAGCTGCTGCACAGCTGGGGCTGCTTTCCACAGGTGGGGCACTGCCTTCAGGAACCCGTGTAAAAAATGCTTTCATGTCTCCCAGAGCCAGCTCCCGCCTCGGTTTGCCTTCCTTGTGTTGTCGGGATGGAATTGTGCAGGAGTGGAAAGGACTGTTCCCTGTTCAGCCGTTCCCAGCCTCGTGTCCGGAGCTGGGCAGCCGCGTGTTCCCGCATGGACTGTGGCCAGCCAGGTGGTGGCAGGTCCCTCCCCTGGGGACAGGTGTGACTCAGGTGCTGCCCCAGCCATCCTGGGCTGGGCTGGCTCTGCCTGGCTGCTCCAGGCACCGTCACCCAGCACCCAGACCTGTTCTGCTGATTCCTCGAGTCCTGCTCAGAGGAACTCCGTGGAAATCAGGAATGATTCCCCCAGGAGCCAGTTCTGGTGTCTTGGTGACAGTGCCTTTTTTCCTTAAGGGTAGTTCTGCTGCCATGCACTGGGCATCAAATTCGTATTTCCCCTGTGTGACGGGGATTTTATTTGCTTTTAATTACCACATGCCAGTTCATCTCTTGGATACCTTCATTACTGTGTTTGCAAAGCTCCAGCTCAGCAGGAGCCCAGGCTGAGCCTAAATACAAAGTGCTGGTGCAGGTCACTTAAGGCATAGTTTCTTCTTCAGGAATTTGAGGGATTTTTCTAAAATCACATATTTAAATGCATAAGTAGGTCTTTTGTTGGGTTTGCAAAAGGCAGTGTATTGCCCAAAACTTGAACTTTTGATTGTGAGTGCGTTTTTAGCTGCTAAAAGTAAAACCTTGGCTAAATCTAAGCACAGTGATCAGCAAAAGTGACCCCCAGTCATTGCTGTGTCTGAGCTTTTAAGCTGTGGCTGATGTATGGACTCATCCTGTGGGGATGGATATTCCCGTAGTTCCTTGGGAGATAAAGCCACACTTTCCATTTTAATCTTAAAATCTCATATTTTTCCTGAAATGCTGTTGATATTTAAATGGGTTTTTAATTAGTTCATAAGGAGTAGTGCAGGAGGGGAGAAAAAAAAAAAAGAGTGGTTTGTTTGTTTTTAATGCTTTGTTTGTATCTCATGCAGCAGTTCTGAGCTGTTCCCTAAGCAAGTTTAGTTTTAGTTAGTGATACCTGTAATGTTGATTTCTAATATGAGAAATAACTTCTTAGCTCCTTCTCTGCTGAATCATTGACAGGAGTCCCAGTAATCACAGAAATACTTTTAAAGAACAGAAAAACCAAAGGGTCATAGAGTTACTGTAACAGGTTATTGTTGGATTTTCTAGACATTTCAGTGTTTACGGTGTTCTAGTTTATTTCAGTGTTTACGGTGTTCTAGTTTATTTCAGTGAATATGGTTAGTGTAAGAGGTAAGCTGCAAACTAAACTGTGAGAAGATAAAACTAATATAACGAAGGAATTAATAAAATGAATCAAATTTTAAGAGGTACAGTGTGTTTGAATGAATGAATTTGAAACTGAAGTGGATGCTAGATCTCTTTCCTTTTCGAAGAATTGCAGTGTAAGAACTTAACAGAAATAGCCAATCCTCTCAATATTTTTCTGGGATTGATTAATACTTTTTCTTATGTATGGGTTAACTGAGACTCAAATATTTGACTCTTTGGCCCAAGATATTAGAAAGCCAAGTATGAAATCTAAAGGGTTTTGTTTGCCAGCCTTGCTGTACCCAGTGAGAACATCTTGTGTCCTAAAGAAAACAAAACAGTGGCTGATGAGAGCCCTGAGAGCTCAGTCCTGCCTTGTGGCTGTTGGTGCCATTTTCCAGAGATTTCTGGAGTAAGAGCAGGATCCATAAATCTTACTGTTATCTCATTAGAAGCAGCCAAATGTTTGGGACTGGGAGATAGCAGAGTTTGAAATGCTTGTTGGTTTCTCTTGGAATAAACTTGGAGCTGTTGTTGACTGTTCAAAGGGAGCCACATCCAGCTCTCCTGATTGGAAAAACATGGACAGGGAGTAAATGCCAAGACCTGTAGCTGCCTTCTGTCTCCAGCACCAGTATCAAAGCATTTTTATAACTTTCCTATGAAATTAGGGGTTTAAGGTCTGCATCTCAGGGATGTCAGGAGGAGAGCAGCAAACAGACCCACCAGAGCAGGCAGCACTCACTGCCTCTGTGTCCACATGTGCCAAGTTGTGTCCCTGTATATATCTTAATTTTCTGCATTGGTTTGAAGCTTTCTTACATAGACAGAGTCAGGCCTGCTGTGTTTAAGAAGAAATTAGACAGGTTTATGAAGTTATTTCTCATTCATTCATTGATACATAATGAATACTGTGGGTCCAGCTTTGCCTGAAACATGTTATTTGCATACCTGCTTTCGAACAGTGACTTGGAAAATCTCTTTTCAAGGCTAAGTAGAGGCCTTAAAAGTGAAATTGTGAAACTCAAGAGCCTAAGGACACTTGATGGGCAGTGTCTTTCTCTTGTGACACACTAATAACAGACTGAACCCTTGTGGTCTTTGGGCTGGATTAGTGTGCACTGCAGCTGTTGGTAAGCAACTGCTTGGTAAACTGTGAGGTATTTTCCTTTGCAAACTATTTCAGTCATGCTTGTAAGCAGAATTTGGAAGCAGTTTTATGTAGATCCTCTTCCAGGCTCGACCCAGAACTGAGGCAACAGAGTGGAAAAAGCTCTCTGGCCTTTTTATGGAGCTCAGTTCTTGAAACAAATGGGCCTTAAAGGCTGGTGGCTGCAGAGGGCTGGCAGCAAGGACCTGGAGAGCCAAAGGCAGTTGAGATGCCCGGGAATGTCACTTGTGGAACTCGTTTGAGCAGCTTATGGATGGCTTCATTGTTTGTGCTGCACAGAGCAGGGTGGCTTGGCAAGGAGCAGCTTCTCCATCACCTCCCCAGGCCTGAGTTTCAGGTTGCTTTGTCCATGAACTATGAAAATCCCTGTCCAGGAGTTGGTTGGGCAGGAAACGTGAGTGGTGAGGAGCAAACACTTCTCACCAGATTGGGGCACAGCAGTTTGAATTGCAGTTTGTGCTCGTGCTGTGCTTTCCTCGTGTTACAGGGAATAGCCTTAGTGCTCTGTCACAGCAAGGAGAAAACCTGCCATCTCCTCAGTTTACTCATTATGTACATAAAAAGAAATTGTGCTGTTGTCAAAATCTACTTTCTAAACACTCATTTTAAGGCAAAGCAGAGGGGACATCCCAGCTGCAACTCAGCAATGAATGAAAACCAGTCCCTTTATGATAATAAGCCAGAGGACTTTAGAACCTGTAAACACCTTGGCTCAAAGTTCCCTACAAAAGGCAGAGCCCTCAGGTGTGGTTAAACCTGTGGGCAGTCAATTGTTCAGAGTTGTAATTGTTTTTCCCACAACATGTTACAGAATCCTTTAGATAAAATATGGGGAGTGTGAGTACATTCAGATGGCTGCCTTCAGTCATTACCAGAAGAACATTGGCACTGTTATAGTAAAGTTTAACTGTTTGTTATGGTTTTTTGATTCAAAATTAAATTACAGCAGGGAATCACCCAAGATCTCTGGATTTGAAATTAGGTAAGGAAGCAATAATTTAAAGCTGAGCTTTCTGATTTAGAGCTTTTTATTTATAAGCTGGAATTGCAAATGCTGAGTGACAGTTTTGAGTTTATCAAAAACCCATCTGCGGATGGTACAATCCCTGTGTGTTCAGTGTTATACTCACTAGGTAGTACAGGAAACAACAGGGCAGTGTGAAATTGCATCAGCAGTTTAAGGTCACACTTTATAGTTTACAAATAACTTGAGAATATTGGTGAATTTTAGGGAAGACTGATTCTCCCAGGGTCCTGATCTCTGGGTGGTCACATGGTGAAGTCAGGTTGAAGTAGGCAGCAGAAATGTGGTTTGGTGTCTCTTAAAAATAAGCAAATTCCCTTTTTCAGCAGGGCTCCTTTCCTTATTGATTCTGCAGTGTGTTTCCAAATTGTTTTCTGTGGTCATGAGCTGCTGGCACTCAGTGGCACTCTGCTTTTCCCAG
This sequence comes from Muscicapa striata striata, assembly GCA_030060385.1. Lineage (NCBI taxonomy): Eukaryota > Metazoa > Chordata > Aves > Passeriformes > Muscicapidae > Muscicapa > Muscicapa striata. Next base: position 1,980,404 of record JAREIS010000171.1, read on the forward strand.
GAATGGGGCAGGGCTGGATGTCTCAGTGTGTGTTCTCACAGCACCTGGACACCTTTGACTCTGTGCCCCCTCTGATGAGCCTCCCCAGCTCATCGAGCTCCTTGTATTTTGTGTGGTTTCTGAGTGAGGAAATTTTGTCATTTCTCCTGTTCAAGCAGCAGCTTCATTTCTTGTTTGCTTTTCATAATCAGAAGCACAATGGGGTTCATTTGCTGTTGGGTTGTTCTGTCTTATTGCTCCTGCAGTTGTAAGTCAGACAAAAATCCAGAGGCTTCAGTCCTGAACAAAAGCAACTTAGATTAAAAATGCCAACTTCCTCTGTGTTCCCTAACACACAAGTTAGCTCATTCGTGCTGAAGTCCAGGGATTCAGAAGGATAAACAAGTAATTCTGCAGTAACTCAGACATTTAAGGCTGCCTTTCTCTCTGTGTTTTCTCTCCACAGCCCTCCTGGGCCAGGTGATGATAATCAGTTGGCTTCTGCCCTCGATCCCTGCGAGCATCCCTTAGCTGTGTCTGCAGCCTCTGGAAATGCTGTGCCGGTGGGAGCTGCCGAGCTGACTGCAGCCAGGTACTGTGCAGAGCTGTGCCCTGGGGCAGGGCAGGGGCTGCTCTGCTCCCTGCTGAGGGAGGCTGGGGCCCCAGGAGCTCAGCCCTGCCTGGGGAACTGCTCTCACCCTCCTCGGGTGGATAAATGTCTGCTAGGGCCAGCTGCTGATGGCTTTGCTGAGTCTGCCTCTCTCTGTCAGCAGAGATCTGTACCAGAGTTTAAATCTCCCCTTGTCAAAAACCTTCAAAAGAAAATGCTGTTTACCCTTCCCTGAGATTCTATCACTTCAGCACATAGGAGCATCATGACATATGATATATATTTTTTTTAGGTGCTTATACTTTTTTTTTTGTTAGTACAAGGTAACTAATCCTTGAAGCATTTTCTTTGAGAAGTTCTCTAACAGTATAATGTTGATTATAAAGCATTCAGGTATCTCTGTTGGACTCTGGCCTTTTTGTCTGCCTTTGCTTGCACTGGGAAGGGAAAGTTGCTTTCTTTGTGCTGGTGGTAGAGGGGTTGTGAGGATCTTTGGGCATATAAATTTATCTTAACAATAGAGGAAGCCTTGTAGGGTGTGTGTACCCTTCAATCACCGGGAGCTCAGTGGAGTGTAAACATACACAGTATATTTAAGCTAGCATTAAATTTGTTAGCTGAAGTCACAACAATACCCCATCAGAGGCTGAAGGGACCTTGTGTGGTTTGCTCAATCCACCTTAAAAGCTGGGTGACTTTGCTGTTTAGCCTGTCCTGGTCTGCCACCAGTCCCCAAGCTGGTTAGTCACCAATGCTGGCTGAGAGTCTGTGAGAAACAAACTTTTTCCTACAGTCAGAGTAAGATGATCTTGAGAAGCTAATGATGTGGATTTCTTTCAGTTCTTGTAAGTCTTTACTCAAAGAGTTGTGTTTCTTTTGTTTTTAACAAATGTAATTGGGTTACTGATGGGTTTTTCTTGTGGATTCTGTTTTTCTTGCTAATGGATTGTTGGCTACAGTAGTGAGGCAATTAGAAAAGAGCGAGCATTAATTGAGGTGGAGCTGTGAACTACTTTCTCAATGTGTAAGCATGAAAAAAGACTAACACCAAAAGTGCCAGAAAGATTTGTATATGGTCTCTGGACTACAGTCTGGAACAGAAGATTGTGTGCCCTTGGGGTGATAATTTGCTGTTTGCAGGGGAAAAGGCACACAAGCTGTCTATGATTAAACATTTAGGGAGAGCAGTCTCAGAGTGCTTTAATTCAGTGTTTCTTGTAAACCTCATGAATTTACTCTGTTTGCATTCTCATGTGAATCTGGAATTTTGAGTTAATTATAATATACCTTTTCTTTTGATCTACTTCACAGCTTGTGCCTTTTCAATGTTTTAATGTTAATGTGTGGAGGGTGCCTTGCTCCACCCCAGTTGCACAGGCTGTGCTGCTGCTGAGCTGTGCTTGCCCCATCCAGGGTGGCTGAGCCCAGTAGGGGTGAGGGCACACGGACTGTGCTGCACCCACAGCATCTGGCTGTTGTTTCCAAATCCTGGCCTTGAGGGAGCTGCAAGGATTTTTGCAAGGATTCAGTGCTAAAAAGTGGCAAATCAGGAGTGTTTCACAGTGGATATAGGGAGTTTCCCAGGCCCTGAAGCAGAGGAAATTGACAGAGAAATACATTGTGGAGAGAAGCTGGCTGTGAGTGGTTCTTCTCTTTGTTGATTTTAACTCTTTTGTTTGTTTTTTTAAATGCTGCACAAGTTAACTCTTGTCGGTGTTATTTGTTTTCCTTACTCTTTTATTTTGCATCCCTGTGCAGCTTTGCTATAAAAGCCTACCCATTCTCCTTCACCTGTCTTTCCTGCCCAGGTTGTTGGCACTTGCCAGCTTCTCTGTGAGCCTTGCAGAGGGGTTTCCTGTGTCCCAGCAGTAGAAAACCCAGAGGCTGCCACTGTGCCCACCCCCAGGTGGCAGCTGGTTGGCAGAAGAGGGGTTAAAGCAGAGCAGCTGCACCCCTGCTTTAACTCCTGTGTGTTCAGTGTGGTGCAGTTCCTCCTGCACTAGCAGCTCTGCTGGCTTCTCTGGGATTTGGTCCTGAGCTGATAACAACATGATGTTGGTAGCAAATGAAAGTATTAAAGCACATGGGATTATGCTCACAGCCACGACCAGTAGTGGCAGGACTGGGCTTTTCTTGCCCAAGAGCCTCACTGATGTTTTTTCTCTCATTGCCTTGTCTGTCATCAACACCTCACCTCTATTGTGGAGCAGATTATTGCCAATATAAATAAGATAATCTTGTTAAAGTCTCTGCTTTTTTGGCATTTAATGTAGAAGCACTGCACCATTGCATTTCAGTGTGACTGGATACAATTCTCTAATGCACACACAAGTAAGTGATGTCTCTGTGATTACTACTGGGTACCTCTGCAGAATGAAGATGTTACAGGGGCTCCTGAATGCCAGGGTGTTGTTCCAGTCTCTCTGCAGTAAGATACAATCATAAAGTGTTTTCCTCCAAAATATTTAGTTATTTACTAAATTTACTTTTATTTCCATGTATTTCCCCATCAGGGGAGTCACATAATGCCGGCACTTTGACAGGGAAAAATAATGGTGCATATGATGGGGGTCAGTTTGTGCTGAATGGCTTCCAGATGGCAGGGCAGAGTAAGAGATCAGGTTGTCCCTCCATCTGTCCACTCAGGAAACTGTATCTTTGCTTTGCTTCTTGAGGGTGACTGCCTCTCTCCTGGTGATAATATATTGATCAGGGACAGCCTGCTATCATCTGCTCAGTAGGATTTTATTTACTCTATCATACAGAGAAGTGCCTTGAAGAGAATTAGGTTAGAAGTTCACTGGTGATTCTGCCAAGCATTTTTGTTTATCAATGAAAGGCCAAGTTCACTCTGATTTGCCAGTACATGTTGCACTAGGAGAGGTTTTGGCCAGACACAGCTTTCTCTTTAGTTTGCAGGTGCAGAGCTCTGCAACAGGACTTCTGTGTTGTATGAGGAATGTTTGGGTTGGAAAGGTAGGGAGGGCAAATAAGAGCCCTGTCTGTGCCAGACCACAGCGTAGCTGGGCTCCAGGTCAGAGGTGTGAAACACTTCTGAGCAGTGTCTGTCTGTTCCCTGCAGCTTCCTTCCTGGCTTGTGGGGAAAAACCCCAAACCTGTAAATGCCCAGGAAAAAATGACAGCTTAGGAGGCACTTGCTGCATGTGTTTAGGGCTGTACTTCTTGGTGTTGGCAGCACAAGAAGGCAGGAGTCTGTGCACACAGAGTCAGAAAATGATTTTTGAGGTTTCCTTATAAGAGATGATGCTTGAAAATGCTTGTTTTCTAATCAGCTTGACTCTAGAGGATAAATACTACTCAATGTGTAGTTTATTGTGCACTGAGAGGACTTGGGCCTTCTGGTAGTATTCTTCCTGCAACCATTAAAATATTAGTTGAGAAGAAAAAAAAATTAATGGAAAATCTTGTTTTAATAAGAGCTGTGGAGGGGTTTTAATGTAGCTGCTTCGTGTCTGAGGTGATAAAAGTACTGTGAGTTGACACGTGGACCCCAGTTGATGCAGTGTTAGGCTGGAGAGTTCAGATTGGACAGGGAGTTTGTATTTTGGATAGAGTTGCTGTTCTGTGCTCCCCTGCCTCAGTTTGTGCAGTCTGTCAGAGCAGGAGGAGAGTGGAAGCTTTGTGAAGGATGGGGAGCAGAGTTTTTCTGGAAATCCTTGTGTGTTGATGGCAAGCTTTGCTTTAGTGCTGGGAATCACACTCTTTAGTCAAAGTATCTCTGAAAATTGTTTCATTTGATGTAGAAAGGCTTAAAGGGGGAAGCTGAAGGGCTGCAGATGATAATTTGGGCCTGTGTGAAGAGTGTGGGTGAAACAGGTGCTCCTGTAGGACTGGGACAGCTTTTTATGTTCCATAACACCAGGGCCATAATTCATGTGCCTTTGGTGCTCTTGTTTGGCTGGGCCCTCTTGTGAATTGTTTGGGTTTTGCAACTCTTTGTTTGGTCTCCAAACAGATGTTCAGCATTCACTTATTTTTAGCAGTTCACTTTTTTCTGCTTTAAAAATCTCACTTTCACTGTGCCCCTATATAGTCACAGTGCCTTGGTATAGAGGGGATGCTGTTACTATATTAGTACAGAGACATTTTTAGCCAAGGACAAAGGCCTTTGCATGAAAAAGGAAACAGCCTGCTTTTTAATCATTATTTATTTATTTATTTATTTGTATTAACTTGATGGGGCTGAAAATTTCATGTGTCTGTGTCAGCATCAGGCCAGTTTGGACAAACACAAAGGAAAGGAAGGAAGGAGTGAGGAAAGCAGAGATAATTTCTTAGAGGAAATAGTTGGGTGGTTGTCCCATATGGCACAAAGCAGCTTGGTGGATACAAGCTAATCAAGGTAAACTACACTCACAAAGAGTTTTGGTGGTCTTAGTAACTGAGTGGACAAGTACTTTGGGAAGAAGCTGTTCTCCTGCTCCTGTGTCTCGTGACTGAAGTTAGGGATGTGGTTTGTCCTCTGTTTCTGCACCAAAGAAGGGAACAGACTGTCCCTGGACCTTACTAACTCTTCATCAGTAACACAATTTAATCTGCTGCCTACAATTCCAGTGTAATTACTGGGGGAAGAGGAGAGAAAATTTTAAAAGGAATGACTAAGACAGCTGTTTATATTTAGTTCAGGAAACCTGTAAGAAGCTTCTCAGCCACGTCCTGTTTCCATCAACATTTGTGTGTGGCTGCTACCCCAGGGCATTTGTGTCCCTCTGGTGTGCCTGAGGTGCCCTGGAAGGCACAATGTGGTGTGACAAGACCTTAAACTGCTCCTGCTTTTGAGACATGAAGTCACTGGTTATTTAGCTCCTTTTCTGTCAGTGGTTTAATGAGTGTGGCAGAGAGCAGGGAGAGGTGTGTGGTTACTGCCCTGCTCCTGAGTGTGGGGCTTTGCTGAGCAGAGGGACTTAACATCCATGTAATGAGTTCTGGGATTACTGTGTTTAGCTTAAAGCCTAGGGAGATCTTTTAAAGTAAGAGAATGTTTTAGTCCCAGATTTTGGGTTTTTTTCTAAAACACAAATCGCTTAATGGAGTGTTTATATTCTACATTGAGGAGAAAGGGCTGTGTGAGAACAGCAAAGCAGTCATTAGTGCTTCATTTACTGTACTGATTTCATATACAGTGAAATTCCTCTGGCACTTAATGTTATGGTCTATAAGAGCTGTCAAGACTGCAATATTACTGATTATGTGGTCAGCTGAGAAGTTACGTGAAATAATGTTTGTAGGAAGGAGTAATTTGTGGGAGGTGGGAGAGAGGAGGAATTTGGGAGGGGATGATGTGCTCCTAATAGCTCCTTGTAGATCCAGCCAAAGTTAATCCTGTAAAGAGACTTTATTAAAGCCTCATGGGCATTTCTGAAATCTCAGCTTATTTTTAATAATTGTTTTGCAGCACTTCCAAGCCTGACAGCTGCAAAGGAGTTGATAACCACGCTTCTGAGGATGTACCTTTGGCTGTGGCCCCTGGTGATGGTGTAGAGCTGCCTGCTCAAGAAACCAAAGGTGTCACAAGGGGAAAAAAAAGGTATTGTGTGATTTTGATTGTTACAAGATTGTCCTTACATCTTTTGCTTAAGAAATGTTACCACTGTGAAAGAGGCTGAGTTTGACAGGTGTTTTGACTAAGTTATATGAGCACTTTGCTGCTAGGTTTTGGATCAAATGTTAGACTTACCAGGACCTGGCTAATCCAGTGTATTCACTCCAAAATACCAGAAGAGGGAGCTTAGGCTACACTGGTTATTACTAAGCTCATCTTTCCTTCTGTTTTTAAACCATTATTTTAGGATTTTTTCCCCTCAATATTTTCCTTTCTCGAAGTTAAAGTTTGTTGTTTTGTTTAGTTTCTGGGTGTGAAACTGTGCAAGATCAGGTCCTATTTAAGAGGACTGTTCTGCTCCTTCATGTTCTGATGTTGCCAGCAACTTCCCCACCCCACACCTGATTTGCATTGTCACTGTCAGTAGTGAAGGAAGAAGATTTTCAGCTTGGTTTCACTTGTGCTGAAAAAACTTTACCTTGATTTCAAAGTTAAATGTTTCAGTGCCTCAGATTTACACTGATTGTTGCCACAGTGTTTGATAGGTGGTCCAGTACATTTTTTTACTTTGAAAAAAACCCCTAAACTGAGTCAGACTCAGAACAATTTGTGTTGGAAGGAGCCTTAAAGAATATGTCCCAGCCATCCCATCTCAAATGTAGTGGAGCCATGTCCTTGGATATTCCTGTCAGAGCTTCAGCTGGTGCCAGGCTGGGGGTGATTAACCAGTCTGCTCTTGTGGCTCAGCAATCGAGGCCTGCCCTTATTGTGACATCTATTCATGGAAAAGGTCACAGCACAGCTGAGAATATGAAATGGGCACTCCCTGGAGAGCAGCATTCTCCACCCCACCAATACACACTGGCAGCTTGTGACAAGTGGGATACAAGACAGGAGACACCACAGGAAATGCAGTTATGCCACTACAGCTTTGTTCAGAAATGTCAAAAGGTGCTGCTATCAGCAGGAGGACACTATGAATTACAAATTTAAATATACACAATAGATGGGTTCTGCTGTGGAACACTGCACAAATAGCAATTAGCAAATGCTGCTGAAAAAACTATTGACTATAATACCTAGGAAATGTTGATTAATTATTTCTTCTAAACTTCTGATTGTTTTGATCAGAAAAATGGTGTCTTCACCTTTAGGGTATGTGGTGCTGAAGCACAGTTAAGCCAAGTCTCTGTAGTTTTCTCCATGACACTGCACTGCACCAACCTGTGTACCATTAGGGGAGAGCAGAAGTGTTTTGCACCAGTGTGCAGTTGCTGTCATCTGGAGAGGTTTTTCTGAATTGAAGGGTAAATACAATGGTTATCCTCTAAAAATGGAGAAAAATGGGCAGGTGAGATTTTAAGTTGGAAAATGCTCACCCTGAGATGTTGGACCTTCCAGAGAATTATCCAGAATTGTTTGAACTTTGCAGATACCCTGAATTTCATGTTCTGGAAGTGCTGTGGTGTAGTCACAAATGACTGTTGTTTACAAATCCAAATTGGAACCACTAAAACATGGGTATTTTCTTTTCCTTTTCACTAGAATTTGGTTCAACAACAGCAGAAATAACTTTAGAACTCTGCAGGCAAGCAGAGCTGCTGTGTTTACATATTTAAACTGACTTGTGCCTCTGAAATTTCTGTTATGTTTTGATATTGATGTAGTGTGTTTAATAATGTAAATGTCTGCGTGTACATAAGAAACTCTTGGCCTTGGACACTTCCAGAGATGGGAAGTCCACAGCCTCTTTGGGAAACATGTTTTATTACTAGAACTTCTTAATGCAGAATCAAAATCCAGCCTAGGATGTCAGCAGCCCAAATGTGCACTCCCAGCATTCTCATTATGCCTTGAGAATAGTGATCCTGTCACCCACAGCTTCTTTCTCCAAAGCTGAACTGGTGTGTTTGTATCTTAATGGAAATTAAGATGTACATAAAGGTGAGAATTAAGAGTTGTCTGGAGACAAAATATCATTCTTGCACCCTCTTGAAAAGCAAAAATATTACTGTGCAAATAGCTGTCTGCTGTTGTAATCAGCCCCTTTTGTAAACATTTCTGAGACTACCTTGCATTTTTATGTGATTCCTCAAATCAGCCATTGAAAATAATAGCTTGCAAATTGGGTTATGTTTCATTTTGTCACATTGATGGCAAGTGCCTGGCAAGGTGCTGAACTTGTGCAACTGCTGGGCCACTGTGTGATTTTCTGCAAAATGGATCCTTGAGGCATTGCAGTCTCCTCTATGATTATGATGGTCACATTATGAACTGTGTCACAGACACTTCATCATTTGGGAGAAGTGCTGAAATATTGCCAGAGAGCAGCTGATTCTTTATGGGAGCCCTATGGACAGAGCTGGGAAGTCTCTGAGGAGCAGATCCATCCCTTTGTCCTGCAAGGAAGAGAGATGGATGTGATTTGTTCTGGAGAACAAAAACCAAGTGCTGGTTTTGAGCATGGCCTCTCCTGTAGCCTCACTGCTTGCTTTGAAAGTTGCACTTGTGATGTTCTGTGTGGCTGATGGCAGTGGAGAGCTGGGTCCTCCTTGTTGTCAGACACCAGCTCAGCTTTCTTTCAAAAGCTAAGGCAGACTGGAGTCTGAACATTCTGAGACTTTGGATGGACAGGGAATGTCTGTTAGTCTCCAAAATCAAATACACATTTCTGTCTTAACCTAATTTTCCTGAAATGAGCCTGGAACCAATTGGAAGCACAGCAACAAATCTCACTGAAAGCAGAAAGTCACAACAGTGTTTACACAAAGCTCTGCTTTCTGTGTTGTTGGTTTCCAAAATGTTTCATAATGCTTCCCTGGGAGGAAGCAAAGCTGAATAATTGGTGTCAGGCAGAAAAGCAGGATAAGCTTTATGACTTCTGGGTTTTATTTACTTGATCATGTGTTGAAAACAAGTTTTCTCCTTTTGCCCACCTTCAGAGAGGCTTGGTGTAAAAGTAAGGAAATAAAAATCAGTGTATTGCCTTCATTTTGGACTAACACTGATAATCCTAGACTGATTTGTTTTTAATGATCTATTTCAAACCTAGGAGGGATTAAATGGGATTTGAAAACTCAAGGTTTTTTTGCTTGAGTGAATTTAACCGTTTTGAAAGGAATGTATTACAACATTTAAGTTTACAAGTGCACTGAGCAAGGAAGAGATGAGAGGTAGAAATGAGGGATACAAATGCCTCTTTATTTCCAAAATGTGGGAGTTGGCAGATCCAGCCTGTCAAAAATGGGCAGGAATGAGCCACAATGCTGCTCTACATCCATTTCCACCACTCCAGGTTTTTAAAGGAGATTGTCTCCTGAGTGGTGTGTTCAATACTGCTCTGCCCCAGGCAGGAGGATGCTTTGTGTAGATGTCTTCAATTTATTATTAACAGCATCAAATTCTGGGGTGTCTGCTGTGTTTCAAGCCCAAAACATTGTGGATTGGATGCATTTTCTTGTAGCTGGGTGTGGGACAGGTATGCTGGGGTTATGTGGGTGAAGCCATGATGTGGGGGGACAGTCCTGTGTGTTTGCTGGGCAGGGTGCCCAGAGACCCCCACGGTGTGTGTGGCACAGACAGTTCATCAGCCAGCAGCAGTTCAACAAATAGCTGCCAGCAGTTCCATTTTTAAAAGGCAAAGCATTGATGGGTGCTTGACACAAGTGGGAAATGTCACCTGTTTTCTGACCACGTGCTGGTTGGGAATTTGGGCTCTCTGGGGTGTTTTGGCTGCAGTTTTGCTCAAAGAGAGCAATTATTTGTGTGTCATGTAAAGCTGCTCTCAGTCTGAGGCAATGGACAAAAGGGTGATGGTAGCCCTCTGTTTGCCTGTTATTCCTGTGTGTTTTACAGGTTCCCTCAGGCAATTTATGATAATTTCCTTGCTGCTAGGATAGGTTCAGCAGCATGAAAATGAGTATGTTGTTACACTAATTAATCCATCCACAAGGAGTTTTTAGAGCAGCATTGATCATTCTGCATCCTACAAAAGCCATGGCAGTACATATTCAGAAATGACACTCCTGGCTTGGGCTGCTGTTCCTTGGCACTGTGGCACACACAGTGACAGCTCCTGACACTGCCAGGAGGGTGGAGGACTTGTATGGAATCGCCTCTTGTCCTAGAGCAGGCAATACATGGGCTAAAACTGTTGTCAGATGTATTTTGTATTTCTCAATAATCACTGTTACACTAAAATATGGAATTTGCTTTTGGGGTATTCTACCTCTAATGCTAAATCTTCTAAAAACAAAAGCTTAAAGAAACCACTGGAACATCCTAGACTTACTTCACACCAATTTTGTATTAACTCTCATATAATCAAATTGAAGCTGTAAGCTGACTTCTTTAAGACAGTCATTTTACCACCCATCCTTAGCAGCCACAGCAAAGCATTGCACCAGGGGGGAATACTGTTCTTGTCTGCTTTCTTCATCCTGCATTTTCATCATCTAATCTTTTACTTTGGCCCTGAGGCCAGCAGGTCTGGATTGTGCTTGCTGAGATCTCCTGCAACAAGGTGTTCTTGGAGAGCATTATCAGCAGGGGTCTTGTCAGCTGAGGGCAGGTACATTGTAACAGGATGCTGTTTTGCACCACTTAATTAGTGGCTTGCCTGAAGTTTCTTCTGTCTTTGCTCAGAGCCAGGATTAAAAAATATGAAGGAGACAAATTTTTTTGTGTTCAGGCTTGGTTGTGTATCTAAAGTACAGAAAGTTCAGCAACACTTCTAGCCACCAGCTAAAAGTGAGCAAAATGGAGAGTGAACCTAGCTGGTTACAAGATCTTTTACAGCTAAACAGTCCAATAGAGAAAAAGCACCTATATTGTTTATACTTTTGACCCAATAACCAATCTCCTGTGACCCTCAGTGCAGCACTAACTGTCCAACCAGAAACTACTACCTAAAACCACGATGAAGAAGGAAGAAGAAGACAGAAAGGAGACACCACCCAAAATCCTCTATCTTGTCCCACACCTATTACTATGTTATAAAAACCTCAGATTTAAAACCCTTCACCGTGTGAAATCACACACTTCTATTTAACTATACATCTGTGACTTAAACTCCATCACTCAAATTGGAAGCCTTCTCCAAGGCCTCAGGTCAAAAGCAGTGTTCTCTTGGGGGTCAGTGCTAGAAAGCACAGAAAGCCCAGAATACCCAGGTTTCTGTGATCCAACAGTGCATGAAAGCCTTTAAAAATGTCCTGACATTAGGGCAGCACCTTTCCTAACAAGCCTGATGTAGGGATCTTGCATCTCAGAATGTTTAGAGACTTAGAAGCATGGAAGCAAGAAGAGCTCCTCTCCTCTGTGATGGTGTTTCTGCAGTTCTGGTGTTTGGAAATGTCAGCTGAATTTGGGCTTGTGGACATGGTCTGCAGGAGCATATTCAGCAGCAAAACAAGCTCCCTCCTTTAGTGTGGTGATGCTTGTGCTCCCAGCCTGAAGCCCAGGCCAGAAGTTTGGTAAATAGGAGTTTAAAGCTTTGTTTGTCATCCAGGGAATTCAGGCCTGGCTCTTACAGCAGTAGCATGATAGAGCTCAAAATCCCAGACTGAAGTGTCTGTGCCTCGGCAGAAGGGGAAAGCAAAGGAGCAGATGAGAGCCCAGATGTGAGATGTGAGCTCTGCACAGGGGTTTGGCTGCCCTGAGCCCTGACTCTGGCTCCTTCACCACATCCCACAGCCAGGGGAAGGCAGGGAAGCACCCACACCCAGGGTGTGCTCAGCTCTTGGGATGTTGGAACCCTGAAGCCTGGGAGTTTTCAACTTCCTGTGCTTTATGGCACTAACCCCCAAAAGAACACTGCTTTTGACTTGAGGCCTTGGAGAAAGCTTCCAAAATTGAGTCATGGAGTTGGGATTACTGGTGTGTAGTTTGGGTACAGGTGTGTGATATCACATGGTGAAAGGCTTGGAATTTGGGGTTTTAGAATATACTAGCAGGTATGGGATAAGATGGAATTCTTTTTGAATAGAGGTTTGTAGTATCACATGATGAAGGGTTTGGAATTTGGGGTTTTAGAATACAGTAGTAGGTATGGGACAAGATGGAAGTTCTTAAGTGTTAGCTTCTTCCTTCTTATTTCTTCTTCTTGATTTTAAGTAGTAGTTTTTGGTTGCATAGAAAATCCAGCAGTGTGAGTCACAGGTGTTTGGTCATGGGGTCAGAAGTATAAATAATACAGATGTTAGCTTTTAATTGCATAGCTAGGCCTTAAAAGACCTTGTAACAAGCGAGATACAGCTCTTTTTTTTTTTTTCTTGTTAGCTAAAGGTACTGTAAAACTCACTGTACTATAGATAAGAATTAATAAACAACTGAGTCCAAACATGAAAGTCCAGTCTCTCATGCTTCAACTCTGCAAAGAAAAAGCAAAGAAAAAAAAGAAGTTAGCCACTAATATGTGGCTCATCTCCTACTTTGTGTGCCTCCTTCATTTCATGGGAGGCTGTGGAATCCTGTGGGGTGTGCAGTTCTCACGTTGCTGATCGTAATTCACTGCTGGCCTCTGAAAGCCTGGAGCCTCCCCGTGCAAAAGGGGCCCCTTTTGTTATCCTGCCCTGGGATTCCCATGCTGGAAATTTCAATAACTAAGCAGGCATCTTGGTTATTCATAACTCTTAATGCCATTAATCTCACTTGCAATTTAGATTAAGCAATGACCTTAGCAACCAAGCAGTGATCAGTGGGGAGGGGGCACAATTATTTATGTCTTCTCTTATTTTTATTTATTTTATTTTATTTTTATTTGAAACATACTCAGATGTTTGTTTCTTGTCAGCTTCAGTGTCCATCCTGGCTGCATCATCACTGATCACTCCTGTTGTCTTGGAATTAACAGATGGGAATTTTGTCAGTGTGCTCAGGCTTAAGACTTTAGGACATTGTGTTTTGATGAAGAGTGTATCAATGCAAATAAAGCACTCACACTGTGTTAATCTGGGTAAGTGGTGGAGCAGACAGTGTGTCTATCAAAGTATTTGATCTGTAAGAATAAGTTAAATCTGTGAAGCTTTACACCTAGGATCTCCTTGTGTTGTTTGGTGGTGTATAATTTTGTACCATGGTGACGTGGGTAGGGCTGTGTTGTGCCAGGTGATTTACAGAGGAAATTGAACAAATTGCTTCTGTTTTCCTTGAAAACTATATTGAAAAATACCCCACTGATTTAACACTCTGCAATTATTTCACTGCTCAGATTTCATTTACACTCTTAGACCATTAAAAGATAAATGCTTAGAAAAAACTAATCCAAAACCTACAACTAACAAAACAACGCCAAACTAACAAACACATGGTTTCAATCTGAAGGTCTGTCATTCTCCATGTAGGGCTGAATTTCTGATTTATCTGTACTGGAATGGAATTAAGCTAAGGATAACTAGATTTTAGAAAGATAGCAATAAATGTATCTTTAAGTGGCTAATTATAGACTACAGTAATATCTTAACTATACCATGGCCATAAACTGCAGTACATGTCTATTTATTAGGCACTGCTAAAGCACAGATGTTACAATTTGTGCTAACCTTTCACTGGTTTTTGCCAGGATACCAAAATGAGATAAATTTGTCACACATTTCAGTGAATTTTTTTGTATTTGTTTTTATTTGTAGCACAAAGGCACTCATAAAACTAATGGAGAGAAAGATAGAAATTAGCTTTTTTTTCACTGCTCTTGCTACCTGATAGCAGCAAGAGGTCACAGCTTGGCCCTCCAGGAGATGGTTTGGGTTATCATCTTTCAAAATAATAAAGATTTTTAATTTTAAATTATGGTCTGCTCATATACTATACTGTGGTGTCCTGGTTTTGGCTGGAATAGAGTTAATTTTCTTTTATTCCCTGAAGGAAAAAAAAAAAAAAAAATTGAATCACAGCTCTGGAGATAAAGATTGAAAATGGATTTGATTTGGTTTAGCTGTGACTTTCTGAAGGAGGTAGTGGCAGCACCAGTGTTAAATGTTGTGCCTGTCCCACAGCAGTGCAGGTGGTGAGCTGGAGTGTGGAGTGACCTGGCTGGGGAAAAAAAACCCAACATGATCAATGTGGTCTCACAGAGATTCCTTGTGTTCCTTGTGGCACATCTTTGGGCATGATGTAGGGTTGGAGTCAACAAGAAAATGGGAAGAACCAGAGGAAGGGCAGTAAATGCCTTGTAGTGTTCCAGCTTCAGCTCCTTGAGAAGGGATTTTGAGTGGCTCTCCTCTAGGGAAGTAGGAGTTATAAGATACATCCTCTCTTGCTCTCTAAGAGAGGGAGATGAGACTAAGGAGCAAAAGTCTGGCTACAGGAGCAAGAAAGTCTGATTTTCAGAATAAAAATAAAGCAAAAGGAAATAAAGGTGTCCCAGAGCTGACAAAATGCATGGTGAGCAAAGCAGCACAGAACTGTGCACAGCATGTCTGGACTTCTATGTTTTTGTGCACCTTATAATGGAGAATGCTTGAATTCTTCCAAAGCCTGTCAGCTGCCTGCACTGTGACCCTTGGAAAGATGAACTCCAAACCTGAAAACAGCCTCTTGACCTTCCCTGGAACACAAAGATCAACTCTGGTCCTGGGAGGACCAGATTTCTAGAAGGACTTGGCAGAGGCCAGGGAGGGCTGGTGCTCCTGCAGGGCTTTGAGAGCACGGCAGCCTCCAGCCTTGGGTGTCCTAAAAGGGCTGTCCCCACTGCACTTCAAAAAATGTCAGTGCTTTTATGTGCTAATGTGCTCTCTAACACAGCCAGCCTCCCCAGGCATGGTTTGCTGTGCCACTCTGTCCACACTGAGTCGTTTTTTCAAGCAGTTTGGTCCTTTTAGTCCTTTAGGAGAGACGTTGCTGTTCCTTAGCAGTCTGATATTGTGGGTAGCCTTGCCATGAACCCTTTGATTCCAGGCAGCCTACAAGTAAGAGAGGCTTTGGGGTGAGAGGCTTCTTCCCAAACAGCATTCAAGGCTTTGGGGTCCAAAAGCAGTATCATTTAAATATATATGTATGTGTGTGTGTATATATGTATATATACATAAAAATTATTGAGGGGGAGAATTATGTTTAAGCAATAATCTGTTTTTTAAAACATTTTGCCATCTTTTGGTGGGGTTTTGTTTGTTTGTTTGTTTTTTGTTTTGTTTTTTTAAGTCCTGTTCCTTAGAGCTGTTGCAGCACCATTCAAATACCAGAGAAATCCCTTTTTGCTTGGTGTCTTTGCATTTTCTTTTATATGGTGCTTGTTTCTGCACAGTACCTCAATAATGCATTGCAGCTAGGAGGTACAGCTTAATATTCACCACTCCTTCCCCAGGGAATAGATGGTGAGGGAGGCTTTTCTTTCAGCAGGCTCTTTGATGTTCTGTGTGTATGTGTGGTCATGTTTATAACTTGTAGAAATTCCTGGCATGAAGGACACTGAAGCCAAGAGCAAAGAAACAGAACATAAATTTCAGTATCTCAAACCTTGTCATGGTCCTGCTCAGCATTGTTTTTTGATGGAAGCCAAAAATTTCAAATTGGGTGCAAGTGACCGAAGTTTGAATTTATATATAAACATGAAATGGAATAAGACCAAATATTTAGGAGTCTGTAGACTGTTTTAAACAACTAATCTGTGGACATCCAGTTTCAATAAAACATTAGTTTAGTAAAGGCCAAAACACGGCTGTTGCTTAAATGGGTGAAAGAGGCAGAAAGAGAAAATGATTAATTTTCAAGGATGGTACTGAATACTTAAATAGGCTTTTCAGCAGTGGGATCACAATAAGTTGTTACATGGCTTTTAATCCCTAGGCTGAAGTGCCTAGGGCATCTTTAAATCCTTTGAAGCTACAATGGGATTTTTCTTCTTTTTGAGCTACATCTGTGTGTTTTTAAGGTTCCAGAGATGTACTCAGAGTGTCAACACAGTTCTTGTATTTTTAAAAGCCCACACTAAATTTAGTGCTGAGCTGATGCTTCTTGGCAGACCTAAAGGGTGAGCTGGGGCCAGGCAGGAGAGGTAGAGCTCCTCTCTGAGGTATTTCTAACCAGTCAGGATGGGCTGCAGCTTTGTAGTGTAACAGATTTTATGGCCAAATCAGAAGTAAATCTACATTTTGGCTTCTTGCACAGCCAGAAATACCAGTTTAGTATTTGTTATTGCATCCTGTAGGCAACAAACTCTCTCTAGTCCAGAACTGGGTTACAACACACGTTTTTGTGAAACGTGGCCATCAGGACTTCACATTGCTGTGCCTGAGCTTCTTGGATGGTTATTTTTCAAAGGGAAGAGTGAAATCCTGTCCTCTTTATGAGCAGGAGAAGCTCAGAGGCAGTGAGCTGTCCTCTGGTGAATCTCTGAGTTGTGCCACAAGCTGTGCACAGGAACTGGGGTGAGAGCGAGGGGAGAAGGGGGCAATGCCTTGCCTGTGACACCCCTCACATAACCCAGAGCCCCCTGTAGCACAGACAGAACGTGCAGAGTGACCAGAGCCACAGCTGGGCTCCAAAGGCTGAAGCCCTTCATCCTGCAGGTTTGCCAAGACCTAGTGTATCTGTTGCATCTCTAGTGTAATTTGAAAGTTTGTTACATAGAAACATTGGAGAATGGAAGAAAAAACTTCCACTGTACAGCTCCTGTTTTCATGCTGCCACAGGATTCAATCCCAGCCTTCTTTTATTAGGGCTTTGTTTATTTAATGAATGTACATGTGAAACATGAAGGAGTTGACACAGGCATTTTAAGTGTATTCTTTGCACTTGTTAGGAGTATCCCTGTTTTCCTCACTGTCAGGACAGTGTCTCTGTTTTCCTCTCTGCCAGGACAAACAGTGCCTGTGTTCTCCCTCTTGCCTTCCAGGTACCTGGTAGGGCTTTACTTAATTTGGTGTTTGCCTTTCTAGGGGTTTTTCTTTTCTCTGAGTCCTCCTTTTCTCTGTGACAGATGAAATCCAGCAGGGAGTTATTATGATATTCAAAGATTAGATAGAGCTTCCACACACTAAGGTGAAGCTGAGCTGTAACCTCAGCCTAACAGGGACTCTGGATACAGACATGTAATTTTATGTTGGCCAGTGCCATTGATTTCCCATACTGAGTGGAAGTCATGGAGTTATTAACCATTTCAAATCTACTGCCAGAGAGTATGACATTTTCATACACTTTATTCACTTTCTGTGTGTTCCTTACTTGTGAATGGCAAATTCAGAGGGTGTAGTGAACTGCCACCACCTCAGCAAGGGAAGGTCAGAGTTTGGGGGTCACTTGTGGCTCAGGCAGCCAAGCCTGCTCCAGAAGTTCTGGAGCTCAGTCCCTGACTGAGGCAGTGCTGCTGCTTCTCTGGTGGACTTGGGATGAGATGCTAGAAATGAGGGTTTGGCTTTTATCAGAAACAAAACAGCCCCAAAATTATAACTTGCTTGGAAGCTTGTGGCTGAACAAAGTGCTGGCTCACAGGCTTTCCCCCCACAGTTTTAAAGAAGTAGTCAAAAGAAAAATGTAGTTTATCTTGATACTGTTCATAAAACAGAATTAAATTGTAGGCAGCCTCTGGAAATGAAAAGTTCTTAATCTTTGCTAAACATCCTTGTTTCCTCTTATCTCGAGAACAATTTATTGTGGGTGCACCCAGAGAATCAGAACCTTACACGTGTATTCAGCAGTCATTCTCTTGTCAAGCAAGAAAACCCAACTGGATTTCCATTTATGCAAGCAGAGAAAAAAACCCTTAAAATTGTTGAAAGTGTGAGTCTAATGAGGCCTCCACTAGAGCATAAAAGCTCTGCAATGGAAGGTACTTGGAAGTCAGTTCGTTTTAATATTTTTGTTGAATTTATCTGATCCTTTTAACCTCTCCGCCCTGTGATGTATCCAGAATTGTTACATAGCTTCAAGCCATTTCTGTCTCTAGAGTTTAGTTCCTGGTACAGGCAGCAGTGCAACTGATTTTTTTTTTTCTTTTGCTCATTTAATGATGTGAAACACAGCTTGTATGTGAATCATCTGTTGTTTGCCAGTGACAGGGATGTGGAGAGCAATGGTGCCCATCCTTTAGAATTCTCATTGCCCTAGTACCTCCTGGATGGTGAAAGGATAAGCTGATTTATAGGGTTTGGAATGCTGTACTTTGTGCTCTTAAAGATCCTCCCCACCTATATTAAGCGTCCTTATCTCACTGTCCAGCAGGGGTGTGTGTGCAGGCAGGAGCAGAATGGTTAAAGTGCCCCAGTGTTGAATGGAGCTGCTCCCACTTTGGCTTGTTTACCTTGGCTGCTCATGATACTCTCCCTACGTTCCTTACGGAAGATTCCATTTTTTTTTCGCGAGAGGGATGAGCTCGTTTGTGAAAGGAAAAAGAAAGCAGCCGTTCTGTGTATGAGTCCTGCGTGCCGGCGTCCCGATGAGCACAGCTCGCTGCTGGGGGGGAACGTGTGCGGCACCCCGGGCACACGCGCGTGCATTTGCATTTCAAATCAGCTGAGTCAACACAATATAATGGTCCTGCCTGTCGGTCCTTAGAGAGCCACAGTAGCTGACAATGTGTGCTTAAAGGGAGGGTCTGCTTTTCTTCGTCTTCTTTTTTTTATTTTTTTTTTTTTCAAGCCGGTTTCCATAGCCAATAGTGCCGTTCCAGGCGCCTGCACCGGAGCTGTTGGTTGGGACCGCTGTTGTTTAGCTGATGATTACCCTGTCACAGCGGCCGGGATTTTGTTCTATTTTATAAACACCGCTCATCGGGACAGAAAAAAAAAAAAAAAACCAAAACAACAACCCACCGCCAAAACTGGCAACAGCTGAGAGAAGAGAAGCTGCCGGAGTGCTGCTGCCACTGATGCGAGCAGCTGTTTCCATCTGCACTGCAGCACCGCCGCCTCCCCAGCGCCGGAGCTGCCGGGGCTGCTCGCCGGGGGCACGCCGGTGAAGCCGGCCTTGCTGTCGCCTCGCCCCGAGCCCAGGGCACGCCGAGGATGGGAGGCTCGCAGTCCCTGCAGCAGGCACAGCCCGGTGGCCTGGTCCGGGAGCCGTCTGAGGCCATGTAAGTGCGGGCGCTTGGCTGTGCCGGGCTGGCCGAGGCCTTTGTTCGGCGCTGGGGCCGGGGCAGAGCGGGGCTCGGGGCTCGGGTGGTGCCGCTGCCAGGGCAGCTCGGGCTGTGCCTGTGCAGCCCTGCCTGCCAGCCCTGCCTTCCGTCCTGCCGTGTTTCGGGTGCATGATCAATCCAACACCATGACCAGCGAACAAAAACCCAGCCCCTTCCCCCTTCCCAAACCCACCACCACCAGCTCCGTGGTTTGGGTTTCAAATGCTCAGCGTGGAGCTCCGTTTCGCTGGGCTTTTTGCAGAGCTGCTTTTCTCTGCATGGATACTGTTTTTCAGGTCGCATCAACCTTGTCACATCCATCCCTGCCATGGTGTTGTATCCTCTGATGGAGCATGAGCAAGGTGTCCTTAGGTCTCTCCTCACTGAAGGCCTGTTCGGAAAGATTCACTGGGGGAGGGAGGAAAAAGCAGAGAATTCGTGCTTGTTCAGAGCGAGTTAACACTTTTCTGGGTGGCTAATCGTGTATGAAAGTGTATGCAGAAATGTGTATGTGCATGCAGGAATAGCAGCACCATTTCCCATTTGTAAATAGGATTTTGTAGTTTATTGGTAGAGGATTTGTCAGTTTACTTAGCCAACAGTCCTTTCTCCTTAACCCTCCACCCCAGGCTAGTAAGGTGGAATACTGGAGCATGGACCTTGCCTGTGAATGGATTTTAGGACTGCCTTGTCTCCTTTTGTCATTACATTTATATAAATCACATTCATCTTAACATGTCTGACTACTGCATTCATTACTGAATATGTATTTTGGTTATGCTTTAGGTATTTATCCATTAGGGCTAGTCTACAAACTAACCTCATATAGGTCCCTTTAATTTTTTTTTTTTTTTTTTTAAATGTAACATATGCTTGTTAATGTAGCTCTGATTATGGTTGAGGCATCATTTGTGTGTTTGAGATAAGTGCTTCGGAGCCATTGGGGAATGATAGAGCAGTAACTGATAGTTTTGCCTCTGTAATAGGCCTTACAAGTAGGTATCTGCTCCCTATTGTCATATTCCAGTACATCAGCAGATAGCTTTGCTTGACAGTGTCTTGTTATATCTGTAAGATACAGGCCTAACAGCATTTCTGCATCCTTTGTTCTTTTGATGTGAAGCTTCAGCAATTAATATTTTTCCCCTGTAGTTCCATCTGACATTCCTATAAAAAGCATCTCTTTTAATAATGTGGTGGAATAAATGGATGCCTCATTATCCTTAAAGCACTATAAATTATGTTTTCATCTGCACACACTACTGTTGATTTTTAACAGTAGTCCAAAGACTGGGAAATAAAAGACACGTTGCTAAAACAGGGTTCAGGATTTTTAGCTCCAATTTTCAAAGCCTTTTAAGATTGCATTCTGATCAAGGTGTATATGTATATATTTATACATTTGGGGGGCACTTGAGTAAATTATATTGTCATCTCTCTCCATGACTCCTTTTATATATAAACATACTCATCTTTTGTATTAAGTCATTCCTGTGGGGTTTCAAGATGATCTTTTAAAGCCTGACATAATCAAGATACACTTTTAGCACAGGCATCATTCAGTAACTGTTGATGTCCTTGGGAAGAGTTTGTGGAAGGTATTACTAATCTTGTTTTAAATAAACCACAAAGGGATTGTGCTGCTTTCTTCAGCAAAATACTCTTCAAAATGAGATAAGAATGGAGGTGTTTCTTTATCCTTGGGAAAACATAGGCCTGTTTTATGAAACAAGAACATCTTCATAGGATGTTGTGGTCATCAGTTCTGGTGTGAGGTTTTAACTTTATTCCCATTATCACTGTAACTTTTACCAATGCTTTATAAATGAGGTTGCATCTGACTTGCTTTGCACACATAAGCAAATTCCTTAATGGCAATGATGGCTCAGAGGCAGAAACATCTGGCCATGTCCCAGGCAAGTTGGGCAGCTGCCCACGCAGCTCCAGCATCCCCCAGGTCATCATTTCTGCCATCAGCAGAGGCTGATTGCCCTAAGGAGAGCTGCTCCACAAAGGGAGAGCAGGGTTGGGTTTGGCTGCCCTGAGTTCATTAGAGTAGGAGGGTGTCAATCAGGAATCATTATTGGAGTAGAATAGCATCAAGAAAACTACAGAGGCAAACAAATTCCTTAAGTAGCTGCTGCTTTAGGAGTTCCTCCAAAATATCCTATGATGGACTTCTTGATTAAACACTAGGGAAAGTTGTAGAAATAAATTGGTGTTAGAACCCATGCTGAAAAGGGGTCTAGGTTAAGATTTTAGAGTGTATCTATGATTAAATACGCCCTTTTTGCATGCCTATGCCAAATTCCCAATTTTAATGTAAATTTGTTTCAGCCAGGATAGAAGTATTTGCAATAAACCCAGTATTGGTACTGACAGCCTGGGGTGTTCTGTTGCTCATTGTGGATTGTTAGCACTCACTGGGAGCAGACAGTTGCCCTTCTATTTAAAGAAAAAAGAAAAGTCAATTTGGAATGATAAAAAAAGGAAAGCCCAGGGGAAGCCCCTGACAATAAAAGTTAACTGGAGATGAAAGTGGGGTGGTTCAGACCTCTCTGCTGATGTTATGAGCGCTGTCATGTGCTTTGCAAATCGCAGCAGGCACCCTGGTGGTCACAGATTGAGCCCAATCAGGGGCAGTTGCCATCAGACAGTAGGAGTGGGCTCTGCTGAAATAAAAGCCAGTGCCAGTGAGATGATGTTCAGTGTGCATGGGTTTGTTGGGTGCACACACACATCTGGTGACAGCGTCCATGCATGCACTGTCTGAGATGCCAGTGCTGCCTTGCTCAGGGGGTGAGCAGAAATCAGCTTGCCAAGTGCCACCCCTCCATCTTCAGTGTTTTATTTGTAAGAGCAATAGATTTCTATCTCTTGGTAATGTTTTTTGAATATTAGAAAACTGGAAAGGTTGCTAGGGTTTTAAATGCTCGGAGCTCTTAGGCACTTGTCATCCCTGAATCATAATTTTTTTTTTTAAAGGGGAAAAGGTTTCTTTCTCCTGAGCACAAACCACACCTTGCTTTTCTGGTTGCATTATGGTTGCTGTCTTTCCAGCAACTGGGCAGGATTTACATTTAGTGCCCATTTCTTGCTCAGCCAAAGGGCTGCTGATGTGCTATTTCCTCCCATCAGGAGCTCTGTGTGCTGCGTCTCTAATGTTTGCATCCCTTGCCAATCCAAGAGGAAAATGACTGAAGCCTGAGCCAGCTCCCACTGAAGTTGATAGTGAAATACCCACTGACTTCAGTGGGAGCTGGAGCAGGCTCCAAGAAAGAAATTGAATGTCACTGATCATTGGTAGCAGGCCAAGATGTTGGTGTCCCAGTAGGTTGTTTTTCAATATTTCTTCTGCTGCGAGGTCTTTTCTTTTGTTTGTTGGTTACTGGAGAGACTCAGAAAAATGTAAACTGGATAGTCTCAGCCTTCTGCATAGGAGATACGAGCAGTTATCTTTGTGTAAGGATCTGTATACACATGTATTTATGAAAGTTATCACTCCATATGGGTAAAAAAACCAGCCCTTTCTACACTACATTATTTTATTTTTTTATCTCCCAAACCTGGAAGAATCCATTTTGTGGTTCTTAAAAGTTGAAAAGAAATTAGTCTGGTGAAATATTTGCACAGTATTATATGCTTAGGAAAATGGTCCAAATAAATATATGTACATGGAAGAGTGGGATATACATAAATATAATTAGAAAATATTGAAAGGATTTGCATTGTGGGAGGAGGGGAAGCTGCTGTTACTGAATTGATATTTAGTCTGAGTTAATCCCTTGACAGACAGTTCTGCCTATTGTCAGCTTATTACATAGAAACATAAATTTCTTTTCTTCTTCCTCTTACTGACAGCCTTCAGTAGCATCCCCATCAGTAATTAGAGGATGCTCTATATGCTGGGTTTGTCTGCTAAGTAGAGTGAATTGCTGGAAGCCATGGGGTTGTTTTACTTAAGATGTACCAGAAGTAACGAGGAGATTCTTCTGTCAAGCTCCCCTATCTTTCATTCCAGCCTCCCTTATTTGAGCCCAAAGGATCTCATCTCTGAAGTCAATGACAGCTCTCCCTTTGATATGAGAGGTGGTTACATCAACCACTTCTTCTGTCACTGCAAGTAGGCAGGTCACGTTCAGACTTGAAACCAAAGTGAAAAGACGCCAGCCTCCCTCACCCCTCTATTAAAGAAGGCACAGCACACGTCTGGCAAACCCATGTGTGCTCTAAAGCTCTCCATACGGACTGGGGTGCCCTATGCCTTGTGTAATGGAGCTGCTGTCATCTATTATATATTATGACATGCAGGCAAATTGGAAAATACAAACTGATGTGAGGTGGTAAAAACATGAATGAAAAGGCATTTCCTGCACATGCATTGTGCCTGTCATTTACCAGCAGAGCCGTTTCCCTGCCTGCGTTTGCTTTTTTGCTTTTTGCTTGCCTTGACCCAGCAGTCAGAAGAACTGATTGTTAGATTTGAATCAAAGATGCTCTCCAGCACTGTGTGTTTCAAGGGGTAATAGTCTGGGTTCTTTTAATGTTTCTCTAACATTATTACAGCACCCAGAAAGGCAGTTCTGTCTCTTACAAGCACATTTCCTTTGTTTTAAGGAAACCTTTAACCTATAGTTTTTATATTTGCTGGTGTCTTGGATGCCATTTCCTTATCTATCTCTGATGCTTGTAAGGATTTAGCTGTGTACCAAGCTTCTTATGTAGTCCAGGTAAACAGGATCTTGAGTGGAAAAAGGCAGAGTTGTAATTACAGCTAGAAATTCTGTGCAGTTTGCATTCTCTTGGAGATAGTGGGCGGGTTTGCTGTAAGAAGCAAACAAGCAAATGTATTTTTTTACTATGGAAAAAGCTAAGAAAAGTGTCATTTCTCTTCAGATCCTTAAATGCTCTGAAGCAACCATCTGAATTTAGTAGCAGGCTATGGATATCATGTTTTGTATTCCCATTAGAACCAGCTTAATGGGAAAAAAATTGAATTAGTTTCCTTTTTCCACCACAGTCTTAAATTTTCTTGTAAGGCAGGTTTTGGCCTGAGAGCTTTCATTGATGGTGACACAAGATAAGATAGTGAGATCCTCCCTTGGCTCTGGAAACCAAATTGAAATTTGCACGTGAACCGAATTTTGGTTGAAACAACTGTGGGTATGTCTGAGACAGACCTCGAGGGAACTGTAGAGCTCTATTTCTTGTCTGGTGCTGCCCTGCAGTATTGTTTGCTGCTGCTCCTTTCCCTCTGCTGCAAGGAGTGATTCAGGGATGCTTGGGAAAGCTCTTCGAGGGGAAGAACTGGGGCTATTGGTTCTCTTGGGGCAAATATGTAAACTTGGAGAAAATCTGTGTCTTTCCATTCTAAGCTTATTTGATTTTGATTAATCGGACTCCTTAGAGTTATGTCCAGATTTACACAATATGATTTTTCCTAAACAAAAGCAGCTTTTTTATAGGGCTTAATGTAAACCAGGTTGTATCTGACCCAGGCTGCAGTTACAATCACGTAAGCTCCTGCTCCTTTAGAGCTTTGATTTCCTTCAGCATAAAAACCTGCATTTATTGGTCGTGTTAATAACAGTCCATTGCTCTCCTTAGAAATGAGCCCAGCATTGTGCCGGGAAAAGGGTTTGGTTGCTAAAGGAGAGGAAAGATGAGCAAGCAATTCAGATGCCTTTGTTTAAGTTCCCAAGTGCAGGACCAAAGCAGGAGCTTGGGAAGGGAAGGTTCAGCACCTTGCTCCTCACCTGGCTGAGCTGTGGGCATTGCAGCTGGGTGCCAGCTGGTGAAATGCCACCGGGGATCAGGGATTTGCTCTTTCCATCATCCTGCAGTGCTGAGTCGGCGCTTCCTGAGCCAGGCGTTCCTGCAGGAGGGAAAGGGAAAGGAAAGGGAAAGGGAAAGGGAAAGGGAAAGGGAAAGGGAAAGGGAAAGGGAAAGGGAAGCTTTCCCTGAGAGCTGGAGCAGCACCAAGTGTGCCTGTGGGAGAGGTGAATGAAGGCAGTGGGAAACCTTCCAGAGCTGCACTGGGCTGGAGGAACAGCAGAGGGACCTCACCCACCCGAGGCAGGAGATGGAATGAGCAGAGCCCAAGCAGAGATTTTTTGTTATTGTTGTTAAATCTATTTTTTTTTTTTTTTTGTTCTTTGCTCCTACTGCTCGCTGGCCATGTTTCTGTCCATGCAGCTGCTTTTCATGTTGAAGTAGAGGAATAAGGGTCAGAGAGGATTTTGCAAAGTTCTTCAGGGTGGCTGTGCAGGGGCCAAAAAGGTAAAATATGGGACAGGTTGAAGGCAGAGGGTCTCTGCTCCTCTGTTTCCTTTTAGTTAAGGTTCTCCCTGCCTCTCTTCTCCACCCCCGTGTAATCTTTGTCTCCTTTGTGACAGGCAGGGCCATCCACAGGCATTACAGGAGCACAGCCTTTTTTCCCCATCTCAGTGTTTCCAGCAATCCCCATGCTCCCAGGATGAGCTGGTCCCCAGCAATGGTAGGGGTCACACATTTGTGCTCCTCACACTTCATAGCCACTGTTTTGTCCCCAGGTCCTGCTTTGGAGCAGTGTGGCAGAGCTGGAATGTGGCTCTGCAAAGCCTTGTTGCATTTAAGAGGTGGTTCCAGTAAACAAAGCAATTCCAAACCTGTGGCTCTGGCTCCCAGTGAATTATTGATCCCTTTCTCATTGATGATGCTGTGTAGCAGCAGCACAGGTTACTTCTTCGTGAGGGGACAGTTCACACAATTACGTTTCCTGGATTAAAATTTTAGACCTTGGCGCTAAAAGATTAGGAAAGATACCTGCCAGGGGTATTAAATATTTGAACATCCACCACTGATTCAGACACCAACCCCTAACCCACGTGGGTGAGCAAAGTGCATCACTGGCTGGGATTATTATGTATTAACTGGTTATATTTGTTTTAAGTATTTCCCACATTTAATATTGGGGTAAACTGCATCTTTCTTAAAAGATTTCTGCAGTTAAGTATCAGCAGCCTCTGGTGATTTAGGGGCACATTAGTATATTTGCAGTTGTGATGTCTGAAGAAGAGTGCCTTTAATTAAATTGCTTTTTCCTGTTGTACCTCTGAGAATAAAGCATCTGCCCTAGAAGAGCATAGGGATTTAAAAAACAATTTCAATTTTGAGTCCTGTTTCTGTGGCGTAGATATTTTCATTATTCAGGATGAAGCCAGTCAAAGAGAAAGCAAGCTGGCCAGAAAGGATGGGGGATTGTTTTATTATTCATTTGTATCAGTGGTGGTGAAAAACATACCCTACTAGATCTCAGGGAAAGCAATAAAAAGGAAAAAATTAACATGATTTAAAGCAATATGGGAACTTCTTGCTAATCAGTTAGAAAAATGATTTAAGTAGATTGAAGTGCTGCTGTAAGTGTGCCATGTTATCTCCCGCAGTCTTTTTTCCTTCAGATGTGGTTTCCCACAGCTTGAGACATTTCTCTAGCATTGCTGTGTGAAAGCAGGAAATGGCTTTTGTTGGGGGAGTGGGAATTTGGCTTCTGCACAAAATGTGCTCAAAATCGCTGAATAAACAAGGAGGGAACGCAGGAAAAAATAATTCCTTCTTCCCATTTCAGTTATGGTAGGAAGATTGCTTATAAGACAATAGGCTAAAACCCGAAACTCAACATTATTTTTGAGCTGATTATGCCCTTTTCTCCTCCACTGCAATTCTTATCCTGTTCTCTAAATATAGCCATCCTGTGAGGAAAAACGGGCCTTTTAATAGCAACTGATTAATGTCTAAGGTATTCATAGTTTACTTTTTGCAATCTGTTGTAGAAGACACATTTCCAAACTGATCTGTGTGGCTTGGGTAACACACAAGGTGTTATGTTCTGTTTCTGAAGTCCCACATAATTATCCAAAAGGGGAAGCCATAACATTTTATTTCTGTTATCTCACCTGTGTAAAAAAAGAAAATCCAGATTCTTGTCTCTGAGCTCAGACATTGAGTTACCCCAGGACTTCAGCTTGGAAGCCCCACTGCTGGAAAAGCTGAGAAGTGACTCAGTAGCATCGGATCAGCAGCAGTGTGTGACCATATTCACCCATTCACACCAAATTTACCCTGCTGTCAATCACTGACAGCTCAGCTGAGCTGTGAGGGGCTCTGGGGCAGCAGAGGGTTTGGCACCCTTTGTGCTCAGGGTGAGGGGAGGCACAGAACTGCTCAGGGCAGGAGAATGACTCTGGCTGCAGGATCACCTTCCTCCGTGTGTCCCAAAAATCAGCCTTGTGCCTCTCAGGACACGTCCTCGTGGTTGGCCAGTGCCACCTTTGTTGTAATGGTGGTTGTTTTTCTGGGGAGCTGTGTTTTCTGTAGGAATATTTATGCTGAAATAATATTAAAGCCTTCCCCTGGAGAGGAGCTCCTGCCCTGCTTGCTGCACACGTCCCTGTCAATATGAGCTCTTGTGCAGTTGCCATTTCAGTGGAATGGGATTTATTTGACATTTTAAGTGAGAATTGAATTCTCCTTTTAAGTGAGAATTGCAAAGGATGCTTCTCTGCTGCTTCATGGCTCAGGCCATAAAATGAACACGTGATGTTATCCTGCTCTTGGGTTGAGCAGAAAGCCTCTGCTGAGGAAGGAACTGCAGATGATTTTGTGGATTATTGCTCTGAATGCAAAACGTGATTTCTGTTTAAACCTTCCAGCTTTGATTGTGTTCTTTTACAAAAACCTTTTTCTAAAAATGGCCCTCACTTTCTCTGTCCTACAGTATTGTTTTTAATTAGTGTTTTAATGTGTCAGAAAGATAGCAGGATAAAGAATGAAGATACCAAGGAAATTAACCTCATCCCAGCTCACAGATTTCTTCTATAAAAATCTCTTGAAATTGCTGTAATTAAAGAAGCTGGAGTTGTACTTTTCATTGAGCCATATCCAGTTTTAAAGTAAAAATAAAAGATATCTGGTAACTCAGCAGTGGTGACTCTTATAAAGTAAGACTAAAATTATTCTCTAGCATTATTGTTTAAGCTGAAATTTAGCTGAAATAATCCTGTGATGAAATTATGGTTTTGCTTTGATGGTCAGACTTTGCAAGGCAGAAACCTGTAGAATATGGCATGAGTGTTGCAGGTGAGTAGCTCAAGGTAGATAAAGGATTGCCTGTCCTGTGCACATGATATATCCTGTACGTGTGCCATACACACCTGCTAGCAGACTGAAGGATTCCCCTGTAAGGGGATGCACTTTTTCAGTGCAGACTCAGCACTAAAAATCTCTGAATTCCCACTGACTTCAGGGACAGTTTTGTACATCACTGGAGCAGACCCTCAGAGCCCAGTACCCTGTGATTTTCCTGTGTCCACCTTGCAGGTACCAAACACAATTTTATTATATGCTCAAGGGTTTATTCTCATCCTGTGTGTGCACATCAGAAATAATGTTCCTTTGGGACAATGGTGTCATGTCTGTGGGAGCAAGATGTGAGCTGAGGGAAAACTTGGTGATGTGTTTCCTTCCCAGCATCATCTTCTTGTGACCCCTCTTGTGCTTGGTCTCCTCACAGTATGGGATTGTTGTGAATTTATTTAATCATAGGATGGATGATCTTGTCACTTTGCCCTACAGTACTGTGAGAGGGGTCCATTAATAGTTAATGGTCAGAAATGTGTCCCTAAAGGACACTTGTAAATGGAGTGTGGTGACACGTAAGTGACATGTTGGTACCTCCCCCAGCTCCTGCCTCAATATAAACATCAGATCCAGCACTGAGAACATTCCCCAGGGGCAGAGGCAGCAGCACAGCTGGCTTTCCATGGTCCCTCAAGTGTCACCCATCCTTCAGCTCCAGCAGGCTGGGCTGAGGTTGCTGGCTTTGCTCTTCTTTGGGCAAAAGGTTTTCACAGAAGCAGAGTGGCTGGAGTCAGAAGGGACCTCTGGGGATCATCTGCTCCATCCTCCAGAGAGAGCACTGAATTCTTTTGGGACACCCTATGATTTCAAAGGTATGTTTTATAAGAGAAAAGGAGTATTTTGTGAGGTTTGTGCCTCTAGAGCATAATAGAAAGTTTTGTGAGGTTTATGCCACTCACCACATATATTTGCATTGTTCTCTAACAGTAGATCCATGGGTGCTAGGTTTGATAGGCAGGTTAAATCCAATTTGGTAGATGCCAAATATTAATACCTAAAATAACCAGATAACTCCACCATTGCATCTCTGTTTCCTGTAGGTTGCTGTACAAATTTATTACCAAAATTTAAAATCTGTAGGGATGTTTCATATTCAAAATATGTAGTAGCTAACAATCATCATGTTAAAAGCAGCTAATCATTGGGGAATTTCATGTTAGCTGGAAGTCACTGTGTAGGCAAATATTATGTAAAAATCACAGCATAGAAAGTTGGCACATCTTTGATATTATCCTAACCTAGTGCTGGGATTAAGAAAATGACCTTTTGTTGTTGCTGTAGAACATTCTTGGTCCTCATGAGTAGGCCCTTGGGTCAGCTAATGGCTGCTGGCCTGAAGTGGTAACTTGTTCTCCAGGAAAGGAATTACCATTTGGTCTCTCCTGATGTTTTTGAATTATGATGCAGGGTTGTATTTGTAAGAGTCTGAAGAAAAAAAAATTAAAAAAATAAAAAGAGGCAAGACTGTATGTGTCTCTGTACTAGATTTGTGTAACTATACTACAGGTGATACCATAAGATGAATTCTGAGAGATTGTCAGTTATTTAATTTTATATAAAGAAAAGGAAAAATCCCTCAAATGTGAAATGTAATGAGCAGTCGTTTTCCCCCTCTGGACTCTGCAAACATTTACAACAAGAAGCTGTTCATGCTGTGTGAAGGTCCCAGCCTGAGTGGATAAGGCAGATTTGAACTGAACTGACCAAGAGCACTGAGCTCAATGAACTTCAAAGGTCCCTTCCAACCCAAACTATTTTGTGATTCTGTGTATGTGCAGCAGTTCAGAGGAAGAGTCAAGAGCAGGATTGATCCTCATCTGGAGAGATGTATTGCTGGAACATCCTGCCTCAGTGTTCTTTTTTTGTTGTAGCGTACTTGGTTTTGGGGGATTTTTTTCAGAGAAAATCAGTTTAACCATTGAAAATGTCACCTGGAAATCTAAAAAGCTTTTATCAGATTTTTACAGTGAATGAGCTTTGACTGAAATTAATGCATATTTCTGAATTGCCTTGTCTCTCTGGCTTAAGAAACTCTAAATCTTGGAGTTACTCAGTATCTTTCCAAATCTGTCAGCCTGTGTGGCCCTTGCCACTGCAGTAAAAGTGCCTGCTTAAGTAACACACAACCAGATTGACCTCAGAAGGATACAGCCACTCCTGTATCCTTGGTTCTGGCCTCATCAGTAAACCACACCTGAATTATTCATGCAGGCTTTATGAGGATCATCTCTAAAAATGATCGATGGAGGTGAAAGTACAGAACTCATTCCTCCTTTTTATTTCCAGCTCATCTCCCAGTGGGAGATACCAAGAATGAAAGCCAAAATTAATCTTCAACACTAAATTGAACAATCTAAAAAGTTGGGGTTTTTTTTTTCCTTCTTTTCTCTCTGATTGAGTTTCCTCTCATGGTGCATGATAAATCGTTCAGTAAATACTCATGTGAAATTTATGCCTTAAATTTATGATATAACATCTGCAAGTGCTTTGGAGGGCCAGGCCTGATGGAATCTGTTTCCTTTAGGTCCTGCCACAGATGGTGCTTTTGCATTAGCACTGCAGTGTTTGCTCATTTGGGTCCTTCATGCCATGGCCTTGGACTCTGTGTTTGCCTCAGATCCCTGCCAGTACCTGGTACAGGAGCTGAGCACTGTGTGATGGTCCCCTGGTGACAGATTCCTGGTTTGAGCCCTGAGGCTCAGGAAACAGGTCTGCAGAGCACTTTATGTGGGTTTGTGTTTCCTAGAGGTGATGGATGTACTTGGACAGACATTTTCCCCTTGAGCTGCAGCTCTGGCCATTTGTAAAGAACACGTGGATTTAAGGGTGAGATAGGGAAAAAAAAGGACTAAATACCTGTTTCTGAAGAGAAGACTAGGAGTTATTACCAGTTAAAACTGGTCAGGGAGGAATCACTCATCTTCTGAGTCCTCAGTTTCTCTGTAGTGTTACTCACACTACAATTAGAGGGCAATCTGCAAACAGCAGTTTTCCAGTGAACCTTTGCAATCCTTGCTTTCATTGCATTACCCTCTGAGCACTCTTGGGTGGCAATGGAGCACAGTTTGGTTTTATTGTTGAGGATGTGTTGTAAGTTTGCCTAGTTTATTTCCTCCCAATATGTCCTAAGTACACCATGAGAATTAAGTTGTCATGTCAGTAAAATATAGACAACTGGTGAAGTTTTTTGAGTAGCATAAAGAAGGTTGAGCTTATGGAGTGCTGGCAGTGTATGAGTGATATTGCTGACAGGTAGGAGAGATCTCAATTAGTCTAGGGCATATTCCACTAGTTAGGGAAATAAACCATACTTTTTTCTAAGTGCAAAGTTTGGAAGAAAATATGCAAATTGAAATAGATACTCTTCACCTTATCTTTTGTGGAGCAGATTCCCCTGAAGCCAGTTTTCTTGTTACCTGTCATTCCACAACCCTGGCTGATGGAGAGCAGCTCCTTTGGCTCCATCCCCCTCTCCCCACTCCCAACACAGGCAGCACTTCTCAGTAATGCAGCTCCAACTCCTGGCTTCAAAAATTCATGATATCACCCCCCCCCCATTTCCTCTCCAGATTGCTCATATTGCACATCAATAGATCAGTACTCCATAAAGTAGTCAGGCATGTTTGTCTTTTTGCCTGAAGTAGGCTATACACTAAATAAAAATTCTATATAGATTTAGCATTAAATGAAATAACTATGCAAAAGCCCATGGAGCTCCCTTGGCACATCCCAGTTCCAGTTTTGCTCCCTTGAGTGTCTCTGTAGGAGGTGATGCTGCTGAGCTCAGTCCTCATGTCAAAGTCCTGCTTTTAAGTTTCTTGTATATTCTCTTTCCCTGCTATGAAATGGAAGCAGGGAGCTGGGTGGTGCTGGCTGTGCTGCTGCAGTGTAAATATTGGGGAACTGGAGGCAGATGGCAGCATTCCCACCACGGCCCAAGGCCACAGCTCTGTGCAAAGCTGCTTTTTAATGAATTGAGTTTCCCGGTGGAACTGGGGTGACCTCACTCACTTCAGGAGCTGTGTCTGCCTGACCAGGGCAGGCAGTGAGGAGAGGCAGGGGAATGAAGAAATCTCATTCTTGCTTCCTGACTGCTTTCCAGCTACACTGACAAAAAGGCAATTTTTCATTCTGAGATCGGGGAGGATTTGAATTGTAAGGACCTGTGGTTTATAAAAGAGGGTAATGTAACTTATGAGGCTGGGTTTCCACACAGCCAGAAGTGAGGAAGAGAGGTCAACCCCAGTGACTGCCTTCAGTAGTTCTCCAGAGATTTATGTAACAGGCTGGGCAAGAGCTTGGACTTCCCAGATGGGAGTGGGAGTGCTCAGGCTCCACAAGTTGATGCAGTGTTGCCAGAATTGGTTGGTCAAGACTGATTCCTGGATTTCCTTGTTCACCCCTGCTGCAGGACCCCATCTATGTGTGTTGTATTTACTGTTTACCACTCTCTTTCAAGAAGGGACATGAAAGAGACACACAGAAAGAATGTTTTGTGGTTTCTACAATCTCGATTTTTTTCTCCTGTTATGTACAAATCCAAAGGATAGAGATGGAAAGAGATGTATGACATGTTATGAAAGTAAGCTCCCACTGATTTCCCAGGCTGGCTAAACAGATGCATGAATATGTGCTCCCTCCTGTGGCTCCCACTCCTTCACTGCCCCACAAATCAGTCCTGCAAACTCTGCTCTTTGCTTCATCCTTGGCTGGAGCTTCAGAATCATATTCTAGGTGATACAAGACTCTTCCTTGGCTGAGAACATGCCCACAGCTGGACCTGTGGTGGCTGCTCCTTGTGCAGCTCTGGGTTGGTGCCGACTCTCAGGGTGTATGACAATTAGGCAATCTTGTTTTGCACCAAGAATTGAACAGCAGCAGCAGTATTTCTTTTTGTTCCATGTATTCCCTGAATTTCTCAGAGAAAAGGCATTGTGAATTGAACTGGCTGAAATATGTCATTTCCTTTTCACAGAAAATCCTGTTGTTCTGGGAAAGTCTTTCCTTACTGTTTTTCACGTAGGTCTGTAGTCTTAAAACAAAATCTCACGTAAGAGAGATCATCTGTATTTTAACTAAGGAAAACTGAACACAAGATTTAATATTTCCAGGATGCATGTTGACTTTGGAGCATAGTACTGGAATGTGCTTCCAGGCTTTATGCCCAGATCCCAGGCCATGATAAAGAAGGTTTTTCTGGTATTAAGCTTCCTTTCATGTTTCTTTGTTAAATAGAATTTTCTTTGTGAGCACAATTGCTTCTCATAACAAGCACATCAGGATTTGAGTTATGATTAAGACAGTTCTTACTTGATTGTACTAGCTGAAAATCAGGAGTGTTGCATCAGAATCTTTTGGGAATTATTAAATATTAGCAAAACAAAGCCTTTTTCTGGAGCTCAGGCACCTCAGCTGTCTGTCCACAGACTCAAGAGGTTTTCCAGAGTGGAAACTCATGCAGTCAACAAAAAAGAGCAAGTATTTCTATTTACTTCAAATGGTTGTGCCCAGTTCATCCAAGGAAGAGACCAAGTAAACAAAGGGAGCTGCTTTAAAAGGTGGATAAACAGGCACTAGTTCTCTCCTTAATTTAACTGAGGAGGACACAGAACTGCTCCATCAAGACAGTTTAACAAATCCTCCTTTAAATAGGATATGAAAATAGAGAGTTTTTTTCCATTCCAGTTACTGTATATATTACAGACTGTACAGACAGTTTGGGGGAAAGGAGTCTAAACATTATTGTTTGAGCATTACAGAGCTAGACTTTGAGTTCAAATTGTAGAAGGTGAAACATCAATTAAGTGCAACACAATGAAAAACTGTGTGAAAGCCTGAGAGATATGAATTACTTCTCATTTTGTTGGTTTAGATGATAACTTCCTGGGTTTATTTTTATTACACTGGGAAAATACCACACAAGTCTGTTTCTCTTTGATTCTTTAACTTTAAAGTTTCCTGAACCAGCTCCATGGAGGGAGGAGAAAGCTTTTTTGTTGTTGTTGAATACTATTGTGAAGCTTTATTTACAGAAGCCCTTTGTTTGCAGCTGTTCTTTAAGCTTAAAATATGTAGAACTTAAGACATGGTGCATCTTTGTAGGGATATGATTTAAAATTATGCAGTGTACCTATTGCAGTTTGACTGTTCCATGGCCTGAGGAATGAGGATGGTTAAAGAAGTGGCAGGAAGGCTTTTTGAGGAGCTGCAGCAGCAGATATAATGGAAAGCCAGACATAGTGGTTTTGAGCTGTGTAAGTTTGGGGAGGAAAAAAAGAAATCTCCAAACATCCAAAGTTACAACCTAGCAAAACTCCTTTTGCTTCAGGAGTAGGGGTGATGAGCCAGGATTTGTTGGCTGGCACAGGGTCATGGTTTTCATCCTGACAGGGTGGGAGGTGGTGGGAGCTTTTTCTGGGATTCTGCAGAGAAGAGGAAGAGGGAAGATTGGGACCCTGAGGTATCAGGGGTGACACTGGGGTCTCTTCTCCCCCAACTCTCCCAGGGCTTTATGCTGTGATAGATTTAGGCAAATGAATGCAAATTCTGTATTTGTACTTCTCCTGACATGGAGCTGCTTAAAATAATCATGAGTCTCAGGAAACCAAACAGAATCTGGTAGCTCAGAGTTATCTTCTAATTCAAGCAAAATGAGAGGAGTCCTTGATTTGGGGTGGCTTGTGGAGTGCTTCTGGGGGATGAAATGGCTTCTCATTTAATGGCAACACAGAACCACTGGGAAGAGGCAAATCAGTCCTGCCCTTTAGCAAATTGCTGTGTTCAGTTGACTTCATTACACACCAACAGTCCAAAACTGCATCTGACCAACAGAAATGCTTGTTGAATGTACATTGAACATATGTTCAGTGCATATTGAATATGACACCATTGGTACTGCATTCCTTGCTCCCAAACAAAGGATGAAATGTTTATAATTTGGGCTCAGTTTAAGAACATGTGATGTATAGTTTCCAGACCTAGAAGGACAGTTTCTAATGGCTATACACCTCTAAGAGCAAGTGGTGTGTCCTTGAATGGTTTAGATCTTCACATAATGTTTTTTTCATCATTTTGTTGAGTTGCTCCCTTTCAAGCTTGTGTTTCACTTGAATGACTCCATTTGGGGTGCTGCTGTCTCCTTCCTGGGCTGGCACCAACCCCTGGTGGTCCCTGTGTTTTTGTGTCCCTGTGAGCACATGGTGCCATAAAAGGATTATTGATAATACCAGGATTCCATGCATTTTACGGGCTGTCTTACCTTGTGTCATAAGGTCTGTTTGAAAAGGGCTCTGGTAAAATTGTGCTGAAAATAGAATATAGTATTTCCATAGGAGGAGGGTGCTCCAACAAGAGTTTGCTGCACCTCAGGTATCTTCATGTCTGCTTTCTCACCCTTGAGAGCACACAAAGAAATTTGATGCTGTTTTAGATGTTTGGGGTTTTTTATGAAGCTAGGAAATTCTCTTCAGAAGAGTCTTTTTTTTTTAATATTTTTTAGTTAATTTAGGTGTGCTTTTGCAAAGGAGTAGCACAGGGGTGTTGGTCTGTGTGCCTGAGCCACCCTCACACAGTAAAGCAGGCTTTGCAGGATGGATTCATTTCCATGTGTGTGTTCCCTTCTGTTACACAAATGACATAAATACTTGTCTAGGGAGAAGACCACAGCCATGACATCCTGCTCTGGAAACCATCCTAGAATATCAAATCTCCTTTGGAAAACACAGGGGGGTAGCCTGAGAGCTGAGATCTGTGCCCCCAGCTCAAGCCTGACCTGCAAATGTGAATCCTCCCTGTGCTCACCAGTCTCTGCTTTGATTTTCCCCAGGAGCTCTGACTCTGAAGAAGCCTTTGAGACCCCAGAGTCCACTACACCTGTCAAGGCACCACCTTCACCTCCACAGCCACCCTCTGAAGCAGCAGCAGCAGCAGTTGTTGCAGATGTAGCAGAGCAGGAAATAAAGCCTCAGCTGCCCGTGGAAGATACAGGTAATGAGTGGGACACCTAACTGGGGGAGGTGAATATGCAGGGAGCTGTTTCTCTAAGCACAGGCAAGGAATTAATTGATTTCTGGAATATTAGTTAATTACCCATGCAGAGAGGAAAAACCCCTGTTGCTTCCTGGAATAATAAAGTAATGGAGAATCTGTCCATGACATTTGAAAAATACTAAAGAAAAGAGGAGCTCTGTAGAAAAAAACGCTTTTCGTTTTGAAACAAGCTTCTTTTTGTAGGATCTTTACAGAATCAGGTGAGTAGAAAAAGGAGATATGAGTTGCAGATGCAGGTACCTGCACTGTTAACTGTGGCAATTAACTAAATGCCATTTTCAAATGTGTTACTGAAACAGGAGGTGGTCAAAAAGCCTGTTAGAACAACAGAAATACTGATTTTATAGGAGGAACACAGGGCTGTTAATGAATGTATGCATGGTATACATATGTGAAAATTGATAAATACTAGGAAAATAAAATCTTTTAAAAAGGGCTCTTGTGTTTAAACCCCAAAGAAATGATTTTCCCAAAAAAGTGTTCTTTGTTCTCCAGATTGAGTAATGGAATATGAGGGAGTAGAAAGCATGCTATGAGCCCAAAATAGCTTTGTTTGGGCTGTCGGATGACAGCTCAACAGTCTGGGATTGAATTCCCCTTTATGCTGTCTTTTTTCCATCTGAAAGTCAAGTCATCTTGATCACCTGGCTAAATTGTATGCAGATAATATTTCTCCCAGCAGTCTAAAGCTCACTTGTGTTTGGAAAGAGTTTTAGTATCCCACCAAAGGTCTCAAGCCACCTAAAGCATTTCTGGGAGTTTCTCATTAAGCACTGCTGTTTAGGATCTTGATTTACAATACAGGTTTATTAGAAGCTTCAAGGATTTTGTACAAACTGATTTCACAAAATAAAAGGTAAATTCTAAGGCACACTGATGCTTTTTCCTTTCTGCTGTTAAGAGTTCCCTTGTCATTGTAGTAAAAGTTACTCATTCTATGTCTTCTTTCCTTCTTTTAAATATTTGGCAATCCAGTGATTAGAAAATAAGTGCTCAGAGAACAAAAGAACACACATGCTGAACAGGATTGGAGTGTGCTTTTAATTACTGCAGTAGATTATCTTCAAGCCCTTGATTACACATGTGCTTCCCTGGCACATGTGATTCTTCTCTGCTTCCATCCCAGTTCTCCCCCTCCTTTTTGTCAGATCTTTCTGAAGAAAAGTAGGAAACTGAATATAGCTATTCACAGCCTGTGTGAACTTTATTGAAGGCCATTGGATGGCAGAGGGGTAACCACTTCATTTGCAAATCAGATTGTCCATGGGAGGCAAGTTACAGCAAAGGGACAGAGATCTGTTCAGTGTTCCAAAATGATGCAAAATAATTATACAACAGGGGAATTTACTGGAGGGGAAGAAGATGCGTAATGCCGAAAAAATTCAAAATGTAGGAGGGCAACACAAAGCATTCATTTGTTTTGGAAATCTTTAGAAGAAATAAATAATAGTAAGATTATGGTTTAGATAGTTAAAAATGAGAAAAGTTAAATATTTTGTACTTTATAAAGCACTTGAGTGTCTTATAGTTTATTTATTTCATAAGTTATGCATGTGACTGCACACAAAGAGAATGAGTCTCTTCCTCAGGGCACAGGGGCATTGAAGCAGAGTTCCTGGATGGCAGCATACAGCTAACAAAACAGGTTTCACTAGAGAGGAGAGAGAAATATGGGCAGCTGGAGAGCCTGGCACAGGGAGAGGCAGAACTGTCGTCCTGGGCTCCTGGTTCAGCAGCCACATGGCTTTGTCTTCACATGGGATGGGTGACAGAGCATGTGTCTGGGTGGAAGGAGGGAGCTCAGTAAGTGTTTAAAGTGTTTCATCTATAGCTGACAATAATTACTAATGCAGATGGCTGCAGTTGTGTTGCATGATATCATTAGCACAGCAGCTGGACCCCACTGCTGGAAAGGCAAGAGGAGAGTTTTTAATTAGGTTGACTTCAGTGGTCATTTAATAAATATGATGAAAGTGAACTAGGATGGACTCATGCTGGCTTTGTGCCAGCTCCTGCTGGGGTAAAACCTGCTGCATGGCTCTGCTCCATCAGCAGCAGAGCAGAGGAGGGGAGTCAGTCTGAGGGCAGGCCTGGGGGGGAAGAGGAGCAACAGAGCAAGTATGGAAACTACCCCTGAGCCCCAGGAAGTGCCACCAATAAGCCCTTCTTTTCCTCCTAAATAATTTCTGGGAAACATGGATTATAATCTCAAGGCAAATTGGAGAGATTGATGCTGCAGTTATTATTTTCTGTCATTAGTTTAAATTATTGTTCCTTGTCTCCTCAGCTTCCTATAGCAGTGTCCTCTTGTCTGTTGTTTCATGCATATGAGCAGCAGAATGTCCCCCAAGCCCATTCTCCCAAATACCCTGGTTTTGGCCAGGAATTCCTGCCTAGGAATTTTCTGTCACCCCCACTGCCTTCCCCAGATAGTTACAGAATTCAGATTGTATTCACTGGGGAGAGTGAGAGCTGGAGTCCCTTCTGTGCATTACAGCCCAACAATCAGGATATGGGGCACCTATATATGAGTCTTTGTGGTGCCAGGGAAATTTGAGGTCAGGCTTTCCAATAGAGACATTATGGTCCAGACAAAAACAAACCAGATTTTTGGTATGGACAGCATTCTTATTCAGTGTTTCTCCTCTTGAAGCCTGATTTGGAAATTTTGAAAAGAAACATTTATATACAATGTTAGAATACATCTTAGAATAAATAACAAAAGTCTTTTTACAGAACTTTAAAAAAGTGATACTAATTGATTTCCTGACATCAAAGGGTTTTCATAACAAGAAGGAACTTGAAATAAACTGTCGTTCAAAATTTCTTTTGTAAGGTAATTCCCATTCCTATATGCTTTTGGCATTTTTTCCTCATTACATAGTAACTGGGTGCATGTTGTAGGCATTTTGCAGAGGTTTGCCTTTGTTTACTTTTTCTCTAGAAAACAGAACTGATATTCAATTTCTTCTATGTTTGCTTATTTCATCTGTTTAAATGTTATTGCTAAGCCTGTCAGAAGTGTTTCATTTGTTTCCAGGTCAGCAGTGTTAAGGCCTATTTTCAGTTTGTTGGGGTTCCCTCTGCTTTAGAGATGCTTCAGCAAAGTCACCCCTTGCCTTGGCTACTTCTGTTAAAAAAAGCAATGTAAATTTGGGGTTTTTTTATTAATGCACACAGTCTTACAATATCTTATTAATGCTCTCAGGCACAGGGTGGGATTCTTGGGTCTGTCCTGTCCAAGGCCATGAGCTGGACTTCAGTGATCTTTGTGGGTCCCTTCCAACTCAGAATATTCTGTGATTTTCTAGCAACTTCTGGTTCTTCCATAGCAGGTGCCAGGTGAAAATGCCAAGTGTTAAATATGCCATGTAGCTCTGATATTTAGGTCTCATCACCTGGATGCAAGAAGTCTGAGTTTTATGCTGTTGAGTTTTGATTTGGGATTTTTTTTCATAATTGATTCAATCAAAATTTGGCTGAAATCAGAGGAATTTCCCAGTGGAAGGAGCAGAACTTGGACCTTCTTTTTTAATGAATGAAATGAGGGGTTTTGAGGAGCTTGCGTGGCTTTTTATTACAGTGTAAGTTCCCCAGCTATCCTCCACGTTCTTGGAGTGTTTTATAAAACTTACTATCTTCTTGTGGGCAGCTCTTACCAGTATA
The DNA here is from genome assembly GCA_030060385.1 of Muscicapa striata striata. NCBI lineage: Eukaryota > Metazoa > Chordata > Aves > Passeriformes > Muscicapidae > Muscicapa > Muscicapa striata. The sequence continues at coordinate 2,020,496 of JAREIS010000171.1, forward strand.
AATTGTGGGTGACTCAACGCCAATAAAAGGGGTAGACCTGATTTAAGACCTTGTGCTGGTCTCTCTCGAGGGCGAGTAAGTCCTGCCTTAATTCCCATAGCTGGTGTCGTGGTATGTTACTTTGTGATCAAACTGCATTTTAATAAAATGCTGTAGTGATACTGGTCGGCTTCATTTTGTGTTGTAAAAGGACAAATGTCACTGCTCTGTGAATAGGCTGTTCATGTCAGGAAAGTATGGTTTTCATATCTCTTTGTAGTAATAAAGCCTTGAGTACCATTTATACCTCCTGCCCCAGCAATTCTGCTGCTACCAGGAGTGAGCCAGTGCTGCCATAAAGCCAGAAGAGGCTGACAGCAGCATTTCACTTCTGCCAAGAGCTTGTTTGCTGAGACAGTTTCACATCTTGTTTCATAAAGAAACAATAAAAATATCGAGCAAGGCTCTGCAGAAATCCATACTCTCGAGTGAAAGGGATTTGATGAGGAGGAAGTGGTGAAATAAGCAGTTAAAGAAGATTAAAGCCTTGCACTGTGTGGAGCACACAGAATTGAAATTTGGTGGGAGTAGCTGCAAAGCTTTGCACGCTCCCTTTGCATGATGCATCCCAAACCTCAGCCTCTCATTTACAGTCCAAGTCCTGCAGGGCAGTGGTTTATTTTATTTTATTTTACTTTGTTTTAATGCATGTTTATACTACTTTGAACAAGGGCCTGAATGCTGTTGAGGGCTTTGACGTAGGCTGGAATGAAAACAGTGCATAACTGCAGATGATTCCTTGTTCAGATCCCACTTCCATTTCACACTGACCTACATTTGTACTATGCTGACACCTCGGTGTTTATTGTGATGTATTCTCCTGAAGTGCCTTCCATTCTCCTTCCAGGATGAAAGGGATAGATTAGGCTAATGCTAGAGGTTTATGGCACTCTCTGAGTGCCCTTAACAGGAGTCCCATCAGTGTCACCAAGTGATGTGTGTGTGAAGTGAGCACCAGCTCTGCTGGCAAACTAAGCCTAATTAATGACCCCTCAGCCAGGCTGAAGCCAAGCCCAAACCAGTGGGGATTAAGGAGAAAAAGAAACTGTTCAGACACACTGCCATGCTATTAGCATTCATTTAGCAGAAAAACATTAGAATATTATTTTAATTGGTGTATCCTAGTGAATTTCTGCAGTCTTAAAGAGAAACTGTGTAGCTGTCATCCCTTTGACAGTCTTTGGAAGTACATGGTGCCACTTTGGGAAATGTGTCCAATTCCCTTAAATCTTTGTCCTCTACATCCATAAAAATAATCTTTGCAGTCTCTGTGCAGACATACAATTTCTTCTGAAACAAAGGAAATTTCTTTTCCATTTTCTTAATTCATTCATAGCTTCTCACTAAAATAATAATTGATTGTCTGTATTGCTTTTATGAACAGTGTTAATGAATGTAGCAGGGCAAAATGAGAGTTAGTCTGCAAAAACATGTCAGGATTGGAATGAAAAGGATGGGCAGAAATGTCTCTGAAATCGTTTAGGGCTGAGTAAAGCATTCAGTTTTGTTTGAATGTTTTTCTTTATAATTGCATAATTTTAAAAAAATGTCAGTGTGAAGAAGGCAGTGTTGCTTCCACAGGAAAGACAGGGGCATTTTGCAGCTCTGTGAGAGCCGTGAGCAGCTGGCTCAGCCCAGCCTGAGCTGGGAGCTGGAGAGAGCTGTCCCAGGTCTCAGGTGCCCCACAGGGACACACAGGGACTGAGGTGACCTGGTACATTCAGATCAGAGTAGTGCAGTCACAGCAGGAGCAAACCATATGCAAGATTTGTAGAACATTTGAATAATCAACCTAACAAGCTGGAAGGCAGCAAGGACCATCACCTTCATGCTTTCCTACTTCTGTATTTTCTGATTTTTTGTTATGCACTCTTTTTCTACTTTGTCTGATAGAATTGTTATATCCCAAGTGAAGAGACTTCTATAAATCATTTTAGGATTCCATTCAATAAAAAACCTTTAATTGCAATGGAAAGCTGCTTGGATTAAGAGTTTTAACATAAATCTCTCTACAAAATTTTCTTTTCATCAACAAGTTAGAACTACACTTGGAGAAACCTGATTTAAATAATCAGTAGGGAGCTTCTAGCTTTTTTAAGGAAGGTTTTTCAGCTGAAAATATTTGTGAAATTCTCTACTTTTTTTTACCTTTGCCATAATTTATTTCATATTAAGTTCTCAATTATTCATGTCTTATTATAAACTTGTAATTATTGACTGCTTGGGGCATGTAGAGGAGCAGCATTGATGGGCTGGGGAGAGGAAGCCATTTTCCTCTGGGTAAATTGGTAAAAATAGCACATGGGAAACAAAACTTAAGGTCAACGTGTAATTACTGAAGCACCAGTCAATTTTCTGAAGATTTACTTCATAAGAGCTCTGACACAATTGTGTGAACTCTTTCTAGTAGTAGAAAATGGGAGTAAAAAAGTGCTTTATGTGCAGTTCTTTTGGTATTTGCAATATTTAGTGTATTATGGTAATATCCATCTCTGTAAGTGATAGTTTAGAGGTTATTGCAGATACATATTTTGTCTTTTCATGAAACTTCCCTTGAATGCTGTTCTGGGGAGAACAGATCTGTTTTTCCCCCTAATCTGGCTCATGTATTGGAAAAATCACTTTGGTTTGCTTAGTCAATTTGTATGATTTCAATGCCTTTTTCTTTTATTTGAAAGTAAAAGAAAATAAAAATGCCTTTACTTTTTACTTACTCTTAATTCATATCAGATTATAATACAGCCTCCTAAGCCCCTGTTCTAAAAATGTGTTTGAAGTGCTCTCACTGAGTTGTGTGTTTGTTGCCACAGGACTGTGTTCAGAAGCTGAGCCCATCCCTGATGTGTCACACAGTGAGCCAGTCCAGGAGAGCCCTTTCCGTCCCCCGTGCCATTCCTTCTCCACTGTCTTTGACGAGGACAAGCCCATAGCCAGCAGTGGAACCTACAACTTGGACTTTGATAACATCGAGCTGGTCGATTCTCTCCATGCCTTAGGACCAAGCTCTGCAGAGCCCAAGAGCCGTGACCCCAAAGCAAATGTCCGCAGGAAATCCACGGACTCGGTCCCAGTTTCCAAATCCACCTTGTCTCGATCTCTCAGCCTGCAGGCCGGTGATTTTGATGGAGCATCTCACCTGGGCAACAGTGAGACATTAGCACCATCGACAGATGTGTATGGTACTGGTTCCAGCAGCGCTTCCAGTACCCTCAAGAGAACGAAAAAACCCAGACCAGCTTCTGTAAAAAAGAAGCAGTCAGCCAAAAAACCTCTGGATGCTCCACTGGTGAAGGAAACCCCACAGGAACCACCTGAGCTTGACCAAGCAGCTTGTGAGGACAAAGCACCTGAGGTGAAGGCTGACTCAGCAAAGCCTGAATGTACTGAACCTTCCAAAATCTCTGCTGAGAAAGAGGAGGCCCCGCCTGTGCCTGAAGGATCCGACCCTTCGGATCCGGACCGTTTCGAAGGGATTAGTGCGTTCAGCTCCGGAGGCAGCAAAGTGCAGAACTCTCCCCCTGGCAGCAGGAAAACGCTGCCGCTCACCACGGCCCCCGAGGCTGGGGAGGTGACTCCGCCGGACACTGGGGGACAGGAGGACCCTCCCGTCAAAGGCCTCGCAGTCAGGCTGGAGTTTGATTACTCTGAGGAGAGAGGGGGGAGCGAAGAGCAGCAGGAGAGCGCTCCTCCTCCCAAAAAAGCAGGGAAAAAGCCTGGTGCTAAAATGCCGCTACGGAGGCCAAAGACTAAAAAACCGGTGGAGAAGCTTGACAATGCTCCGAGCACCCCGACCAAGTCGCCCACTGACCCGAATGAAATCCCCATCACCAAGGGCTCTTACACTTTTGATATCGACAAGTGGGACGATCCCAATTTTAACCCCTTCTCATCCAGTACAAAAATGCAGGAATCACCCAAACTGCCTCAACAAACGTACAGCTTCGAGCCAGACATGTGTGAGGACTCCATTGACCCTTTCAAGTCTTCTTCTAAGATAGCCAGCTCGCCTTCCAAATCTCCAGCTTCCTTTGAGATCCCAGCCAGTGCCAACGAAACGAACGGAACGGAAGGAGACAGCCTCAACAAACCTGCCAAGAAGAAGAAGACACCACTAAAAACGTAAGTTAAAGGGCAGAGACGTTTCTAGAATAGAAGCAGCATGTTCCTCCCCCTTAGCACAGCTACACAGGATTTATCTCTGGATGGAGAGAGGGAGGTGACCTTGGGTGGCCACAACTGGAGTCAGCTGGGGGCTGTTCTGCTCTCAACCTGCTTCCTCAATAATTTCATGTTTCCAGAATTACCAAGCCACATTAGGCAACTGCTATCTTTAAGTCTTTGGGCCCGTTGTAGTTCTGAACCTGGTTAAATTGTAATTTTATCAGTTACATGCCCAATTTTCTGTGACCTGATTCTGGGAAGTTGATGCTGTTTAAGATGATGAGAGTAATCACACCAGCACAACTATTTTATGAATCATTGTTTTTGAGCGTGGGATGTGAAATAGTAAGGCAGTGATAAATGTTTTATTGCAAACAGCAGGAAGATGGTTTCATCCAGTAGCTTATGGTATTTAAAAGAAAATAACCTGAAACAGAAGATTGCAGTATTGAAATACATTTTTAAGTATATATGCACAACTAAAAAATGGAAAAAAATTCCTTTTAACAAAAGAGCTTACTATTGTGCAGAAGGTTTAAAATCTCCAAAGCTACTATATCTTAGGGAAATGTCCAGCTTTTAGACAAGGATGAAAAATTCTAGGTTAAATTTTCTGTGTTGCTGGTTTTAGATATTTGGTTAAAAACCTCTATGATTGGTTGCTGATTTTCATGTTGCTTTATCTATTCAGATATGGTTATTTTGAATTGTTGACCACTAAGTTTGTGCCCCATATATCTGAAATTGATTTCCTGTGTGTATCTATAACAAAGTATCTCAGTTCATGTTCCTTTATGTTTAAGTGTTCCTGCTAGCTAATGAAAATGGGAGCAAAAATTTTAAATGCCAATTTAAGATAACATGGTTAATGTAAAGCAGTACAAAAGCTGATCTCTTGTTCAGAGTGAGATGGATATTATTCAGATTTTTCTAAACAGCCTCCTGCCTTCTAAGCTTCAAGTCCCTTGTCAGATTTGAGGAAGCTCGTGCCTTTGTTTTCTTTCTAGGGGCATTTCTAACTTATGGATAGTTTAGACCAGTGTGTAGAGTTGTTTTCTTTGGGAGAGGAGCCTCTTATTTCTGGTGTTGCTACTTTTTGAGGTTTACCCGAAACTTAGTGGTAAATGACACACTTTTCCATGCCTGCAGGCCAAACTATTTGGTCCAAACCAAGAAGATTTAAAAGTCTGACAGCAAGAGAGGAACAATTTGAATCTTACTGGGGAAGTGCAGAGTGGAATTTTAATATCACCAAATCTTTAAGTTTTTGCATCCCACCAGAGTCTCCTTGTGTCTTCCAGTAGCTGGAGTTGGCAGACCCCCAGAGTAGGCCTCTTGGGTTCTCCCATCTGCTTTGAATATTGGAAAGAATACCAAAGTTATTAATTTAGGGGCAAAGTGAGTTTACAGAGAGTTTGCTAAGCCACATTTGTCCTTGGGAAAATCCATGGCAGGAAAACCCTGTCCTAGAATCACAAAGTTCAGTGCTGGTGTTTATCACGGTGGGGAAGTGAAGCTTCCCCAGCTCGGGGCTCACAAGTTCTTGGGTCAGGAGGGCTGGAGGAACTCCCAGCCTGTGCTTGGCACTGCTTTCACTGGGTTGTGCTGTGTGTTCACTGCAGCCCCATAACCTTCTTTTGCAATTGTTTTGTTTTGTTTTGTTTTTTACAAAGCTGCGTCTCTGCATATTAATAACCCATTGCAGCCTGCAGCTGTGGTACTTTGTAGAAGAGAATTACCTTAAGGCTTGAGAGGGGATGTCAGGGTAGGCAGTGGCAGGAGGTTTTATTGTCACTGTTTAAGGTGCAGAAATCAAACCCTTTGGACCAGCTTGAAAATGAGCTCATCATGTGGAAAGGCAGTGATTTCTAGATTAGAGGTGAAGAAGCCAAGCATGAGTTTAAGCCTTTGCTGAGCTTGTACTGCTTTGAATCTGAGCCATGTGCCCAGCCTAACATGTGTTAAATCAATAAAATTAAGCCATTTCTGTTCTTGAATGAAACTGCAGCAGTTTAAGCATTGACCCCCCTGTGAAAAGATGAGGTTTTTACAAGAGATGTGAGCTCAACACAAATTGCTGTCTGGTCATCTACCCGAGGGCTGAGCTGCTTGGAGACAATCACACTGCTCAGGTGATGCTGAGCAAAGAGCAGCTGATGCCTCCCCAGTGCCAGCTCACAGTGATGAGTAAAAATAGGAGGTTTATAGAGATACAGCTTGTGCAGGCATTGCTCTGGAGGCTCTTGGATGGCTGGAGGCTGTTTAGAAATGGAAGGTGCCAGCTGTCGTGAGCATTGCACATGAGGAGAGACAGCAGAGGCTGCCAAGCTCATGAGTAAATGAAAACTTCTCTTAGCCTAAGCTGTTTGGTAAGGTTTTTGGGGGAAATCAGTTTGCTCTGTAAGAACAGGGGTTTTGGACAGAAGCAAACCAGCTGAGATTTAAAGAAATGCCATTTTCTATCCTGACCTGGGTAAATGGTTTGAAATGGTCAAGTAGCTTTTTCTGTGCTGTCACAACACATCAGCAAACATCACAAAATCTGGAATAGCTGTGCCCTCTCCTTAAGCTTAGCTGCCATTCAAGAACAGTTTTGCATCTCACATAATAACTAATACTGTGTTTTGAAAAGCAAGCAGGTGGCCTCCATCAGGGAAGGCAAGGACAGTTAGTGTGTTGAAAGGAACTTAACTTGGTGTCAGCTTTGAAAAATGTGTTTTGTAGGATGAAAGCATATCAAAAGTATAACATTGAACTAGAAAACACTGAAGGACTTGAATATTTTTTTTTCGCCTTGTGTATTTCACAATAAAAAGTAGGGGTTAAGATTATACAGGTAGAAAATATGCATGATCAGATTGCCTTAACACATTAACATTAACAGAGTATTTGTAGGTTAATCTTTTTTGTCAGTTCCTTCTGTCTGTCTCTCTTTTCTTTGTCTTATTTGTCTTAGGATGGTAGAAGATGTGATGTCTGTATGTTCTCTGTTGTAAGTAATTCTAAGCTAACAATTCAAATTTCCTCTTTGTTTTGTGGGCTTTTTAATTTTACTTATTTATTTTGCAGCATGATCAGTTATTATTCAGCATGAAGCTTTTATGTTAATGATTTCACTTCACTTGCACATATGAAAGCTATTTTAAGTAAGATGCCTGACTGTAAATGAGTTTTTCCTCATTATCTGTTGCCTATCAAAAAAGATTCTCATTTTAAAACTATAAAGATTTTGTATCCTTCAGCTAAAATACAGACGTTTCATTTCTACCACTGAACAACATTGTACAATCAATTATTTGTAAATACTGCATAAAGTGCTTGTCTTTCTTAAAGGAAAAAGTTATCCTAATTAATTCTGTCATCATAACTGGATAATTAATGGCATTGAACACACCAATATTCAGCTGTCCAATTTATTTTCCCCTCTAGATGTGGTATTGATTTACCCTCTGCCAGTTGGAACCCACCCTTAGAATCTCTGGTGTCAGCCTTGCCATCATTGATCAGGAATGAGCTGGTGGGCAGTAATTTTTGCCACTGCATCTCAGTTCAAACATAAAGTCTTTATCAGTGAGTTTGCTGTGGTACTTTTCTCCTTTTTGTAGCTAGTAACATAAGTGGTTTTGAATAGCTCTGGCAGTGTGCATCAAAAGAACAGATAATTAGTTAGAAAATATTTTTAGCCAATTGTTAATAAAGGCAACATTCATAATTATACACCATCATGACATAATATATGTTCTTCATTCCTTTGCTTGATTGAAACCTGGGGGATTTTGGAGGGCTATAGTATCTGTGCTGCCAGTCTGCACTGTGAGGTGTCAGGGGAACTGGAAGCAGAATTGCCATATTTCTGGTTGTATTTGTTTTTAAAAAGGTCTGTTGTGCCCATTTGTAATGCCACAGCTCATTCTGTCATCTGGGGACCAGCATCTGCCTCAGATGTTTTTATATAGTTCATCTAAAGCAAACCAGGTTTTTCTTCCTGGTTTTTGGGGTCATTGGAGCCTAAGTTTGTCACAGTTTTAATTCCCAGGTAAAGGTGTGGGTTAGACCTAATTTTGGGCTGTGAAACTGAAGCAGACAGAAGCTAAATCATTTCCACAGGGCCCTGGAGGGTGCCTGTGGTGGAGCAGGAATTTGAATTGCAGCTGAGCAGTAGCTCTGCTCTGAGAATGTGTCAGGAGTTAGCATGAAAAATATGGCAATCCTGCTTTTCTCAGCTTTTGGGGGATCGAGGCCTGTTCCAAGTGCATGACAAAAATATGTACCCATGGCATGTTCCTCTGTGGTGCTGCTGCCTAATGGATGGGATTCTAATGGAGAAGGGCTTACAGAGGTTGCATTGTCTGTGGCTGTCTCTTGCTGAGTGTGAAATGACCTGATTCTTGCTGCTATTACCATATTAACAGTTTGAACTTTATTTTCAGTGATACATTTAGGGTGAAAAAATCACCAAAAAGATCCCCACTATCAGATCCTCCTTCTCAGGTAAAGTGCTGCCTTATTTTGATGTATGTAATTTGTGTTCTTGAAGGGGTAAAAAGGAGGAAATTTGATGAATTTAATTGTGGAATTGTATGTTCAATAACAGAAGATATTATTGTTGTAGACTTGTACTTTTAATAATAGAGGAGATTTTTATAAAGAATATATGCATATGTCTAAGTATAACATGTTGGGCTATTACCACAAAGCATTAACCTTTTGTCCTCTAAAAGTGTCTACACATTATATAGTAGATGTAGTATTTTCTCTGGGAATTCCAGTTAGAGTATTAGCAAATGCACTTTGGAAAGCCCTGTGTTAAGGTGGAGCAAGGATATGAATAAATATCTTCAGTCTTGTCTGAAAAACAAGACTATCACTATCCACCCTGGAATTTCTAGATTAGAAACTAAATGCATCAAATGGGTGGGCTGGAAGGGAAATAGAAATAAACCAAGTGGGCTGATCTACCAGGAACATGTGTTGGATAGTTTGATTCCGTGTTGTAAACTGCTGGCAGGTGGTTTTCTTGGAAGAGAAGTTAACAAAAGCTGCTCTTCCACAAAGGCCTGACTGCTTTGATGTGGCACAGCTCCTTCCATGCTGCTGTTCCTCTTCCTGTTATCCATCCTGCCCTTCTATTTGTGCTGCTTGACAGCATAGAAGTGAAGAAAGGGGAAGGGGTTCATGACCTCATGGACCTACAGGGCTTTGCTCCTCTGAGGGAAGCCTAAAAAGTCATTTTTGGTAGTCAGAGACTTCAGTGGTGGATGATGTGTGCCACTTGTGTCAAGTGCCTAACAGATTTCAACAGCTCTGGATCTTCTTTCTTCCCTGTTATCAAAGCAGCTTTGCAATGCAAGTGTTTATCATCAAAGAGCTTAGTTATACTGGGAAAACTTGCTGTTGGTAGAGTTAGTATTTTCCATTAAGTATTTTACACAGCACTGCAGCAGAGATTACAGAATTAAAAAGATGGCTGTGGCAGTGCAAAGGAATTCAGAGCTTGAGCTGTTCCGTGTGTTAGTGAAAGATAATGGAATTAATTGGCTCTTGTTTGCTGCAGGATCCTACTCCACTGCCAACTCCAGAAACACCTCCTGTCATCTCCACGGTGGTTCACGCCACCGACGAGGAGAAGCTGGCGTCCTCCGTGACGGGGCAGAAGTGGAGCTGCATGACCGTGGAGCTGAGCACGGACAAGCAGGACTACCCCCAGCCCTCTGACCTGTCCACCTTCGTCAACGAGAGCAAGTTCAGCTCTCCCACAGAGGGTACTGCCTGCTCCCACCAGGGGCTCTTCACTGACACGGGTTTGCTTTGGCTGAGGGTGCTGGTCTGTGCTCTGCTGAGTTGCAGACCTTACTAGGGAACCCTAAAAATGCTGTTCTGGGGAACGTGGCAATTATGGGGAGCTGAATGTGAACCCCAACAGTCCAGCCTTGAGTTTTCAGGAAAGAAAAGATGCTTAAAGGGAAATTCGGGCCCTTCAGAGAAAGGCTTTTACTTCCTTTGTATGATTGTTTTTCTCTGTGAGCAGTGTGTTCTCTCAGTGCCTTCACAGGAGAATGGGACCTGATGCTGCTCCAGAGTCACTGAACTACTAATTCTGCCTGAGCCTGTTCCTTAACCTGCATGGGGAAAGGTCCCATGTTAGAATTCTGCTCAAGTGGTATTGCATTAATACCCATACCATGCCATCTCTCTTCCAGCTTCCTGGCCTCCAAGTATCTTCATACCTAAAAGTATCCAGGATATCCATTATCTCTATGAGATAATTGCCATTCATATTTCCAGATAAAATTCCCTAGTAGATCAGCCTATTAAAGTTTTTCCTGCCATACCTTCCTATGAGCAGTTGAGAGCTAAAGCTGGAAGTTTCTGTTTAGAGAACTGTCATTCCAGGTCTGTGAAATTTGGAAGAGACAGAATTAAGAAAATTTGTGTGTGGCCTTCCTTGGGGCTACCAGAGGGAATTCTGCTTTGCAACATCTGCTCCAAAGGCAGATGTTCAGCTTTGTGGGTGGGAAGCACGTTTGAGTTTAACTTAGCTTTAACTTTTTCTTCTTGGTCTGAATTCATTTTTTCCCCCCAACCTTTCAGTCCCTGTCCCAGTCTACCATTAAATCTACTTTATGCCATTTTAGGCTGGGTCTAAATTTATGCCTGATGAAGAACTGCTAAACTTTTAGGTCAAGGTGTTTGACATCAAAAAGCAACAACAATCACAGTGCTTTTGTTCATATGCATGTGCTTGTGTGCCCTGGGCTTTTTGGAATTCTGTTGAGTATTCTAAACAGATAAGTATTTCAGTCTGGATGAATTCATTTGGCTTTATTGTCTAATCATAAATGTTAGACATTGACTTCTCTGTATTTGTATTTTGAAAAATAACTTAAACACATTTTAGAAAATAAGCCCCCCTAAATCTGGGAAAATGGAAACTATATGGAAGAAAATGGAACAAAAGAATAGTGAGAGACATTCTGAAACAATCATTTTAGCTTTCAAAGTGGGTAGAAGAAAGTGAGCAAAGCTCCTAATTAAATGGTAATTGTCTTGTCTCATGTGTGCTGCATGGTACAGTCGGGGTTTCAGATTACACACTCATTATAATCAACAATGCTTCCGCTTTTCACATCTCTTAAAAATAATAATTTTTTCCTCTTGACAGTCTTGATCCTGCAGCTTTGAGAAATTTCTGAGTAATCTGCGTACTGTTTCTCACTGTAGATATTTTTACCTCTCCCAGACACCCGTGTGTTACCCTGTAACCTAACACTGCTTCTGTAGAGATACAGCCCAGCTCCCGAGTCAGCCAGTGCATCCAGCCCTCATCTGGTTCAGGCACTGCCCATAGCTGCTGCCATTTTCCTGTTGCACAGACACGAAATAAGCCGTAATTATTAGCAGAAAATTCTGATGTAATCTTGCAGCTATTTGTAGGAGGAGTTGGAGGACATCACTTAGTAAGTCTGTTGTACGTGTTTATAAAACTTCATGCTTCATGGGATATCCTGGGCTTTTCTGATTTTGAATGTCTAGAGATAACCAGAGCCTAAGATTTTGGAGGGGAGATGATGTCTGGGAGGAGAGGAGAGAGAGGAATTATGCTGGAGACTCCTGAGAGCAGTGAGATGAAACAAACTGTTCAGCCAGCCATGTTATTCCTTTTGTTTCTACTTGGAATGTTTCCATCTGTGCCCTTTTTTTTTTTTTTTTTTTTTTTTTTTTTTTTTTTTTTTTGGTCAGCAGTAGAGTTAAGTCTGTGTTGTCCCAGCAGTCAGTTTGGATTGGGATTGCAGAGCTGCTGGCAGTGCTGCAGGCAGGTGGAGGATCCCTGTGGCTGTGCCAGCAGAGGACAGTGCTGGAACGTCTGCTGTGCCTGAGCCTGCCTGGACACTCAGGGATTGCTCTCTGGAGCACAAAGCTGCTCCATAAACACTCCTGATGCACCTCACTGGGCTCTCTGTGGATAAATGGGATACTGAGAGGCAGTTTCGAAACACTTGCTGCTGTTCCCTGGGATTTCAGGCTTTCTCCTGGAATCCAGATCCTTGTAGGGGGTTTGAATTCATCCTTCCAGTTTGGGTTTTGCTTTCACTGGGAAGAGAAGTGAATAAGAAAGGGTGTTGCTGGTATCTGACACCAGGAGGTTGTCCATCTTGCCTGGCTCCCTATTACCATTGAATACATATGATAGTAGGAATTTAAATGTGAAGAGCCTGCTATTACAGCTTTCTCTTCACTCAGCTTTTACTGTGAATATCCCCAACCAGGTCTGAAGGTTTGTGGCTCTTCCTCTTCAGTGGTTGTTTGACAAAATATGCAACTTGAGAAATTACAGTTCTTGTGCAGTACTTTTTATTGGCTAAAAAAATTCAAGCATTGTAAAATCACTCTAAACCCTCTAAAAGTTTTTGATCAACAGAACAGGCAAGAGATTATCTTCAGGGTTATTTGTTTTTAAACATCAAACATTTTAATGGTGGTTATCATTTTCCTAATGCAAGCCCTACTTTTCAAAAGCTGCCCAAATCTGGAAGGATTTTAGCACATGACTTTATCATAATGCAAATGCTGGTGTGCATTTCCTTAGGATTTATTTATAGTGGAAATCAAATTATGCAAGTGGTATATTGAATTAAGTCATGGAAACAGAACAAAGTGCAGCATTTGGGCCAATTAATTATGCTTTTAATTGTTAAATCAAGTTGTCATTGTAGGAAGTTTGCTTTTATTTGAGTGCAGGAAGGTATGATCTCTTTTCCTGTGTTAGATCTCTCTGCTTCTGTATCAGCTACTGGGTGACCATGGACTGGGAGGAAATGCTGGTTATTCTCTTCATTGTAACTGGGAGATTAGAAGCAGAGAAGCAATAAAGATTTGCATTTTTATTAAATTTTAGATTTAGGGTTCTTTGTAAATCTTGCTGCCTTAGACTGTTTCTCTGAAAAGAAAATGTGAGAACAACCCAGTAAACTGAGCATTCAGGTATTTTAGGTATGTTTTTCTTTAGTAGTTGTTCTGAATTAAGAGTGGGATAGACATGAAAAAATAGAAATTAATTTTTCTCAAGAGGTGTTAAAATATTTTTTAAAATAAATTGGCATCAGCATTGCCATTTATTGAAAATAATGTGTTTTCTGTGATAGGAAAGTTGTCTGTGCTATGAAATTGCTCTGAAACTTTCTTAATATTCTGGTCCCTGGGGCAAATTAAAAAGCTGATTTTTTTTCTGGCAGGGTATTTCCCTGAAATATTTATTGTTGAAAATGAGTGAATATTAATGTACCTTTTACTTTCTCTCTGTATATTCTGTTTTTAATATGCCATTGGAAATATTGAGCAATGAGAAGAGCTCTCATTTACTTCTGAAAAAAAAATAATGTCATGGCATGTATTAACACCTTTTTTTTTTTGTTTCTGTTGCAGAATTGGAATATGGCAACTCATATGAAATAGAATATATGGAGAAAATAGGCTCCTCTGTGCCTGTAAGTTCTCACCTCCAATTCCATTCATTTGCATTCCCTTGTCATAATATACTATCCTGATAATGCCCTCAGCCTCACCACCCTTTAAATTAATTATAATGTGCCTGCAGCAGATTTGCAAAGCCAGCTCCTTGAAATTGGCATAACTGGGCTAAATTGCCTGTGCTTTGTTGTCCTGTGTCCTGTAAAGCTTGTTCCATTTTATGATTTTATTTCTAAGCCAGTATCATCGTAGTTATTTCTGGAAATTCAAAGCCAATCAGTATTTCCAGCAGTGCAGAGTGCAGAGCTGTCTACACCAACTGCTGAACTGTTTAAGAAACTGGGAGTAAAATATTGAAGAAGCTGGAGGGAGTCAGGAGAGAAACAGAATTAGTGTGAAGTCTGGAATACAGTGCCATACATTATCACTTGTTTTACCTTCTTTTTTAATCATGGATTTGTAACTCAGCTGGATCCAATGAGGGGATATCCACTGGAGATGTTAGGAAAATCAGGCATGTGGTGCTTAAACCAGTGAGAATATTCAGTGGATATTTTAGTAACACCTTCAGCCAAGGGATGCCTCTTGCCTGACAGAACCAGACATCTGATTAACCCCAGACTGGGAGAAGAAGAGTCACTGCACAGAGTGAACTGTTTCGTTTTTTCCTTTAATAGTTTCTTCCTGGAAGGGTCCATCTCAGTATCAGCATTACCACCCAGTATTACTACTTTTCTGTCAACTCATTTGCTCACTAAAGGCTTCAGTGACCTGAATTAACTTTAATGGAGAATGGTTGAATTGCATAATGAGTTTCTCTTTCCCTGTTGCCAGCAGGATGACAGCACCCCAAAGAAGCAGTCCTTGTACCTAATGTTTGATGCCCAGCAGGAGAGCCCAGTGAAATCACCTCCCATCAGATTGTCTGACTCCACATCTCCCTGCTCAGGGTAGGTCACTGTGACCAATGCAAGAGGGTGTCAGGGGTGTGGCTGACCCTCAGAGCACATACACAGGCACTTCTTCCTCTCTCTGCCTCTGTGCTGCCAAGTTGTTTGTGTAAAAAATAGATCCCCATCTGTGTACACATATGATAGAGAACAGAGGGCAATGATACACAAGTTTCATGATGGAATAAGGACATGTATTTCTCCTTCACATTCTAACTAAATAGTCACAGTGGCAACTGTTCTACTGGACAGTAGCCTACTACTTAAAGGTTTTTCCTCAATACTGAGATAATTTTCACATTAATCTAGAAATCTGTTAATTGCAGGTTTTCACTTGGCTTTTCCTGGATACATTTTCTGAACAAGGGTTCTTGTTCATAAGACCAGGATGTGGGAGTTGTGTTTACTTCCCATAATTTTGCTTGTCAAGGATATCTGTTCTTGTTAGTAAGAGTTGTGTTTTGGGAGAGAGGTAGGTCACAGTGAGAAAGAGGTAAAAAGGCAAGTGAGAAATACTGAAGAAGTGTGACATTTCTGATGGAACTCGTTTTACTTTGATGTCTCCAGTGCATTGTTTTGAAAAGATTGTGCAAAGTGTTACAAGATAAAGTGATGTAAAACTGAGTTGAAACAATGTGTGTGTAAATATATGTATATATATTCACATACACATGAAAGTGATGAAGAGAACTTGCTCAGCTGTTACATGAAGCAAAATTGTGAAGGCCTTGTGCTGAAAACATGTACACAATCTTTTTCCAGGTCAAGTTTTGAAGACCCTGAAGCCCAGCAGTCCTCTGGCATGAAAATACCACACCCAGCTTCCCGAGTGCTAGCTGCCAGCCAAGAGGCACATTTACAGTCCCCTGACAAGGCTAAGCAGAAAGAGCTGGAGCCCATGACTCTAGGAACAACTCCAGAGGCCATTGAAATTGTAAGTCCTGGACAATAAGAGTTTGGGAATCATTTTCCTCCAGAAATCTTGCATTTTGCTTCTGGCCCAAACAGCTTGGGCAGAATCTCTGTTGCTTATTCAGCCTCCTCTTTACCCTTCAGACATCTCCTGAAGACTCCTTTGTCTCTGCTGATGCTCTTCTCAATAGGATATCTAAGAAAGCCTCAATATGTGATCAGCCTGAATATCTAGATCCTGACCTAGCAGAAAAGAACCCCCCAGTATTTGCTCAGAAACTTCAGGTTTGTAGCAGAATCATAAATACCATTTTTCTTTCTATTTGTCTATACACAGGCAAGGGAATGCTTTGTCTCATCTGAAAAGGGTGGAGGGAAGCTTGGAGGGGATGTGGAAAAGAATTAAAATAATTATTTAATTCTTTCCAAAGTAACTCTCCCTTTCAAAGCCTTGAGGAACAAAGATATTTTCATTTAATTCATGTAATTCATATAATACATAACCTTAAATTTCATCAACACCCATCCTGTACCTCTACTGTATGTATTTTCCAGAAGTCTTTTCAAAACAAACCTTTTTAAGCTTGAACACAGGACTTGATGTGTGGAGAGTTGTCTTGACACCTGGCCTTAGTAAGTCTGTATGTATAGATTCATTTTTTGAGATTCAGGACCTAATTCTGCTGAAATTAAAATCAGGCTTTGTTTTCCTTGCAATTTCTCTAATGCAGAATTTGGCATGGTTTCTTCTAGGAAAAGCAAATGGATCTGCAGAGCAGTTCTGCATGTCAGGACATATTTTCTGGAATATTTACAGTCAAATTTTGAAATAGCAAGGGTTGAACTGAGACCAGCATGTGGCATAAATTCACATAAAATGAAAATGAAAGGAGAGGAATATGTGATAAAACAGCTTTAGCTTCAGAAAAAATTGATTTCACATGAAGCATTGTTCATACTGATAATCTAATAAAAATTATTTGTCTGTACAGCTACCTCAAAACTAAGCCCTGGAATTTGGTATCACCATGAGAGGAATTTGGGCTGTTTGTCACCCAGCGATTGTCTGAATTACACGTTAAAATGTAGCAATCCATTTTTGAGTATGTTAGCCATTTTTACCATGTTCTTACTACATTTTTTTTCCCTGTGGGGGGCCTCCCCCACCAAACCCTTGGACAGGAGGAGCTAGAGTTTGCTGCCATGAGGATAGAAGCGCTGAAGTTAGCCAGGCAGATTGCCCTCTCCTCTTTGCGCTCCAAGGTACCTGCTTTGTGCCTGCCCTGTGTGTGTGAGTGTGCACAGCCCGGGGAGCCGAGTGCTGCTTGTCCTGGGGCTCCCTGGGGGACACCAGGAGCATGCTGGCAGCAGAGCTGGCACAGAAATGCTGTCACCCCACTCACACCCCAATTAACACCAGGCGAGAAGCAGCAGCAGCGTTCCTTCCGCGGGGATGGATTCTGCAGTTCAGGTAGCTGTTTGTCATTTCTCTAAAGCAAGGTTTGTCCTAAAATACTTGGTGGTGAAGAATACCAGGCCTGCTTTGGCTATAAGGACATTTTGTCTTCTGCTGGTATTTTCAGCTTGAAGTCAGACACCTTTGACCCTTAATGTTTGGAATTGAGGAATTCAGCCGACCTTCCCTCAGGCATCTGAAGAAAGGGACTGCAGCAGGGTTGGAAGGGTTACAGAACTCTCAAGGAATAAAGGCCTCACAACACAATGTGTCTTTTTTCATAAAGATCTAAATCTTTTTTTTTTCATTGCTACTTCCAGGTCATGCTGGCTAGTTGTGCCTCAGAGTGCACTGGTGTAGGGATGCACATGGAACTCACTGTGTTTGGAAAACCAAAAAAGCCATTCCATAATTGTTAGTGGCTTTCTTAGAAAAGGGTATCAGCTGCATGGGATGCTGGAGGGGTGGCAGTGTCCTGCTGCAGTGAGACATTTCATTCCAAGTGAAGAGAAAATGCTTCTGAAGTGCCCTTCTCCTGTGACTTTAGTCCTGTTGTACTGTCCATTAATAAGTCAGCAGAAAGTCTTTTGCCCAGTCCTGAATCATCTGGAGTTCATTGCATCACAACAGCATTTGAGCTGGTTACAGGATAGAATTTCTTGATGCTTTAAAGATCAGTTATTAAATAGCTACTTCATAAAAGTAAAGATTTTTTTTTAACATTCACTAAGGTAAACACATTACTCACAGATTTAGAGTATTTTGAGTATCACAGAGTATTTTAGAGTATGTGGTTACAATCTTTTATTTAATTAAGAAAAATGTGCTGTTGTCTTCATTAGAAGGACTAACCAAGCAGTTATTGATGGTGACAAAGCCCCATGTTGGTCCAGGCACAGCAATGCTTGTAGACCAATACCATGGGTGTCATGTTAGGCTGGGAAGGACTTTTGTCCTTGCATAGCTTTACTATTTCAGTGGGAGGTTGCTGGTGTGAAATTAGCCTATGATGACACCCCTTTGACCTACAGTGACTGATGGCCTGGATTAAGTAGAACAGAAACCAGCAGATGACTGCAGTGACTTAAATTTGGATGCTCCTGGCAGAATTCCCTTCTGGGTGGCTGGCCTCAGTTCTTTTCTGAAAGCTGTATAATTACATTTAACATTTGCTAAACGATGACTGGATGGGTAACAAGAATAGGATGATAAATAGACAGAAGCACTCTTTATGATAAATGAGGTCACCTAAAATAAAGATTAAATATAAGCATTTTGTGCTAGCACTAGGAGTGAGAGTAAGGATGTGCAGTTTGTTCTCAGGCAGAAGGGAGTTATTTAGCCACTCCCAAATTTCTTGTCACAGACTTAAACAACAGCAGGATCAGTCACCTACTTTTGCATTGCCAAATATTTCTGTGTTCCAGTGTTGAGGTGAATTAATGCTTTTCTGTTGAACAGTCTACATTTGGATGTTGTGAGGTAATTTTTTAGAAGGTGCAGCTTGAGTAGGTTTTGTCCAGCACCCTGTGGATGCTGAGGTGATGGAGAGTAGGGTGCTGAGACAGGATCCAAGGAAAGTGGAAACTGAAAGGAAAGGCATGGGCAAAAATGGCATTAGTGCCTTACAGCTTTGTGGGGCTCTCGTGGTGGTGGAGGAGAATTATTTCCTTCAAACAGCAATGCCATTGATTTTAGCAAAAATTTTCTTGTGTTTTCCTTGCCTTTCCATGTATTTGCAAGCACAAGTAGGTCTCACTTTGCTTGCACTGACCTGTCTGCTCACACATTAATTGAAAGAATCCATCATTCCATGCACACCCAGGCAGCATTTCAGGGGCTTGGAAAGAGCAGCCTCATTTTCAGCAGGGCTAAACACACATTCCTCTAACTGCTATGATAAAAACTAGTTTTCATTTTCATTCCATTTCTCTATTTTCTTCCTCTCTGACCTCCTGGAAGTAAGGTAACTGCAGCTGGTTAATAGATGTGCATTTGTTTCCCTTCTGGTCAGGTATCTGGTTTCTGTGAAAGGTGCTGGGAAGAGAAGCATGTTGAGCTCTCAAATATTTACACTAAGATTGCAGTGACCTACATTTTGTAGTAATTCCCCTGAAGACTCTAATCTTTCTGTGCGAGGTTTAGTGACTTACAAATCCCTGTGCTGATTATCACCCCAATTAACTGCTTACCTTCTCAGCAATTAGGTGCTAAAGCATTATTATTGGGTTATTTTGAGTAATACCATCATCCTGTTGATCAGGTGCTGTTATTTTCCAGGGGTAGGAATATTTTTCAGACAGCAAATAGCAGTTACTGAGTGATGCATCAGTCAGGAGCTGTGTAAAATTTGCTTTTGAAGTAAAACCATGATGACTTTTACTGTTTACTCATGCCAGAGAACCCAGCTGTGACTTGTGCAGGGTGTGTCCAGAGTTAGGGCAACTCTGGTTGGACCACTACCATAAGCATCTCTGCTCAGTGGTAAAATTCCAAGAGTTTTTATGGTCATTTTTGGAAATTTTAAACTGTTCTGTATGTCATTATTGCTATTGTTTTGTAAAATTTACTCAAATGCAAAGAGAACTAGAGAAAACATAACTGTATTAATGAGATGTTCTGCACTATATAAAACTACCTATAAGTATGTATTAAATGCTCTAATTATATTTTTCTTTAAAAACTGTCATCCTCCCAGCAGTTACTTTGACATAGTTTTATATGAGCCTGAAAAAAATTTTCATTTCTTCTTGGCACAATGAATATTTTCCAGCAATCTCTTCATGAGTTCCAGCAAATTAAGCTGCAGGAGGCTTTTGAAATGTGACAGATGCAGTTCAACAGATCGATCTGAGGGGTGGCCTTTCTTTGGAGGACAGCTTTGATGATATAATGGCTCTTTTTTATCTCTCAGTTATTCCTGTCTTGTGATTAAGGAGGGGCTAAAGCACTTTTTTTTTTTTTTTTTTCTTAGTGCATTTACAGAGGTGTCTGAGCTGGTATCCCAGGTGTATTTTTTGTACATTGGGGGATACTTTTCAGAGCACAGGCTATGCAGTTTTGGCAGATCTTGGAATGCTTTTTCTGCTGGTAGGAAAATCCATCGAGTTTGAGCTTGCATCTCCTAATTCTGCTGGAATTCATCCTTATTTTGGGTGTTCATGTTAAAGGTAGCAAAACCAGAGAAGGAATAGCCTTCTCCATAAATCCTAGAAGTAAGAGTCAATTGACTCCCAGGTTTAAAAACAAAAAGTACCAAGCAAATTAGTGAGAGTCTCCTGTAAATGAAGATGCAGTGAGGTGTTCTGTAAGTACTGTTCAGGTTATTCTTTCTCTAATTAAATTTTCTTGCCTAGTCTTTTCATGTTGTTAGTGTTTCTTCATGTTCTCTACAGATGTGATATCCTGAACATCTGGTCCTGTGTGCATTGTATACAATTTTTAATACAGCTTCTTCAGTCAGGTGTGATACGAGAACTCCCAAGGGATTACAGCAAGATTAACAGAGGGTTTGGATGCTTTCTGTGATCCAGGGCAGTGTGAGAAGAACTGTGGGGAAGTGAATGTTTTATGGGAAAGCATCTGGCAAACTTCCCTTTAACAGTGTTGAGACAAGAATATGTGATGTTGAAATTAATGAGGACTGAAGCTTGATCCAGACATTATCTACTCCCTTTCACATTCCTGTGCTTCAGTCACTAGAGCAGGATTCTGCTATTTAAAAAAAAAAAATACAAACAAAACAACTGAAACAAAACCACACCACCCTCTTTTACAATAAAACGCAAGAAAATAATTATTTTCTCTTTTATGTAAAAAAATAATGGAGATGCTCTTCATTACTACCCTTAATTATTGCAGATAAAGCCTGACTTAGATGCGGCATTAGTGAACTTGAAGGAACAGAATACATTGTTTTATGCACAAAGTTAACAAGTAAACTGGGAAAATACATTATCCCCTTTTCAGCAGCAAGGAAATGCTACACCAGGAAAACAGGATGTGAATATCTATTTCCATCGGTGGATGGAAAAAGGCATTGATCAGCCTGACTTTCCACCCCACTCCTGCTCCAGTCCTTGTGATGGGGACTTGGCAGTGCCCAGAGCAGCTGTGGCTGCCCCTGGATCCCTGGAAGTGTCCAAGGCCAGGCTGGACAGGGCTTGGAGCAGCCTGGGACAGGGGAAGGTGTCCTTGCCATGGCAGGGGTGGCACTGAATGGGCTTTAAGGTCTCTTCCAACTGAAACCATTCTGGGTTCTGTGAACTATCCTTTTTAATCTCAGTTTTAATGTGCTGTAGCTTGGGTTGTTTGCATCGAGAGTTGCTTGTGACACATTTCCTGCATCTCAGTGTCCTGTTCTTTGCTCTTCTCATTTCACATGCTGCTCTCTCCTGTTTAATCTGGGCTGCTGACATGAGCAAAATTGACAGCTGCAAAAAAAAACCTCATTTAACTGACTAATCGCATGTTGGACATCAGTGGGGCAGCAGTGTCACCTGCATAGTCACACTTTTTATGTGGTATTCTCTGTGATAGATGACATGTATTGACAGGCCAGACCTAAGAAAGTGAGCTGTCCTCTTGCTTTTGGTTTCTTGATTCATTTTTATGGAAGCAGAATTCCCCTTAATGAGCTTTCTGCCTTCAAATCTGATTCCTTCTGCCAATGTGCATTTCTTGTGGCTGTCGTGGTGAAAAGCAGTACATTTTCTAAGACCTTAAAATATTGATGGCAAAGTTCTGTCTTTATTTTCTCTCTGTAAAGGTAATATGATTCTCCTGGTGCTTCTTATGGACCTTAAATATATATTTTGTTATGATTGCTGAATTCAGAGCTCCTTGTCAGTATTACCGCTGTTACAATTTAGAGGTGCACAGAACTTTAGTCCTAGCACCACATTCAGTAAACCTATGAGCTAAACCCCTATTTAATGGTTCATTTCTTTGTATTTAAAAAAACAAACCCACAGAGAGAACCTGCTATCCCAGCAGATGTTACCATCTCCAAAAGTGCACTGTACTCCCGCATCGGCGCCTCGGACGCAGAGAGCACCACGGCTCTGCTCTACCCCCAGCAGGACCTGGACTCTGCCCTCCGGCTCGCCAGAGCAGAGGTAACTGTCCCACAGTTTGGGAAAGGAAAAACTTGGCCCTTGTTGTTCCCTTCTTGCCTGTTTTCTCCCAAATGCTTTATGCTGTGATCCACTTGGTCTGTTCTTGGAGCCATCCTCAGCCGCGCTAAAGCAAAAGGTGCTGCGCTGAAAGTTTTGCTTGTTTTACATGTGTGAAAAGCAGATATGGTATAAAAATATACCCCAAATGTACACTGTGCATCTTGACATTGCTATATAATTATATAAAAATGGTAAGCTGCTAGAAATAGGAATAAAATGATGTATTGTACACAGCTATGTATCATATTAGTGTGGCTAGCAATAGCAGTGAACAGATGGGTATAATCCAGTGGGGTTTTTTCCCCTTTGTTTTCTGTTTCAGATTGTGGCCAAGGAAAGGGAAGTATCTGAGTGGAAAGAGAAATATGAAGAAAGCAGAAGGGAAGTGATGGAAATGAGGTGGGTTATTAACTTGATCACTCTGTCAGCCTAATCTCAACCTGTAGAGAGTACCATGCTCATACAATTGTTTTGCATAGCTGAATTTACTTCATTATTTTTAACTTCAGGCTTTGCATTGATCCTGAACTGATACTTTGTATGGGGGCACTGCTGTTCAGGGTAATCACTGAAAGCTTCTGTGTTGCTCATCTCATTCCCACCCTCAGAATACTGAGGTAAGGGAGGTTTTACTGCAGGTTAATGTCAGGGAAGGATTTCCTCTGGTTTGTGTGTGAATTCTCACTAGGTTGCATAGTGAGGTTCCCATTGCAGACTGGATGAGTTTCCTGCAGAGCTGGCAGGGAGATGGACATGCCAGTGTTAGTTCACTCTCCACAAGTAGTTTAGCTTGGGAAAAGAAAAGAGTATAAGGAAGAATGTGCAGGTTTGCAGATAGTTACGAGTAGTACAGGCTGCCTCCAGAACAGGTTGTTCAGCAATAGAAGTCAAACCAATGTCAGTAAAAAAGCATTTCTTGTAAGGGAACCATTCTGGACTATGGGTGTTGGCTTTTAAGGAGATTCTACACCCTTTTCTTTGAACTGAGATGGTTTTTTAATTATTACACACACTAAGGTTGATTTTTAGTTAAGCAGTAGTTCTCTTGGCTTTTGCTCTCTTGTTCCATTTGAGAGCTGACAGAAGAACGTGGAGCTTTTCAGTTTGTTCTGGTTGTATCTGTTCTATTTCTGTGCCAACCTGCTTCTATTACATTAACTATCTGTCTATTGGAATATGGTTTGACCTTCCTTTGCAGCCCAGGTCCTACCACTTGCAAGAATGACAACAAAATCCCTGTAGTGGATGATGTGAGCAGTGCTGCTCAAAGAAGCACTGATGCCTCCCATTCAGTCAGCTGAAAGGTTCAGTTTGTAGGACCATAAGGAGAACAAAGCAATGAGCTTGGCCTGCTCATTGACCTGAATCTGAGAAAGCCATCAATTGCAAAAGTAAAATACTTCATGGAGTCTTTAAAGCTTGTTATTTCCTACCTTCATAAACCAGAAAAAATGGTCCCCCTTCTTAACTCATAGATAGAAGGAAACTGTCAGATTATTTTAGTATCCCTGCTTTAAGTAATAGTTCATACAGTTGCTTCTGACACTGAGTTTTCTTTAAAATCCCTTTTGTTCTAGCACCAGCTTCTTCCCAAAATGAAAGGTTTCAGTGATTTAAAGCTAAACTCTGTATCTAGTGATGACCTACATAAGCAATTGCTTGTATCCAGGAAAACTGTGCTTAGGGAGAAAGAGTGGAAGGGAACTGCAGTGCAGAGCTCCACAAACACTTGCATAGATGCCAGGAATTGCACATGGCAGATTGGAATAGTGGCAGCACAGGGCTCTGAGCCAAAGCATCTTAAGAGAAGCATCTGCAAAAGGCAAGAGCAGCCTCTTTATTTCTTTTTTGCCACCTCCCAGTGCCCAGCTGAGTTCTCTCACCTCCCTTGTGCTCTGTTGGGATGAGGAACAAAGCCCTGAAATGCTTAATGAGGAGAAACAGAACAGAGTGGCTGTGAGCAGTCAAACCCAGGGAGCAAAACAAGGAGGGAATAAAATGAGGGATTGTAAGGAATGTCTCAGTGTGCAGCTCACACTCAAGTGTGGTTCTTGGTCTGTTCTGTTTCAGGGTGCACGTGTCTGCTGGCTGCCAGTGGGCACTGCCAGCCTTTTCCCTCATGCAAGGAGAGCCAGGGGTGACACAGGGCAGCTGGCACACTGTAGATCTGCACCTTCATCTTCCACACAGTAATTTGCTTGTGTGTGTCTCCACCCTCCATAAAGTCTGATTTGAAAAAAAAAAAAACCAAAAAAAACAGCAACATAATAACCAAGCCAGATTTCCCACAGACACATGCCTGGAACGTGTGGATGAAAGGAAAAAATCTGGCTAATATTGTCACAAAATGATAAATATGCATATGTGCACTAAGAAAGATTTCTCTTGGAAGTTTAAATGTTCAAGCAGTCCATGTGTGGTAAATTAGAGATGCAGCAATGAGATATGACATAATGATAAGCAGGGAGTGAAGGGATTATTTAGAGTTGCAAGCACAAAAGCATCCCTTCCCAGAGAAGGAGAAGCTATGCTCCTGTACCCATGTCCTGCATACTGTAGCTGGAATATCCTGAATTCATCTAATTTTCCAGGAAAAGATCAGTTGGAGGAAATTCCACTCCAGAGAACAGAAGTCAAAATGAGGTTTAATAATGCAGTATCAAAGAGCTGAACCACAGTGGGCTGCACCATAATCCAAGAGTCTAACCAGAGGCAGGCAAGAAATATTTAATTATGGTTATTTGGAGGCCTGATTGATTAGGACTCTGTAAGGGGAGTCAAGCAGATGACCTCTAAGACCCTTTGTAGCCCTGGATTCTGGTGTTTTTATGCCTTACAAATGTGCAGTCAGTGAACAGAATGAGTGTCTCAAATACCAGCATTTAAGCCTATGTAATGTGTCAGCCTGGGTTAAGATGTGCCCTCCCAAAGAGGAATGATGTGGCAGCATCCTTTGGCTCCCCAGCTGCAATGACCATTATTTGGGCTGCTTCACTGAAAGATGCCTTTGACATGAATCTGGAGCAAATTCTTCCCTGGGAAGTGCTGCAGTGTTGTAATGTTGTGTTCCTTACCCTGAGTACCCTGAGTCCTTGGCTTCCTTTTCTTGGATGATAAAACTTCCTAAAGGTGCCTTGTGTCACAAGGGTATGACAAAGCTTTAAAACCCTCATTTCTTACAGCAGGCTTTTGAGGTAATCTGCTTGAACATGAAACCAAACCCTTCCTTTCAGAGCAAAATCCTTGCTGTTATCTTTGCACTCCAAAGTGTCATGGCTGAAAGGAAAAATCCCAGTGCTTGGGGATAGAGCTCCTGCTCCCTGAGAGCTCTGCAGGACCAGGGCAGGGGAGAGCTGCTGACCTTAGGGCCAGGTGCCCTTCTCAGGGCCCTGGGTTCAGCCCATGATTCAGATTTGAGGCAGTTCTGGAGTTACTGTCTTTTTTTGGGAGCTCTGCAAGTTTCTCATTTCCTTACTGACTTTTATCTGAGGATTTTCCCACATCCTATCTGTAACCTCACCAACTGCAGCAGAGCTGTAGAAATGGAGCAAGTGAAAGCAAGTTTCAAAAGAGGTGTATTCCAACTCCAGTGAGCTGTTTTGAATATCAACTTCAGATGAAGTGTGGGGTAATTTTGCTTTTTGTAGACAGTCCTGCGTGGCTCATGAATCAAAGCACAGATCAAGCTAGTCTCATTTCATTAGCTTTATTTGGCTCTGGGAAGGGATGGATCATCTTTCTAAATCACATTTAATCTGCTTATTTTGGCTAACCTCTTTTCAAGAAGGAAATTCAAAGCCTAGTGTGAGTATATGAAATAAAACAGTCTTAAAAGTAGCATTTTACCACCTCTGCTTCAAAAACAGATTTGAGAAATGGGGTGTGATGGATTTTGTGCTACATAGTTGAATATTTTGATCTTGTTCTTTTAAGTGGTAGTGAATCATTTAATCACGAGAAGATTCCTTTAGAATGTGAGATACATTTTGGATGATATCCAACACTACTCTTGTTAGATTTACTTGCTACCAATTATAAGTTTACTTAAGGTTTATATTAAAAATAAGCCAACATGAATTTGGAGAAGAGGGGAGAAAGTAGTGGAAAAATCAGGCTTTTTGTAGTTTCTTACTTAGGCCAGTGTGATTATGTTTATAATTATGGTGTTTCAAAAAACAGAATCTGTTTCAAAGTAATCTCTTCTTCCTCACCTTTATTATTTCCATGGAGAGTTTAAAATCAGGTGCAGTGTTAAAAGTGTCTGTTTTATTTGTTATTTGGGCAATAAATAACATATAAAAGTGTGATGGGGTTATGTATCTCTTAAAAACACCACAGTTCAGTTTCTGATAGTGTTATTTGCTAAGTAAGCATGAGCAATGATGTTGTTTGCCAAAAGTTTTTTTTTTTTTTTTCCCTCTACAGAAAAATAGTTTCGGAATATGAGAAGACGATTGCTCAGATGATAGGTAGGTGTTCCTGCTGTGAAAGATGCTCCCTGGTTGCAGTCTGTGGGCTTCATTTTGATGCTGGCTGCATCTGCTGATGCTGCAGGGAATTGTGAATGCATCTGAGGACACCAGAAAAGGAAAAGTCAGGGCCTCGTTTCACAGCCAGCAGCCCCCGGGCAGTTCAGGTAACACAGAAAGCTCAGGGCTTTCCCTTCTGCAGCAGAGCAAACTGGCCCATAGGAAACAGGTTCAAATTCATGGGTTTCACCAGGAGAGACTTTCAGTGACCTAAAAACCCCTTAGGCCTCAGCTTGCAGCTGTTTAATGGCAGATCCCAAACTTAGCTCTTCACAACAACAGGGATTATCTGCTCTAAGTGCATCGATCAGACCAAAACCAAGATTAACTCCAATCCCAGCTGGGAGGTTGCAAGTGCCCAATCCACCCCCCCCCAGTTACTTACTGACACAGGGCTCTCCTTTTAAGTCTAAATTATGACAAGTTTTGCCTCTCAGTAATTAAAAAACACCTTTGCTAACAGCATGTCCCACAGATAAAATAGTCTACTCTCAGTAGCATTTCAAACCCAAAGGTTGCAGGGCTTGTGTGGTTCCTTGGTGCAGGAGGTCTGGCCCTTGGGATGTGATTTTAAAGCCTCCTGTAAGATTTCTAAAGCTCTTTTTATTAGTCTGGCTATAGAAAGCACCAGTGGCTTGTGCTGCCTTGTACTGTTTCAGCCTGAGCTGTTTCCCAGAAAGGCAAATGGCTGAGGGGGATTTTGGGATCTCCAAGAGCAAAGTTGCTCAGAAGAGCACCAGTGTCTGGTGCTTTTGCTGCCTTCCTGCATTTCTTGTCCATTAAGAGACATCCCAACCTCCTTTCAAGTGAAGGGTAAAATGGAACCTACAAATAAATGTTACGAGAATGACAAATGTGATAAATAAAGTAATTAATGAAATATATGTATTAATTAATAATAAACACTAATAATATGCCAGGCTTCATTCTCTCTGGTGTTATGCCTCCATTGTCTTTTGAATGTGCAGCTGAGCCAGTGTGCTGCCTTCTGACTGGGTGTCTGTCATTTTCATCATGCAAATGTTCAAGTGGGAGTGACCAGAGTATGCAAAGAACTTTTTTCACTTTGGTTTGCAGTAAACATACCCTGGTTTGGCTTCCACCCTCAACCTGGCCAGTGCTATGGACACACAAGGGACCTGTCCCTTTTTCCCCAAGCTGTGCATACAGTTAACAACAAACAAATTCAAATTCTGTTTTTGAGAAACAGATTTTTTTACAAATCAAATTTTGAGACTACAGGGCAACAGTAAGATACAGAATAGGAATCCTGAGGCAGAGGCACAGCCTTGTGTACACGGTACATTCCACCATTGCCATTTCCTCTTGTTGCAAAGAAATTAAGGTTAAATAAGTATTAGGCCATTGACTATGCATAAATAGACCTTTCAACTTCAGACCCAGAGTATCAGAGTCTTTCAGATGCTCTGTGGTGAGTTTTTAAGGGCTATGGCTGTAAGTAATTTAATTTGCTGTCCATTTGCAAAGGAACTGAACCAACAACACACAGAAAACCTCCTTTCTGTGTTAATTAGAGCAGTATGCAAATCCTGCTGGTAATACGTTAAATGTGAGGTTTCTCCCTGCATTTAATGGAAATTTTTGATCTAATTGTCCCACTTTGTCATGCCATTTCTTGTAAATTGCTGTCCCTTCTGATAAAGGAATTCACTCATCCCAATGCCACATGTGGAGGAAAATGTGTGTTTGTTATTTGCATGTACTTCAGTGACCTGTTATCCCAGTAATGCCTTAGTGCTAAAGCAAATATGCATCTTAACAAAAGAAGTGCCTGTGCTGTTTTTGTTTATCATTTAACCCTTCTGAACTATTTATACAGCCCTGTTAGAAGGGCACTGCACATAAACCATTTTCACCAATCCCTTTAATGAGTATGCAGTGAGGTTGATAGGTCCTGCTGAGATTTTTGTAGGCTGGTGTGTGCATAATAAATACTGAAAATATCCCATATTAACAGTGTATGATTGCCTGTGTTTGCTTCTAAAGGCACTAAAAAATATGCATTGCAGTGATTGCCTTTGATTCCAAGGGCTGTGGAAAGTTTAATATTTGCTGTCATACATACATGGAACCCAAAATTGCCCTACTAGGCTGCTGTGTTGACTTCATGCCACACTCTGCAGCCAGAGCTTGCAAGCTGTCAGTGTAGAGATTCCTGTTTAGTGTCACTAGGAATATTTTTTTACTGGTGCTTTATCTTTTTTCTTTTTTTCTTACACTTGCCTCAATCCCTAACACTTTTTAGTTTACAGTGAGGACTGGGGGAGAGGAAAGACCAGGCTTTCCAGTTCCTTTTCACTGACAGCTTTCTAATGTTGGTCTGTTGTTGTTTTTTTTTTCCTGTTAAAAATATATCCTTATTCTTTACATTTGAATACATTATGAAATTCTCCTTGTGGAAAACAAACAGATGTTATGCTTTGTGCATTACAGGTTGTTGCATTACTTATTTGCTGCTTTCCTAACAATTCCCGATTTTTCTATTTTGCTTCCGTTTTCGTTGCTTCTTGCTATTTGCTTGCAAAAACAAAACAGGCAAGCCTGGTAAGTAAAGCTTTTCACCAACTTTCACACCAGCATTTTGCATCTTTAGTTTCTTTTGCTTTTGTTCTCTGTTTGCTGCATTCCCATTAAGTCATGTGAGTAGTAGTGAGCTGAGCCTGAAAGCGGATCTGCCGTGGTGCTGCTCTGATTCTGTCAATTTGGATAGTGTTAGTCCTGAGCATACTGCTTTTATTGTTGGTGAGCCCTGGGCAGGGTCTGTTGCAGATGTGGAAGTCCTTTAATTCAAATATTTTGATCACATAACCTCATAAACATATTTAGAGTTGAGGATGTGTAACCGCTTATCTAAGATTTGACTGGCAGACTATTACCAGCACATTTTATTGAAACTGAATCATAGTATTAGAAAATAGAAAGTCCCTTCCAACCCAAACCATTCTATCATTTTATGAAAATACCACGTAAAACTTTAGTTCCCCAAGCCAAGTTTCTGTGTTTTGTTGTATTTATCCACTTTGGTTTGGGAGCAACACTTGGATGAGCCTTGGAGCAATGTGGTCAGGTGGGAGATGTCCCTGCCCATGGCAGGGTGGTGGAATTAAATGAGCTTTAAGGTACTTTCCAATCCAAACCACTGTGTGATTCTGTAGCATTTGCCCCAGTTTCCCATGAGTGAGTTGAAATGGTGCTGGGGATTGAGTGTTAGAGGGGCTGATCCAGCTGAGGAGAGAGGAGAGCCTTCAATATGCTGGGAGGAAGAGGAGCAGCTCAGTAGTTCTGAGGGAGTGTGACATGCATTATTAACTTCCTGGAAACAAATAAGGAAGTTGCTAAATTACCTTAGACAAATTACCTCACAAAAAGTAGGGATGTGACATTAAAGTATTTTGGATGATCCTGCAGAGGGATCTCTTGCCCTGCCTGGAGTTGCAGTGACAGAAGTGTTGCCAGAGAGTAGGATCCTGCCAGGGAGGGGTTTGGAATTATCTAGGCAGGGTGTAATCTCCAGCATGATTAAACAAATCTGATGCTGGAACACAAGGAGACAGCCTCTGAGGTTTACAGAAGTAAACAAAAGACAACAAATGGTTTTTTGTTTTAATTGAGAACCCATTTATTTTGACATTGCAGAGGAATACTGGATGTCTCTAAGAAAGCAAAATAGAAAAGAATGTTTATTTTTAATAAAGTGTTAAATATATCCAAGTGATGTTGTTTTACAGGACTCTGGGCTTCTCTGCCATGTCAAAGGTGTTTGTTCACCAGTAAAATAAAGGTGACACAAGCAGGTCCTGAGAACTCTGATTCTTTTCATCTTCTGTGTCACACACAGAGCAAAATAAGCTCAGGCTTTATCAGGTCAGGCTCTGCCCCAGCCAGGCACTGTCAGGGGTGAGCAGAGGAGCCCAGGAGCTGATGCACAGCCTGGCATCATCCCTGCTCTGGCCTTGGTCAGGCCAGAAAAAATGTGTATTTTTTGGACCTGATCAGCACTATAAATAATTCAGATGAAATCTTCTATTCAAGTAAAAGACTCAAACTTGTTTAGTTCTTTCTGTTTCCATATATGAAGCCTCAAATGAAAAGTTGTACATTTTGAAATGCCCCATGCCTTTTCCACAGGAGAACTTTTTACCTTATTTTAGTTTCTATCATAAACCAAGGAAACTAGTAATATAAAACTGCTGTATTTTGTGGGTGGGTTTTCCTTTCAGTGTCATTCAAAGTAGCCCTTAAAGCATGGACAAAAGAATCATAGTTTAGGATGTGAAGGAAACAATGCAGCATTTTGGAAGACAATGCCAGACCTTTTTGTCCAGTGTTATGGATATTCCAACTTGTTATGAGGTCAATTCCCTTGAAAATTTCTCCTCCATATGCATTTGTATTCCTGTTACATTCTTCCCACCATCCCTGGCTCAAATTTAACTATACACAGGAGGAGTTTGGCAGATGTTTTTTGCAATTTTTTACACTTAGGAAGTCTGTCTACTGTTAGATTTCCTTTCTGCCACTTGTTCCAGTAATCCTGAGAACTGGTAAAACACTGCTTTTCCAAGGGGAGAATTGGAGTTGAATTCCACTGAACAAAGTGCCTTGTTTGTGCAGGATTAGAAGATGCCAGGAGATGAGAGGCATTTATCAGCAATGGCAAATATTTGTGGCCAGTGCTAGGAATGTGCATAAATGTCCTTTCCTTCAGCTAGTGCATCTTCAGGCAAACAGGGGAAATCCAACACCTGCCTTTTCACAGGAACAGCTGAGTTCAGAGTGAAGAAATCATCAGTACAGAGATACATTCACATTTTCCCCCAACATCAAAATATTTAAATGTGTTTAGCAACTGTTTTCCAAAACAGGTTTGTGTCTTTATATAAATCTGACTTTTCTGGATCCTGTAAACTTACTAATACACAAAGAGGGCAGAGTATAGTAGAAACTAGATGATAGTGAAATCAGTGACTTACTCCTGTTACCCTTCTGAAAACCTCTTTTCCCTACCCTTCTCTTCTTTCAGAGGATGAACAGAGAGAGAAATCTGTCTCCCACCACACTGTTCAGCAGCTCATAGTGGAGAAGGAGCAAGCTCTGGCTGATCTGAACTCAGTGGAGAAATCCCTGGCAGATCTTTTCAGGAGATATGAGAAGATGAAAGAAGTCCTGGAGGGGTTTCGGAAGGTGAGTCGCATTAACATCTCCTTGAAAGAGCACAGCTGAGCAGATTCTGTGTACCAGAATGTGCTGTGATGCTGGACAGAAGGCTGGACTTGTGTTTCCAGCTAATTCTGATGTCCTGCATGACAATAAATAAATAAATAAATAAATAAACCAACCATAATTCTCAGGTGAAGGGTTGCAGCCAGCTATCAAATGCATACAGAAAAACTTTAAAGCTCTCTTGGATTAAATTTGATGTCATCTTCTCTTTTAAGAATGAAGAAGTGTTGAAGAAATGTGCACAGGAATATTTGTCACGAGTAAAGAAGGAAGAGCAGAGGTATCAGGCACTCAAAATTCACGCTGAGGAAAAACTGGACAGGTAATTGAGTCATGGATTCAC
Organism: Muscicapa striata striata; assembly: GCA_030060385.1. Taxonomy (NCBI): domain Eukaryota; kingdom Metazoa; phylum Chordata; class Aves; order Passeriformes; family Muscicapidae; genus Muscicapa; species Muscicapa striata. The sequence goes on from JAREIS010000171.1 coordinate 2,052,775, forward strand.
AGAATGCTTTGGGTTGGAAGGGATCTTAAAACCATCTTGTTGTCCCTGCCATGGGCAGGGTCACCTTTCACTATGCCAAGTTGCTCCAAACCCTGTCCAGCCAGGCCTTGGACACTTCCAGGGCTCCTGCATGGATTGTACATGTATTTTTTCAGGAGTTCATGCTGCCAGGAGGATTCCTGTGGCTGGACCTCCCATCCCAAAATGTTCCTGCAATATGCAAAGCACAGGCTACTCTGATAGAGAGTGGAAAGAAATGCAATAATGAGAATTTCTGCAATGTGCTGAACCTCCTGACCATACAGAACACCTTAAATTTCTGTATTTAGTTAATGTCTTTATGTTTGTTTGATGTATTTTCATGGGAGGATCGAGAATGAAGCCATTAACCAGTTTCTTTTTCTAGATTTCGATGTAATGACCAATTAAGCCTTTCTAGGAATCATGTTCAGGACTCATCGTACAGTCCCCTGAACTGGAGATCAGGTTTGGGAACTGCCATAAAACACTTCTCCTTGAGTCCCCAGCACAGTATTTGTGACCCCAGCACAGATATCTGAAAGAAGCATGAAGGGAGCAACACACCCAGTAAGAAAAGACTCTGCAGCCCCTGCTGAGCAAGAGAGGGAGCTGTGAATCTCTAGGGACAAGTGTTAGAATATACACAAACTGTGCAGAAGGCAGCCCTGCCCTTTCCCCCCATTTGTTAGAGTGCTGTCCACCTTTGGGCACCCTCTGCCCTTCCCTGTAGAGAACCTGAAGTGACCAAGCCCTGTGTGTTTTTCAGAGCCAATGCTGAAATTGCACAAGTGAGAGGCAAGGCCCAGCAGGAGCAGGCAGCGTACCAGGCCAGCCTTCGGAAGGAGCAGCTCAAAGTGGATGCCTTGGAGAGAACACTGGAACAAAAGGTAAATCAGGAATCTGCTCTGCCTGAGGATTTTCCTGCAGCTCATTGGCCCTGGGGACAGCAACACTACCCAAATTTTAAGGCAAAACCCCTGTGTGCACCAGTTAGACCCAGGTTTGATTTTGGGGCTGGCTCAGCCTTGGCCAGAACTCGGGTGCACCTGTGCAGCCCAGGCCTTGGTTTGCTTCAGTTCTTAGGTTTCAGACCATGCTTTAGCTTTTCTCCCAGGTTCTGTTTCCCTTTTTAGTGCTAGCTGTAATTCCAATGCTAATTCCAAAGTGTCTGTAGGAAAAGCCTATTTATATCTCTCTGTTCTCCAGCTCAGCCAAGGGAGCTTGCTTTGGCACAGAACAGCTCGTCCTTGCTTGCAGCTCTGCAAGGCAGGCTGAAAATAATGGGAAAAAAACAGAAAAGTGCAGCCTAGAAACAAATTTCCACTATGTATTATTGTGGTGTGCTGGGAATGACTGCTATGAAGCTGTCTGCTTTGGTGCTAAATTTGATTTATTAAAACTGGAGGAGCTGTATTTGGAAAAAAAACCAGCATTTGTTTGAATGCATGTACCTGTACCATGAATATGAACACTTATTTGTATTATATATGTACATATATCTATATGTATAGATCTCCTGTTCTCAGCATTGGAGAAAAATTAATTTTCCCACACCTTTCCCACTAGTTAGATAGTATTAAAATTTTAAAAAGCCCTCATCTTAATGCAGCAATCCTTTTCATAATACTTCATATTTTATTTTCCAGAATAAAGAGATTGAAGAATTAACAAAGATTTGTGATGAACTGATTGCCAAAATGGGGAAAAGCTAACTTTTAACCAAATTTCTGGACTTCAATTTTGAGTGCAATATGACCATTGGCACACTGATGTCCATACATTTATGTGGACAGGTTATATTTTCACTTTTTCGTATGCACTACTGTATTTTCTTTCTAAATAAAGTTGATTTAATTGTATGCAGTACTAAGATGACTATCAGAATTTCTTGCTATTGTTTGCATTTTCATAGTATAATTCATAGCAAGTTGATCTCAAAGTTCCTGTATCAGGGAGATTGTCAAGTTCTCTAAGAAATTACAAATTGCTGATCCTAGCCTTCCCTTTGTACATGAGTTCCCATGTTGGATGTCTTTTGGATTTAATATAAACATGTATTACTTGCATGGGGACTCTTGCCTTAAGGAATGTAAACTTTATCTGCATTTGCTGATTTGTAAAATAAAAATTTAAAAAAAAAAAAAAAAAAAAAGGAAAATGCATGTCACAAATTAAATTCTCTATTGTAAATAAATTTTTTTCGTTGAAAGTTGAAGATAAGTATGGCTCTGTTTTGTGTCCTTCACTTGCTTATTTCAGCACCAGATGCTCTTGGGAATTAATTCCTCCACAGAAAGCACTTCATGGGTCGCTGCCTGGAACACTTAGTGGGTCACAAGAGTCTGCTGCTTATGTGCACATATCTAGGTCTATATCTTACTGTCTCTCTAAATATATATATATGTGTAAGTGTTGGATTTGGACCACTCAAGTCTCAAGCATAGGCTTAATCCTCCAAAATATTTAATGCTCTGACCCTGATCCAGCAAATCCCATGGGCAAATGTAATGAGGCTGTTGGAGGAGTCGGAGGCTGTGGCATGTGGTGACAGGATGGTTTTTAAGCATGTCTGGCACTGGAAGGTGAATACATTTCCTGCTCCTGGAAGAACTTGCCTGCAGGGCTGGTGGAGATGAGGTTGGTGTGATCAGAGGTGCGGCCGGAACACGCTCGATAAGTAGCACTGTCCAACACCTTCATCCTGTAAGTTATCCTCTGCACAGGATTAGGGATGGAGGAGAAGCATTAAGGCTCTAATAGCAAACAAACTGCTTTCTCTGGCTAATGGTGCATCTCTTGGATCTCCATGATGTGGACAGTCTTCAGCCTGGTTCTTGTCAGCTCCCTTTTTGTCCTCAAAAGTAAGTCAACTCCTTTTTCTCTCCTTTTTTACTTCATTTGCTTTCATACCTCAGGCATGGCTGAGCCTCTTTGCTGTTCTCCTTTCCTATTTGCTCCTCTCCTGAGTTGGGTTGGTTTCAGGTCATTTTTTGTGTGGTTAGCAGCACAGAACTGCACCTCTGTAAAGATAAATATGTCCCCACTGATAGCAAGGGTTGGGTTTCTGCTCTGCAAGCCTCAAGTGTTGTATTTTAAATATCTTTCAAATTCATGCTTGCCTTTGAAAATACTGTGTAGTTTGAGGCAAGGAAAAGAAAGAGGATTGAGGTATGGTTGTAATGTTTAAACAAGAGCAAAACTCAAGATACACTGTTGTGCTTTCCAGCTGAGTTGATATTTTAGGAGAAAAGGAAAATTGGATGATTGTAAGATTTTATGTGTATACAATTTTCATGGTACTGTTGACCAAAGATCATGATGGGGGGGGGAAAAAGCGACTTGTGGGCTCTGCTCTGAAATTGTTACAAGATGTGGATGCAGTTACAGAACATCAAATGTTTCTTGTATTATTTTAAGTGTAGATTATAAAAACTAAATAATCTGAGGTTGATTTTTTTACTGTTATTTTTTTATCGGTATCTGAACCATTTCTAAAAAAGAAACATTGGTAAGATTTGCAAACTCTGGATTTTCCAAAACTTTCTTGCATTATTTTTGTATGCGTGCTCGCAACCATATTAGAAAATTGATATTTTTAAATACTTCTTGTGAACTCTAAGTGGTCTCTTCTCCCTCCACCCAGGTGAAGCACTGCAGTGTTACACCTGTGTAGGTTCTAGTGATGATGACTGCAACAGACAAGGAAGTCAGCAATGTCCAGGCCATGCAGATGCCTGTGCAGTCATTAGAGGACAAGCAAGTAAGTGTCACAAATGTGTCAGAGTCATTACATTTGTCACGAAATAAATAAATAAACTGTGTTGGAAACAGTGCATAGTAAGTTAAGGAAAAAACGGGAAGTAAATGTCTCCTCTCAAAATTACCCCCATTAACAAATCTCAATCCTAGTTTTGCTGACACAAAATCCCACTGGGGATGATTTGTTGGTGTGCCACGATGGGCTGCACCCAGCCTTCGTGAAAGCTGGAAAGAAGCATTTTGAGTATTGCCCACTTTTTACTTAAGTGACTTAGCTGGAAATTAGAATGCAAAAGAAGCTAATGAGCCCCTGCACTTGGGCACATCCTAAGACATTTAACTGCACCAATTACCCCTAAGAAAAATCAGAGTTATTTAGGCAGGAGCTTGTTGGTGTGCTGCCATGATATGGTCATATTCATTTCCTTGTGAAGATCAGCCAAACCCAAGGCTGTTGCTCAGTGCTGGTGCTGAGGGGGTGCAGGTGGGAGCCTTTACAGCCCCTCTGGGCTCACTGTGGCTCTGTTGCAGGTGGCATCATGAAGTCCTGCTCGTTCAGGTCCTTCTGCGAGCGCGCCAGGAGGGACGGCTCGAGGGCGCCCGGAGTGAGCGTGCACTGCTGCTACTCCAACAACTGCAACGCCAGGAGCCTGGCTCCCAGGGTCACCAGCTCCTGCAGCTGCTTCCTCCTCATCTTCACACTGCTCTGGCACCCCTTGTTGAAGCTGACATGAAGGGCAAAAAAAAAAAGAGTGTCCTGAAGCAACAACTCTGCCTTCTTAGTAAGGGATGATAATATCTCCTAATCATGCTCCATGTACCATATATGTCACTAGGCAAAAAGCTGTAGGAAGACCTGACAGGTGTTTAGATAAAAATTGTTTCATCTGCTAAATAGGTCTTGGTCTCTGTGTAAGAAACCCTGCCCTGCTGTTTATCCTGAGGGGTTGATTGTGCGAATACATAACACTTTCCTGCAATTTAGATAAGGAGAAATCTTTGCTTCAGGTAGCCTGGTAGTAAGGTAAAGGGCAAATGTCTGCCAAATACTGTTTACTGTTGGCAGACATTCAAAAGCAAGCTAAAATTTTCAAGCACAAAGTGACTGAAAATTCTAGCAAGCAAGTTAATCTTTCAGAGAGAATTAGCATACTAGACAAAGCCAGGAAACTCGAAATACAGATGATGTAGTATTGATACAAACTGGTAAGAGAAGGCCATTCAGAGAATAATGCATGGGGTGTATTGTATGGTATAGGATATGTTCCTGGCAGGGGAGCTGGAACTGGATGGTCTTTAAGGTCCTTCCAACCCAAACCATCCCATGGTTCTATGCTTGCGTGTATTTCCTTGGGAGAAAAACACCTTCCAGTCTTCTCTTTTCTGATCCTTTGAGAATCTTACCACAGCATCAGAAGAAGATAAAAGAAGAGTTTGGAAGTTGTTTTTGAACCGGTACTCCATCCAAAAAGGCTCAATCTATCTCCCCTGCTAGTTTTAAAAACAAGTGATTAACCCCTGTCTTGTAGGCAAATTATAACTTGAGTTTTTAATTTTTCTTAATGTTTCAGTTATGTAGACAATTCTCCACTGTCCAAAACTGCAGTCTTTGGGAGTAAGAGTGTATATATTCCACATATCTCCCCCTTCAGTGATGTGACTGACTTGAGGTGGTTTATGTATCCTTTTCATTCTGCAGAGTGAATGCAATTACTTGGAGGTCTTTATAGGCATAAGAGACTAAATCAATATTTTTAATAAACCCATTCATGGCAGTTTTACCAAGTAAATGATCCAGAAAGGGTCACATAGTAGAAGGCATTGTGCATCACGACCTCCTTTGATCCAAAATTCAGAGCACCAGGCAAGGAGATGAGTGATATTTGTAGGTTTCATGTCCAGCTCTGATGATCTGGTCCAACCCCTGGCACACAACATGCACAGGATTGGCCTAAAGTCCAGCTGGTGTAACTGAAGTAGAGGTGGTCTTTCCAGTTCTAATTTTAGTTGCCTAGTAGGAAAAAGGTTAGGTCATCAAATCTATGGAACTCACAAAATCTGTGGCAAAGTAGTTTTTTCCCTAGCTTTGTGTTGTGACTTTTTTCAGTATAATTCTTCAAAAAATCAGTTTCAGGCAAGGCAGTTTGGTCTATTTTTAGTCTCTAGGCACCAGTCTGATAAAGCTGTTGAATAGAAAGATTGCAACAATGCAGCAGATCTTGGCTGAGAATGTTCATTTGGACTCCAGCATCTCATCTGTATAAAAATCACTTATATTGGTGTAAGTATTTTTCATTTCATTCTCAGCTTGAAGCATTTCCTAAAATTTCTTCTGCTACAGGAAGCAGGTATTGATTGTATCTTTATCTTTGTATGGTTCTGTAATGATAAATCTGTATTGAATGTAATCTCTCTATATGCTCACTGCATTTTCTTAATGAGAAAATAAATTAAATGCAATGGCTGGCATTGTCTCTTGGTAAACAAAACTGCTTCTTTTAATTGGGATTTCCAGCTGCATCTGGTGCTCTGTTTTCCTGCAGGAATCCTGTTGGGGTTTGTTGTTTTGTTTTTTTAATGTGGGATATATTTCTTAAATCTGTTGGATAAAATAGTGGATGTTGGTAGTGTTCTTGCTGCTACATTTCCATGGTAAAATAAGAAGGTAAATCTCTATCCTCTTGACAAACACCATCTGTCATTCCTGACAGCAGCCAGGACTGGGATCTTCAGGCAGCTCCCACCGCCCCCATCCATTCCTGTCTCCCAGCTCATCACTGCTTTGCTTTTTACAGCAAAAAAAAGACATTTTCCCTGCCCAATTATGACCCTGAAGTGTGCCTGCATGTGGATATCTAGGAAGGATAAACCACTTTTGTGGATTGGTGTTTTCAGAGCAGTTTCACAATGGTTCTTGGCATAAGCATTGACAGGAAGACAAGCACAGAGAAAAAAAGAATTGAAGAATATTTTTTTAACTCCGTTTAAAATGCAGAAAATATTATAAAGTTTTTATTGCCATGACTGTGCAGAGCTATTCCCAAAAGGTTGGTTGTTCTGAGGTTAATTCCTGCTGCAGCCACAGCCTTCTTGTCTCTTCCTTAACGTCAGCAGCAGAGAGACTGATACTGAAATGCTTTCTGCTCCAACTCAATTACAGGACTCCTTTTTCATCTGTTGTAGCAGCTGGATTTATGTAGGGGCTCAGTTGAGTTAGTGCTGGGTTTGAGTGTAACTGCCCTTTCATCTCCAAAGAGATTCATGATTTCTAAGTGAGAAAATCTCAGTTGTAAGTACAACCCCAAATCATAATTGCCATCATTCCTTCCTATTCTCTTGGTTTTGTCTGTGCAAACAGCATTCCTTTGTTCTCCTGGTCTTCTCAAGGGCAGCAAGAGCCTCTGGGACTTCTCAGGAGGGCACGGCTGAGCAGAGTGCCTTGAGCTCTCTGTAAGAGTGAGAATTTGCCATTTAGTTTCTGTCAGTGTTCATCCACACCTGGCTTTTCCACAGTGAGTACAAAGTACCAAATTATCCCTTGTTCTTGGTGAGGCATAAGCAATTTTTGTGGCCTTGAAAATCTAGATCAGATAAGGTCAGCTCAATACTGGCTGTGCAATTTGATGAAACTTTAAGGTACATCTTGATGTCACAAAATACAGTTTGTTTTTTAACCTTTTTAGCTCATGTGAAATTTTAGTCATGCATTTCTGTCCAGTAGGGATTAAACAAAAAACAGGCTTGCAGCCTATGTTACTATGTCTTGGTGTGCAGGTAAAGCCCAACTGTGACAAATTTCATTGTGAGCATCACTCCAAAGGGTCTTGACCTTTCTGGACCTACAGATGTTTAGGGCACAGCCTGGAGCTGTTGGCTGTGTTGCTAACATGCCCTTGGGGAGGAGTTTTGTGCTTCTGAAATGAGAATTCCTGACTGCAGTTCCTGCAGCCCAAGGTTATCACCCTGCATACACATACACTGCCTCTTATCACCCACAGCCAGCAGTGCACGGGGTGTTTTTAATTGGTGAATTTGTGCCATGCTCAGATGTGGCATATTTACAACAGAGGGGAAAAATGATAGCAGTGTACTACTAAGAGTGTAGTGAGAAATTCACCGTGTTGGTGGCGTAGGTGCAGGTGAACTTTCTTAGCATCTGAGGAAAACAACCCCTCAAGTGAAAAACCAGTGTGGGATTGAGTTTGGAAAGAGCCACAGAAGCAGTTCGTGGTGCTTGGCAGGGTGGCTTCATGGAAAGTAGGTCTTGTCAAAAACATCTCATTTGAGGCTGGGGGTTTTTGCTGATAAAGGCAAATACAGGGATTTTGCAACACATTTCAGATAAAATCACAGTGGTGATACACAGACTGAGAGTTCAAGAGCCAGGAGAGTGAAAGACTGCAAAAACAAGTTCTCAGTGGAAAATCTTTCCAAGTGGTGTCTTGACACAGGCGAGCTCCCATCATCTCTCCGACAACCTCGGGACGCTGCCATGAGAAGTGTCACAAAAAGAAGGGGCTGTCACAGCTCTGACACTTTATCTGCATGGAGATATTCCTGCATGTTGCCATGGGGATGGGTTTCCAAGGGAGACAGGTGATGGAGGCACTTTTCTGGAACAAAACTGAAGCAGAGGAACGAGGGTGGGAGGATGGGGCTGAGCATTTTATCATAGTCACAGGATGGTTTGGGCAGGAAGGGACCTTAAAGCTCATTCAGTTCCACCCCCTGCCATGGCAGGGACACTTTCCACTGTCCCAGGGTTATCCAAGCCCCATCCAGCCTGGCCTTGGACATTTCCAGGGATCCAGGGGCAGCCACAGCTTCTCTGGGCACCCTTTGCAAGAGCTTCACCAACCTCACAGGGAACAATTCCTTCCCAATATCTATCTCACCCTGCCCACTTTTTTAGCCACCCCACCCTCCTGTGTTCCATGCTTAGCACTAGTAATCCCCTAAGGGGTACACTTTTCCTAAAATTCCTTACATCTTTTATGGCAGCCTGACTTAGCCCCACAGGCAATATTTCTCTTAAAATGACCTTTCTAGCTGCAGGCCCAAAAGACTTCCAAGTATGAGATAATGTTTGACAGGTGAAGAAGAATTTTTCTCTTGAAGCTATTCCCTTTCTCTGAGGACTTCCTGCCTCTCATCCCCACAAAAATGGTTTTAATTTTTTCCTCTAAATGCTCAAGGGGGGAAAGTTTTTGAACACTGGCAGAGAAGCCAAAAAAATGAGACTGGTGTCCAAATCACTGATTGCTAGTGCCTTCATTGGAGACATTCAATGCTGTGTTTTAAGCAATGTCAGTCATCCTCAGTTTCTGATTTTGAAAAAATAGTGAAAAAAAAAAAAAAAAATCAGTTTCTGTAGATCTGGAGCTCAGAGGGACTGGCTGTTGTCTCTTCAACCAGGGTCAGAGACTGATTTTCCCTAAAAAAACTTGATTTGTGGGTTTGCTTCTGTGGTCTCCCAACCTTAAGAGAGCTTTTGCAACATATTCTTGAGATCCTGAGGATGTTCATCTCCTTTTAGCAACTTTTCTCTAACCCCTTTTAGAATTTTTGTAGGGCTTCCCAATGCAAGTAAAATCTCCACAAGTGTGTAGTTACTGAATTCAAGTTCTCATCCTTATGTGTCACTGGAATGACATTTCTGTATAGAAGGCTAATCTCTGAATTTCCTCTTCACTCTGGTGATCACCAGCCTTTCTCTGCAGGGTAAGTTTTGCTCTAATTTTATTTTATGCTGAGTATTTGAAGACTCAGTGGCCAAAGCTCATATGAGCCAGCTCCAGAGGAAAGTTCCTGCCCCACTGGTGCCTGCCAGGGACCAGGAGCTGAGTGTTACACAGGATCCATCCCAGTCACAGCTGGAGCTGCAGAGTTGGGGGTCAGGACACACTTCTGAAGAAATCTGCTGTACAGAAGGGAAATGAGCACCTCTGCAGTATCCAGTGGCCTCAGTGATTGTTTGAGTCTCACTTCTGATGCACTGCATCCATGAGATGGGTGGGGAGAGCAGCAAGGGACAAGCCCTGCCCTCATCTCATTTAGTCCTTAAGGGTTAAAGTTTCACTTTTTGGAGCTGTCTTTTTGGACATCTCTCTTGCACTGTACCATTAACAGTGCTCATGAGTACTTGGCAGTCTCCATCACTTGTTTCCACGTTCTCCCAGCCAACTATGACTCCTCATATTGGATAAACATGTCTGGTTTTGTTAAATATTCTGTTTCAGTGATTAGAACTCTGGAAAGAGCAAATCAGTTACTGAGATGAAGCAAATCCATGAGTGGGGCAGTGAACTGGGCCAGGAAAAAAATGTTCATGGGGAAATCATCCAAGCAGGGCTGTGCCTGGGGGGCATTGGCAGAGGTTTATCAGCATTCCTGTAATCAGGGGTTTGAGGAGGACAGTTCCACCAGGCTCCTTTGGGTTGGTTTATGCAGCAGATGAAAAGGAGAGGTTTGTCCCTGGGTTGGTTTGGTTCACTCACCCCAGGGCTTAGGAGAGGAGGAGCTTCTCCTAAAGCTTCTTCCCAACACCTTCCAACCCATTTTTCCCAGATTTATGAGATTTTTCTCCTGAATGCCAGCATGTGAATGTCTGGTGCTCTTTAAATGAGATGGGTTTGCAGAGTTTCATCAGTTGCTGGTGATTTCAGCTGTGATAAATGAGGGACTGTGCAAGCCAAGAAGTTTTTCAGAGCTGGCCTCAATGGGACTCTTCTGAGGATGATGACAAGCAGGGGGAAAAAAACCTACTTTGATTTGACACATCCTGTTAACATCAGAGAGAAGCAGTCCCTGGAAAACCCATCTCCTCAAAAGTCAGGATCCCTTGTGGAAACTGAAAACAATACTTTGCCCATGGATGATCGGGAGTCGAGTGATCTCACCTGACCTTTGCTGTAATATGGCTTATCCAAAGCTTTTCATGCTTATCCAAGCCTTGGCTCCAGCCTGCACTGTGAACCCAGGCTATTCAGGGCAAATCCTGGTGACCTCTGCTTCAGCTGGCTCTCCTCAGGAGATGAAGAGAGGATTACTGCCCACGGGTGGGTGTCCTGAGCCAGCAAATAAAACACTGCTGCCCATCTTGGAGCTGATTTCTAAGCCAAGTTGTGCTCGAGGATCTGTCTGTGCCCAGTCTCAGAGGCCAGTTCTCCAGGAGACAGATGGCCTGTGGGCTGCACTGGTCCCAAGAAACACAGTCAGTCACAGGCTTTAAATAGTTCTCCTTTTAATTTTTTTTTCTTGTCTTAACCACTTTTGCTCTAGATTTGCCCAGCACTTACAGAAACATTTTTACTCCTGTTATTTCCATGCCTGGCAAACTGAGATCAAGGTGGCCACAAGCCCCAGGCAGGCAGGGGAGATGGGATTGGAGCCAGTGGCTGGGAGTGGGACAATGTTTAGTGATGTTGGTGGCACTGGAAGGCTGCCCTGGCTGGAGGGAGGTGCCTGCAGACAGACACTGACCCTCAGGTGTCCCAGCCTGTCCCAGCCTGTCCCAGCTCCAGGTCCCCTCCCAGAGCTGCCCCTCTGGATGTCAGCTTTCTCCTGCTCCCCTGCTGGTTGCTGCTGGGAATTTGGATGCATTTTAAATCAGATTAGACTCCCCTAGTTCTGCATGAAAAGCCTGAAGAGGCTGCAGTGCCAAATCAGGGGCTCATTTGGGGAGTTTTTGTTGAGCTTCAGTGCTCTTGTTCCTTATTGTTTCTACAGAAAAATCACCTTCATTTCTTTGCTGCATAATTTCACCTTATAGTAGCCCAGGCTTATCCAAGCCACATCCAGCCTGGCCTTGGACACTTCCAGGGATCCAGGGGCAACCACAGCTGCTCTGGGAATTCCATCCCAGCTCCTTCCCACCCTCCTAGGGAACAATTCCTTCCCCAAATCCCATCCATCCCTGCCCTCTGGCAGTGGGAGCCATTCCCTGTGTCCTGTCCCTCCATCCCTTGTCCCCAGTCCCTCTCCAGCTCTCCTGGAGCTCCTTTAGCCCCTGGAAGGAGCTCTGAGCTCTCCCTGGATCCTTCTCCTGTCCAGGTGAACACCCTCAGGAAGGAGGGAGTGATTCAGAACCTGCAGCTCTTGCAGACCATGGGCTTCCAGACAGGACAAATGGAAACAGCTTCCAGCCACACTGGCTCTGGTGAATTCATGGAATTCTCAGGAAGTGCTGTTTGTTTTGTAGATTTTTTTTTTTTTTCTGCAAAATACACCCACTTGAACTAGAATTGCATCTCTCAGTGGACTCAAACCAGCCACAGTTAGCTAGGGGTGACCACCCTGGTCAGCAGTGGCTCCAGGGAATGTGCTGTGCAATGTCTCAGCTTTTTAATTGCTTTTGAGGCCAGCAGCATGCACAAAGTGAGGGGTTAACCCTTGAAAAGCCAGGTGATCTCACTGGTGGCCAGGGAACAGCACACACACACACAGAGCTGCCACAGAGGGACATCTATGGCAGCAAGAAACAGTTTTCACTTTCCCCCACCGTGCTGGGGCTGGCAGGCAGCAGGAGCTGTGCTGGCCATTCATTTGCTGCTCAGCATCCCTGAAATGCCTTGGACTGGACCAGTTCCTTAGCAAAGCCTCCAATTCTGCATCCAAGCTGCTCTCTGCATAAGCAGATAATTCTATATACAGCATGATAAAGTCCAGCTCTGCTGTGTGGTTTAAGCTATCCCAGAAACAAGGGCAGGGTACAGAACTACATCACAGGCAGGAAAAGAAACCCCTGCCATAGTGTGTGCTCCTCTCAGCTTCTCATTTCCTGAACTGTAGGGATGAAATGTCTTGTTTCTGAAAAATGGGGGGAACCTTTTGAATAAAAAAAAATGTAATTACAACTTAAAATTGATAATAAGTGGCAGCACTAGAAGGAAAATCTGCATCTTGTCAGTCATTTGATTTAAGGTAATTATGTCAAGCACAAGGCAGGAGATGAGCTGATCTATAGAGTGCAGGTATCAGTGGAAACTGCTCCTGTGCACCCTGAATCCAGTGAGCAGATTCAGATAAGGCTTTAGACTCTCAGCTTATCTTAATACCTGAATTAGTTTGAGAATGAGCCTATTTTTGCATAGCTTATCAGGAGAGCATCTCCAGAACTCCTTGCTCAGCTGAAGAACAGCAAGGCCATCGAGGAAGGAATCTGTCACAGGAGTGGGAGGCTTTTCAACATAACCACAAAAATCCAAGTGAGTGTGATCAGTATTTATCTGATCTTTGAGTTGTCACAACTCCTCCAACTGAAATACAGCCAGGAGGCTGCAAACATGGTCACCATCACACTCATGATCCTCTGTAGGCTTCCTTTCCTTTCCTTTCCTTTCCTTTCCTTTCCTTTCCTTTCCTTTCCTTTCCTTTCCTTTCCTTTCCTTTCCTTTCCTTTCCTTTCCTTTCCTTTCCTTTCCTTTCCTTTCCTTTCCTTTCCTTTCCTTTCCTTTCCTTTCCTTTCCTTTCCTTTCCTTTCCTTTCCTTTCCTCCTTTCTTTCCTTTCCTTTCCTTTCCTTTCCTTTCCTTTCCTTTCCTTTCCTTTCCTTTCCTTTCCTTTCCTTTCCTTTCCTTTCCTTTCCTTTCCTTTCCTTTCCTTTCCTTTCCTTTCCTTTCCTTTCCCTCACCCACAGCATCTCCAGAGAGAACAGCAAAAAATCCTCTCTATTATCTTGCTGCAGCACATGAAAACAAATATTGGCCACAGGTATGAAAGAAGTCCTTTTGGTTGGCTGTTTAAGCTAAAAACAATGCAGAAATATTTAAACTTTTAGTTTTTCTTGAATTATCAGAGTACAACAATCTCTTGGCGAGCAACAGCCAAACAAACTTCTCTTACAGACAGGAAAATACTCCTGTATTTGTATACAATTCATTCATCTTTGAAAAACTTAGTTTTGCACATCCAAAGTAATGACAAGCAATGACAGTGATTGACAGTAATGTTGAAAATTAAGATTCAAAGCCACTACAATTTCATCTGCAGCACCCTTCTGTTAATATTTAAGTGTCCTTAAATTGTGTTTAATTTGTGCATGTGATTTGTTCCTTTGATGGAGCAAGATACCAAACAGCAATAGAGAGCTGACTGATTAGAGTGATCAGAGTCACTTCTTTTGGCTCATTAAGTTCCTTCCCAGCTGCCTGATGTTCTCCAAACTGGTATCACCCAACAGCCCTGGAGAGTGCTACCTCCTCTTGCTGATAAAAACGAAATTGAGGGAATAAGTACTGACAATATCAAAATCAAATTGGTTTTTTTGAAACAAGGTTATACAAAAATCAAAGACCATTTCCTCCGAGGATTTGGAATCCATCCACTCACTGCCAGCTCCTGTTTTCCCAGGGATTATGGAGGGCATTAGCAGCTGTCCTGCTCTGGAGCACTGCAGCTCTTCCCTCTGCCCAGCTCCTCTCTTGCTATCCCTGCTTGCTCTGGTCTCTTCAGAATCACTAAAACATATCTCCTCCCCTTTTTTCACCCCTCCATGTACTAAAATAATCACTTGTTCATATTTCCGTCGCCCCAACTCAACTTCAAATTCCTTCTGAAAACTCCTTTTTCCTTGGGAATTTTTTTCTTTTTCAAGTGGCAACAGTTCTTGGGCACTTCTCAACTGTTCCCCAGCTGCTGCCTGTGCTTGGCCAGCATCTGGCTCCCACGCAGGGCACCGAGATTCCCAGGCTGTTCTTACAATAATAGGAAACTTAACACCCATTCTGGGGACTGTTAATGTGAAAAGATCTTTTGAGCTTTCCTCAAAGAAAACGCCAGAGAATGTTCTGTTGGCAAACAGCTGTTAGCAACCAGAGTCCTACCCCAATCCAGTTTAACTGTTGAAATGAAACAGCCTTTTAGGCTCACTTCTTTTGACTTTTGATTACAGAATTGAGATATTTCTTCCTCTATGCTTTGAAACTGTTATTTTGCCTTTGCATCACAGGTTTCAACAAATCTGGAGTTTGCCAAACTGCATCTGTAGGTGCTGGCCAGACAGCTCTGAGGCCTGGGGACGTTCCCTGGGGTAGGAGGTCTCAAAGTGGCTGAACTAAGGGCTGGCTCAGGAACTTCCAAACTGCTGATGGACACCCCAGAGCTCACGGAAAAAACATCTGCATGCATTGAGTTGTATAAAGCATCTGTGTACATGGTTTTTATTGTGTTAATTGGAAAAAACTGGGCTTCTGCTGTCCCAGGCTGCTCCAAGCCCCAATGTCCAACCTGGCTTTGGACACTTCAGGGATCCAGGGGCAGCCACAGCTGCTCTGGGCACCCTGTGCCAGGGCCTGCCCACCCTCACAGGGAACAATTCCTTCCCAATATCCCATCCAACCCTGCCCTCTGTCTCTTTAAAGCCTTTCATCTTGTCCTGTTATTCCATGCCCTTGCAAAAATGCTCCAGATCTCTTGTAGAATTTCTCAGATAATTTATTTACTCTCTGTGGGGCTTGAATTTTATGGGCATGAATGATGTGATGAGCCCAGCCTGACACCAGGATTCTGTTTGTTAAGCTCCCACAGTGGGCAATGCTCTGAGGCCTGGGTGATGCTCCCAGCTCCCATCCCTGCTCCATCTCTATCCCTGCTCCATCTCTATTTCTGCTCCAGTCCCAGGAGATGCTCCCAGCCCCTCTTCCTGCTCCAGCCCTGTTCCAGTCCCAGATAATGCTCCATCCCCGTTCCTGCTCTATCCCCGTTCCTGCTCCATCCCTGTCCTTGTCCTAGTCCAAGATGATGCTCCCAGCCCCTCTCCCTGCTCCATCCCTCTCCCTATTCCAGCCCCAGATGATGTTCACAGCCCCTCTCCCTGCTCCATCCCTGTAATCCCTGTCCCTGCTCCATCCCCATCCCCGCTCCTTCCC
This sequence comes from Muscicapa striata striata, assembly GCA_030060385.1. Classification (NCBI taxonomy): domain Eukaryota; kingdom Metazoa; phylum Chordata; class Aves; order Passeriformes; family Muscicapidae; genus Muscicapa; species Muscicapa striata. The sequence goes on from JAREIS010000171.1 coordinate 2,068,420, forward strand.
TGTCCCTGCTCTTTCTCCCTGCTCCATCCCTGTCCTTGTTCCAGTCCAAGGTGATGCTCCCAGCCCCTGTCCCTGTTCCATCCTTCTCCCCGCTCCATCCCCGTCCTTGCTCCATCCCCATCCCCATCCCCATCCCCTCTCCATCCCTCTCCCCGCTCCATCCCCATCCCCATCCCCATCCCCATCCTCATCCCCATCCCCGCTCCATCCCCTCTCCATCTCTCTCCCCGCTCCATCCCCATCCCCGCCCCATCCCCGCTCCATCCCATCCCCGCTCCATCCCCATCCCATCCCCGTCCCGCACTGCTCCCGCTCGCCAGCAGATGGTACCCGGTATTTACAAACAGCTCCGCTCTGTGTTTGAGCACAGGCTTTTCCCAAAATCTGTTTGTCGCCGTCCCACCCGTGCCCCTCAGAGCCCCGTGTGCTCCGTGCCCAGGTGGGACACAGGCAGGGCCCCCTCTTTAGGTGTGACTCCCAAAAAGCGCATCCTGCTGCATGCACCGTATCTGGGAGTGCCGCGAAAGCGAATTTGGGCTGAGGAATCATCGCAGCCATCGCCAGCCCGAGGGGACCTGAAAAGCCTCCAGTTCAAACCTGGGCTGAACTGGGGAGGTAGATCCCCCTGGACGCTGCATTTCTACACAAAATGAAAATAAATCCTAAAATACGTTTTTAGGTGTTAACGCTTTTTTAAAGAGGATGGTGGTAATGTTAACAATGAAAATAATGTCACAAAACATTTTGTGCTTCCTTGGGTCACCTTACAAACACCCTTGTAAAAGTTAAATCAAAAATCTGTTTCCCAAACCATGTGCCTGCAGGTTTGTTTTTATTCATAGAATCAGAGAATGGTTTGGGCTGGAAGGGACCTTAAAGATTGTCTTGTTCCAACCCACTGACAAGGGCAGGGACACCTTCCACTGTCCCAGGCTGCTCCAGCCCCAGTGTCCAGCCTGGCCTTGGGCACTGCCAGGGATCCAGGGGCAGCCACAGCAAATCTGGGCACCTGTGCCAGGGCCTGCCACTCTCACAGGGAACAATTCCTTCCCAAAATCCCATCCATCCCTTCCCCATGGGATGAGTACTGACTTGAGAGCTTTGTCCGACTCCTTTTGGAATTTCTGCTTTCTACAGAGACACCAAGCTGGTGTCTGGACTAGTTAAACTCTAGTTATTTATTTACACAGAATGACTTCACCTTTATGCCAATGCAGAAAGCAGAATCAGGCAAATACACTGTGAAATGGCAAAAAAAAAAAAAAAAAAAAAATCAATATGTAAGACCATGTAATGCATTGTGCTCTAAATAAGAACTTTTACACAGCTTGTAATAAAATCACCTTTAAAAAGAATACTAAAACCTCTTTTTTGTTCCGTTATTTTATCCAGATCGATTTCAAACCCTGCAAATATTCTATGTGATATTTGCATCATTAAGAGTTTACTTGTTATGAAGGCTCTGAAGCTCATGATGGTGTCTTCCTGTGACAGGAAAATAAAAAAAATAACTCCAGATCTACCCTGTAAATATGACCACAGTGACCCAGAGCAGAGGGAAGGCTGATGGGACGAGGCTCTGAACTGAACATCAGTCTTTGACACCCAGATACACAAATAGCTTATTTTTAAAAGATAGCTAAATGTTTCCCCACAGATATATAAACATTCTTCCGTGTCTGGAAACACTGTGTTGTAACCCAGCATACCATGGCCACCAGTGGAGAGGAGTATTTTAAAACAAACAAACAGCAAAGAAATGACGATGGGCACGAAAACATGAAAGCAAATTTTCTGGAAGGTTTGTTGTTGCTGCCCTTTTAAAATGAAACAGTCTGGGCATTTGTCAGAAGGTTCAAAATATTGACAGTCTCACCTCCCTGCTTTTGTTCCTATGCTCTTCCACCCTCAGCTGCACTGCAATTTTTTGATATTTAGCATAGTTTCTCTCCAATCCCATCCAGTTAATTATGTTTTAATAAGAAAGAAACCTCAAATTTAATGAAAGTTAGAAATAATTGGAGAGTACCGTAGCCTACACACACAAACACTGACTTAGTAGAAATGTGATGAAGGGCTTTTCCCCTGCAGGTTCCTGCTTTTAATATCTAATGAGGATCTGAAAGTCAGTAAAATAAGAATAGTCCTGATAGACAAACAAAGTCGATGCTCTGCTAAACAAGAGCCACCCCCTAATCCATGTAATACTCTCATTACTGTTAATTAACTCAAAATGAAAGAGTAGGCTGCAAAACTTTAACAGAACTGTAGCAGAGATGCTCACTGATGTCCCAGTGGTGCCTCAGCAAGGGCTGATGCTGAGGCAGAGTTGGATCTTTCACTCATCCCATCTCTCTGTGTTGTTTTGCTGTGTTTAGGGGTGTGAGTGTCCCACAGGCACCCAGGGTGGGTTGCTGTGATCTCAGGCAAACCCAGCACAGATGTTTCATTCAGCAGGACACATCTGTACCATCACCCTCAGCCTGCTGGGCACCTCCCTCTGCAGGGGCTGCCACTTCTTTCAGGCTCTTGGGGTGTTAGTTACCAGTCACACTGATTGTCTTGTCCTTCCCAAACCAAGTTTTCCAATTTCCATGTCAAGTGTTGAGCAAAACCAGAAAATCACAGCTGTTCCAGTTGGGCTCCTGCACTACAGAGTGAGCTTTCCTGACTTCTGACATCACCTTTTCCACTGGAAAACCAGGATGCTTTCCTTCCCAGCAGCTGTCATCACAAACACCCGTGGCACTGGGTCCCTCCACATGTCTGATCACCTTCAGAGCCTCCTTGACACACACCTTGTCCCTGGCAGGGTTTTCCCTATGGACAGCCAGGGACAGTTTCCATCCTCTGGCTTGGGGCTGCTCACTTGGAAAAGCTGTTCAGGTTCAGGTGGGATCCTGGGCTCTGCCTCTGCAGTGAGTGCTGGATAAGGAGCACAGAGCTCCTGGTGTTCCATCTCCTGCACTCCCAGGTTATTTCAGAACCTCTGTTCTGCAATTCCCTCAATCCTACCCCTGCCCATGGTGACCCACGGCCTGCACTCATCCTCCAGCTGCTGGTTGATCCAAAATCTCACACCCTATGGGAAATCATGGTGTGGGTATCCCTACTCCAGCTGTTTGCCTTCTAATGAGTAAATAATCTGCCCTTTCTCCACTCTCTGCTAATCAGGCAGATCTGTACAAAAGAGAAATTATTTCTTATGTTGAAAGAAAACACAATGAGTGAGGAAGGTCAGTGTGTTTCTAGTTAGGAAGGCCCAGCATGGATCTATTGCATTTATCATTTTGATAAGGAGATTTGATAAACAGGATTCTGGACTCAGCTCAAGCATTTTAGTCCTCTGCAAGCTCTAATGCAGGACAGGAGCAGTGAGCTGCCAGAGCTGCTGGGGTGGTGCAAGGGACAGGGCTGCAGTGCTCTCTGAAATGAGAGGTTTGTTACCCTGCTGTGTCTTCCAGCAGGCATCACCACCCCAAACCCAAATAAAAACAGGACAGCCCAGAGCCAGGGACAGCACTTGGCTCCCACCTGAGGTCTGTGAGGAGCTGCTCAGGGCTGGAGAACATCGTGCCCAGCACCAAGAGCAGCTCAGATGGCTCAGCCCTGACCTGGGACAGGGCAGAGGGAAATCAGCCCTTTGATCTCCTCTCCATCCCAACAGCAAAGGTCACTCCGGATTTACAGTCTTATTATTTCCCAAATGTTTGTGGAAGCTCTGACTCCCCACCTGGTGCTTCCCAACGTGGTTGGAAACTGTCACAGGGCCAAGCTCTCCCTGGCCTGGTAACACAGAATAAATAATTTATGCCAATCTGTTGTTAACAACTCTTTTCTTCCTGAAGATTATTTACACTCTGTGAATTTCACCTTCTGGAAACAGCTCCTAGGGATAAATCCAACTCCTGAAACAGTTCTACTATATTTTAGCAGCTGAAGAAGGAAATTCCAGTGGAAAGAAGTGAATTCAATTCCAATTCGAGCTTTTCTTTTCTTTTTTGTTTTTAAACTTAAATTTGTAATGTATTTTCCTACAGTGCCAAGAATTAGCTCTTAAAGAAGCCTTCCAAAGGGCACGTTTCTATTTCATATTTTAGGTATTCATGGAAAATCAGAGAAATCTGCTTTATTTCTTGTAGCAATCACAGTACATAATGTCAGTCCATTTGCTGCAGCATCCCTATGAAGGAGAGGTGCTGAAGAGGAAATTTGCCTCAGGCCTCAAATTATATCTTGCTGGAACCTGAATCACATTTTTTTGAAAGCTCCCAAAATGCGTGGGAGAGGGTAATGATCTGTACTGAGATAACACAAATCATTTTCTTAGTCTTCACAGACTGAAATTAATTGGTCCTGAGGATGGCTTTAAATTCATGACATTAAAGAAGCACATGGTTACCCCACAGGAACGAGCTCCCCTACACTTTAATGTTGCATCATTATCTTGTTTTGTACTCCTGGCCACGTGATATTGACTCTGGAACAGGAGGCAAGATATTTTAATTGCATATAAATAATTATGTAAATGTAGATAGTGATGTTTGTTGAAATTAATCATTCATTATCACTGTGTTAAAAAAAAAAAAAAAAAAGGAATGGCAATGAGATGAGATGAGATATTGCTGCTGAAAGCTGAGCTGAAATTCTGTTTCATTTCTCAATCAGCCTTCATGAAATGTGCTTGATGAATATCGATTCACCCACTGGATAAATCTGCCTGAGGGAGGAGACATTTCCCAGGAAGGGCAAGGAATATTTGTAATAATTAAAGGCCCATTAAGAGATCACAGAGCAACTTATGGAGGAGGTCAAGCTCCATATCCATAAGCTCCAGGTGCTTTTATTCACATATGTGAATAAGGGAAACGTGATAAGCAACAGAGACATTTAAGTAGAGTTACTAAAGAGGGATTGAACATTAAAAACACTAAACCCACCCCAAAATAGAGGCACTGGCTGGTTCTGCATGGTTCTCCCAGCAGGGGTCTGCCACAAGATGAGCAGGATCAGCTCCCAGGATCAGTATGGGAAGAAAACTCCCACTCCCAGTGTTTGGCAAGATGGTGTGAAATGAGTTGTTAATCCTGGTTTGGGGCTCTCTAGCCCAAGGATGGGGCTGGGCTCAGCCTGGCCCTGTGCTGCCCATGGCTCTCACCTTTCCTCTCCAGACACAAACCATGGCATTTCAGGGCAGAGCAGCTGGAGGACACTGAGAGCATCACAGGAGCATCACAAAAACAGCTGAGGGCTTTTTCTGACCTTTTGCCCTTTACTTGATTGCCTGTTTCTTTAAAGAAAGTTTACTTTTTTTTCTTCTTTAGTTTTTTCTCCTGCTATCCCCATGAGGCATTCTTTCCTATGAGTCATCCACACCATAAAGAAATTACTGTTTGGCTCAAAGTTCTGCTCCCATGCCTGGAATCAACATTTTTTCAGTGAGAGATAGGAAATGAGCTGAATTTGTGGGTGATTCACTATTTACTATTTTAACCTGAGATGTGTTTTTACCACTAACTTTAAGAGAAAAGAAAATCCTACAATAAAATACCTAAAAGGCCAAAGCAACATGGGACAGAAGGCATTTACATGCTCTTTAATGGTGTCTTTACTTCAAATACAGTAATAATCCCTTGCATCTCTGGACACTGATTTTACACTTTATTAGGATTTTTAATGTGACTAATTTTATTCCAGAATGACATCTTAAATATTTAAAATACCCTTAAAGAGCATATTTTCTTGTGCAGCTCAGAAACATGGTATGGTTTATGCATTTATATATTTTATGTGTGTATGATGGAACATAATAAAGCATTCTTTTCAACTTCCATATAGCCTGGATGCAAAAATCGTATACATATATATATATATATATATACACATAGATCTATGTATAAAAACAGAGCAATCCTGTGCACTAAAGCCCAGCCCAGCCACAGACTGCCCAGAGGCAGGATCTGGACCATGTAACAGCTGAAAGTTTGCAAAACACCCACTTCTGCTCATTTTAATCCAGTGCTGTCAGGTGGGATATTGAGACAGATCCTTCCCTGTCCAGGATATCTCTTGGTGTGTCCAGCCCTTTGTGGTTGCACTGATGTGCTCCTCTGGACGTGGGAGTCTTGATCCACTCACAGCAGCTCTGCTGGGCTCAGGATCCCTCCAGGGATCTCAAAATCAGTGGCTACACAAACCTCAAGGACCAGCTCTTCGATTAAAAGAGTGAAAATAAAACTCTGAAAGCCTTGCTTGAACCTGCTGCAAGTCACTTTCTAAAGTTAGATTTAGACATTTAGGTCATTATAAAGCAGATGCTGCCACCAAATTTGTTTGGATGTAATTTCACTTTTGCCAGTAGAAACAAATTAGAAAATGCTGGCTGCCTCCTCAAACCCTTCTGATTTATTTGTTTCAAACCAAAGTAGTTGCAGAAAGTTCTTAAGTAGTGCATCTCCATCCCTGGCAGATATTTATGAAGAGGGCAATGATTTCAATTTCAGCTGCAGGAAATGGAACACATCTGGGATCAAGAAATGTATTTCATAGTGCTCATCATTTCAGGTGAAAGGAAAGGAGGAGGAAGATGAGATGAGGAAAGTAATTCCCCAGAAAAGGCCACAGTATATTTTAAAAACATATATAACCTAAAATGTTGTTCAGAATGTTTTCTTTTGGTTGCAATGATCATCATCCATGCTATTCTTCCAGGACAGCTTCTGGAAATGAGGAGGGGTTTTCCAGTGCAGCTGGTGTTTCTATTTCACTGATATTCTGGCAACCACAAAGAGATGAAGCTGCCTCTCTGTGCTCCATTCAAGCACACAGTGGGAAGGAGAAGCTACCAATGGTTTCTTGTCCCATAAAAGCCACCCAATACACACCCAGTGTTGCTGAACTGCTGCTTTTTTTTTTTTTTTTTTTTCACAAATCCATGATTTTTAGTTGGGGAGAAGAATGGGTTTGAAAGCTTCACACCCTGGAAGCAGCTGGATCAGCTTGTACCAGCCTAAAAATCCTCAAATGGCACAAAGCCAGTGTTAAACAACCAGAGCCCCAAACTTTCACTCACAAGCAACAACATCTGAAGGCATCCATCATTTTTGGAGCCTGATTAATGAGTGTGAGTGGCAGTGTGTGCAACCAGCACCTAAAACAGCTTTAACATTTTCCAGTTTCTGCTTGGCTGTGACTACTTTAAACAATGACTTCAGCAGGGTTGAAGCCCAGCTGGGCACACATTGTGTTGCTGGTGGCCAGGGGCCTGTTGGCCATGCCTGGACAGGTCAGGGATACTCTCTGAATGCCCAGACACCTCGAGGTTATTCTGGGATGTCCTGAGGCTTCGCTCCCACTCTGCACAGGGTGGGTGCTGATCTCGGTGGAACCTCCAAATGTTGATCTCGGTAGAACCTCCAAATGTTGCTGTATATGGGGTTACAGAGCAACAAAAGGACACAGTAACAAGGCACTCCCTTGCATGGTGTAAGAAAGAGTAAGAAAGAGCAATTTATTGAAGGAAACCATTGCCTTAAATAAGGAACTTTGTGAAAAACAAAATACAGACAGATCATTGGTCAGAGAAGGAGACATCTCTTGTCCCAGGCTGCTCACAGATCCATCAGGTGTTTATCTTTTGTTATGATTCTTTCTCTCATGTTTACAGTAGAGAAAGAGGCTCTAGCTTGGGAAAAATCCCAGCCAAGCCTGAGAAAGCCAGACTGGAAAAATCCTTTAGGATTCTTCCTGGGTCTGTAACGACCACAGGTGGGGATGGGGGGATCTCTGCTCCACCCAAAGGGACTGTCCCCAGCTGTCAGGGCTCCTGCACTGGTGAAAAGCAGAGCCATTCTTAGCCCTTCTCAGCCTGGATGAGTGATGTCAGGGGTGCAGCAGCTCTCCCAAACCATGGCACAGCTCTGCCCCATGCTGCAGCCCTGCGCAGGAAACGAGCCCTCAATGGCATTTCTGTCTCATTTCTGGAGGAGCCCAGCCCCATTCCTCTTCCTTTTCAGAGCAGGAACAATGTGCAGAACAGTAGATGTGTATTGCTGCTGCGAGCTGGGGTTTTGTCCATTGTTGGTGCAGTGAAAATTACAGACTTTTCACACAGTTTTCTTTGTAAAGCCAGCACTTGCCCACGAGCAAATGCCAAGTCAGGTCCACAAAAACAATGTAATGACAGGATTAAAACTTCCAATTCATCTTAATCCAGGGCCCTCTGGCATGAGCATTATAATAAAGCCTTAAATAAATAGTTATAAGAACCATTTCTGTCATCACATTGCTGATGCAGAGTGGAAAATCATGCAAAAATGAGGTGTCTGCATGTTCTGTCTTCTTGCTGGCAACTGCATCTTGCAAGGTGCTGTTGAAAACAGCTTTTCAAAGTTGTGATACTGAATGTCACCATCAGGTTTGTCATGATCCTCATCTCACTCTTACCCAGTGAACATAATTTATTAATAATTTACTTTTATATGAATTTGAGGTGTGAAGATTCAGCTCCTCTGAATTACTCCCTTGGGGAAGAAGGACAGAGGGAAATGAACATCCAAAGTGCCCCCCTGCTCTGCTCAGATGCTGCCTGGACTTGGGGTTCTTTCAGAGGATTCAGAGGCAGCATTTTGTTTATTTGACATGCAGCCTTAGCTGACCTGATTAGAATGAGCCATTGACAGCTCTGAACTGGGAATCAGAGCTCTCCAGAAAGCAGCCCATTAATAACTGGTGCCTGGGTGAGAAATTGATTAGCTCAAACCATCCAAGTGTCACAGGCAACCCAGCAGGGTCATGCCCAAACAAGGTCCATCCTCTGCAGGGAGGGAAGCACGCAGGTGTCACGTATGAAAAAATAAAAATTATGACCAATATTCATCCAGAGCACAGCTGTGACACAGAATTTCATGCTGAGGAGACAGAATGGGTTTGTGTTTGGACATGAGACCCAGAGGGAAATTTTGCAATGTGGTTTGGAGGGGTTGGTTCACAACAAAAGAGGATCTGGGGCTTTTCCAGTGGCAGCCACGCTGATGAGATGATTTAAAAGGTCACAGTGAAAAATCCATTTGCTGGATCCTCATCTGGCTTTCCACCATGACCCACAGGATGAGGGAGCCCACAGGACACAATTAATTGGTGCCTTGGATTTCATGGCTGCTCAGGAGATGGAATTTCAGAGCATTGCAGTGCATTTCTTACTTGTTTCCCTTAGCTGAGATTTTCCAGCGTGGGTGCATCTTTCAGGTGTGGCATGTTATTTGTGTGAGACCTGAGGAGGGATGCAATAAAAAGCAGCCAAGCCAGAGGCAGGGTGCACCTCAAACAGAGAAGGTGCTAGGGAGAATTCATGCTTATTTACCATGGAAAAAAAGCAATTCAAACAACATGTTTTCCTCAAGATTTAAGGCAAACCTGCTGTTTAACTCCTTTAATTCCAAAGGCTGCTGAATTCCCAGGCAGTAGCATGGCTTAGACAAATCACCATTTCCTCTTCAGAAAATGGAAATGCTGTACAATTGTTCTTTTTTTCTTTCTTTTTCTTTTTTATTTTTGGTGGGAAAAACAACTTCTGAATTCCTTCATCACTTTCTGAGGGGAGCTACAATGGAGCTCAGCCAAGTGTGACCTTTCACAGCCTGGGGGAGGAGATATGATGGAGTTGGAGCTCATTTCTCATTTCCAATGAGCCCCTTGTAAAGCAGTACCTGTGTTTCCAGGGCCCACAAATGCACAGCTACTTGAAGAAGCAAATAATTAATCTTTCTCTTGCATTTCATGCAGAAGCCGTGGCAGTGGCTCTGTTCAGCCAACCCATAAATATATATAGAGATAATATATTTATGAATATATTTATATGTATTTGTGCATTTTTAATATATGTCTACTCTTTGCAATCAGAGCATTTACATCACTTTTAAATGCATCATCAAAAGGCAACTTATGGAAAATGCTGATTGAAAACATGGGAAGTTGCATCAGAAACAGATTTTTTTCTCCTGCCTTCTAAGGATGGTGACTTGCTCCACTCTCAACTATTCTGGGAAATAGCAGGGAAAATACATTTCCTTTTCTGCTGAGTGCCAAGCAAAACCCATGGATGGTCATTTAGTGTTGTGGTGATCCCTACCATGTTCTGCCAGCTGAGTCCCCTTTATCTCAAATGCTGTGCTTCCTATTAATAATTACTCAACAAAAGCTTGGTTATGTGTTATTCATTATTCATAGCTTTAAAAAAAAAAAAAAAAAAAGTCGTTGATATCACCTGCACTGAACTCTGCAAACCAGCTCTGAATCAATTTTCACAGATCTCTACCAGAGCTGAGTGTCACCAGATAAAAAATACAACCATTACTGCAAAACTATTTTTTCCTTTTTTCTTCCTAAAATTTCCTGCTTTGTTTCATACCAGTAAGCAACTTTTTATTCTTGCCCTGCCTGTAATTGTGTATATTTGTTAATGCTAGAGACAGAAGGAGAAACTGCTGCTGTAAGAGTGGCAACAATCTTAAAACATCTTCAGCCCTGGCTTGCATCTGGCACTGTCTCATTTGTCCAACAGAGGATAAATGGGTTTGTAAATCCCACAAAAAATGTCAAATGAGTCAACTATGGGCTCAGAAAAGAGTGTTAATGATTACAGAAGGCTAAATTATGTCTAAGACAGCTTTCTCTTCGTTTACCTCCAGTTCATTAGTGTGAGTAGTAAAATCTCAAATGTACTTTTTAGTTAATGAAGAAAATAAGGGTCTAATTTAACAAGGGTGGGTTATTAAACTTAATTTTATTTTCTGTCTACAAACAAGGAAAAAAAATAGAAGAAAAAAGACAGATCTGTCGAGAGCAAGATGCCCTTTCCCAGTGCTGTGCCAGGTGCTGCTCCTCCCAGCACAGCAGGAAAACAGGGCTGCAGCCTCTGCCACTGCATTTAGGAGCACACAAAGGGTTTTTATGTCATTTCAAGCATTCAGGTTCTGGCTGTAACAAAACAGGGACCTTGGATGCCAGGCTGGAAAACCAATCAGCCACAGAAGCTCTGCATGCACAGGGCTGAGCCTGGCAGGGGCTGGACCAGGGGCTCTCGTGGCTCTTGGGGAGCTGAGGTGCAGGGAAGTGTCCTGAAATCACCTTTCCCAGCCAGTCTGTGGTACATTTGTCATTCCCTTTCAATCATTTCACTTTGATGGGATCAAAGACAGTGTCTGCTCAAACATTAGCTTCAAGCACTGCTTTAATAAACATGTTGCTTTTTATTTGTACAAGTTCTTGTGAATTTTTATTTTTAATTCACTTGCTTAAAAATTATTTCTTCCTTTCCTCTTCTTCCTCCAGTATCTCAGGGTTGAGGTGAGCAGCAGACATTTCTTAGTCACAGTTTCTGTGACATTTGGTAACCTGGTGTTTCCTTACCCTGGAAAGATTCTCACCACAAAGACAGTGCAATTCTCAGTTAGGTAAGAGAAGCACCTGGTTCTGGTCTCCAGCTTCCCCAAACACACAGCAGAAACTCTTGCTGTCAGTTTTAGAGAGTTTCTAAATGTGTTTTTTATCCCTTTATGCTCCTTCCACAATTTCTACACCTCGAACTGACAGCAGTGCAAATAATTGCAGGCCCTAAAATTAAAGGTTTTAGAATGGCAAAGGCAGACAGAGTGAATTAAGCTTTAAAAACTTTCCAAGCAGTTTGTCAGAGGGTTTTTTCTCTGTAGCAGGAGGCTGGCTGCAGTGACCTGTGCTGGGAAATGCTCAGTGCACCAGCCTGGCCTTGGTATTTGTAGGCTAATTTTTGTTTTGAGTATAACCCTTGACTCATGGAAAAATAATCTAAGTGTTTTGGGCTGGTCCCTGACTTGATCTTCCTTCAATTAAGGACTGTCTGTTTCAAAACACGCGTGGAGAAGCTTTCATGATAATGTTTTTATCCTCCTGTGCTCTCTGAGAGGCAGAAGTGACTGAAGCCAGCTCCCAGCTGTTCCAGCTGTTTGCTGTGTGGGTGGCTGGGCTTTTCCAGGGAGCAGAATTCAGCCACCAGCTCCACCAGACCCCTGTGCTGCTGTGTTTAAACAGAAGGTGATATTTCATGTTAAAAATTGATGCTGTGATGTGGAATTCAATTAGCCAGATTTAACCAGAGCACTGCAACAGTTGCTGTAGGGGAATGGCCACATTCTGAATTTACTGTGTTGGGAGGCACATCCCCCAAACAAAATCCAACCTGCTAAATTTAGCCCGGATAGGAAATTAGCTGGAGGTTAAATAAAGTTTTCTGCTACTTTGTTTTGTTTTTAGGTTACCCAAGAGATGTTCCTTCCTGGAAAGGGAAATAGGACAGAGAGACATCGCTGTTTTTCTGTCCCTTCCTTTACATGGACTCATTTCAAGCAGATTTTATTGTGTGTTTGTGATTTAAACCTTAGCAGCCCCTATTTTCAGAGGGAAGGGTTTGAAGTGGCAGTGCCAGGTCTGTGCAGCCCAGCTCCCCTCAGTGCCTCCCCCTGGGTAGGGGGGCACCTTCCTCCCACACTCTGACCTACTCTGCACACAGGTGGACAAGGAAAAGGTTGATTTTATAAAAAAAAAATTCCTCTGCACCTAGTAGTTAGAATCAGTATTTGTTGCAAAATTGCATTCCAGAGGAGATGAAAAATTACAAGTTTTGCTATGTAATGTCTAAGCCAGAGGAGACAGAGCTCCTCAATCCAGCAGCTCCAGCCAAAGCTCAGTGAAATCTAACCCACAGACTTGCTGGATTCATATTTTATCATCCACCCTAACATTTTTGCTTGGACATCATTTTGCTTAGAGAGACACTTCTAAATCTAAATCCTGGAGTTAAGCAGCCACAACTGCCTGTGTATCTGCCTCTATACATCAAACCAGAGCTATAATTCCTGGTCTTTTTCCTTAAAAACACCAGGTTTTCTTTGTGTACATGTCATTTTCTCCTACTTGCTGTGTTTTGCAATACTCAGGTAGAAGTATCTGTAGGAAAGCCCACAGTAACAGGTTTATTTACTGATCTGGGATATAAATCTAGTTTTGCCTAAGCAAACACAAACTGTTTAAACAGTGGTTGGAGCAAACACGAAGGATGAGGTACACTGGAAAGGATTCTAAAAATGCTCTGAAAGTTAGGGCTCAGTGTTTTGGGGTTTTATTTAATAAAGCTGTACCATCATTTCACATAACTTCTGGGAAGGTGCTGGGGGACAAAGAGGAACCTCAGCACTTGTATAACAAAGGGATTTTTACTGCCCAGTGGCTCCCTGCACTGCTGGGGAGCTCTTGCAGGGAATTTGTCAATCCAAAGCCTCCTGCAGCCCAGCCCTGCAGCCCAGGGATGTCACAAAAGCCTGCATGAGAGGAAACCAGCCCTGGAGAGGAGGGCTAGTCCTGCCCCACTTCTCTGGAATGGGATCTGTAGGGAAAATCTGCTCAGGAGGCGCCTGGGTGGCACCGCGAGCAGGGGACTTCCAGAGCTGTGGTGAGCCAAGGGAAACGTCCCTGCAGAGGAATCTCCCTTTGGAGGCTGCTGTTTGCTCACTGCAGGGTTATTCTGGCAGGGGAAGCAATGGGAATGTGCAGTCAGAGCAGGAAATCCCAGTGTCCCACCAGGAGCACGGGGCTCAGGGTGGCACCAGGGTGGGCTCGCGGCTCTCCAGGAGCTCCTGCAGCTGGAGGGGCTTGGAGAATGAAAACTTCCAGTGCCTCAGCCTGCAGGGAGCTGGAGAGATCCCCTCCAGAACAGGAATAGAAAATGTGGGAGGCTGTTTCTTGAACCTCAGATGGGTGCTTTTTGTAATCACATAATGGGTTGGGTTGGAAGGGACTTTAATAAGTCATGGGCAGGGATATCTTCCACTATTCCAGGTTTTTCCAAGCCCTGTCCAACCTGGCCTTGGACATTTCCAGGGATCCAGGAGCAGCCACAGCTTCTCTGGGCACCCTGTGCCAGGGCCTCACCAACCTCACAGGGAAGAATTATTCCCAAAATCCCATCCATCCCTGCCCTCTGGCAGTGGGAGCCATTCCCTGTGTCCTGTCCCTCCATCCCTTGTTCCCAGTCCCTCTCCAGCTCTCTTGGAGTCCTTTTGGCTCTGGAAGGGGCTCTGAGCTCTCCCTGAAGCCTTCTCCAGGATGAACAATCCCAATTCTCTCAGCCTTTCCTCACAGCAGAGCTGCTCCATCCCTCTGGTCACCTCTGTGGTCCAGGACCTTCTTGTGGTGAGAGCCCAGAGCTGGATGCAGCACTCCAGGCAGGATACTGCATCCTAAAAAGTGTCTTGAAATCCTGCTCTGATAAAGGCCAGAAGGGTGTGATAAACAACCTCTGCCCTGCAAAGCTTTTGTTTCCCCATTGCACATATAAAATAGTTTTTGGGATATAAGGTACCTGTGAGTGATGCTAAAAAATCACTCAGAAAGAAAGTGGACATAAAGTAAGGAAAGTGGACATAAAGGACAGAAAGAAAGACATTTTTAGCTTAGTGGTTAGACCACTGTTGTCCTCACATGCACTTCATAAATTATTTTTTGAGTTTCTGAAGATTTCTGAGGAGTACATTATTCAAAACATCCAGCTATTCCTCCTGAGACTATGTTCACTGACATAAAACGCTCACTGAATTGAATTATTAATATTTTTTCCAGTATCTCAGAGCTTTTTCTGCTCTGTACAACATGTGCAAGTTCACCTCTCGAAATGACAAGAAGAAAGATGGAGCTGAATGTCCCCTTGACCGTGGCACTTTTCCATGGCATTTCTTGCCAGCTTTCCTCAGGACCCTTGTTGTGACAGTCTGGTTTCATCACAGCATTTATTTCTCCCCATGGTTCCTGATAAGACAAGCTGAGGATGCTGCTTTTAAAAAGGAAAAGGAAAAAACCCCACAAAACCCCACAAATGAGACAAGAGAAGGTGATGACTGAAATTGAACACTGAATCAGAATCACATTATGAATTTCTTGTGCATGTTCTGGCTTAGAAAAAAGGTCTATCCTACAGCTCCCAAAATTCCACTTCCCTGGATCTTCCTCAGTCCTCTGCACCACTGGAAAATGCCATTGCAAAATGGCACAGTTTAAAATAATTTTCTTCTCAAGGTGCAACCACTTTCAGATGAATGATGATGGCACGAGAGGTCACAGATATTTTTCCTTGCTGGCTGTGAGATTTGTTGTGGTGTTTGAACAGGTACATAAAGCAGACAAACAGGAACAATGCAGTACAAGTTTCAAGATTTACCCTGCTCCTCAGAAGGTGCTGATGTGCTTCATATGCAATGTGCAGATTTCTGGAAAATTATGAATCACGTACTTCTGTTCCTGTAAAAATGTCAGCTGTTCTCAAGGATGGCAAATCTGTAATTCCTTCCATAGAGCAAAACAAATTAAGTAAGACTAATGAGGGTGGTAGGGAGAACATTTTGAAGAATGGGAAGGAGAGGAGATTGAATCCTGTTTTGCAGCACATCTGTGGTGGGGAAGGGAAGAGGGGCTGGTTTTATGTGGATACCATGGTCCAGGGATGGGACTGGAGCACGGTAACAAAAAGGATTTATCACACACCAGCTCATTCTGATGGTGACTAACAGGGGATTTATTAAGTATGCAGGCTTCTTTAATACATCTTCCTGTTGACTTTACTCCTGTTTGCATTGGATTAAGGATTGTCTAGGGCAAACCAGGTGAGACACCAAAGAAATTGGCAAGGAGCTCCCAGCAAACACTGTCCATCCTCTGAGTGTGAAGGTGCCAAATGCCAACAGTCCCAAAGAGTGGGTGTTGTACAGACAGGAACAAACTCGTGTGTGCTTGAAAACGCCTTCATGGCCTTTGCAGTGCTACAAAAACATGCTGGGTGTTAAGTTCCTTTGTGATATTTGCCCTTTATTGAGATTATCTGTGTTTTTCTTCTTTAATCACCTTTTAGGAGCCAAAACACCACAAAGGGATAATTCCCATTTATGAGCCCTTCTTTCAGGTGAAACTTCATCATGCAGCTGGAGTAACTAGAATTCCCATAGCAAAAATGGCATTTCTGCCTGTTTGTGAAATTCCCTTCATTTAAAGCAGTAATTTGATGTTGAGAAGAAAGGCAAACAATTACAGCAATCCCTCTCTGTGGTACAAGTACATTCATGCTTTGTCTGCCTTCTGACTGCAAAGACAATATTTACATATGCACACAAATCACATCACATATTGAACTAGTGCTAGGACTGCAAATATTAAAGCTGGGCTATTCTGTTTGTGTTTTGAAGACCTGATGATCAGGAAATGCCAAGGCATTGATAAAATCAACAGCTGCCAGCTGATTTGCAGGGCCCATCTTCAGGAAGATGCTTTTGAACATCTGCAGACATTAAGCAACCAGGAAATTTATTTCATTGGCACCATCCTAGTGAAGCCCTGTATCATCCAGCAAGGTGTGAAGAGCAGAGCTGTGCTGGTACCCAGTGTATTTTCTTCCTGAGGAGCAGGTGAGGCTCTGTGTCTGCCTTCAGTAGCAAGCTGCATGTTGAGATGCCAGTGAAGAAGATTATCATAGTACACATGCTGCCATTTAATTATGCCCTTTCCTGTAAAGAGCCTGGCTTTAATTAAATGGCAACACAAAGTGAGAACTTGTCTCCAAGCCATTTTGAAGTGCTCACTTCCTCCTCTGTGTGCTGTGGTTTATTAGATTTGAATGAGTAATGGGGTGGTTTCATTTGTTTAGTAAAATTAAAGTGGTCAGTAACAATTTCCTGCCTGAGCAAACCGTGGGCTGATTAATAATATTGGGGATGGTGGTGAAGAGGGGTTTTTTTGCAGCACACAGGTTGTGCTGCCTGGCTGCTGCTGCTGCTGTTTGGGGGTTTCCAGAGCTGCTGGTGTCTCACCAGGCTCAGCCTCAGCTCTCACTCAGACAAAAGTTGTGTTTCCAGAGCTGGGCTGGCCCAGGAGCAGCTTGGAAAGTGCCCTCAGAACTGAACATCAAGGCAGTATGGAGGAGATTTTGAAGAAAAATTAATTTTCCTTCTCAACCAAACATTTAATAATTTGCATTTACAGGGCCAAGCCTGGATGGGGTGTGAGCACTGGAGCCACCAGTGAGAGGTCCAGCTTTGGAGAGGGCATCTCTCCTTTGGGATGCCAGAGAGAGTGAGTCCTGGTCCTCTCCAGCCTGTTTTCCACTGCTGCTGTAGGGATGGCCATCCCTACCATGGGATCTCTTCACTTTTCACAGAAACAAGTCCTACTTTAACCTCCATCAGGCCATGTCACAGAATTCCATGATTCTAGGTCAAAACTCCAGAGCATCCCATTCATTTGAACTAAAATGGGAAAATAGGAGGGAAATCAAATGTGTTGTGCAAACCTGGACATGAAACTCAGTATTTTCACTCTTCCTGAAAATCTCAGAGAACTTTATCTCTGTTTATACTTGAAAAAGGCTGCATATAACCAAGGGCTACAGTCTCCCAACCTGAATTGCAATTACCAGTTGACACAAGCAATATTCAGCCATTGGTTTCCTGCACACATCACAGCTTTTTGGCTGCATTTTATTAGTTATCTCTTCAGGGAATCAGACACACAGATGGGTGCTGACCAGCTCACCCAAAATCCGGAGTGACACAGCCCTCCTGCAACAGGCATTTGGGAAAGGATGAACTCAACCACAGTTATTCTTGCTATGTCTGGATGCTGATGTGGTATTTGTGGTAAGCAAAGCTTACTGCTCATAAATCAGCTTGGACACTGATATGACATATTAGGAAAAAAAAAATAGGCATAGTCTACGAATTTTAAAATGTGGCAACAGACACAGAGGCAACACACCAGGCTTGTTGCAACACCTATTGAGTCTGTGACAAAAATGCTGTCTCCAATTATTGCTGTGCAGTTGATGACAAATACAATGCTTTTGCCATCAGTAGGCAAATACAAGGGCCTGTCAGCACATAAGACTTCAAAACCCTACATCAACATCCAGCAGCTTGTTTAAAGAGCTGAATCAATAGGCTGCTGACATGGGGTTTTGCTAGATTTCTTCAGCCTTTTCCCATTGATCTTCACGTCCACACATGACCATTAACTCAGTTTGCACTTTCTGGAAGCTGCAGAGTGTTTCAAGGGTCACAGCTAGCTAGAGAGTTCATTAGCACAGATTCTGTAAATAAAATATTCATACATCAGTGCCAGTCCTTCCTATAAGTGATGCCTGAGCATGTAGAGCCTCCACAAGAATTGTTCCAGCCAAGGTTCAGTTCTGAACTGCTGGAGTTCCCTTGAATTTTACTGACGTTGGTGATGAAAGGAGAGGCTTAGCACCTCAAGGAAAATGTTGGTGGCACATGGACCCAAGTCATCACAGAAAATGCTCATTGTTATCTCAGGATCGTAGCTCACTGCCACAGGATTTTCAGCTTAGAAAAAAAAAAAAAAGCAAAATTGCTTCTGTGAAGGGAAAAGCACATGTTAAGTTGATCTATCTTAAAAAAAAAAAAAAAAAAACCTTTGAAAAGAAGCATAGTTCTTTCCTTAATCACACTTCCTAAGGCAGATAACACCGAGCCCTTGCACAGAAAGGAAGTCAGAGAAATGACGCCGTTCCACACCAACAAGCAGCTTGCGTGGGTGTAGCTGAAATCAGAAATCACACTAATAAATAACGTCTCTCCTTGGACAACCCAAAGTGCCCTGCAAATGCTGTTTCACTGAAGCAATACTGATGGGCAAAACCTTGCAGTTTTAGGGCTCAAGGTTCAGCAAAATGTAACAATGCAATTGTGTCTCGCAGGAACGACACGCCTGTGTTGTGACTTGCAGACCTGTGGTTTAACCACCAGACAAGAAAGGGCTTATTAAAATTAACAGTATTAGAAAAGATTATGCTCCCCAGCAAAATACCAAGTTCCTGTGAAGACCTGTGAATCTCCTGCACAGCTTTTGCAAGAACTTAAGAGAGGGTGTCTGTGGTTCGTCTGTGTCGGGACTTTTGAATAGTTATACAGGAGTCAAACACATCTCTTTTCACCTTGTCTGCAAAGCTTAGATTTCAGATAGAGATAAAATCTGTCTGCTTCACAGCAGGAAAACAAAGTGCTTACAGCTACCCCTTCCACATCTGAAAAGAAAATGTCTTTTTTGCTAAAAGTTCACAGCCATGAAATTGCAGATGTTTCTCCAAGCCAAATGTTTAGCCATAAGTCATCTGAGAATCTTGAATTACTAAAAATCAGATTGATTTCTCCAATGTGGATCCTGGTTCAGGTCTGGGTGTAGGTGGTCAAACCCTTCCCAAGCCATGCCATGCTCTTCTTTTTCCTTGAGTCTGCCCTGGTGTCTCCTCCCTTGATGAAATGAATTTAGCACCTGATGGAGATGGTGAAACAGGACCAGGACTGATCCATTTAGCCCAATAATCATGTTTGCCACAGAGTGAAAAAAAGCAACTGCAGCCTCTCCTTCTGTCATGCTCTTTGGAAGGGTAAATTCAATCAGCAGCTCATTTCCATTACCTGCAGGTTCTTGATGAAAATTGGTAATTTCCCCTGTATTAAGGCATGGGCTTAGATAGCAAAACCTGGCTCTAAACTAAAAGAAGAGAAAGTTTAGGGATATTCACCTCTCAGATTTCCTGCAGATCCACACATGTTTTCTCATTTCTGTTTGATTGAATAATATTTTCCAAGTGGGTTCTAATTTCACATAAACCATGAATGAGCTTATTCTAGATCAGTTGTGCAGATGTTTTTGTAAATCCTTCTGAGTTTACACACTACTCTGTGCCCTTTCTGACCCTCCAGCCCATGTTTCTTTGTCCTACCCCACTTCTGACTTTAAATTTCAGTGCACAACCCTGGGCAGCCTCTGGACCCTGCAGGTCTGACTTCTGCAGCCACCCATGCAATCCCAGAGGGGACAAAACACAGCAAGGGATCTTCTTTAATGCCATCAGATCTACAATTTGGGTATAAACAGTTCTTTCCAGGACGACTCTATTTCAACATTTCTGTGTTTCATGAAATATTGTGCAACAAGGTGATACACAGAGAGGCAGGCTCAGGCCAGAGGTGATGCAGCAGTGCCATCCTGTACTGGGGTTATGATTAATTCTGCCTTTCATCACATGAAATGTTGGCTATCAATCTCCTTCCCCTCTTCTTCTACTTTAATAGCAGCAGAGACACTACCTCAGATATATTATGGTGCCATAAAGGAGGCTGATTATTTATTTAGAAGAAATGAAATGTGGTTTAATGGAGCGTGTGTTGGGCTCCAGGCCAGAGAATGGGTTCTGCTCTTCTGGGCTTCAGTGCAGATGCTCAGGGTTTTCAAAGGCAAATCAGTGTCAGCTCATGAGCCCTTTAAAAGCTCGTTTTGGCTCTTCCCCAGCTGAATTGCAGCCCTTTGCCTGACTCTCCCACTACTTGAGACAGGAGAAAAATGGGCTCCAGCTCTCGATGAGCTCCTCAGTCCTGCTGGACTCTAAACACAAGGCTCTCCAAAACCTCCCTCCCAGCCAGGAGGAGGCTTGCCCATGGGACCCAGAGCTGCTGTCCAAGAAAGTGTTTCCCACACACTTGTGAGCAGCCCAGGGACCCTGATGGATATGTCAGAGTAACATCTGACCTTGCCCAAAAATCTGGGCAGTGCAGCACCACCCCCGCGCTGCCCACGGCGCAGGTTTGGGCACAGCTCCCCCTGACATGGATTGGGATGTCTCAAGGGAACTAACTCCAAAACTTCAGTTTCTCATGTCTCTCCAAGTTCTCTCTGCACTCTGCAGCAATCTCTCCACCACGGGTTTGGTGCCCTGGTCAGAGATGAAAAGGAGCATGTATCAAAATGAAACCACGCCGCCGGGGAATAAAGTCACGTAGCTATGGGAAAAACATGTGTTTGTGAAGACTTCCCCTGACTTTAGCACACACATTCTGCTCGTTATAAACTGTCTTTTTATATAACTTGACCCAACAACATCTGCAAAATTCTTGCCTTTTTGAAAGAACTATGAATAGGTCACTGTTTGTTTCTGATTAAGGCTGATTCATTTATCATTCTGGTCAGCCTTTCATTCCTGTAAATACATTTACTCTCTAGTTTCTCAGTATTTGAAATACATGTTTCATAGTAATTCTGAGGTCAGGAGCCAGCCTGCCAATGACCATTCTGCACATTTCTACAGCATAAAGTTTATTTTTTTTTGCTTGCTAAAAAAAATGCCAGTATGCTTGCACTAAATCACAATTTTGAAAGGAGATTTATGATAATAATTTCTGTAAAAGCTTTAGGTAATGGTTGGTTGAGTGTTTAAGGGTAAACCACTCCTAGGGATAGTTCAATGAAAGCCTTGTTCAATTAGCTGCACAATTATAACATTGATATACTGTAGGAAGTGTAGAACATTTAGGGACAGCTATTAGTAGATAAACTGCACAGGTAATAAGCTCCCAAGTTCACACACATTGATTTTCATGTCTTCTTACACAGAAGTCAATTTTAAAGCAGAGTTAAGCCTAAAGAACATTTTGCCAGAATTCAGAGTATACTGGCTAATTAAAATCAAATCTGAAAGAGCCTGAGAAACCCAAGGACATGCCTGCCCATATGATAAAAATCAGTGTAGGTAGGGAGGGAGGGAGGGACGTGTGTTTGGACACTGGTGCAGAGGACATGTGGTCCTTGGCTGCTGTCCTGCCCACTGGGCAGCTGACCCCAGCCCTGGCTGGCCCCAGGGGATGGCCAGGAGGACGTGGGAAGGAGCTGGGAGCCCCACAGGGGGTGGGAATAAGGGCCAGACACAACTCTGTAACCCTGATTACTTGGCTGAGCAGAAAACAGCTTGGCTTTTCACAAGATTTCCAGTTGAGGCATTGACTTTGTGGTTTCTGTGTATTTCCCAAACTAATTTGGTTTCCTGCACCAGGTAAGCCCAAGGAATGTCCCAGGAAATGAGATGCAGGTTGACCCTGCTGTGTGATGCACATGGGGATGAGACAGGAGCTGCTCCAAGGGCTCAGGGGACTCTTTAATCCCCAGCTCCAGGACCAGCCTGTGCCTATTTCACAGCTGCTGCAAAACCAAGCGACCACATCACTTCTCCAACCACTGTTGGACTAATTTGGGATTGACAATGGAGCTGAAAAATGAGTTGCATCTTCTCTGCACAGCTGTGCTCTGATCTCGGTATGATTTCATCTGTATTTCTAGAAATCTAGACGTTTCCAGAAATATCTGACTGACTAATCTCTTCATGGCTCTTCAGCAACCCCAGTGGCTCCCAGCACTCAGCCTGTTTGTTAAAATTAGCAAAACATTACATAAAGGCTAAGACAGCACTCAGTGTGGTGTTGTGTTAAGTGAGTTCAGCTAAAGGGTGTTCTAACCAAGACAAACTAAACCAACCTTCCAAGAACAGGCCATGGGCAAGGCTGGGAAGTTGTGAGAAACATGAGGTAGCTGCTGGGAGAATGCAGACAGATGTCGGAAACATTTCTCCATCTGTAAACAAACAAACAGCCCGACACCCAAATCGGGCCAGTCTGGTGGAAAATATCAAAGTCATGACCTTCATCAAGTGAAAGAAAACAGATCCCAGCAGCAGCAGCACTCACTGCTCTCCGTATCTCGGGCACGCCGCGCCGGCTGTGCAGGATGAACTCCAGTGACCGCCTCAGGTTCCACTGCAGCTTTCCCATTTCACAATCACCATCTGAAAGGGGACAGCCAGGCTCTGTTTTTGTTTTCTTCCTGGTGATGTCCTCTGTTTTTATGTCTACTCCATAATTTCCTTTCTTTTTTTTTTTTTTTTTTTTTAGTGTGTTTTTTTTGTTTTTCCTTCTCCTTTCTCCTCCTTTCCTCTCCAATTTTCCCATTTTCATTCAGCTTTCCTCTGTTCAACTCTTTAACTCCCTTAGAGCTCTACATTTCTACTCCTTAAAACTAAGTCCTTAATCCACCACTGTTATTTACACATGCATTTGTTGAAGCAGCTGAGCTTAAAATGCCACTTCTCATTCACTGTATCATATTCCCCAGATACAAACAGGCCCATAGCCTACTGCAAACATTAAAAAAAAAATCCCCTCACAAGTATTTTAAGTCTTTCAGCCTTTCATATGGCTGAATTAACTTATTAGAAGTGATAACTCAACCAGATGCAATTGCCCAGCTTTATCTTTAGTTCTGCTGAGGAACAGCCCCACCAGGGTAAAGCCCCATGTATTTCAGGCATAGACTGTGAGTGTCTTATTATTTTGGCCAGAGCTTTGAATAAATAATCAACTAGGATAGCAACCTTCCAATTTTGATTTCATCCCTTCCAAGTGATGGTGTACAGAGCTGAGCTGCAGGAGAGGGATGTTTCCAAATTTTGCAAAGAGGAATCCTGTTTGCACATGTGACTTTGGTGTGTCTGGATGAATCCTGCTGGGTTTGTGAAGAAGTGTGCAGCCAGGGCACCTCTGTTTGCCTGCTTTACATACCCAAAATCATACTGCAGCTCTTGGAATCATATCACAGCTCCTTCACAGACTCTCCCTATGGCCCCAGACCCTCCTGAGCTTCAGTGCTGCTCAGACAGTGAGGAGATGCTCCAGTGGGAAAGCCTCATTGTCAGCAATTGGGGATTTCAATCCCCTTTGCCCCTGGGATAACATCACCTCTGAGCTTTCTCTGCTGGGAATTCACCCCCTACAATCCTGTGCTGCCCACAGGATAAAAAAAAACAAACTGAATCCCAACCTCAGCAATTTCTGCTGGCCCTGTTTACCTCCAGCAGCGCAAGCATGGAGCAAAGCGGAGGTGGAAAGCTGAGCTTAGCGTTAAGCAAGAGCTTTGTGGGACCCTGCAAAGGAAGGTTTGTTTGCTGCTGCTCGCCCTGGCGTGCCTGTGCTTGCTTGTTCTGCATTCCCCAGGGAAGCTGGGCTCCAGGGAGCCGTGTGGGAAGCTGGCTGCTCTGCTCTTGCTTTGATAAAGCAGTGGTTGAGTCCACCTAGGAGAGCACGACTTCTGCGGTCTTTGTTTTGGCAAGGTGGCTCTGCAAAAGTAAATTGAGCTCCCTGCTTTGTAAGCTGGGATGATTTTAAAAATCTCCTTCTGCTTTTTGAAGTTAGTTGGAACAATTAAAGTTGCTGAGAGGAGATAAGTAGCAAAAGGCAAATTTCAGGCTATAGGCAGTCTGCATGTGCCTGGGGTCTGCTGCTGAATAAAGTGAAGCAAAAGGAGAACGAGCTGCTGGGGTTATAACAGCTAAGGAGAGGCAAACACAGATTTTTCCTTTGTAGGGAAAATAAAGAGGTGCAATTCTGCCTCCTTGCACTTGAACTCATGCAGGTGAGGTGGAGCAGGGGGACAGAAAGGCTGACACCCTGCTGTATCTGTAGGGAGGGTGTGGAGCTTTGTGCACAGAGTGCTCCTCACCCCAACCTGAGGCCAGCCTGGCCAGGGACACCCCGACACAGACAGCCCTGTACAGACCCCCCTGGGCAGCCACCTCATCCCCAGAGCACCTCCAGGGCACAGGCAGCTCAGCAGAGGATGCAGCTGCACTTACCCTCAAGTTCAAACCTTGCTACAAAGACAAAAGCCTTCAGGGAAATTCGACGATTTTTTTGTTTTGTTTTGTTTGCTTAGCTTGTGGGAGTTTAATGTTTAATCATTGAAGAGGAGCGAGTGGGTTACTCATAGAATTGCTAGCCATGATTTCTGCCTTTTTTTTTCCTTTTGTCCTTTGTTCTTCCTTATCGCAGATCTCACATTTCATGGACAAACTGGCTTCCTATTCCTATCACAGCCCACTGGTCCTGGATTTTCAAACTGCAATTTTACAGCATTCACAGGAATCTCTTCATTTAAAGAACTCAAATTAAGGAGCCAGGAACTGCCTGGATGGCTCCATAACCCCACAGGAGGAGGATGCTTCCCCAGCAGACAGGAGCTGGTCCCAGGTGGCTGGAGCCACCTCCACAGCCTGCTCCCAGCCTTCACCCAGGAGAAGCAATGCTGAAATTCCAGAAAATAATACCATTCCTGATTTCTCAAGGGAAAAAGGTGCAAAAGGAAAAAAATCTATAGTTTAACTCCAAACTCCAAACAAGGGAACAGTTTGCTGTTAAGATTTTGGGATGTATTTTTATCCAAAAATTTATCCCTAAAGCTGTAAAACAATGTATGGACCCAGAGATAAACTTGCAACTACACCAGGGAACCCTGCAGGGCTCATCCTTAAAGGGCCCCAGCACAGCTTGGGGCTCTCCCTAGCAAAGGTTCTCCTCTGTTCTCTCCCAGCCACAAAAAATCAGCAGCTCTACTTTGTCCTTGCTTTGGCCACTCTTCTTTCCCTTAGAAATGTCAGGTCTGGCAGTGGTTTGCCACTGCAAACCACTCTGATATGCTTTTAATGGAGAGAGACCAATTTATTTGATGATTTTGATTACTCTTGCTGGTTAATAATTAATTCAAAACAGGACCATGAGATACTTATATTGAGTTCATGCTGCTTTTAACAAAACTGTAACTCAATTAATCCCTGTAAAAAGGAAGCTATGACTCTTAATTGCCATCAATATTTATTTAATATTTTTAACACTGAATCAGCTCTATGTCTATCCTTTCTAAACTTAATTAATCCTTGTGTTAGTGGTTCAGAAGACATTATTTAACATCTGCAAAGGCATTTTTCCTAGAAGCAAAATCATTCTCAGTCAGGCACATGCCTCATGCCCCTACAGATCCTTGTAAAGGTTTCTAAGGTGTGATGAACCTACTGAATGATCTAAAGGATCAATCAGTCCTGTGGGATTTTTCTCAAGACAAAGTAGGACTGACAGAAGCAGTCTCTTTTCATTATTAATATCAGAATTGCACTAAAAAATAAAAAATATGCATTTCATAGCTTGACTATCTACAGAATAATAATAAAAAATCCTAAAGTGCCACAGAACAGCCCAAACATTTCTAAGGTGTGATGAACCTACTGAATGATCTAAAGGATCAGTCAGTTCTGTGGGTTTTTTCCCAAGACAAAGTAGGATTGACAGAAGCAGTCTCTTTTCATTATTAATATCAGAATTGCACTAAAAAATAAAAAAATATGCATTGCATAGCTTGGCTATCTACAGAATTATAATAAAAAACCCTAAAATGCCACAGAACTGCCCAAAAATTTCTAAGGTGTGATGAACCTACTGAATGATCTAAAGGATCAGTCACTTCTGTGGGTTTTTTCCCAAGACAAAGTAGGATTGACAGAAGCAGTTGTCTTTCATTATTAATATCAGAATTGCACTAAAAAATAAAAGTATGGATTTCTTAGCTTACCTATCTACAGAATAATAATAAAAAACCCTAAAATGCCACAGAACAGCCCAATGCACCTCCCAGAAATGTTGTCATTCCAGGTATCAGCAGAAACAAAAATCCAACACCTTTACTATGGAAAAGGGGTCTCTACCTTTGAAATACAAATCCACCAGGCTAACTTAGATAAATGTTATGGCAGGATGAGCACAGTAGCTGGATGGCAGAGGTTGCCTTTGGCACAGCAACAGCTGTCAGCATCTGTCCCCTGGGGATGGCAGATGGCAGGAGCAGCCAGAGCTGTCACCGGCTGAGCAGAGGTGCAGCTGACCTGGCAGTGCTGCTGTTTGCACAACCCCTGTGAGCTACTGCCACAACCTGTGGAGCTGGTTTTAGCACACTGGAAAATCTGTGGAGAGCAAGGAAATGCTGAAAAGCCAGACAAGCTGGAGCAATATCTCCACCAGCGCTGGGCGCTTTGTCAGAGAAATAATTTCCAGCAGCACTTTGATTTCATCCATGTTCAGCCCTGATGGCAACAGGGCTTGGGAAAAGGGGTCCAGAGGAAATTTGTTGTCTCCTAAAGCATCCTTGGGGTCCAAAAGGAGAGGCCAGGATTGCCTTCATGGCCTGTGGCAGGCCCTGGCTGTGCCCCAGGCACAGGGGCTGCTATCTCCATGTAAAATCCTGATCCCCACCTCGGCAGGACTGGAGCTGGTTCTGGCTCCAGGTTGCCTTCCATCAGTGATAAATCCATGGTGGATTCTGGATAGGAACTGTTGGCAGCAGGGGATTTTATAGATCATGTCATAACTGCATCCATTACCATAAGAACACACTAAGAGAGCCTTATTCTTACACTGACTTTAAAAAGAATAATACAAGAGAGAATGCAATAAAGACAAAAGTTTTTAAATTGGTAAGACTCAATTTGGGTAGCTTTTGATGACAAAATATTCACAATTGATTTACAAGCAGAAACCCAGTGTGTAATGTGTACCATGTGCAAAGGCTGTGGCTTCCCACACCAAAAATCAGAGCAGTTAGAAGTTACAAACACTGAAATTTGGTCATATATGAGATCAAATTTTGAGCTGTTTTAATTCCAGTGGTCAATTTTAATCTTTTCTCCAATGTAAATAAAAAGCATCATTACTGAAGGCAGCAGAGTTTTTGGGATGGCATCCAGGGAGGTATAAAAAGCAAATCGTGCTGGGAGTTCCTGGGAGCTCTTCAGAAATCACAAGGTAGGAAAAATGGGGATTGTCCAAAAAGGGTGACAGGCATTTCACCCAAGGAACAGGAATTATTAGTGCAGAAGGGATTGCTCAGAAACCAATCTAAGAGATTACAAAACAATTTCTCTGAAGGATATGTAGAACAACACTCAAGGAACAGCCTGGGAAGGGGACACCAACAGGCTAAAAAAGGAATTTGGGAATGTCTCCAGAGCCTCATTGTTTCACATATTTCCTAAATCTAAACATTGAAAGATTTTTGCATTCCTTCTAGATACTCTGAAATTATAACAAATATTCATATTTTCCTTTTTAAATGTAGGCAAAGAGTTGGGTTTTGGGTTTGGATTTTTGGGGGTGTTTTT
Organism: Muscicapa striata striata; assembly: GCA_030060385.1. NCBI lineage: Eukaryota > Metazoa > Chordata > Aves > Passeriformes > Muscicapidae > Muscicapa > Muscicapa striata. The sequence goes on from JAREIS010000171.1 coordinate 2,096,315, forward strand.
GGCTATCTGCTTCAAGTTGTGTAATGTAATATGGTGGATTCTATAGGGATATCTTTATATTTCTTATAAATCTTTATTAATAGCTTACTTTATTTTATGAGCTTAAAAGTTACAATGCTAGCTGTTAGCCAGAGCCTCCATGCACTCCAGCTCTGGAACATTTTTTAATGGCTGAGTGGGTGACACAATCACATGCCAGTGGATGAGCCAAGGTGTTTTCTCTGGAGTTTTGGGCTTGAGTGCTGTCTCTGTGCCAGCTCAGAGTTCCAGGTGATACCTGAACTGGCACAGCACCTGCCAGGGCAAGAGTGGGCTGGGAAAATTTCAGAAACATCTGAAATTATCAGCTGAGGTGGTGCTGGTGCTGTCCTGTGTGTCACACGCCTGTGGCAGTTTTCACCCTGCACTGAGAGCCCCTGTAATTCCTCCTCTGATGTAAAACCCCACATTTTAGACACTGCTGCTTGGATTTCCAACTGCAGGGCTGTTCTGCCTGTGAAAAACCCTGGTCTAGGCCTCCTGTGTGAGCATCCCCATTGGATTCATCCATAGCTGGGTGCCAGAGAGGGGCTGCTGGCACCAGCAGAGGGATTGTCACCACCTGGGACACTGCTCTGACCAGCTGGAGAAACCCAGAGTGCCATCACCAAGGGATTGCCCAGCCTGGGAAATATCAGCCACAGCTAACTCAGAAGGGTGTGCCAAGGGCAGGGCATTGCCACATACTCTGGGATCTTGCTATAACCGAATAAAACTTTTTTTATTTTCACTCTGTCATGGTTTAACCCCTGCCACCAACCAAGCCCCACTAGAGAGACAGGGAGAGGATACAAAGGGTAAAAGCAATTCTGTTGAATTGATTTAGTGCATGGCTTAGGGTCCATCTGCTCTGGTGGTCACTCAGGACAGGAGACCCTGGAGGGAGTTCCTGTGCCCCAAGGCCAGCTCAGGTCAGGGCACTGCCTCTTGTAAGGCTTCTCTTCCACTGGTTCAGGTTGTTCCTGTGAAATACAACTCCAGTCATGGCTTATAACAATTTAAAAGGCACATCCAGTACTATCTCCAGCCCTGGTCCTTTGAGCACTGGGACTTGCAGCAAAGTATAATGTTATGGCTCCTGGTAAAAGCACAAATGAGAGCAGCTTCAACCCCCAGTTTTACCCTGCATTGCACTGGCTAATATAAATGTAAATTACCTCTGTAACATAGTGCATAGTGAAATATTAAACAAATAAAACACACAAAATAGTGAGCCTCTGCCTCCCATCCTGCCCAATGACAGCAGCAAGGCACTGTCCTGACCTGACTGCAGCAGTGTGAGCTGAAAGCCCCCCAGGCACTTTGCATATATTTCAGTGCAGAATACGCCCTTTTCTGAAGAAGATTAAGCTCTCATCTTTTAAGCTTTGAAATGAAATGAAAGCATTTCAATCTTTTTATTGCAGGCATACTGTATTTTAAAGACAATTCTTTTTTTTTTTTTTTTTTTTTTAATGTGGAATGGTTTTAGGTTAAAAGAGACAAAAGGGGAAAAGGGGCTTTTTTGTTTTTTGCTAATAGACTTTATATCTAGAAAGATGGAAGCAAAATAAAAAATTCACTATTTGGTAGAAAATGAGAAATCACCATATGTATTTTAGTATAATGCTATGCACATAGGAATGAGGAAAACAACTGCAACATAAGAATATTAAACTCCTAAGGAACTCCAAGTGTTTAAATATGGCTTTCGGGGAAACAGAGTATTTAAAAGGCTGGGAAATTACTTCATCTCTGTATATCAGTGCTTATCCACAGCAGCTACATCAGAGTGCTTTTCTACTTCAATATCAAACTAATAACAAGATCCAGCAACTGGCAGCTGAAGCTGAACGAATTCAACCTCCATGTGAGATTAAATTTCCAAGCTCTGTCAAAATTATTTCATCAGAACAGACAAAGTTTTAGCTTTAAAAGGCATATTAAAGCAGCTTTTGAATTAAACTATCTGCTCATACGTGCAGGGATTTTAAAGCCCCTGCTCCTTTCCTTCCCATGGGAGGCATGGAGAGGTTTGGTCTGTGTTGCCCTCAAGGTGCCCATCACATGCAGAGCTCTGCTGAGAGGCACTGACTGGAGGAAACCTTCTGCAGGGCTTTAGCTGATTACCTGCAGCGATGGAGAGGGTGGTTTTCCTTCATTACCTGTTAGGCTTGCTCAGAAATCAGTGTCATCTTCTCCAGCTTCAGCAACTGGCCATAAGCAAGAGTCTACTCCAAGGTGGACAGGACAATTTTATTTCTCAGAGTCTGTCTTGCTCTCATGTGTTTTAGTCACAGAACTGGAAACCCTGAATAGCAAGGCTTTTTCTTCCCCAGGTCACACTGGCTGGAGAATTTTTGGTCCCTCTCTCTCCGTTATGGCAAATAATTTAATTAGCTAATAAACACTGCCTAATTAGCCCCATGCCACTGCAGTAAAACTCACACATTTATCCTCTGGGATGGAGTTTAATGACTGAAAAGCTTTCCTTGGTTGCTAACACTGAAGGTGTCAGCAGAGTAATGACCTTGCCTGGTCACAGCCTCTAAGGAAAGTAGTCCCATTGAGGTCAGCAACACCCCTCTCAAAATAGTGCACAGGAGGTACACTGCATGTGGATGGAATTTGCAATACTGAACCCATAAAAACAGAATATAGTGACAGCATTTTGCTCTGCACTCAGTAATTCACTGGCCAGGCTTTCTTCCTGTTTTCCACGGCAACATAACTGTTAGTTTTAACAAAACCGTTTTGTCCCAGGCCGAATTAATTTCTTTAGAGCAATGAAGTGAGGTTTTGTTCATAGCTCTTTATTTCTGCATATCTATAAAGTTGCTGAACTTCCTCTGCTGGGTAAAATTATCCATCATGAAAATACAATTAGAAAATTGTATTTCAGAATTTTTTGATATTTCTGTTTCTTTGACAAGACATGCAAGTTGTGTATTTATATTTACAAGATATGTAAGTGATTTGCATATTTCTATTTGTATGTTTGCATTTATATGGATAGATATATGCTGCTTCTCTGGTACTACTGTTCCACTGGGAGTTTCTACACCTTGTGAAATAAAAACTTGTTTTTAAAGGGTGCATATTACTGCAGGTCACTCACCAAATGCTGTTTATTATAGTCTGTATTCTGAATAACTGAAATCCCAGCAGGAATTGGTGTCCAAACCCTCCTACCTGTTTCAGTGACAAGAATCACAAGCAGGTTCTGAATAAAGGACTGGCAAGCAGGGGCCTGCCAACATTTTTTTGCCAGACAAGAAGACTGTTTTGGGGATACCTGCCAGCTCCTGAAAACTATGAATAGAGACAACTGGAGAGGAAAGAAGTGTCTGTCTCATAATTCTGCTGGAATATACTGGGCTCTGAACCAATTCCTGCACTGAAGTCAATGGCATTGCACGGAGAAGAAGCCAGTGCAGACTTAGTGCTTGAATATTTTTAGACATGGCAGGGTAGTTAAAATATAGATTCTGTCCTTTGTAATCTCTGCATGCAGAATATGAAAGTCCCTGGGTCACCCAGTGACTTCACACCCAAAGTTCACCTGTTTGTCATCACAATCACTTCCAACTTTTGCATTTGCACATTCCACAGAGATGAATACTGAAAATACTGAGTTGTTTCAAAGCCAGGGAGCTCAGCTGAGTTTTAAGTAGCCTTTCTACCATTACAATTCATAATACCAGAACTATGAGAAACCTTCTACTGAAAGCAGGTTTTGTTTTAAATTGGGGTATTAGAGATAACCATATTCATGTCTTTACATCTGAGATTCACAGCTCTTCATCTCCTGGTTCCCCACACGGGAATTTCATGAAAATACTTCTGTGAACAGCACAAATGACAGAATATGCCTATATTAAAGTGTTTATGTCTTTAATAGAAGCTAAGCAAAGATAGTTCCCTATATACCTGATTGTCTCCTCACTGAATTGGGAGAATTAGGCCATCTTAAAAGCAAAGTTGCAGTAATGTTCCATGATAGAAACTATGGTAAGGTACAATATGAAGTTTGCTACCAAATTCCAATAAAATATACTCCTTCTTTTAAATGTAATCATCTCTTTAGCCTTTCCTGAGTCCTGCTGTCAGAATACATGGTTCTTCAAACCTTGTGTGGGAGGCTGGAGAAAATATTTGCAAGTTAAGGCATATCAGACTGTAGGCTGCTGTGTTGTGGAATGGCTTTTGATTGCAGGGCTTTTTGAGTGCAGAAAGGGTGTACAATTTTGTAAAAGGCTCTTACATGTGCAGTGTGATAGCAGGACACATCCTGCAGTCATTTAATAACTGCCACACTCCCCATAGTTCTGCCAGGATGAGAAATGTCACTCTGGAACTTTAGTGGGGGAGAGATGGGGTGCTGCCCACTGTTAATTGTCTTGCACTACCTCCAGTAAAACACTGTTAAGTGAAAAAATGACACACAAAAAAAAAAAAAAAAAAAAAAAAAGCAGTAGTAATTGTGAATGAAGCGCAAACTGAAAATCTTGTGGCTCGTGCAGCTGCAGAGTGAGTGACCTCTCCGGGGTTTGATAGGGAAAAGTTGCCATGGGAATGATGTGGCATTGTTTGTGGCTGACTTCAGCTTTTATTGTTGTGCTCTGATTACAGCTTTTGTTTCACTGAGTATGGTTGTTACGTGCCAGCTTGAAACAAAGATGCATTTACAGGCAGCGGCGGAGTTCAAATGATTTCCATAATTAGAGATATCACTGCTTTAAGCAAGGGAAAGAAATTTCTGGGTTGCTATTTCAGAAAACACAAAGTTTTTCAGTATAAATTTAAAATCTTCTTAGAAAAGAAGAAACTTCCTGGTAAAACTGGTTAAACATCATTTAGGGAAATTGTCACTTGCTACCAGGACCAATGGCAAAGGCTGTGAGGCAGCACCTGAGTCTCCAGGTGAAGGAGGCTCAGGTATCCCAGTCCAGCTGTGGGATACACAGACCTCGAGGTTTTTGCCACATTAGCAAAGTATACACAGACATATATCAACACCATGATTTACTACATCCTTAAAGGTTGTTAGCTCCAGGATGTCCTTGAGAAAGGGAAGCCAACTGTGCTGTGTGTTCTAAGGGCACTGCTGACTCATATTTATATTCATATTCATACTCATATTCAATTTGCCATCAGCCAGGACCCTCAGCCCCTTTCCAGGGCGTTGCTGTCCAGTGTCATTCCAGAATCTGTCCATACAACCAAGGGTGATATATCCCAGGTGCAGAATCTGGCACTTGGCCTGTTAAACATCACGTGGCTGGTGAATGCCAGTTCATAGAATCATAACTGACAAAAGAGTTTGGGTTGGAAGGGACTCAAAGCTTATCCAGTGCCATCCCTACCATGGGCAGGGACTCCTTCTGCTGTTCCAGGCTGCTCCAAACCCTCTCCAACCTGGCCTTGGACACTTACAGGGATGGGGCAGCCACAGCTTCTCTGGACCAGGGCCTCCATACCCTCACAGAGAAGAATTTATTCACAATACGCAACAACTGCTGCGGCCTCCCCATTAAATACTATATCAAAACCCCAGCAACCAGACTACAACTCCCATCATGCCCCTCGCCCCGCCCCTTCCCGGGCCGCACTACATGTCCCGTCAGGCCGCGCGACGGCGCCTGCGCAGTGCTGGTGCCGTCGGTGCGGACGGAGGCGGCGGCGGGACCAGCCCGTTCCCGGTGCGGGGCTCGGGAGCGGGGCCGGGAGCGGGCCCGGGCAGCGCCCGGCTCTCCTCACGGGGCTCCCGCACTGCCACCACTCCAGTAAGTGCCTCGGCGCAGGGCGGGGCTCGGCCCGCCCCGGGTGATGCCCTTCCTTCCGCGCCTGCCCGGTGTGTGACCGCGCAGGGCACTGTCCTGCTCCTCGTCCCTCCTTTTTTTCCTTTCCGTTTTCCCTGGAAGGCGCTCGGCGGCGCGGGGGCTCTGCGGCGCGGGGAGCCCCGGTGGCGCGGGCAGGGCGCTGTCACGGCCCCGGAGGTAAGAGCTGAGGTGATCTCATTGCTCGTCACGCTCCGCTCTCCCCGCGCTGCCGCGGCCGGGAGGGAGCGATGTTATCTGGGCAGAGCCCGCGGGGATGGGGCCGTGTGATGGTGCGGGCATGGGGCCGTGTGATGGTGCGGGCATGGGGCCGTGTGATGGTGCGGGCATGGGGCCATGTGATGGTGCGGGCATGGGGCCGTGTGAGGCTGCGGGCATGGGGCCGTGAGGGTGCGGGCATGGGGCCGTGTGAGGGTGCGGGCATGGGGCCGTGTGAGGCTGCGGGCATGGGGCCGTGTGAGGGTGCGGGCATGGGGCCGTGTGAGGCTGCGGGCATGGGGCCGTGTGAGGGTGCGGGCATGGGGCCGTGTGAGGCATGGGGCCGTGTGAGGCTGCGGGCATGGGGCCGTGTGAGGGTGCGGGCATGGGGCCGTGTGAGGCTGCGGGCATGGGGCCGTGTGATGGTGCATGGGGCATGGGGCCGTGTGATGGTGCGTGTGAGGCTGGGCATGGGGCCGTGTGAGGCTGCGGGCATGGGGCCGTGTGAGGCTGCGGGCATGGGGCCGTGAGGGTGCGGGCATGGGGCCGTGTGAGGCTGCGGGCATGGGGCCGTGTGATGGTGCGGGCATGGGGCCGTGTGATGGTGCGGGCATGGGGCCGTGTGATGGTGCGGGCATGGGGCCGTGTGATGGTGCGGGGATGGGGCCGTGTGATGGTGCGGGGATGGGGCCGTGTGATGGTGCGGGCATGGGGCCGTGTGAGGGTGCGGGGATGGGGCCGTGTGAGGCTGCGGGCATGGGGCCGTGTGAGGCTGCGGGCATGGGGCCGTGAGGGTGCGGGCTCCCCCTGGCTCGGCTCGGCTCTGGAATTTCCCAAAGGAGGGCTCAGTGCGGCTGGGACAGCCAGCGTGTAGTGCCAGGTGTGTTTCTGCCTTTGGAAGGCGCAGGTTTTGCACAGGGATGTGTGGCACGCTCTGAGCTGTGTTCTGCCTTAGCTGCAAGCGGGGCTGGTTATTTACTGAGCCCAAGTGTCTTTAAATGGATAACTTGGCTATAAATGAATGTTAAACTGTAACCACTGTTGTTATAGGCGCAGTTTTTATCACCTGTAAAATTCCAGATAGGCATTTGACATGCTGCTAAACTTAACACAGACTTAAATTCTCTATGTGTTGTGCAGCTCCCTTGGGAGGAACTAATGCATGACCTTCATAAAAGGCATTATGTTATTGCATCAAATGTTTGCAGAGTAACATCAAGAGGATGGCAGTTTTCTCTTTGACAGACTGCTGCTTTGAGGTGTTCTGTAAGAAAAATATCTAATTTTCATTAAACAGTATATTGTGTTTATAATCAAGCAGAATGAGCAGTCTTCAAGTGGGGAAACAGTTATTACTTTTTTACACTGAGCACCTGAGTTAGGCATCGGCACAGTGGTGTTACCCGAGTAAAGCTGTGAGGTGGAATCTTTTCTAGTTTTTTAGATTCTTAAGAACTACATCACTCCATACTTCACCTTCTTCTCAAAGCAGAGTCTTTTAAAGAGACTAGGCCTAGAGCAAACTGAACAGCATCAACTTATTTGATGCCTTCTGACAAATTCCTTGCTTTCCTGACAGAGGCTGTAATGTCTATAAAGATAATTTTTCTCTTCTCCTTACCCAATCCATGACCCTGCAGGACAGAGCCATATTTGCTCGTGCAGTTTTGGGGCCTATAATGTGTGAGGAGCTGCTTCTCACTGTTGGAACCAAATCAACAGGATTTGTTGGGCTTTGTGTTTTGGTGGTTTTTTTTTTTTTTTTTTTTTAATATATATTTGGGCTGCATTTGTTTTGGTGCAGCACAAACACAGTCCTGACCGAGCTGGAAGTGTGTGTGGTAACTTTGACTGGTTGCTCTCTCACAAGTTACTCTGTCTTACAGAACTGTGAACTTGTATTTTATGTCCATTCAGTCTTGTTTCCTCCTACTTGTTATTTTTAGTTTAGAGAGTCACAGCAGTAACAATAGATGAAGCTATCAGGTTTGTGAAGCACAGAAGTTTTCCCGTTTGTCACATGAGGAAGTGTTAGAAGTGGGCTGAAGTCTCTTTGTGGTAGGGAGAGATGCTGGGCTGATATTTGGAGGAGAGTCTTTTAATTCAGGGATGGATAAGCACTGATGCAGAAAGTGATAATTTGAGAAACAATGCATAGGGCTTTTATGTGTCCTGGATATCACTGAGTGCTGCACTGCTGGAGTCAGCTTTGCATAAAATATAAACCTTTGTGTGACTCACTGAGTTCTATTTGCAGTTATCAAACGTTATTTGATTTTGCAAGTGTAGAAGATTTAATTCCAAATTCATAAATTCTAAAGACATCTATTTTCTCGAGCTATTTCTGTGTTTTAAAACTACATTTGGACCCATGTTCCACTGCATAGCTCTGCATTTTAAGGGTGAAATTAAAGCAAAAGATGCACAGTGGGTCACTGGCAGGTGTAGTGCCGTGCTGAGATGTTTCTGAGGAGCAGATGCTTTCATACAGATTAGAGAATAGGCAAAGAAGAATCATTCTATAAAGAAAATAGGCAGCATCTTCATACTTTCCCTCCTCCTTCTCTCCTCCCATATTTATTTTTCCTCAGGAGTAGTAGCTGAGTGACAGAAGACAGACACACATGAGGAATACAGAAGGCATGTGCATGAGGAAGAGACCTGAGTGCAGGAAAAGGCCCTGTTTTTTCCAGGTGGCTGGGGCTTGTTCCAGAAGGCAGCAGAGCTATCTCAGCTCAAATAAAGGCTGACTGCATGTCCGAGAGTTGGTGTAGAAGAGAGGAAGTGCAGAAGTCAGTTTTTATTGACTGTAACAGGTTAGAAAGAGCTTGAGGACGTTACTGAAATGAGAACAGATCTCTGCTTGTAACACAGTCTCCAGTGCACTGTTGGATGTAGCCCAAACTGCCAGGCCTGCAAAATTCTTAATCTGTTTTAGTAGATTTAGAATTCCATCGATGTCTTTATTACTGACTGTTCCTGGTTATTTAAACTGACAGTTATCATAGTAAATGCAGTTCCTCCAAAGTGCAGCAAACCAGCATTGTTGGGGAGTGAGTACATGTTCTAATGAGAATTTGTCTTTCATGCTCTGCTGTGCTTTTGGATGTATCCAGCTCTACATCAGTGTTTAGACAAACAATAGCTTGTGATATGAGAGCATGTCTTGCAAGATGGGTTTTGTCAGGGTTTGGGGTTTTTTTCACTAATAATTATGAACAGTAGGAACACTCTTAGAAAATATTTACTGGGGTTTGGAGCCAAGTGAACCTTTGTGCAGTTGTATAATTGCATGAAAATACAGGATAGTAAGTTATTTCAGTGCCAAAATGGGAATTTAGGTAACTGGCTTTGGCATAAAACACTTTTGCAGTGTGGAACAAGTGCTTAAGAAGTCACCAGGAAATTATAAAAAGAAACACAACAGTCAGTTCATGTCTTCTTTGGTTTTGAAGCTAAATGCAATGGGAAACAGCTAGAAGCGTTGCTGTCAATGATTTATAAAATTATATAGGAAACCTAAATATCATAATCCTAGTGAGCTTTTTTGATGTATGAAAATAATGTAACTGCTTTAAAAAAGTCACCTGCTGAAGAGGTCTGAGTGACAAGAATGGTTCAGATTTTGAAGTTATACTTCAATGCAGAGAATCACTGATGTGAATTGGAATGAGGGATATGGCTGAGCTGCTTCGAATATTTTTCTGCTCTTACACTGATCTTTCAAATTAGGACTTTGAAAATATATAGGTCTAAGGTCATCTTGATACATGCTGTACCCTAACTGTGAGAAATATTTTGGTACGTGTTGGTATAGGGCTCAATTCTATAAATAACACTTTCCTCTCCATGCTAGGTAAAGCAGCAGGGTTTTGTTGCTGTTGAGGAAGGAAGCTGGTTCATTGTCTCAGCACTAAGCAGCATTTTCTCCCTCCAGGGACTTGCAGAAGCATCTAGAATGTGTAGGTGTTTCTTTAATCTTGGAGAAGGAACTTATTAAGCTTTCTGGTGCAGAACTGTATGAGCCACTTACTCTTCGCAGATGTTATCTGCACGAGTAGGGAGTTGCAGGTCTGGTAGACATTTGTGGCATTCAACAGTTTAAACAGTTTTCAGGTTTGAACATATGCCTTTGCCTTAAAATCTGAATAGTTTCAGGTATTTTATGTAGAAGAAAGGTGGTTCAATAGTGAGGTTGCTACTCTGGGACTGGGGAAACAGGTTCAGCTCACTGTGTTGCCAAAAATCTTCCTGTGTGGCCTGGGACAGCTGTTTGTGTGTCCCTCCATTCTCATACTGAGAGTGCTGAGCAGCAGCAGCTCTGCATCGCAGGGGTGTTCGGGGATGTCAGGTTGGATGTGGCCAGGGAGATGCTGATGTGGGACACAGAGCTCCCTAGTGCTGGGAGGGAGAGGCTGAGGACACTGCCCAAGTTAAAAAATAGGGGTAAGCTCCAGGCAAGAGGAGGAAAACCAGGAAAATACAGTGGAAAAAAGGTTTTGACTGGAAATCTCTGGTGTCATTTAGAGAAAGCAAGTCCTTAAAACTTTTAGGAGCCCTGCATGGCCTTGTTTGTTCAACAGAATTTTAAAACAATGCTTAAAATACCCAGACAAACATGTAAATCTTTTATGTTGTGGTTCTGCCACACTGGGGACAGTAGCAAAGCTCTCTCTGTTCCTTTGTTGGCTGTTCTCTTCTTTGGAAGATGCTTTTCTTTCTAGCTAACCATTGCATCCAGATGTTTTGGAAATCAATTTAGCTAATTTGTTTTGCTGGCATGGTAAGCAAAATCTCTTAAATTGGGCCTGGTTTACTGACTTTTCATGTGAAAGAGGTTGAGCTTTTCTTCCTCTCCACTCTCCCAAAGGGAAAAGAATTTGCAGCCACCTCTAATAAGCAGTGTCTTTAATAATGTTATAGACTTAAAAGTATTTTGGATTTAAAAGATTTCTGGTGAAAATAGGGCACTGTCATTGCTGTAAATTGAAAATGTAGACTAGACAGCAATTACCAAGCTTTGCAAACATGTTTTCGTTGTTGAGAGTCAACACTCCCAGGAACAGTCTCTGTATACTGACAGATAGGTGATAAATTAATTCATTTAATATGTAATTGTTTTGATGTGTATGCTCTCCCTGGGTGCTTTGGTACCCACCACATTTACATCCCATGTCCAGGAAAATGTGTTGGAACTTGTTCAGACTAGTGACTTAATTAAGTGTTCTTCTGTTAAGCACTAAAACAGTTACATGCCAGGTTTGTTGTAAGAGTGAGCAGTCCTCTTAAAACTGCACTTCAGAAGATGTTGTTCAATATGTTGGTTAACTCTTTAGGGAGGCTGAGAATGACAAATGGGACCTTAGGCTGGGCTAATAATTCAGCTGGCAAATTATTCCTATATCTGGTAGACTATGCCTTGTGTGTGCAGCAGTGCTGGAAGGTTGGGTAACTTAAAGGATGTTAAAAATGTCTCTGCTGATGCAGGACTTCAGGGTTTGGTTATCTTGATTTTTTTATCATTAACCTTTTTATTTTGTTTCTTCCTTCAATCAAGTTTGCTGTAGATGCTGTAATTTATCTGCACTGTCTTCCTAATTTGTGCTGGTGCCCTGATTTTTGGGTGGAGGAACATGATTCCTTCAGGAGATCCATTTGCTGTCTTTTTGTGGGAGGCAGCAGTACAGAGTGTTGAAAACCAGCCTGTTGCCTGCTCATGGTACATGCAGGATTTCCAGGCTTGCTGAATGTACACAGGATTTGGGATTTTTCTGTGTGTAGGTCAGACAGCAATCCCACAAAATGCCAGGAGCCTGCCTGGTACTTTTGAGATTTTTCTGTGGGTGGAGGGGTGTTATTCTCCCTGCACACCATAACTGAGGTTTTGAGGAAAACCTTTGTCAGTGCAAAGTAAAGCTGACAGTAACTGGTGTTTGTGTCATCCCACAAATGAGGAGGAGGGTGAGGCAGAAGACCACAACCAGGCATGGGCTGTACCTGACACGAGGACAATTCCCTGTGCTCATGGCTTGGTTCCAGGAGGAATGCTGCTGGGAATGAATGCTGTGAGAAGTTACAGTGAGTGATGTGCTTCGAGTGAAGTGTTAGTGTGCTGGCACTGTGCTACAGAACCTGGCACTGCAGAGCAGCTTTCACTTTGTGGAGTTTATCTGTGTGTTGGGTGGGACTTCTGTTAAATATGCCAGAGTGGGGTTTGATTTTCTTAATTTAAGGTGTATTTTAAAAAGGGGAGGGGGAGGTAATGTCCCAAAAACTTTGCCATTTGATGGGAGCTTAATTTTCCCCTCCCACCTTGGTAAACAGCTGGTGTGTTCTGTAAATGCACATTGGTTCTCTTGCATGAAACAAAGCCCTAAAGAGCTTTCACTACACTTGCACTGACTGAAGAGCTCTGAGATTACTCCTAATCTCTGGGAATCCTTGTGTAGTACTGATATAACTGATAAGTGAGTTGGATTCTGGGTAAAATACCAAATATTTGCAGTGGAGGGATTTTTGGCCCACATAGTGGATTATACAACAAATAATGAACGAATAGTCTGTAGTGTAAATATTAAAATAAATGAGGTGAAAATTGAACAGCAATGATTTTTTCCTTTCCAAAGTTTTAATATAGGTGAACCATTGCATTTTTCTTTATTTTCCATTGAATTTCTAAATTAGATCTACAAAATCAAAACTGATAATCAGTTACTCGCTTTGTGTACTTTGATTTCATTAAATCTTTTTCTATCTGTAAAAGGGGTCAAACCAAATATTCACCTGATAATGTTCTTTTCATTATATGATACTGAAACGAACCACAAAATCAGTTATTTACGGCCCTTTCTTTAACAACATAAGAGTATCCTCTGGAAACTGAAGATATTGCTAATTTCCTAAGCAGCTGTCCTTTCCATTTCTTACATACTTTCCAGGAAGGTCTGTGTTTATTTGCACTGCTGAGTTTATACCCAGGATTCAGAGTAATAATCAAAAATAGTAAATTTCATTATTCAACCAGCCTCACCTTCTTGTATTTGAATTCCTAAAGTCAAATAAGCTTCACCAGGACTGCTAGTTTGATTCAAAATTTGAAATCGTTGGGAGTGCATGGAATTCAAGTGGTTGGCCTAGATGAAACATTTATTAGTTTATTATTGAAATTAAACAGGTTTTTTTTTCTAATGACTAACTAGTAATAATAAGTAATCCTAATAAGTAATGTGGTTATTTCCTGCTTAATTTTTAATTTGTTTTGGTTGTCATGAATGGACACTTTCTATAGACTAAATGTGTAAGCATCTTCAAGAACAAGGCCCTAATTTGTCTTATTTGGAGTTTTGTAGGTGGCATTTATTTAAAATATTAAAAAAGCCAATAAAAAAAATTAGAGTAATTGTAAATATAAATCAACTCTGAACTTGCATTTTTAAGTGTTTTAACTATTATGTAACTGAAATTAATAAGCATTTAAGATCTTGTTTTAAGGCTTGTCAAAGTGAATTAGAGTAACTATATTTTGTTTTATTGTATTTATCTCTGGTTATACCTCATTTTGAGTAATTATATTATCTAGAGGCTTAATATGAAGTGATGAACTTTACATCTGACTGTTGTAAAGACTTGGTGTTATTGAACATATTCTTTCACTGTCTCTTAGCTTTGTTATTTTACTTCATTGCCTTGTAAGCTGGTCATCACTCATAAGTTATTCATGGATTTATTTCCAGAGTGTTTTTTTTATAATGGCCTTGTTGCACAGGATGCTTCCTTTTATTTGTGTTAGCTCTGTGCATTCAGAGGGACAATTAAAATAATTGTTTTAGCTGGGCAAAAACCATTAAGGTGAGGGGTTTTTTTTTGTTTGTTTTGTTTTGACTTAAAAGATCAGTTATAGAGAGGAGTTCTGCATCCTGTGCAGTGCATTTCCTCATTCCATCATATCCCAAAGCCTTTGGCTGCTATTGCAAATACCTTAAAATGGAGGAAAATAGTTCAGTTAAGAGCAGGAAACATCACTTAGAGAAATTTCTGCAGAAGTTTTTGAGGAAGTACCAGTCTGTTCCATCATGGAACTTGTAGATCAGTACTTGAAATAGGTCAGGGGGTGATGGATTCAGATAACTTCAGAACATTTTCCATAGAACTTCAGATTTCCCTTATAACGTATTGATTTTTTTTTCTGAGGTAAAAGTAACATTCCATGATAGCATTGAATAAAATTCAGTCATTTGACTTGCTGAGGTACACTGGAAAAGATGGGAGTGGTTGGCTTGCCCTGATTTAACAAGTGTTCCTGGAAAACAGCAGATCAGCATTTTGAACTCAGAATCAGCACTGGATAAGACTGAAGTTCAAGATAAGGCTGCTGGTTTTGTTGGATGATTCATCACTGCAACAATGATTTTTCTATACTGTGGTCTGCTTGGAAGTTGGATTAGGTACTGGGGGAGGGATGTATCTTTTGGCATTCCTCATGGTTTGGTCAGGGATAGGAGAGGTCAGTGCCACTTGTACTAAGGGTTTTTTAATTTGGAAAATTGATTTCTGCTTAAGAATTATTTTCCAAGTGAATACTGGCTTTTTACAGCTGGTTTTTCCTTCTTTTTTGACTACTTTAGGAAGGGAATTGAATTAAAGGGGCAGTGTATCCTAGAGACTTCCAGTTCTCATTTTTAGATGCAGTTAAAAAGTTAATCATAGGCTGCTGGCAAATCGAAGTCACATCTTCCCTGTTAACAGAAGTATCCAATGTCTGCTGTGCCCTCCAGAACAAAAATAAGGCAGTGGAGGATCTTTGGGAAATTGAAAAGCTGGGCTTGTATTTTAAATCCATCAATTCTGAATTATCTTTTGTTGTCAAAAGAATTGCAGCCAAGTCACCTCTCCAGCTCCTGGATTAGTTGTTTATGGGGTTTTTTTTTTGTTTTGCTTTTGGTACTTTAGAATTTGTATGAAAGGTGAGCAGGGATATATAGTATTGTCTCATAATGTAAGTGTAAGCCTGTGCTGGAACGTTTTCAAGGAAATAAAAAGAGTTTTGAACTACTGTCTCTTTAAGATTTATGTGACTTGTTTTCAGAGGCTGCTCTGAGCTGCTTGTCTTAGGGTTGGAATTTCCCCCTCCCCGCTCTCTTTCCTTGTCCTGGATGTTCACAAGAAGGAAAGCTTTCATTGCCGTGTTCTTCAGGGGATAAGCAGGACAGTCTGAGCTCATCCCTTCCCTCGGGAGGCACTAAGTGGTCACTAAAGGAGGTGACCAGCTGGGGAGCAGCTGATTTACAGCAGGAAGCTGAGAGTAATTGCCTAGGCAAAAGCCAGGAGCCCTCACTAATTAAGCTGTCCCTGGAAGTGCAGGAAAGACTGGAGATTGCTGGGGATGCTGCTTTACCTTCCCTTTGTGGTGCTGGAGCTGCTGTAAACAGCAGAGCTTAAAAAGGGAGGTGGGGAGGAGGGCTGGGCATGACTCATGGCATCATTTTATATTTATCAAGTGGAGGTGTATGAATGTTGTTCTTCATTTCATAGGGATGAGTAAGTAGGTAATGGATGTTTCTTAGTCTTTCTAGCTGATAGAAAAAGAACCCAAAGTCATCTCCTGGGGCGAGTTAAACCCAAAGTTCCAAATGTTAAAGAGCAGGAAGTAGAACTGTTCCTCTAAATTAAAAAAATAAAAGTAATAAAATATACCTGAAGCTTGGGGAAAATAGATGTAAAATAAAGAGATATTAAGTGGTCTTCTTGTATTTCTTAATCAAGCTCTCCTGTCATAGTTCAAAGCCTATTTCATGGTCTTTTTATGAAGACAAAATTCCACTTGCTTTAGTCAGCCAGTGGTCCATGGCTTGCACCTACCTGTGGAAATCAAGTCGAAGGAGAGACTGGGCCATAGAAATGTTATCTGGCACCTCACTTCAGTCTTGTCTAGACTTTGTACTTGAAGATACAAAGGCTGCAACCAGTCTGTAATGGAGGTGAACTCAAGAACAGGTGCTTGTAGGAAACTAAAAATAGGAATTAATGTGGGAGAGTTTAAGCCGTGTGTTATAAATGGTGAAAAGGAGATGCTCATGTGCCTCTGCAGGTCCTACTTGTGCAGTCATGCATTGGGGAAGGTGATCTGGGATTTTTATTTATAGTGGTGCCCAGGCAGCCCTGAGTGTGGGATATAAATGTTGGGGAATGTCGGTGTGTGTTGTACCTCAGAGGAAACGAGCGGGGAAATCTGAGAGAAGCTGGGCTGGTGAGGTATGGACCTCCTGAATTAGCACCCTGCTGCTGGAAAGAGGGATGTAAGGCTTCAAAAATAAGTGACACCTCCTGTTTGGATTATAACACAGCCCTCCAGGAAAGAATTTTAAGGAGCTGAGAGTTCTTACAGAGTGTTACTATACACCACAAAATGGGTTTTTAAGAACATCTTTGTTTCTGGAGGATTGTGGCAAGAAGCAGGGGGAAATGGGCCATGGGGATATTTTTCATTAACACTATGGCATTGACCCACATCTCCAGTGCAGGGAGGGAAGGTAAAATGAAATTAAATTTATGTGATCTGTAACAGGTTTGATGCCTTCAGCCTTCCTGAGAGCTCATAATGTTTTTATAATGCTTGATTCTAGAAGTTAATACATTGTTCTGTGCTGCAGGTTCTGCTGCAGGAAATAACGAAGGGGGCCTGTAATAATGCTGTAAAATGTACAGACTTGGAAATTTCTGTTTCATAATGGTATTGAATAATTTAATGAAAAAGCTCATCTATTTAAGGCGTGATCTATATTCTGAAGACATTTTTAAGTTGAAGTTCTGGTGAATTCTTAGGCTGGTGGTCTTCCAGCCAGATTTCCTGCTGTGAGGAATTAGAGTTCTGCAATTCCTTGTATGAATCCTGACAATTCCATCAATGCTTTTTAGGTCTGTCTAGAGTTGTCAGGAAGGGGATTGTGGTGGTGGCTTTGTCATGTGTTCAGTTCCTTTAGTAACTGGAAGAAAGGCACAAATTGATTTTTTTTTTTTTTTTTAATGCTTATTGCAAATTGTGGTTCATTAATGAAGGTTTAATAGAATTGCTATTAATTTACAGGGGAATCTTGCCAAGGTGTAATGTGTGGAGGCAGGCTTTTAAAAATGGAAAACAGTTGTATGATACTGTGTTAGATTTCAGTTTATAATAAAGTTAAAGGGGTTTTTTTGTCTCTTATTTTTTTAAGAGTATCAGTCTGGTAGAATATCAGTCTGTAATCCCATGAAGAATTTAAAACTAATTTGGAGAAAACAGCAGTTATACAATTTACATTTTTACATTAGTGTTAGTTTATGTTGTATTTTTGTTAGAGCACAGATGTATCAAATAGTATCATTTTGTAGGCTATAAATTAGCTAGTAGTACTTTGAAATAGAAAATCTTTATTCATTTAGGTTTGAGGGTTTTTTTCTGTGAGAATTGGTTTACTGACAAATAAGAAAAAGCTTCTGAGTTTTGTCTTTTGCCCTAGAAAAAAAATTTCAAGTATTGGAGTAGTTCAGCTTCAGCTAATTGTGTGTTCATAATGGAGCATTATGAGCATCCTCCTTTCATTTTCCTTGAAAGGTTTTCTGAAACATAGATTCTCTTATGGGGGGAGAGTGCTTTGAAAATTCAGTTGGTTTTATTCAAGGATTCTTAATCAATCCATATCTTGTTTCAAAAACAAGTTTTCCTTGTTTCCTTTTCTTCACATCTGCAGAGAACACAGCTTTAAGTCTGCTCAGACAGGAAACCAGCCACCAATATTTGCTTTTTTTAGGCACAGGGCTTTTCTGGGCTTCATAAATTGTTGATATGAGGCCTAGAGGGTGTCCTGGAAATGCTGGATGATTTTGTTGAGGGACCACCTGGCACAAATTAGTGCAATATTGATAAATGGCAATTTTTATATTCATTTAAATGCAAACAAGGTGTGATGCCAAGTTTTGCCAGATTTGAGCTGCAATTTACAGAACAGCAACCCTTGAGCTTGCCCTCAGATGTGTTGTTTATAGAGAGATGTTGCTTCAGCATGAAGTGATCCCAAGAGCCTCAATTGAATTACTGATGAATGTTTGTTAAAATAATGATATTGTCCTGAGAGCTCAAGTGTTTATTTTTGTGGTCCTTATAACTGTAACTTGGTTACTGAATTTGACTTAGATCTGTGATATTTAAATTGTGAGGAACACACCAAGAAAATTTAGATTACCTTAGTGAATTTACTTACTTTATTGAAGAATAAACCTTTTCATATTTAAACCATTATTGCTGGTGATAGACTTTTTGAAAACTGTTACTCAAAGTGATTGAATCAAAAATTTGCTTGTGTTCTAATGAGTCATATAAAATGACAGCTGTAAATACAATTATACATTTGCATGTTTGTATATTGATCCCCTCCCCAAAAATGTGGATATCTGAGTCCCTAAGATAAACACTGGTTCTCTCCTCAGAACAACACTTGAAAAACTGTCTCATTTACAAATAATTATCAGGTGTCTGTCTTATTGTATGTGTAGGTAAATGTATTTAAATCAAGTAATCTTAAAAAAAATTAAAGATAAAGAATTTAAAGAAATGCTAAAATGAAACTTCCATATTATTACACAATTAAAGCTGGAGAAGTTGGAAAACTATGAAAAATGTGAAGTGCTTCAACCTCCTATGTCTTATGTTAGTATTTTTGGATCTGTACTATTTCTGAATTTTGTAACAAAATGTGACGACTGAATCATTTCTTTCCTGCCCTGGGAAAGATTGATATCAACCTGATTTTTATCATTTTTAGTCAAGTATGCAAATTTATCTTTGGTCTTTAAAGTAAAGTGACTGTCCCATAAAATAAAAGGAAGCAAAACCCATGCTGCAAAAGGCAGAGCCATAAAAGGTGAATGGTAAAATGGTAATAGGTGGGCACAATGCAGCTTTTAATTTAATCTTTTGAAGCAAAAGAAACTAAAAGCCAGAAAACACTCCAGAACAAAAGCCAAAATAAAAGCTTGGTATACTCAGACCTCAGTACCATGAGCAGAAGGTGTTCACATCTCTATTGGTGCACATACAGCTTCATTTTTCCTATTTAGTGTGTAAGAATGAAAATATGCCTTCTTAGAGACATGAAGTGCTTTTTGTAGGAGAGAAGAGAAATGTGAACAATGTTTCTAAAAGCTTTTTTATTGCATTTGCCTAAGCAAGATATGAAAAGTTGTGTTGGGCAGTTGAGCTCCTGACAGAGATTCTGTATTGACCACAAGAGGCAATGTCAGAGGAGGAAGTGTAACCCCAACACTGTCTCAATTTTGTGCATGTTGTGAAGGAGAACCTTTATTTTTCAGTGATCTTGTAAAAGGTAATCTTGATGCTCATCTGCTGCTTACCACTTGCAACTTCACACTTAGGCTATTAGATCTAAATACATGCTTCGAAAAAGTATGAAAGTCCTGTCTGAAAATTCAGTGCTGGTGCTGTGGGGAGCAGCTACGCTTCACTTACCCTTCCGTAGAAACTTCTTTAAGCTACCGGTTGAAACTGCTCAAAATGTCATGGGTAGGCACAGAGCAGTCTTAAAATTAGCAACCAGGAACTTTGCTTACCTCCTGTGCTTCTTGTTGTGCAGTGTGATGTCCAGGGTCAGAAATGCCTTATGTGGATCGCCAGAATCGCATCTGTGGTTTCCTAGACATTGAGGAAAATGAGAACAGTGGGAAATTCCTGCGGCGGTACTTCATCCTGGACACTCGGGAGGACAGCCTGGTGTGGTACATGGATAACCCACAGGTGAGCTGCTCCTGGCAAGAGTTGCCTGCTTTGTCTCAATTTTGGATTTTCTAACGAATTTGCTAAAGAAAAGTGAGGTTCTGTATTATGGACCTGGAAGATGGGGGGAAAAAATCATTGGTGTCAGTGAAATAATTGTAAATCAGTTTAATATAGCCAGATGAGCCAAATCACACACCCTAGTGTTTAATTCACCTTTAACCTTATGTGGCAGTGTGTGGTTTTCCTTGCATTATATATTCCTTTCCCTCAGTGGATCAGTTATTAAAAAGCCATTTTTAATGCAACCTGCAGCTGCAGTCCAGCATGGATGATGTATCAGTGAGGACAGCTTGGATCCATTGTGATGTGGAGCAGCCTTTGGATAAAAGCTACTTTTCCAATGTACCTGCATCCCTGTGCTTTCTAGCAGAGGGAAGAACAGATGATTGCTCAGGGTTTGGGCACAGGCAGTGAGAGCATAGGATCCAGGTCAGCTGACAGCTGCCTGCCAGAAGAATATCCATGTACCCTTCTGCCAGGAGCAGCAGAGTTAAAAAGCATGAGTCTGCTGTTCAAAGGAACCAGCAAAAACAAAATGTAAATGAAGTGCAGCTCGATGGATGTGACTTGTGACTGAAGCATTTAACAGTTCTCACTGAGGAGAAAAAGAATTCCTGCAAACAACAGAGACTTCAAACATTTGATTTCGATGAGTAAAAAGAAGCAACTCAGGGCATGTGGACAAAATCTTGAGGTGCTGTAGACATTGCAGTTCCTCAGGAGTTTTAAGACTCAATGATATTTGCAGTGCACACCCAGGCTTAGGTTAGGCCTTTTATTTCACATGTGTAAATGAAGGGGTTTCTTGCAAGAGGCAAATTGAAACTTCTTGATTTTCTTCCACTGCTGTAATTTTGAAGAACTGCAGAGTTTTTATAACTATGTGAAGGCCTTGCTAAATCCCTGAAGTGATTGGAAAATATGTGAGATGGCCTTTGAAGTATCTGACATAATAGATGAATGTCACTTCTTGTCCCTTCCGCCTGCCCTGGTCAAAGTACATGAGGCTCCAACATCTGTTAAGGAAAAAGTATTCTTTCCGGATTTCCTGGATGCAGACCCACAAGAATCCTTTTTCCTCTAGTAAAATACATAAACCTCTGAAACAATTACTGTTTGTATTGTTTCTAGCAGTCTTTCTGTTTTTAGTTAGCAGATGTGTGTATAATAAACAAGTAGTTTAGATCCTGTTTCAGGCATACATTGTGCATTGTCTATAAAAATATGTAGGATTTTCTTTTTGTTTGTGGAATTGCTCGCTTTTTATGCATAAACACTGTCTGTGGCATGAGAATAAACTAGTTTCACTTTGTAACATATGTGGTTTGTTTCAGAATCTTCCCTCTGGATCTCCACCTGTTGGGGTCATTAAACTTACCTATATTTCAAAGGTAAGATAATTAATATGTGTAACACTCATTAAATTCTCAACTTCAGACACATTTAAATGCCACTTACTGCTTTTGCTTCTGTGATACTCCTGAATTAGAGAAGTGTTAAAACACTTCAATAGGTTCAGGAGAAAATAAGAACAGATTTATTACTTTGTTGTCTAAGTTTTTTTAGTGATTTCAAACAGCAGCTCTTTGTGCTCATAAAATTGACATTTCAGCTCTTTATGAGTATTTGAATTCCCATTAGTCTTGGAGAAAAGACAGGCCATTTATGAAGGGGAAGATATCTTTGGGTGTGATACCTTGCAAGTAATGAAGACTTTTAGTAGACAGGACAGGAAAAATTCTAAAAAAGATTTAGTTCTTTGCACTATGTACAGTTAGTTCTGAATATGTCTGAAAAGGAACTGTGAACTAAGAAATTTTCTGTGGTGAAATTTGTAGCAAATACTCGTTAACAAATAAATAGAGAAAAATTAATCATCTTTTTTTGTCCTTCTGCTCATTTCCCATTCTTCCTTTGCATTTTTTGTTGTCAATACTGCATCTTCCCAGTTCCTTGTTTGTCTTTCATTTTTGTCTGTTTTTAATTCTCTTTATCATTGTGCCTAACCACCTTGGCTGTGCTGCTAATCTTTGAATTTACCCACTTGAAAGAGAATAAAAGTTGTGATATCTGATGTGTATTTTGTGACATTTATAATCTTAATTTCCCTTCTAGGTTAGCGATGCAACTAAGCTGAGGCCAAAGGCAGAGTTCTGTTTTGGTAAGTTTGGTATGTGCTGTGTGCATCAAGTGCCTTCTTCAGAAATTTGGAACAAAGATAATGTTCTGCAGTTCTGGTACCAGCTACAGCTGGTAGTGTTTAAAAAATAGCTTATATTCACTTTCTTCTTTAGTGTGATGGAAATGTTGGCTTCCTCATAAGATGTTTTTGTGTTTTTCATATTACAGCTTAATGAGGAGTAGGAGAGATGTTTTTTCAGATGTCTGAAATTTTTGAGGCATTAATAAGCAATGAGAGTTGCTTTCAGAAATGTGGCCTGCCTGTCAGCTAGGAAGACAAGAAATTAAACTATTGAAATCTGTTGTACTGATGAAAGAGTTGATTTAATTGATCTAAAAATACTGTCAGCCAATGCTCTTAAGTCAAATTTCAGCTTCTGTTGCTGCACAGTAAAAAAAAAAATAATTCCAGAGGTGCCTTCTAGGTTTAGATTTGTTTAAAATTTATTGAAACTTTAGATAATCCTAAAGCTCCTCCTGGTTTTAGGCAAGTACCTGATGTCAGTTGAGTGCCATCTACAGATTCCTCTGCACATCTGTGGAGGGCTTTGTTCTCAACACTTTCACCTGTCAGTGGGCCAGTTCTAGAACACCTTAATTATCCAAGATGCTGGCTTAAATATCTCTAGTTTATTAGAGAGTTTTTCATACTTTGTAGAAGAAAAATATAAATTTATTGTCTTTATATTCAGATGGTTTTAATGACTGTTCACCTAAAAACCTGTTGAAGAATTAGCTGTGATTTTTTTGGTGTTAGGCTGAAATGTGTTTGTCCTTTTTGGATAAGGGATGCAAGGTGTTGTGAGGTAGAGATATAAACTCATTAAAATATTTTTCTCTGCCAAGTCACTAAAGTAAAATAAAATTTGTGTTGTAGCTATCTTAAAGTTGTTTGGTCCTGTGCATCATATACTTAGTAATTAATACTGATTTTTCCAGCAATTAAAAAAAAATTAAAAAGCAAATCAGTGACCATAGTCACGTTCATAATGTCACAGGGGATAACAGATTCTGGGCAGAGGATTAAAAGGAGAAATTGTAGAAGTCCCCAGGTACTTGTCGCCTGGGAAATTGAGAAAGAGGAAATGGAACTGTAGAATATTTTAATAAAATTCAAGGCTTCATTTCTATGTCAGAAAAATAATTTTTCAAAGTTTGTATGATGCCATTTAAGTGGAGAACTTGAATTACTTTTTTTTTTTTTTTTAGAGTAAAGCAGTCAAGTGGATTTATGTGTTTTAAGATTACTTTCTAGAATAAAACACTGTAGAGCACTTAAATACTTCAAATGGAATTTTCATCTGAAATCAAATCTTTTCCTAATGTTGTTAAGTTTGCTCTTAAGTTTCAGTGTTGTTAACTTTTCATAATGGTTTTCAACAGTTATGAATGCAGGGATGAGAAAATACTTTCTACAAGCCAATGATCAGCAGGACCTAGTTGAATGGGTAAATGTTCTGAACAAAGCTACCAAAATCACAGTAAGTGGTTGAGTTGATATTTAGCAGTGCTTTCAAATGATGACTGTCTCAAGGTGCTTAAATGTAACCTTTGCCTCCAGCTTCTATCACCACAAACAAGTCTTGACTTGTCTTTGCAGTACCTGAGAAACTGTACAGAACTCCCCCTAAATTTGAGTTTAACTTACCTTTTGGAAATTGGACAAAAGATAATCTTTTTAATTACACCATAGGATTTTTTTCCTAATAATTTAAAATTAACTGTGCATACTTAATATTATTTGAAATATCCAGAAGACACTAGCAAGCAATGAAAAGAGACACATGCTTTTACCTGCTGTCAAAAGTTGCTATTTCTTAAATTATCACTGAAATATTGATCAAGCTCCAAAGGTTCTCTCCTGATTTTGAGTAACATCCATGCAAAGAAACATTTATGGTTCTTCTGGTAAATGTTAAATTATTTTTCTGGGTTGTACCAGGACAAGTTGTTATCTCATGACAGAAACCCCCACGTGTTATCAGTCTTTTCAGGAGGCAGAAGTTATGGTTTTGTTTTCTCCAGATTTGGGGAAGTGATGACAGTGAACACTTCTGAGAGCACACCCTGACCAAGAAGGGGTTCTGAGCATGGGTGCATGCATTTGTGTTTGTTGTCAGTGACTTTCTCCTTCTTGGGTTATCTAAGGATGATTACATGAGTTCTTCACATTGTTTTAATATAGCCCATTCTTTGGAGTTATAAAAATGCTACTGCTAATAATAAATGTAAAAAACCAGAAGTGCAAAGCCTTCTCACTTGGGTTTTTCACAAAGAGGACACGCCACAACCGGGCCTGAGCTGTTTCCAGTTGAAGAAATTAAGTGAATAAATAAATATATAAATAAGTAATTGCATCAATTTAGAGTGAATGCTGCTTATCATTTGTTTATCTTGCATTTTAAATGGCTGGTGAAATCATTAGTATTTTGTCTGTGAAGGAACAAGCCTTTGAACTGTTCATCTGTTTGCAGCTCGAGTACAGTATTAAGTACAGCCAATTATTGAATCAAATAATTAAGATCACTCAAATATTAATTTTAATATGAGCATTACTTGCTGCAGATTGTAATCTTCCAAGATTCATTGCATGTTTTAGTCCTCTTGAGTGCTGATAATGTCAGAATGACTGTGAGCCTCAGCAGCCTAGCACACTGTGTACCCATTTTTGAGTGCTATTTGAAAATGCCTTTGTGTGAGGAGGTGGTTGTGGGCTTGGTCTGCAGCATTTTCTGTAGGAGTTTGTGACAGCTGAAGCACTTGCCCACAAAGCTGTGGGCAAGCCACTGCTCTTGACAGGCTGAGGCTCATGAGTGTCTTATCCTTCAGTGCTAGACTTGGCTGAGGATGGAGTCACTGTGGCCAGCAGGACACTGTCCTAGGCTGACATCTGCTCTCAGCACTGTCTGTACTTCTCTGCAGGCTGCATTTTGTAAAATAAGCAGTCCTGGGCACAGGAACTTGAATCACAAACTATAAAGTAGCGTTGGTTTCTTGTCTAGATCAGTTCAATTCCAAGTTGTGAATGTGTCACAGTCTTGGGTGGACAGTTTGTGTGCCCTTCTTTCTGAAGGAGTTTGGATGTCTTCTGTAAATACCCAGTAGGTTGCTGGGTGGGGTATTTGGGTGTGAGACTTGATCTCTTGTTGTTGAAGTTACTTCAGATTTGCTATATTAATATTAGAGGTGAAGGAGATTAGAAATGAAAAAGGTCTTGTAGTCAGTGCATTCCTTAGGTTAAAGAAGTTTACTCAGAAAACTGAGTAAATATTTTAGATCACAACACAGGGAAATCAAATTCCTGGGGAATTTTGATGGCTTTAGTTCCACATTTGAGAGAATTATCTAATAGTTATTGATAGGTAGGCAGGGTCATTTTGGACAGAATTTAGCAATGTATGTATGATTAATGGGAGCAGTAACACAAGCTCGATGCCAAGTACATGTGAGGACAAATGTCACTCTGCTCAGACACCCTGTGTGACCAAAGTCCCAGTTTATGGCCTTACTGGCTCTGCAGGCACTGGGGCGTCTCCACTTTCTTGCTAAAACTGAAAGCAGCTGAAACGAAGCTAAAATAAAGAACCAGTTCTATAAATTAGCAGTGCTTCTTGAAGATTAGGTGAAGCACTTTATGGCAAAGCTTGCAACTGATTTCATCCACTGAAATGTCTTTATTGACACCACATTTCTCTTGAGCACTGAAGCATAGTCATTGCAACAAATTTTTGTGTAAGCAATTTTTAATCTTTTACAATTAAAGACTGTTTGTTTTATCCTGCTGAAAATGCCTCAGAATTCTTGAGGAATGCTTAGGGATTTTTTTTCATGAAACTGATGTCAATTCTCACATTGCAACTGCAGGTACCAAAGCAGTCTGATCCTCTCTGCCAAATGGATAATGCAAATCGTCAAGCTGAAAGCCCAGGTGGAAAGAAGCAAGTCTCTTACAGGACAGAAATTGTTGGTGGTGTTCCCATCATTACACCCACCCAGGTAACTCCCTCCAAACAAGTGACACACAAAGCTGTACTTTTATATGCACCTTTTATTCATACTGAGTGGGGGTTCTGAGGATTTATTCCCTTTATATAAGATTTTAAAGAATTGCTGGAGATTTTTTTTTTTGCTCACATGTACCTGTTAGTATATAAATAATATTTTTGTCTGTGTGAAATTAATTGTTGGTGTTAACAGTGATGAAGTTCTGCCCCTTTAAGACAAAAAAAGGGGGAAAAAGTTGTAAAGAAAAGTGGGAAAAAAAGTTTGAGAGGCTGGACAAGCTTATGGAAGTAGGATCTGTGCAGTGCTAAAGATAGAATTGAAACTGTTTCTGAAAGTTTCCTGAGCTGAAAATAGTTACAAATTAGATGAATATCATGTAAATTACATGTGTGTTCCCAAAATGTGTTTAACAAATTGGTAAATTCTGATGTCTTGTAGTCTTATAAATAGCTTTTTGTTTGCTGTAGTCACCTCTGATGTTTTACCCATGTCACAATTTTGCACTAAACACATGCATGGGTTTAAATTTGTACCGTTTTTTTAACTGAGTTTGTCAATATTGTTTGAAAGTCCTCAGCACTTTCTTAGTTTAGTCTCTAAGAGCAGCTTTCAAGGACTCAGTCCTTGGAGAGTCTCAGTTGTCTCTGGAAATCAGTTAAAATATTTTGTTCTTTCAAATTGGAAACAGGATTTGTGAGCATGGGATGATAAAGTTATTTCCCATTGCAACAACTATAGTTATTCCTTGAACTTTATAAAAAAAAACCCTGAGAGCATTTTGAAGTTTCCTGCTTTTTTTTTCTAGAAAGAAGAAGTCAGTGAGGGCAGTGAAGGGGCTGACAGGAATTATTTGAAGCGGTCACAAAGTCACCTTCCTTATTTTGCTGCTAAGCATCCCCCAGATAATGCCATTATCAAAGCTGGTTACTGTGTCAAACAAGGAGCAGTGGTAAGTATTGTTAAAACCAAAAGACAATTGACAGTGATTTTATTACTACTGACAGTAATAAGGATTGAGTAAATATAAAATTTATCCTCCAGTAGCACTAAATTTTTATCTGCATTACTTCTTTTCATTACTTTTTTTAGTGTTGTGTTGTTGAAGAGAGGCAAAGTGTGTGCACAGACTTCATGTGATGGTTAGTGCATGCAGCTGGGAATTCTCCTGTTCTACATTCTGTAGAGATCTTTATTTTGCTTATTAAAAACATCTAAATTGGGACAGAAGTTCAGTGACTGCTTTTTGAATTAGTAAAATGTTTAGAAAAAGCTGATTTTTCAGTTCAGAGGAAGAATTGTACAGCTTATCAAACTGATGAACACAAGTGGAGCTATTCATGTGATGCCTTGCTAGAAGAAGAAACAGATAGTTCAGATTAAGCAAGATGCACATCTTTGAGTTCTCAGACTTTTTATCTTGGATTATGAAGCTTCTTTTTGTGACATCCCTTTTTTAGTTAAAAATAAACTGGAAACCTGTGATGTATTGTCTTTCAATTTTTCCTACAGAGTAGTTCTGCTGCTGAGTTTTTACAGTTTGAATAAATCTTTGAAAATAGTAGCTTAAAGAATTTTTAATTTTTTCAGTTTTCAAAATAATTTATTAATTGTGCAAAATCACGCATAATTATCTTGGGGACACTAAAGATGCAAAATTTGTAAATATACTAAACTGCAATGAAGACATTATTCAAAATTAATAGTTATGAATAAATAGGAATTATACAATATCATATGCTATAAATTAAAAGCTAGAATGGTAAATATAATTCATAATTTGTATTATAATTCATAATATATTTGTAATAAATTACATGTAAATATATTTTATTCTAGATATAAAATATTTAAATATTTATTTCTTTTCCCTTGACAGATGAAGAACTGGAAGAGAAGATACTTTCAATTAGATGAAAACACAATAGGATATTTCAAGTCTGAACTGGTAAGTTTCCAATTCTGTGTTATTTTCCAGTGATAGCTGGAAGAAAATCTGAAGGAATATGCTTGAGAAGTGTGCTCTGCTGCTCCTGCAGGTCTTGAGTCTGCTGTAATAACTTTTTGTGTTTGGGAGGAACAAAAAAAATTAATGGGGCAACTGTTCAATCTGAGAACCTGCCTGTAGGGCACTGTAGAACAGTAATAAAATCTACAGTCACCCTGATTTTATATTAGTACTTTGTCATTTTACAGTTTCATATAATCGTGTTGTTGAAATAGCTGATCACTGTGGGAAAGACAGAACTGTAATCTTGCAATTCTTCATTTAAAGTTAGAATTATGCTTTATCATCCAGAAGATAGGATCTTGTCCCACACATTTGTTTCACCAGGGCAGCCAAGGTGGACAAAAAAACTCTTGATTTTCTGTTCAACAGCAACATTTGCAGAGTTTCTTTTCCTTCATGACCTTCCTTCTTCCCTTATCACTCTGAATTTTTGACTGGTTTTGACCACAAGTGTCTTCAGGCTTCATTTAAAAATTAAATGGCTGGTTCTGAAGACAGTTAAGTGTGGGATTCCTTTTTTGGGAAAACAGACTAAATGTAAGAAAATCTGTACCTAAGGAATGAACCCTGAGTTGTAGAGTATTATAAATTAAAGAGGATTGAGTTTACAGGCCAAACATCAGATGTAGAATGTCAAGAACCCAAATTTCAGGCTGTTTCTGAAGGTAACTTTGATTTCATTTCTAATGAGGGCGCCTGCAACAGTAGCAGGAGTTTGATCTTGCATCATTATCTTTGTTAAGCTGTCAGCAGAACAGTTCTGACTCATTGCCTCTAAGAAACCCTCTATTTTTATTTAAAAACAAATCTGAGCTCAGATTGCTCACAAACAAGTTCTAACCCAGTGAAGAATTGTACTGTGGGAGAACATAATAGAATGATGGTAGAAATATTTGCACCTTTAGTGTTTCATCATGTTCTTTGACCCTGTGTCAGTCCACAGGAGCAGAGTGGAATACAGAAAATAATCATTTCTGAGCTGGGATTTTCCCTCCAAGAGATGGTCTTACAGTTCACAGTTGATGTATTACTTTGAAAATGCATTTTAATGGGTGATTGAATCTAAGAACAACAGAGAAAAGAGGAGCATCGTAACTGAAAGCACTGGGTTTTAAACTTTGTACATTTGATCTGCTATAGAGCAAAATGATCTAATGAAAACTGCTCTTGAGGATGGTGACATTTGCTGCTTGCTCAGCATAAGTCTCCTAAGTATTTGTTATATGGTAGGGGAAGTCATTCCAGAGCGGAAAGCTTTTGTTTTCTCTGGAAGTTGTAGCCAACTGAAGCAATCTGTTGTAACTTGGCTTAAAGAGAACACAGTAGGAGGTAAAATAAGTTGTTGTTTGTTTGTGGTTTACTGCAACAGCCACTGGAAAATAATAGTATGTGTCACATTATGTTGTCATGGGAAGTGAGAAAGTGTTTCTGTTTGAATGTTCTCGCTTTTTTCCTGTTGTGTGAAACTTTAACACTTTTTTTTGTTATGGTAACAGAATTTCTGAATGCTTTGAGAGTACTTGCTCTTTTGCAGGTGTTAAGGACTGGTTTCTTTGTTCTACTTTTTATTGTATTAAATATAGGATACAGTTAATCTTACTTAAAGGCATGTTTTGCAGTCCAATTAACAAAGCATCTTCTATGGTAGCATTTCATAGCAAATTAATGTAACCAAAATTTTAATGAAATCAGCTGCTTGAGGCCAGGGTCAGTTGTCTGATCTGGTTAAGGGAAGAGGACAGGGTGATTGTCTTCATTATAGTATGGAATTAATGTTCTGGGAGGTTTCACTTCTTGATTTGTCCTCCTCTTCTTTGCAAGTGTCATGGTTGGTTTGATATTTACAAAAGCAGATGAAATTTTGGTTGACACCACTTTTTTCATATGTGACTGCCTGGAAAATCTCATTTATGTAAGACTGCTGCTGTCCTGGCCTCTGGCTTTCTGTTCTTATGTTTAGATACACTGTACTAAAACATGTTTCTTTTTTCAGGAAAAGGAACCTCTCAGGGTTATACCACTTAAGGAGGTCCATAAAGTTCAGGAGTGCAAACAGAGGTGAGGAGGGAAGCTCTGATGTCATTAATTGGGATGGAATTCCCTTCTTGGTCATGGCCAGGCTGCTCCTTGGAGAGCTATTCAGTAACTTGATGTGTGCATGTGGGGTGTTCTTTCTTTGTGGACAGCACATTGTAGTGTGCATGAAATGGGTTTTGAGGTTCTGTATTAATCTGTGTTTCAAACTTGCAAATTTGGACAAGGGCAGAACAAGGGAATATCATGGAACCAAGAGTTAGAGATGTGTGGGTGCTGTCTGATCTGAGGCAGCATTTCAGGAGTCTCTATTCTGTTTACATAATCTTTAAACCTTTAGAGGACATTAATTTATGTTAGAATGAGTTGGATTAATTAACTCATGTTAGGATGAGTAGGATGAGTCTGGCTGAGAACACTTCACCCTGCTATTTCCCTTCTGCCAAATGGCAATATACTAAAGGATAATTGCTTTTGTAGCTCTTCAGAGATAAGGATCTTTCTATTTTTCTTTAGCAGGCTACTTTCAGAAATTTGACTAGAATGATAAATATTTTTTAATTTAACATATGATTTAAAATGTTCCAATTAAAAATGTATGATGAACATTTTTAGACTTAACATTATATGATTTTAAATGTTCGTATTAAAAATATATGTAGTAGCACAAGTGCCACTGGTAAACTAAAGAGTCATAGGGCTAAAATTAGTAAAAAAGCAATAGTAGAGTGATAAAGAAATGTAAAAGTCAGCAAATGTTCTGATTCTCTGCCAGTTCTACAGTCTTGTTAAAATACAGTGGAAAAGTTGTACTTGCTTTTGAACTATTTTTGTATTTCATTTTCAGTGATATAATGATGAGAGACAATCTCTTTGAAATTGTAACAACTTCTCGAACCTTTTATGTGCAGGTAATTTCTTTTTTTAAACTTTGGGCAAATCCAAGAGACTGTCAGAGTTAAATACAATTTAAAAGTGAAGTAACAGCACTTCTTCACTTTGACCATGCCACGATTTTCAGAGAGAATGTGTTCTTCAGGATGGTTTATTTACTGCTTTATATAGCTGTATACATTTAACAGTAAATTCAGAGTAAGACCTTAAGAAATGTCTGGGTTGAGAAATGAAGGATGAGGTGGTTGTGCTGCTGCAGGTGAGGGGCCAGTGGGCAGGCTGAGAGCTGCTGCTGACCATGGTGTTGTTGTTGGCTGCAGGCAGACAGCCCTGAGGACATGCACAGCTGGATCAAGGCCATTTCTGGGGCCATCGTGGCGCAGCGGGGACCGGGGAGATCGGCAGCTTCCGTACGTCACCCTGCGCTCCAGGAGATGCCATTAGCTCCTGTTCACTTGGGCCATGCACTCCTGGTTTTTCCTTTTGCCTTTCCTCTCTCCTGTCCTGTAGTAATGTGGCCTCTTTGCATGAACTTTCAACCAGACTGCTGTCAAATACTTTGTGTTTTTAATGGAGCACTTTTTTTAGTCCTACCTGTGATTTTCTGTGCGTTGTTTGTCTTGAACACGTAGATAATGCAGTGCTAACCTAGAGAAGTCCAGTATGATCTGTCACTATTACTAGTTTGGGAGTTCAACTAAAACTTTCTAATTCCTGTGAGGTGTTTCTGCTAATTGCTGTGTTTTGCAATCAAATGACAATATCCTAATTTCTTTGTAACAACTCTTACTGCTGAATTGTCATTCTCTATTGCTGGTAGTTTATTGTATATGCAGATACAGATGAAAATTTGAACTAAAAGATTGTGCTCACATTAGTTCTTGCTGTTGGAAATGCAGTGAGACCAGCATCTTGCAGTACTGAACTGGGGCACTGTGACAAGTGTTAATATTTCTGAAGCCACTGGATGCCAGCATTTCATACCTACTAGCATTTAAACTGTATTAGTTGTTTAGCACAGAGGTCATTAACTTCTGGAAAGGTGGGAGTTACTCTGGTGTCACAGTGTCTCCAAGTATGTCCAGGTGTAGCACCAGGAATATTTCACAGTTCAGGTATCGCATGCTGTGTTTTTCATTTTCTGTCTTTGGGATGTTTTGTAATAAACTGAATATATCATTACCCCCATAATATGAAATCTAATAATTCAAACCTGGCTTTTGACTACAAATTTGCATTGCTAACGTGTTTCTGATAAGTCAGCCTAAGCTCTGAACCAATTTTTGGTAGCTGCTTTATGTTTTTAAATAAAACTTCCTGTTACAAATTTCTCTTTGTGGGGGCAATGAAAACACGCAGGTAGCTTTTCTTCCTGTATGCTTTTTCCCTTTTTTTTTTTTTTTTTTTTGTGTGGGGCTAACTGAGCAATGTAGCTATGACTGTCTGCATCACTTCTTGTTCCCTCTGTTGTCCTCTCTCCCAAGTCCAGGTGACTCTAATCTTAGCTTTGCACTGTGTTCCAGATGCGGCAGGCCAGAAGGCTGTCGAATCCTTGTATACAGAGGTATACATCAAGAACTGGTGAATGCAGCACGTATGTGGGCTCTCATGGAAACTTGCCTTCTTAACAGAGGGCTAGCACTAGGCACTAATTTGCACTATAAAGCAAACTAAAAAAATCATGCTACCTGTTGTCATTACCATTACTGAAAACTAACTCATCAATAATATCGTTCACTCACAGGTTTGCACTGTTTTTTCTTGCTTTTAAAATGATTGGAAATGAAAAACAGAAGCACTGCTTATACATCAAAGCACAGTAAATATTTAAACTTAAGTGATGTGATGTCACTTTAATAGGAAAGTACTAAAGCTAATTTGCATGAGAGTTCATATTTCCATTTTACTTTACATTTGCCTTGAAACTGCGTAGAAGCAAGATTAAATTGGAGCTGCCCACAAACTAATACAGATGAGTGCACACAGAACATGCACATTGTAACTCTAGGGTTTGGAAGGGTCTATAATAGCCTGATTTGCATGGCTTCAGAGGTGTCCGCATGAAATTATTAGTTCAAACATAGAAGCATTATATAATAATGTATAATATCAATACACTGTTCAAAGCAGGGCACCTCAGGAGTAGTGCAGCAGCACAGTCTCTTAACTGTGAAATTACAACCAGTGTGTGTAGTAAAATCTGAGTATCCTTCAGGGCAGCGTAGCAAAAATTCAGAGATCTTGTCCTAATATCCCTTTTGTCCTATTTGGTGAAGTAAAATTATTAAGAAGAAGAAGAACAGTAGGTAAAGCAGTGAATCATAAGTTTTCCTAAAGCAAACTTTATTCCTTAAGTGGAGTGTCAAGTGAGGTATGAAATAAGGCAGTGTAAATGATGTGAAATACTTTAGTGAAATTGGACACCAAACTCAAGTCCAAAAAAAAGCTGCACATGTTCATGCAATAACATTAAGCTCATTTTAAAAAGAAAGAAATATGGTAGTACTTGGCAGAATCCATTTTGATTAAATTTATTAATTCATGTCATGAGAATGTCATAACATCCTAAAACAAACTTGAAAAACTGCTATGGAAAAAATAAGTATTTAATTTAGGATGTATATTTGCATCTTGGACACACATCTGTGATGGGTTTGGGGTTTTTTTTTGGCTAACAAATGTGCTTGAGGAATGCCTTGATTTGTGTGTGCACATGGATTGGCAGATTCCTTTAGTTCCTGGACTAACACTGGTGATGGCAGAACTGGCAGCAGCTGCAGCTCCTAATGCACACCCAGTTCACTGCAGCACTACACAGCATTTGGATCAGAGCATTTCAAACCCAGCACTGCTCAGGGATTTGAGACATTCTGACAGAACTGATGGATGCAGTGCAGAGCCCAAGGAACTTCTTGTTCCTGTTCAGGAGGTCAGGCTATGCCAGGACATCCGAATGGCATTCCATGCCTGTGCTTCAGACAACTAAATCATTCCTGGGTAGTCTGGGGACTTGTTTCTGTCAGTAAGTAAATGCTAGAAGATTAATTTGATAGTTATGTAAAGGTCAGCAGAATGATGATAATAAACACAAAACAACTTGAATGAAAGGAGTAGCTTAAGTATCAGTTTATTTTCTAGGTCATTAACTTTGGAAATTTTTATGTAGTCTGGATATCTTAAAATTTTTCTTTTGGTCCTTGGGAGAAATGGGGGAGATTTGGTGTCCCAAGAAGAGAGAACAGTGCATTGCTTCAGAATTCAGGATACAAGTGCTTAATTTATATGAATAGGTCTAAATACATTTTTCTTTTGGAAAGATGTGACTTTCAATGGCCTTTAAAAGTGTGCATCTTCAAGAGGTTATTTAACATCTTAGTAAAATGAGGAGCCTCAGTTAACTGGACTATATTATAAAGTCTACAGAGCTGCTGTGCTTGATTTAAGAATTTAATTCCATTCAATGCAGCAGCTGATGTGGCTGTCACATCCTGCTGTGAGCTCACACTCAGTAAAGCAGTGCCTCGAGAAAGCACCTGCCTCCTGCTGCTGTGGCTGATGCTTCGCTTTGTGTATTTTCTGTCTTGAGTTTTTTTGGTGTTTTTTTGGTTTTTTTGGTTTTTTTTTTTTGTGAGTGTGAAATCTGAAACTGCATCTTTCCAATGTGACATCAGCAACTTCACCTGACACATTTCCCTTGTTTTTCCAGGAGCATCCCGAGCCTTCTCCCGAGCCCGGCCATGCTGTCCGTGCTGCCGGCCCAGCCGCAGGCAGCTCACATTCCACAGCCCCTCACAGCAGCCCTGTGGTCCCAGCCCCTCACCCCAAACCCCCTGCCTTGGAGAAGCGAGGATTTCACGAGTCTTTTACCAAGGCCAGGCCAAGGAGCTACAAGATCCAGGCTGTCGCTCCAAGAGAATCAACTTCCAAAGTGACTGAACGGGGCCCCTGGGAACCCCGGAGCAAAAATGGCACTCAGGAACAGGATCCTGGCCTTGTGGATCTGGATGATGCAAGCCTTCCAGTCAGTGATGTGTAGGAATGGAAGCGTTTGGAGAATGATCCATTTGTTCGGTCCTTTAATTTCCTTGCTCAGACTTTGAACCAAAGAAAATTCCAGGAAATGAGAACAAAAAAACAAAAAACAAACCAACTGGAGCACTGCTGTTGTATATATGTGTGTGTGTTCCTGTGCACACATGGGTATATATAATGTGTTTGTGTGTTGCCTTTCAGCTGAGGGTCAGAGATGGACCTTAGGCATTTTCTCAAAGCCTGATAGTAAATCACTTACTAGGGAGGGGCCAAACTGCACAGTTTAGGAAAAAAAAACCCAACCCAAAATGCATTAAAAAAAAAAAAAAAAAAGTACTTCTGCAAGTAAGCAAGGTACCAGCAACTTCTAATTCCTAATCTGGCAGATTTACTAAATTTGCAACTAATGCTCTGTTTTGGAGAACTTGTTGCCAACAAATGTGATTATTTAATTTCATCTTAAACTACAGTAAGATTTTAGGCATATATGTGGATATTTTTTCTCCATGACTTTCGGATACCAGGAAATGCACAAAATGTTTCTTCTGTTCTTTAGGATCAACAGTGTCAACTGGTTTGTTAGAACAAGAATTCTGAACTCCCTTGGAATTCTAGTTATGGTGCTGTAAAATTTCCACTAAAATAATATTTTGAATAGTCAGCCTATTTTTGATGCACTCCTAAAGGTGGGTTATAACTTTTTGCACATTTGGGTTTCCGTGGACTGCATGTAGTGGTTGGAGGGGGTGAGAAGAGAATTTGGACTTTGGAATTTGGACACTTTAGATCTTTTTAACTAAGTAGGGTTTATGTTGTGTTACATTAGGCTTTGCAGCAATTATGTTTTCTTAAATGTTTAAATGTTAATTGTTCAGTTACTGTTTTGAGAATGATTTCTTTCCCAGTGCTTTGTGAACAGTTCTTGTTCCTGTATTGATCAGTGGAAGAGCTCCTTTACTTGTGTTGTTATTGGTACTGAACTGTTCCTAGTCCTGCAATCGTGGCCTATAACTTTTGGTGCACTAAGAATCTGAAGTGCCTGTGCTTTCTCTCACACTGTTGAAACACTTTTGGGTTAGTGATGTACACAGACCATTCTTACTGGGTTTGAGTGTTGGCTTGGAGTTGCTCTGGATAGCATAGTTTGAAACAGCTCTTTAAAACAAGATTTATGCCAGGGGTACCAGTGTTCTGGTGTTGCACCCATTGCTGTGCAATATGTGTTCTTAAAAAGTGAGTATTTGTTGTTTGTGTACATTGTGTTATGAGGCATCAGTGATGTCAGCGAGGAGAACCTTTACATTTCAAGTATTGGATTAGATGGTGTGTACTTTTCATCATTTTTGGACAAAAATGTTTGCTTTAATCCCAACCCCACAAATATCTCATGCTGCTGCTTACTGTGATCCCAGTTGTCCAGCTTTGTGAGACTTTTTGTCTACTGGAACCTAAGATACATATCAGGAAAGTCCATCTTCTCCCAACTTCCAAACTGACTTCCTGCTTGAGAGATATGGATGGCTTTACCACAGCAATTTGTTGATCCCAGGACAGAATAATTGGTGTCATGTAAGAATGGAATATGGT
This sequence comes from Muscicapa striata striata, assembly GCA_030060385.1. Lineage (NCBI taxonomy): Eukaryota > Metazoa > Chordata > Aves > Passeriformes > Muscicapidae > Muscicapa > Muscicapa striata. The sequence continues at coordinate 2,132,940 of JAREIS010000171.1, forward strand.
TAATTTCAAAACCTTAAATTATATCAGCACCTTCTTTTGGTTTTGTTTTTTTTTTTTTTATCCATAAGCTAACCACTGTCTTAAGACAGTGGTGTCTGTAAATTACTGGTTTTGTTTGACTTTAGATATATGTGAAAACTAGCACAGAATTGGAAATTACTGTAAATGTCTGTACTAGTATTGTAGGTTTTCATTTCTATAAAAATAAACCATTAGCTCTTCAAAAGCTTATTTTTTCACAAGTACATTCTGTGTGGAAGACACTTTGCATTGTAATATTTTTACTGTAGTCTAACATCTGAAATCACTTGCTCTGGTACAGCTTTCACACTGCATGGTCATTTTATTATATTTTGGTATTGGCAATTTTACACATTGGGTGGAGGTAAAGCAGCTCCATTATGGGACTTAAAAAAGAGGGGAAAAAAGAGAAAAACGAAAAAAAGAAATGAACTACTGTTGTAGTTCAGTAGCATAGGGAAATATTTGTGGTTGGTCACTGTCAGGGTCTCCTATTTATCAGTACTTTTATAAATCTATGAAAATTGTTAAATTATTTTAGAAACAGTGCTGTAAATACGTCACATTTAAATTGTCAATAAATCAGTTTGGGTAATTTAAAATAACATCTGGTTGAGTTTCTTTGCACCATGACAATATTTGATCAGAGCAATATATTCTTTTTCAGCGTGTAAGAGATCAGATTGTCCTTTATCCAGCCACAGCATCTCTAATTCTTCAAATCTAATCAGGTTGTGTAGCCTGAGAATGAAGTTAAACAGACTGAGTTGATTTTCTTGTGCTGTTCTCAGTTTCTTCTCTGGAGATTTTACATGTTATGCAAGGGATATTGATTTAAAAAATCCCAGGGGAAGAAAATGTAACATGAATTTTCTTGTCTTTATTCTGATGGATCAGAAGGGTTCTCTCTCAGAGATGCTTTCCTGAAATATAAACTGGACACAATTACCCAGATTCCACTGCCACCACCTGGCTGTGCACTCTGCTCTTCACTGAAGAGGAAATCAAATTATTCTGTATGGCTACAGATTTAAACCCACTGTGTTAAAATATTTCCAGAAAATGGAACTGCTGACTGCAGAGCACATTCCTGGGGGCACCTGCTGAGGAGTGATCCTCCAGGATACAATTTAATAAAGTGGAATATTCCTCAACCTCGTGGAATATCAGGATGTCAGCACCACCTAGGGGTCACACTCCAGCTTTAAGAATCAGTCAAGTCTAGCACTAATTTGCTTTTAAAGTGTATTTCATACTTAAAAACTGATCTGGAAACTTCAGGTTTCAAGCCACTGGACTGAGGGTCTTTTTTGTTCATTTTGTTTTGGTTTTGTTGTTTGGGGTTTTTTTTGTTTGTTTGTTTTAATTTTTGCTTTTTTTTTTTTTTTTTTTTTTTTACTAGTATTTTTTAGGTTTTATAGTAAAAAGTAAGAAGTATTTTTAGTATTATAGTAAAAAGTATTACATCTATTGTAATCGATGGAGAAATTACAGAATGCACCTTACATGTACACTCCGAAGGTGTGGAACAGAAGTATTACTGTCGTTCTAACAATTCTATTTTAAATAGAGGTGAGAGGGAAGAAATTAAAGAAGGGGAAATATTAGATGGGGAATTTTAGTCTAAAAGTTGAAGTTAAAGCAGTGAAGCCCTCTGTGCTATGTGTAGTTTTAACTTTTAACAGCTTCATTTAATGTTTTAATAATAATCTGAACTCTAGAACAGCCTAGAAATTATTTGATGCTCCAAGCCAGTGAGCTGCTGAAGGCCTTCTGAGGTGAAGTGAAATAGTGAAATTCTGAAGGCAGCTCTCTGAAAAACACAAACCCTGTGAATTGTGTCTGCCTGGATTTTTTACTGGAGATTTTCGGGTGCAACCTCTGAGGAAAAGAAACTCATTTGTGAAGGCTAATGGTATAGTCGTTGTTGAACACTGCCCTTCAAAGTGTCACTTTTGACACTGTAATTAGGGATTTGCATTTCAAATGAGTGGAATTTGGCATATCAGGATGCGCTGTGAGCGCATCTTGCAAGAATTCAAACCACTCTTGTCACACTGCGCGCTCCTGATGGGGACACCTGAGTCACCTTCTCTCACCAGAGGGGTGGCAGCTGCGGGCTCGCAGAGCAGAGGGTTTGTTTTCTGGAAATTACAAAGTTTCAGCGCTTGTTTTACACTCTGCAGTGTGCTACGTGCGCTCCTGCTGGTAGCTTTGCCCTGCGACAGGAAGGAAATGCCACCTGACCGCAGAGACACGCTCGGTGCAGATTAGCAATTGTTTCTTGGGGCAGGTCGCTTGGCTTTGTGTCAGCCTTTACAAAAGACACCCTGATGGTTCATTTAGTTGGTGAATTATGCCAGCAGTTAATGTTTGTCAAGCACCAGGGCTAGATTATATCAGGAAAAGAACGTGGAGTTTTAAATTCCCTGGTTTGAAGCCGTTCTCTTTCATTTCTTTCATTCTCTTGCAATTTTTTTTTTTCTGTATGTAGCGATGGATCTAGTTTTTGAAAAGGTTTGTTTTTTCTTTAAGTTTTTGTGAGATTTCTCTTGTTCTTTGTAAAAAATCTTTGTAAGATTTTTCTCTTGTTTTTTTCTCGTGTTAAAGTGGAGAAGCCCTGGGTTTTTGGGAGATGGGAGAAGGGGTGTTACACTTTTTCCTCAGAAAATCTGAGAGGAAACCATTAAGGCATGAAACAAAATTATGATAATAATGAAGCAAGCATACAGAATAAAGCTAGAAAAGCTTTCTGCAAAGTCCAAGATGTTGGAGTTTGCTCAGACTATCAGCATTCCAGCCTTCCCAAACTTCTTTCATCCTCTTTTCTCGCCCTTCTGGACTCAGACTTTATCCTTTTTTCATCCTTTCCGTGTGTGCCCAGGTGCTCCGAGGTCACCTTGCAGGGCAGGCGGGGTGGCACAGCATCCCTGGATTCCTGACAGCAGTGTCCAGACTTCCACGCCTCCAGGAGAATTTCTAGCGTGTGATCTCTAGGTGGAGCCTCCTATCACCCAGTTCCTTTTGAAAAGTAGGAGATGAGGTATTTTAGCACTAAGACTCTGGAGTGTGTTTTTCAGACCCGTTTTTGGCCTTTCTGGTGGTTAATGTCTGCTGGCTTGGGGAACTGTTCTGTGCCAGCTGGAGGAGAAATTATAATTGTGGAGTGTGCAGTGCCTCTCAGGTCTAAGGCACTTGTGCACAGATCAGATAGACAATGAACAAATCTGTTTTTCAGTCAGCTAATTTATTCACCTCCCCAAAGGTTTATCTCAGTTATTCTGGAAAGCAAGACTTTTATATTCAGATTTTGTGTGCCTACATGACAACTATAAAATTAATATCATAAAATACTGTATTTTTAATACTCCGTAGAAGATGTACATTCTTAGCAGAAAGAGTTTGAAGCTGATAGTGCTGGCTGATGTGTTTAAAAAAAAAAATTGTACACCTTTGCTCTTTAGAACATCCACGAAGGTAAAGATAAAAAGAGACACAACCATCCATGGAGAGAGGATGGCAGAACCCTGGAGCTTTCCAACTGGTGTGATTTTTTTCCTGGCAGTGGCTTCAAGCACTAAGTTATCTGACCACAGCAATGTAAGAGGAGAGCAGAAAGCCTTCCTGGACTGGGGAGGATGAAACTCCACAATAATTCACTTATCTTTGAGTATTTTTCTCCTGCTTCCAAATAGGAGTTTGAGATCTTTCCTTTGTTTTTTTTTTTTTGTTTGTTTTGTTTTGTTTTGTTTTGTTTTGGGGGAGAGGAGGGAGGGTGTTAATGGGTTTGGATTTTTTTTTTTTTTTTTTTTTTTGGTGGGAGTTGTTTGTTTCTTGCTAAAAGCTCATCACCTTTTCTTAGAGACTTTTCTTTATTTAAGAAGGGGCAAAACCCAAACCAAAAAAACAAAGCCACAAAGTTATAAAACCCCAAAACCTACTTTATTAAAAGTAGTCAATAAGCAATGGATAATTAATTACTTGGAAATATTTTGCCGTGATATCTATCTATACATAAATATATATATATGGATGCATATATGTCCCCATATATATATAGGAGGGAATGTATATGTATGTGTATATACACCTATTTAAAAGATTTCTAACTTTTTTATTTAACTTCTAATATTTTCTTTGCTTTTTCTTAGACTTGTTAACACAAATGATTTTAATATTAAGACAATTTTCTGTGAATTGTTCAATTTTACTGTTGGGTCACTTCTGAAACCAGATGATTCTCCTGAAATCTCTTTCTTGCAGAGTGTAGAAGTTTTTGGAAAACTGCAGATGTAAAGAGTTTACACTGGAACTTCAACTGACAACGCTGGAATATACGTGGTTTCCAAGCTTCAGGTATTAACCAACAGTTTAATAAGTTAGATAAGTTTTTATGTTTTTCCCTGGAACAATTTGATTTCTGGTGCTTGGAACGCTGCTTCTACCTGCTCAAGTGGCTTGTTGTTAAACTTTTCCTAGGAGAAAATATTTTGAATTATTTTGTGTTAACGTAGTTGCTGACAAGTTCAACTCCTTGGTCGCAGCTCATCTAACAGTTAACAGCATTTCCTCTTGCCTAATGGGTTGTAAAGTTCATTAGCTCCTTGGTTATCGGCGCCTGATAAAGGTACACTTGAATAATTATAGATTGGGAGTGAGTTCAGAAGTTTAATCGGCTTGTAATTTAAAAAAAAAAAAAAAAAAAAAAATTGGCTTTACGTTTCTCCAGCTTTGTTTCTTAGCTTTGGCAGAGATGCCCTGTCCCTCGGAGGGCACTTGGATGTAATTAAATCTCCTTTCCGAGCACCTTGTATGTGCCCAGAGAGCAGATGGCAGAGAGGCCGCTGTCCATAGGCTCTGGCCGGTGCCCAGCTGCCGGATAAATGGGATCAGCCTGCCTGTGGGATGGTGGAAAACGACTATTTTTTTTCTTTTTTTTTCCCCTATAATTATTCCGGTTGATTAACCTTCTGCTAATTGCTGGTATCCACCTCGCCCTGCGGCTTTGAGCATCGCGGGCGAAGCGCGGGGCCGAGCAGAGGGTGGGGAGCATCCTTCCTCCCGTCCTGCGGGTACCGGGAATCTCCCGGGAATAGCGGGCACTCCCGATGGGGATGCCGGATGTTTGCATCCATTTACATACAGTGGATCTATACATACAGATATACATACATACCGCTTCACTCCCACCGCAGCACCGGCGCCGCGCTCCCCATCCCCTTATCAGCTGGAAACGTTATCAGCGCTTACTTTGGGTTGCTTTCCCGTAATTGCTGAGATGGAGAAGCGTTCGCACCCCCCTTCCCCTGTTTGCAGCAGCGCGTTATCAGCCTTCCCCCCGATCTTAATCGCGGTTGCGGCGGGATGGGGTGTCGGTGTCCGGGGGATGTGTCTGTTCCCGGGGGGGATGTGTCTGTTCCCGGGGGGAATATCTATGTCCCGAGGGCATATCTCTCTCCCGGGGTGATGTCTCTGTCCCGGGGGGGATGCGTCTGTCCCGGGGGGGGATGCGTCTGTCCCGGGGAGGTGTCTGTCCCAGGGGGCGGTGTGGGTGTCCCAGCCCGGGGGGGCCGTGCCCGCGGTCCCGCCCCGCCCCGCCGCGTCTCTCCTTAAAGCGCCCGCCCGGCCCCCGGCGCGCTCACCGCTCTCGCCGCCCGGAGCCGCCGCCGCGATGCCGCTGCGGGGCTGGACGCTGCTGCTGGCCGCCCTGCTGCCCTCCGTGCTGCCCTCCGCGCTGCTGGCCGCTCCGCAGCCCGTCTGCCCCGAGCGCTGCGACCGCTCCCGCTGCCCGGCGCTGCCCGCAGCCTGTCCCGGCGGGCCCGTGCTGGACGCCTGCGGCTGCTGCCGAGTGTGCGGGGCGGAGGAGGGCGAGGCGTGCGGGGGCTCGGGGCCGCCCTGCGGAGAGGGGCTGCAGTGCGTGGTGCCGCCCGGAGCCGTGCCCGTCTCGGCCACGGTGCGCAAGCGGGCGGCGGCGGGGCGCTGCCAGTGCACCAGCAGCGAGCCCGTGTGCGGCAGCGATGCGGTCACCTACGCCAGCCACTGCCAGCTGCGGGCCGCCAGCCGCCGGGCAGAGCGCCTCCGGCAGCCGCCCATCATCGCCATCCAGCGCGGAGCCTGCGGGCAGGGTGAGGATGCGCGGGGGATGGCTCCGGGGGAGCGCGGGGGTTCGGCCGCATCATCCTCATACCGGGTCGGGATGCAGTGCCCCGGCCCCATCATCCTCATGCAGGGTCGGGATTCGGTTCCCTGTCCCCCTCATCCTCATGCTGGGTCGGACACGGTTCCCTGTCCCCATCATCCTCATGCTGGGTTGGGACGCGGTTCCCTGTCCCCATCATCCTCATGCCTGGTCGGACACGGTTCCCTGTCCCCATCATCCTCATGCCTGGTCGGACGCGGTTCCCTGTCCCCATCATCCTCATGCTGGGTCGGACACGGTGCCCTGTCCCCATCATCCTCATGCTGGGTCGGACACGGTGCCCTGTCCCCATCATCCTCATGCTGGGTCGGACACGGTGCCCTGTCCCCATCATCCTCATGCCGGGTCGGGACACGGTGCCCTGTCCCCATCATCCTCATGCTGGGTCGGACACGGTGCCCTGTCCCCATCATCCTCATGCCTGGTCGGACGCGGTGCCCTGTCCCCATCATCCTCATGCCGGGGCGGACGCGGTTTCCCGGGAAGGAGGGACCGCAGAGAGGAGCTGGAGATGAGGCTCGGCCGCGGCTCAAGCTCGGCGCTCCAGCTCAGCGAGAAAGCGGAGCAGGAATGCGATTCGGCAGTGGCTGCCAAGTGTAGGAGGAAAAAAATCCCTGTACCCGGTTTAAACTTATCTCCTACCCCCCGAGCGGTGATGCCGGGCTGGAAACTGGGGAAACTGGTGCAAACCCTCAGCAGCGGTACGGCTGCGGACCCGGGGCCGGCTGTGCGGCTGCAGCAAAGTTTGGAGAAATAACTCAGCGCGTTCCCGTCCCGGCGCTTTGTCACAGGGAAATGCCCCGGGGAATAAAGGCAGGAATGCAGGAGCCGCTCAGATGTGATGGAGCAAAGGGGTGGGCAGAGCAGGCTGCTGCCTGCCTTGGCACGGCTTAGCAGTGCGCTCTGATTAATAGAAGACTTGCTGGAAAGGGAGAAGCCTGTTAACAGTGTGTTAAGCTCAGTCTAGAGTTTTGTGTTTGTTTTTACTGAGGTTTTTTGAGGATGGACATGGCCACCGATAAGTAACAACGCGAGGCGTTTCTCCTTCAGCATTCTTTAGTTGTCAGTGCAGTCAAACCGAGTGTAATGTGAGTACTCGGAGCTGCAGCACGGATGGGAATTATTTGTGAACGGTGTAAAAGGGCATTGCTGGGTTACGAAACGGTGGCTCCGCAGCTGGAGCGGCTGGGCTCTCACTCCGGAGAGGCGTTCGGAGCGGAGAGCGCGGGATGTGACACAAAGCAGGGCAAAGCCGGGCTGGGATAAGCAGGGGATGATCGTCACAAGATGCAGCCCCTAATGCAGGCTGGATTAAACCTCGTAAACCGAGGCTGTGTATCCCTTCCAAGCCATTCAGCACCATTAGGGGGTAATGTGCAAAAATTAACAGCAATTAAGCCTTTATTTCTGAAGTGGTCGTCACTATTTAGTAAGTCAGTGGTGTTTTAGTGAGGATTAATTCTTTTGGTATAAACTGTATAACTTCTGGACTCCCTTTCTTTTAAAACACATCTTTTAAAACACACTTAGCCATCGTCTCTCAAGCAGAAAAACATTCTGATGTATAGTGGCTGTGTGTACAGCCTACAGATCAAGCTAGCAGCTTTGGTGTCCACACAATCAATTTTTTGTACCCCTGGCTGTCCCCTCAGTGTCAAAGCTGTGTTGTGCTCCATGGCACGTTGCTGGCATTTGCTGACACTGGAGACAATCAAACTTTTCATGCCACGATTTCCTGATGCCCAGTGTAAGACAATGCCTTGTAATTTTTATTCTCAATTCATGAAACCAATACTGTTTTCTCTGCCTTTTCTGCTGATGGTTTGCAGAATTGGGGCTGTGTTTGAGCTGGGAGCAATACGTGCCTCTGGTGGGGGGTACAGAAAATGCACCGGCTGCACAGAGTCCCTGTCTGGGAAAGCTCTGCTGCTGTAGATCCATCAGGAGTAATTCCAGACAATCATTTTGCCCTGTTGCACCTCTGCAACAAAAAGAAAGTGCTGGAGAAGCCAACCAGCACATGTTTGTTCCTGGATGAGAGCAAACATTGCTACCAGCAAGGGCTTTTTTCATATGTAAAGAACCTGAAATAAAAAAGGATGGAGAGTAGGCTGTAAAGTGCTTGAATCAATGTTTTGAAAAAGCATTGCCTAATATTTGGCTCCTTAAATTAGTTAATTTTCAGTTTTATTTTGAGTTCATCATCAGGAGTGCTTTCTCTACCTAAAGTCTGAGTTATCTCTAGCCGTTTTTTCCATAGTGACACACCCATGTAAATAATTTGGTCAATACAATGCAACAGCACAGGGAAACAAAGAGATGGGAACATAGAGAAAGTGTTTGGGAAGTACTTGTTATTTTTAAACTTCACACTATTTCAGTAGCTGGTCAAGTATAATGATGTGTATATTGCTTAAAATGAAGTAAAACTTTGTAATTTTCAATTTTCATCCACTGCAGTCCCCTCCCAGTGCTGTTTTTCTGTCCATCAGTGATTCCCAGGGAATCTCTTCAAATAGCAGCTGTGTTTGAGAGGGTACGGTAGAGGCAGGAGCAGGTTGCTCTGGGTCTGTGTGCATAAGGGGGATGATTCCCTCTGCAAAATGAGCCTTAAAATACTCAATCCTTTCCCAGCAGAGTCCAGCTCTCCTGTGGCCATGGGCAGCATAACCAGTGCTGCCCATCCTGCTGTGTCCTTTCTGCCTGGACAGGGCTCCTGAGCTGTAGCTGCCACAAAAAATCTTCCCTTTCCATCAGAGCATGAGAGACATGTCCAGAGAATGTTCAGAGCCCGTGCTGGTGCTGCTCTGGGTGTTGATACCACAGAAAATACAAATGCTCAGAGAGAAGGTGAATGTCCTCTGGGCAGAAACTGTGGCTGTGTAAGCGCATCCCACACCCAGGAGTGAGGTCAGTGCCACGAGACCTCAATATTCAGTGGTGAGGTTCAGCATTCTGGGAGAATGTTTTCTTTTTCTTCTGCAAATATATTTTTGGTGGCCTTAAATCCCTCCTGCTGACCAAGGGAGGAATGCTCAGCACACAACTTAAACCAGGCTTTATTCCCTTCCTCATTTTTCCCACAAGTGTTGGCAGGAGTTTTGGGGCAGCGTGTCCTCCTCTCCACATAGTGCTCTTCACACTGTAAAATGTAAACTAACCTGGCTTTGTCCTTTCCTCATTAACCCTAGAAGAAGAACATTCCTTGTGGTTGCTCTCCATTTCTATCTATTTTCTGCCCGGTTTTGAGCTGGTTTTATATGTTTTCATATTTGTATTAGGTTTACTATGTCTAATGTGGTATCCCAGTGAGCTCAGCAGCCCTCAGCTTGCTGGCATCTGTCACAGGTGGCTGGCTCACACTTGTCCCAGGCATGCCCACACCATGATGTCACATCTGGGGTTTGGTGGGAGCTCTTATGGGTTAGATTAATCAGGTCATTGCAGTTTGATTGCCTGGGGAGGAGGCAGAGGTGAGGGGTAACTCTCAGTCTAGAAAGCTCTGTATCACTGAGATACAGACTTTGTTACTTCATCACCCAATTTCACAGTTCTGGAGACAGGAAGGGGGAAGCAAGGAAAAAAAAAAAATCACTCAGTTTCTTGCAAAGTGGCTGACTGTGTTTTGAAATGCAGCAGGAAAAACTGCATCCAAGTGTCTCTGTGTAATTATCTGGCAGGAGGAAAGGACCTCTGCGGTCAATAACCCATTTGTCATTAACTGAGTCCTTCTGAGGCAGCCTAGCAGTGAGCTCAGGGCAGCAGAGGATGGGAGGGAGATGGATCTGCCTGCATTCCTGATGGTGCTGATGGGCTGGCAGTGCTGAGCCTGGCAGGAACCAGGAATGGGGCAGGGAGAGAAACTCAGCTGGGAAATCTGTGCAGCTTGGGAACCCGGCCAGATATTTATCAAGAGGGAAGTTGATACTGTTGTTATGAACAAGGCTTTCAGCTGTTTCTCAGAAGATAATAACAGGCACATGGTGGTGGTTTTATTATTATTATTTGTGTGCTGAAGAAGTGTTGGGAGACTTTGGCAGGTTATTTGGCACGTGCCAAGTCTATTAAAAATGACCCAGGAGGACCAGGTTTTTAGGGTCTGAGTGCACAAATGAGCATTCCAGTGCTGCTAAATTCATCTCCTCCCTCAGTTGCTGTTTGGGTGGTCTGAACATCATTCTTTTCCAACTTTTCCTCAGTCTATTTTGCAGCAGCAAGAGAAGGGAGGGAGGGAGGGAGAGAAGAGGCAGCTGAAGGCAATGGAAATAAATAGCAACATCTTTCCAGAAGAGAACCAATTCCCAAGTGTGGAATTAAAAAGCTTTTCCAAAGCCAAGTGCTCAGCTTGGAGAGGAGGCAACTGTAAGAAGTGGTTTGTCTGAAGAACTCACCTTTTCCCCTCTCCACATCTAGATTTCCTTCCTGGGGAGCAGGCAGTAATTTTGCAGTCTCCAGACTTCAAACAGTCAAGTCAGTAAACACAGATTTGGAACAAGGAGAGATTCAACCTTTCATCTTCTGGGCTTTCAAATTTAAAGGTACCTGTGGACTGGGCAGGAATACTTGAGGCCATGAGTAAGCAGCAAGAGTGTTGTTAAGCAGAGTTTGGATGTGAGGGAGGCAGCACATCCCCAGCAGCTCTCAGGCTCTGCCATCCAAGAAATAGGAGAAGCTGGAAAATATTTTTCAAATGTGAGTTTACGTGTGCTTGGAGTGAAAGAAAGCAACGTCAGAAATAGAAACTGGGGTACTGTGGAACTTAACTTGTGTTGTAAATACAGCCATTCCTCAGTCCCAGAAGCTGCTGGGGCCTCTAGGATCTCTGGCTGGAGCTGGCAGTGAGTCCCACTGCCTTTGTAACTGGGCCCAAGTGAATACCTGACACTGTTTTGGAGGCTGTGTTTAGGATGTAGAGTAAAAGACTTTATTCTGCCTTCTAGATGTAGGTCATTGTGATTTCCAGATTGATTGTCCTGCTTCAAAGAGAAGAGTATAACTGAAAAATAAGCCTCCTTATATCAAAGGGCTCTAAAATAATTGTCTCATACTAATGGACATTGACCTTGTATCTGTAGGTAACAGGAGAGTTATATGATCTTAAGGTTGTGAGACAGGACACAAGTGACAAGTTATTTTAAAGTTTAGTGAACTGAGAAGATATTTGCTACCATATTTTAGCAGCTGGAGATGAATTACCAAGGCAGGCAGAGCAGCTCTTGAGTTTCTGTGTTAATATCAGGCACCCTGGTGCACTGATAAGGTGAAGCACAAGGTTGGAGGTCAGCTGGGTTGTGCAATTTGTTACAAGTGCTGTGCCAGGAGCTTGTTTCTGGAGGAAGAAAGTGGAAAAAGAAAGCCAATATATGTTTCATGTCTGAGCAGATGAATTTTCCTCTGCCTTCCTGCAGGCTGGCAGCAGGCTGGTACCTGGCCCTGTCACTGGCAGTGCCATTAAAACTCTGTGTGGTGTTGGTAACTAAACCTTATTCTTGTCTCTGACATTTTTTTCACCATTGGTATTTCTCAGTTTTTCCATCTCCTCGCTCTTATAAAGCCTTTTTTTTGGTGAGACATGGGAGAGGGATGTGCAATGAAGAGTTCCTACATCCCCTTTTGCAGAACTGCTGCAAGAAATCCCAGTGAGACAGAGCCACACTGCATAAAATGTTTCTGGTAGCACTTGGATTTGCACATATTTTTGTTGCCAGACAACTGATGGATAAAATAATGCTTATTTAATCTGGTAACCATGCACAGAAGTTACCCAGAGGTCTAAAATTTGAAATATTTTCTGTAGCAGAGGGTAACATTAGGAGTTCTCAATATTTTTCCAGAGACCACTGTCACTGCCCCATTTCACAGACAGTGAATCTAGGGCAGGGAAAGATGAAGAGATTTGCTCAAGGTCAGCCAGCAGCAGAGCTGAGAGCAAACTGAGTTTTCAGTCAAACTGCTCAGTTTTCTGCCCCTTGCCAGCATTGCTGCTCCATTTTCCACTACTTTTCTTTTTCCATTACTCTATTTCTCAAACTTTCAGGCTGCAGTTTTGGCTTTGCCCTGCTAACAGCATTGATGATCTGTCGATCTGCATCTGCAGAAAATCCTCTTGGAGGAGGGAAGGAGTGGGTGGACCAAGCACTAGGAAGGAAGAGAAACCCAAACAAGTCTCTCCCCTCCCACCATCCCACCCCCAAAATAAAAACAACCCCTCAGGAATCTCATGCTTCAACATTTGTGGTGGTAAAGGATGATTCACTCCTTTTTCCAGGACAGCACAGGAGCTGTTTGGAATGTCTGCCCTTTCTCTATCTCTGTGTAGACCTCAATCTATGAAGGTAAACTTGGCTAACCCTTGTATTCTTTTGTGTTCAGACACTAAAAGTGGGCAAGCAGAAGCCACCTCTAAATATGAAAAATACTTGGAGGGTCCATAAAATAAGGCTGGATAGGTGTGTAGATAAGAATATCAATATTCAAATAGCTACTGTTTATAGGGAAGCAGTGAATAAAATAATTAGAACTTTAAATATCTTTGAAAAATGCACATTTGAGAGAGTGAAATTGAAACCTGCTGTCCTTTAAACCATTCATGAGGAGCTGCAGGAGCAGGGAGCTGTGTGACAGTGGCTGCCTCTGCTGGCAGTGCCACCCCCTCACTGCTGCTCTCCAGGTGGGGTGGCAGAAGGAACATCCACAATACTCCAGGTTCATTTCCCAGCCACTCACTGATTTCTGATGTCTACATTATAACAAATCTGGGTGGTCTTGGAGTGATTTTTGAGACAGATGTGGAAAATACTGCCAAAGGCTGACAGATTTTTCAGGCTGTGAAAGCTTTTTTTGCAATGTAGTTATGCTGTGTTCATGTATTGTACAATTACAACACCCCAGAGTAGTAGTGGTGTCTGTTTTATTACCATTCTGAGGGTTTTCTGTCCATTTTTTCCTATAGATTTGATCCTTGTTTGTATTAGCTCCATGTCACTCCAAAGTCCTGCTGCAGCAAAGTGGTGAAATCAATTCCTTCTCCAGCTGCAGAAAAGCAGCATCTTAGGAAGCTTTTTATTGGCTTTCCCCTTGAGAGTTTTTTTTTAAATTTTATTTTAGACTAGAGAGAAGTTTAAGAAGCATGAAAACAAGAACTTGTTTTTATCCCCTGGTGTCTTCATACCAGGGTTGCTGGAAGTTGAAGCTAAGTCTCTCTTAAGCAGGGATTTCTTCTGAAGATGCAGTGTGAAAGTTTCTCACATACTTAAAATGAGATCTTAATGGGTTTATAATTTTAAGAGGAATAACCAAGATCAGACAGCTGCTGGTTACATGTGGGATATAGGAATTACCATGTCATTGGTACTTCATGGGTGTTTTGATGTTATTTTGCTGGTTCTCTGCCTGCAGTGAGCTGGAGCTGGGAGGTAAAGCAGGATGATGACCCCACTTGGAAGGGACACAAACTGAGCAGGGCTGGAAAAAAAGGAGATGAGAAATTACTCCTGACTCATCTGTTGTATTTTCAGCCTTCTGCAGAGAAAAGAATTATCTGCTTTAACCTGGTGGCTGAAATACTCTGTTCCTCTGTCTGCAGGAAATGGGGCAGACTCTTTTTCATAACTACCTGACTTATATTTCTTAGTGTTTCCAGCTCAGACAGGGCTGCTGTTGGTGATATTTTGAGCTCAGCACTCTTTGCCCTTGTCCTGAATTGCTCCTCACCTTTATTCTGTGTCTGAGCATCTCCCTGCACGCTGCCTCCCCTGCTCATGCTCACCCTGGTGGCTGTGCAGGCACTGCCACCACAGCTCTGTGCCTTTGTCACAGGGCTTCTGGCTCCCAATTCATTTGTCATCCCAGCTGAGCCCCCCCAGCATTGTATTAATATGGCAATGCTGCTGCAGGGACGGCGTGTTCCTGCTCCCAGGGCTGCTCTCCTCCTTCCCTTCCCTTCCCTGGGCTCCAGGCCTGCCTGTTTATGCACAAGCTGGGTTTCCTCCCACCTCACCGCTGCTGTTTACAGAAGGAATTGCAGTTTCCTGTTGTTTTAGATGGAGCTGTCACTCCTCTCTGGATTCCTGCCCTCCCTGCTGACACCCGGTTGCTTTTGAGCCTCATCAGCTCAAAAGTCTGATGGTTTTTGCTCCTTGCTGCTATAACTGTGAGTCTGTTTTGCAGGGCAGCCAGTGCACTTGGTTTATAAAGGAATTTCTGGCATTCCTGAGAGTTTTTATATACATATTTTCTCCCTGTGAGGTTCTGCAAGGGTTGCTAAAGCCTGAGATTGTTCCAATCAGATAAAATTTGGGTTATGCCCATTTTAGAGCTAAATCTGAGACACTAAAAGAGAAATTGCTTTTCACAAGTTGCATGGAGACTGAGTAACACAGCTTGGACTGAGATGCACCCATCCAGGGCATTCCTTCTAAGCAGAGCCTTCCAATCCTGTGACTAAAGTAATTCAGCAGCAGAGTTGTAGCAAAGACATTCTGTATCTGATTAACTTCCCACTTATTCTGCCTTGTAGAAAAAGTTCCTATTTGGCTAAAAATGAAAGTGTAAATCTGAAATGATATAGGAACTTCCTAGAGAAAAGCTGTGGGCATGTTACATGAGGGATTTGCCCATTGACCATTTTCAGTGATGAGAACATCCTGAATGGCCTTGATACTGGATGCCAAAGAGGTTTGATTCCCACTAAGAAGCTGGACAAAGTTCTCTGAAGGCTTTGCTTTGCAATTTCATTATCTTCAAATACTTTTTGTTATTGTTTTATAAATAAATACCTTTCCCTTTCAAGCTCTTCTCAGGGCAAGCATTCATTTGTGGCCAGTAGTGAATGAGTAGAATATCAATTAAAACATGAAACTTTTTCACTTTTATTTTGTTACTCAAACGTGCTTTTGTTCTACCAGTGACCACACATTGGGCTGAAAAGTGTCCAGGGTTACTATTAATTTGAGAGCTGTTCTGTTCTATGAACTTTGTGTAGATTCCCTGTTTTGTTTAGCTTGGCAGTTCGTTTGGGTTTGTTTAAAATCAGTGATTAAAATGAATGAGTTTCTGTTTTTGGATTAGCAGGGAGAATACAAAGTCCTTGTTGA
The DNA here is from genome assembly GCA_030060385.1 of Muscicapa striata striata. Lineage (NCBI taxonomy): Eukaryota > Metazoa > Chordata > Aves > Passeriformes > Muscicapidae > Muscicapa > Muscicapa striata. The sequence continues at coordinate 2,148,255 of JAREIS010000171.1, forward strand.
AGTCTGCCAAGAAAGAATTGATCATCTAAATATTATGATGATGAAAATGGACTTTAGTTTCTCTCTGCAGATGTGCATTTATGCCAAATAGCAATTTCACTTAAAATCTTCACTTGAATCTTGCAGTGGTTCTTGCTGCAAGGAAATATTTTAAGTGAAGACCAGATTGGTGCAGTCTACTGTTTGGAGAAATTTCAAGCATTTTATTCTACCATTATTTAGGGCTATGAAAATATTTTTGCTTTTAGGGATGTCACAGTAATACAAACTTTCCTCCCAGAAATCTGTGAAGTGTCTTGAGTTTCTGCATGGATTATACAGGAGGAAAAATAACTGATGCAATAGCATCTGCATTAACAAGGTGCTGTGGTTTAGACCTCTCAAAATTCCCTCCAATGACCTAAGAGTTGCTCTTGAGCAAATTGCCTGTGACACGTAGAATGTTGTTCCTTATTTTGTTAGGTTTGCATTGCGTAATACCCTTTTTTGGTGAATTACACAAGTTATCCTTGAATAGGAAGTGGAATATTTAGGCTTGCAGTATTCTGTAACTAAAAAAAAGAAAGTGTGGCAGCAGATTCCCACACTTTTTCCTTGTCCCTCTCCAGCAGGGCTTGCTGATCCTTCTGTTTTCAGCTAGCAGAGCACCTTTGCTGGAGTTTTTTTGTCCCCACAGTCAGAGGTTTGAAGGTTTTTACATGGCATGAATGGAAGTTTGTACAAACACAAGCAGCTGGAGTTTTATTTGGGAGGGTGGAAGCTCTCCAAGCACAACTTGGTTTGTGGTTTGTGTCAGTAGTCACCGGTTCTGGCAGCCCAGAGGTTTCCTGAGTGCTGGGGCTCTTTTGGTTTCGTTCTGCAGAGAATCCCAAACCCAAGCCATGCTTTCAAACCCTTGTGTGTGTCTAAACAAGTGGTGAGGGCAGGAGGAAATAATCACCTCTTTTCAGCAGCCAGGGGTGTTTAATATCTTTAGTTATTCCATAGACTGCAGCCCTTCAGTGAGGGTGGCACAGAGAGCTGCTGGGATGTGCCTTTTTTCCTCTTTCTTCGTGTCTAAGACAAAATGTCCCCTTAAATGGCATAAGTACTTTGCTCCTTCCTTCAGTCCTGATGAAGGAAAGCAAAACCCCCTTTTAGAAAAAGGGAAAGCAGGTGAAAACTGGGTGGGGAAAAGCCAGTCTGAGATGTGCCCAAAGCTTTGTTTGGAGACCTGCTCTCTTCTCTATGCCAAGAGAAGCCCTTCCAGAGCAGCAGACACAGCTCCCAGCAGAAGGGGAGAGGTTACTTTGGTGAGATTTCTATCTCCAAAGTATCTCTTCAGGTTAGCTCAAAACATCCACCAAAAGCAGCATGTGTGAGCTGTGTGCATCATTGCATCGATGCCACTTTGAGTAATGACCTAACCAGAACCCAGATTTTAATTTGCTTTTTGGCTCCTCTTTATGAAACCAAATTACTTCAGTTGTTTACAGCTGGGTGTGCTTTTTTTCATGGCTTGGTACTCTGTCTTGCTCTCCTAGCAGTCTGTTTACTGATTTATTGGCCCTGTTAATGCCAGTTGGCAGAGATTTGCCCTCTCATTTCAGGGCTGGCAGCCAGCACACCTTTGAAGTCCTTGAAGAATTAGTTGCCTTGGGAATTCTTCATGCTATAACCTATATAGCCTTTAACCTATATAAATATATTTTGGGGTATTTTTGTCATTAACTGAATTCACAACAATCATGTTTATTATGTCATTAATAAAGGTTTCTTAGCCATGCTCGTGGGCATTTAGGGCATTGTGCAATAGTTCAATAAAAACGTTACAAAACACAATAATCACAGCATATAAATAGAAAGAGGAGCAGTCTGGGAAGATTTGAACGTCAGAGCCTGAATGTATTTAGGAATTGGAGCTTTATTCAAGCCCAACTCTCAATGATTTATAAACAAAACAAAACAAAAACACCACCCCCACTAAAAAATAAAAATCTCCCCAAAACCCAAAACATTAATTTGCTACTAAAGCCCTGAGCCATTGGCACAACTGGAAAATAGATGTGTAAGAGAGAAGAGGAAAGTTTACCTGGTGAAGTTCTCAGATTCTCTGCTGCTTTCTACAGGGGCTGGTGATGGCTGGGAACTGCCCTGTAGTGGTTGGGGAATGAGCATCTGCCCGAATTAAATTTGTAATGTTGGTGTTTTTATGCTGAAATTGTGTTTCCATTTAGGCTTCCCCATGGTAGTTTGTGCCTAGGTTCAAATCTTAGATAAAATTTCACACAGAGGTGGTTTCTTGTAGGAAATATCAGTGCAGCTCTCAGCTCCCCATGTGTAGCTCAGTAATCCCAAAGAGCAATTAGCTTGGTTTTTTTTGCCCTCCATTATTCTTTATCTCAGTGATAAAAGACATTTTTACTGTGTCAATACTTCTACTACAGCCTTCAGATTTTATGTTGATGGTAAAGACCAGTTCACAGGAATTTTTTTGTTAACATTCATCAATTAATTAATCAAGATTAGTACATTGACTGTTGTTTATTTGGTTTAAAAAGGTATGTTTTCCATTTGAATGGGCAGTGGTTCAACAGCAGTTGCAAAACTGTGTTACACAATGTAGGAATTCCTGATACATAAGCAACAGGCGTGGACAGCTGCTGTGAGCTTTTTGGGTCAGTATGCCATGAATTAGTATTTATTATCTAACTTTTACAAAGTAGGAAATTCTGAACTTTTTTTTTTGTCACTCTGTAGTTTCGTTTGGAACTGCATGAGGGGGTGGATTATGGATAAAATGCTGTTGCCTCTGAAATCCTGGCTTTTGTAGGCTCCAGTTCCAAGGGAAGGCAGCTCTGAGGTGCAGGATTAGCAGTCTCACCATGTACAGCCTGGGCATCCTTTTCCTTCTTCAATAGCTAAAAGCAAAAAAAGATTGAAGGCATGAAAAAAAGCTGTGCTTTGCCTGTGTAGTTCCCTCATCTGTGGAGCTTTTTTTTTCCCCAAGGGCAGGATGTGACCTTTGGATGTCTGCAGCATTGCAGCTGAGATGAAATCATTTTATAAGCAGTGATCAAAAAGCAAATCGATGGCTGCAGCAGTGCCCTGTGTTGTTCTAGCCCAGCATCACATTAATCCCATTTGATAATCTGTCCAAGCACCTATTTAATGCAGGTGGATAATTCCAAACTGCATTTCTTATTGTAGCACTTTCCCAAAACTGTCCCTGTTATAATTGTCAGCTTTACAGCAATGACATTACTTGTTTAAACTGAATATTTCTGATAGGGAATATAAATAGTTTGGTAAATTGATATTTCTCAATCAGCAAGCCTCTGTAGGATAAAAGCCCAAGGGCAAGAGCTCATGTGTAAATCAGAAAGCACTGAATACTCTTGAGGAAAACAGTGAGGTGAGGACAGAAGTTTCCTGATCGATGTTGCTGCTTCACAAAGCAGATAAACATTTCTGAGACAGCACGGCGGATTTTGTGGTTACTACTGTGGCTGCTGCTTGTGACTGGTTGCATGTAAAAGCCCTTGAGATGTTTCACAAGGTATAAATAAGAAAAATACCTGTTCTTGAGTGAGAGATGGTGTTTGGGTGGAGAATGCCCCCCTGTCCCGAGGGCAGTGTGTGCTGCTTGGCATTGGGAAGTCACCTGGAACAGCTCACCCTGAATCAAACCAGTGTCTGGTTAGTGCTAAAAGCAGTGACTTTTTGTTCCCAAACCATTATTGCCTCCAATGTGTACTTAAAAATTTGCATGGTTTCCTCTCTGGTTTTTCCAATAGCAAAGGGCATTCAGGGTTTCGGTATTGGGATGGTTTTATGGGATAGTCCTTGGTCTCCTGTGAGTCTGCAAATAAATTGTCCTCTTACACCGTCAAAGGCACTTACAGCACCCACAAGCTGCTTATTGCTTTAATCTCTGCATGGATTTAGAAGCCAAATGGCAAAGATGGATGGGAGCAGCACAACATGTTAATGCTGCTCTGAAAGTCTGTTACAGGCTTGGCTTGTGCCTGTGTGAGATGGATGCACCAGATAAAACTGAAATGAAAACAAAGGGTGTTTCTCGCCTCAAGGAATACAGAATAACTCTTCGGGGTGTTCCCAATTTACATAGCTGCTCCCAGTTTTAAACAGGAATGTTTTGCCCCTGAACTGCTTGAGGAGGAGAAGCTGTGTCAGAATTGTGAGTTTTTCCCAGAGATTTTTAGATGCCTCTTGGTGCAGACAGGTTTTCTGTTGGCCACAATGGGAGTTGGGTATCCAGTGGCTTTTGAAAACCCCACTGGCCCCTGTTGAATACTCAGTGACCATGAGCTTTTGTTACAGCACTGCCCAGGAATGCAGAGCTTTGTGGTCCCATTGTGTTGTTATATCTATTTTATAGCCCTGGGGGTGGCTCATTTTATGCATTCACAAAAAAAGTTAAAATGGAAACATAGTCAGCTGAGATTCTCAGACTGAACTTTTATGGGACATTTTTATATGTGTGACTCCAAGGCAGGGTGGAATCCACTCCTCCATGGAGCTGATGGACCTCAGGGGACATTGGTGGGAAGGATGCCTTGAGTGTGGATGTGTGGATTGTGTGGATTGAAGGTGCTTCCAGGTGGAGGTGCCAGGCAGGGGCTGCTGGGTCAGGCTGTGTGGGGACACTGGTGGGAAAGGAAACCCAACCTTGTATACCCAAGTTAAACTTTCTCAGCAGCTGCTGAGGGCTTGCACTGGGGTCAGGACCTCAGTGTCCTCAGCGTTTTACAAATGCAGCAGCCTGAGACTTCAAAACCCTGCAAGAAGGCGTATTTTGGCAGAGGAACAGAGCTCGTTTGTTTAAAATCTGAGAAGACCATACAGGCTAAGTAGACCATCCAGAAAAGGAGAGCAGCAATGGAGGCATCTGAGTACAAAATCCCTTTCACAAAGGGAGAGTGGGCGGTGCAGGCAGGGAATAAACCCTGTGCTCCTCCAGTGCCTCATCCTGGGCACCACAGGGCGATGAACCCACGCTGCCCCATGGCCCAGTGGGGTGCACTCCAGACCAGGAGGTCCCATGGATCATTTTTCCTAAGGACAAAGCACTCCACCTCTGTGCAGAGAAGCAGGGAGGAAATCTAGAGCCAAGGGTCACGCTGCAGATGACTTTTAAGGAAGGGAAAGATACCCACTCAGAGCTTTTTTTAATTCAGGTGTTTTGCAATGACCCTCCTGCAGTCACTTGAAGAACTCATGACATGTCCTCTGGTTCTATTTCAGGCCAAGAACATCCGAACAGCTTGAGGCACAAATACAACTTTATAGCAGATGTGGTGGAGAAGATCGCTCCTGCTGTGGTTCACATTGAATTATTTCGCAAGTAAACAAGATGCCCAGTCTTGATTTTTTTTTTTTTTTTTTTAATTCTTGAAAACAGCTGCCAGCATGACAGAAATGTTGATTGATGATATGAAATAGCAAAGAGGTTTATAGACAATAAATATTTGTCATGCTTAAGAATTAAGGATAATTTAAGAGTCATGGAAAGAAAAAATTAGTTCAACTAATGGATGTGCTTTATCTTCTTCATGAGAGTAACAGCAGATATCTTAAAACATTTAAACTCACCAAACTCCTTTTGGCTGAGTGTTACTTGAAATGAATGATTTGTGACCTTTCAGCTTTTTTGCAGCAATAAATGTATTATTTCCCTTCTCTTTTAGACTTCCCTTTTCCAAGAGGGAGGTTCCTGTGGCCAGTGGCTCGGGGTTCATTGTCTCTGAAGATGGGCTGATAGTGACCAACGCCCACGTGGTCACCAACAAGAACCGGGTGAAGGTGGAGCTGAAGAACGGGGAGACTTATGAGGCCAAAATTAAAGATGTTGATGAAAAATCTGACATTGCACTAATTAAAATAGATTCTCAGGTAAGTTGTTAAAGCAAGGCACATTTTATTCCTCTTTAACATCCTCCTTTCCAAAAACTGGCGCTGATTTTCAGGTTTGAAGGGAAAAACAAGCTGCTTACTGGGCTAGGTTGTTGAGAATATGTGAACTAGGTGGATACATGTTTTTAAAAGCCAGGTTTGTGGGTGGCAGTGGTTAATTTTGTCACCTCTCATTGCAGTGAAAGTATTACATAACACTTTTAATGCATCCTCAAAATAAAAAACAACATCCCAGTTTGCTGACTGGTTTGCACACTATCTGATATAACTGTCTCAGAAAAGAAATGGGGATGTTTTGCTTGTGCTACTCTTGAGTGCCTATATTGAAATCACAAATGGCTTTTAGAGGATGCATTTGTCCCTTGCTGATGTAGGTACTAAAATGAAAAATATCTTGGGGAGCATCTTGAAAAAGGAAATTAAAGCCAGCTTGGAAAGATGCTCTTACACTGCAAGTGGTTTTCTGAGCAGCTTTCCATCTATGATCTTCCTCCATATCAAATGTTCCTCTGTCAGCGTAATTGTGCCTCCTGCCACAGCAGAAAAGCTGTCAGGAGGTTCTGCACACAAGCAAGTGGAATACTGGGAGGAAATGGAGATGCAGTGAGCTGAACGTGGCTGTTTGGGGTGCTGCTCATGCTGGCTCCCCTCCTTTGGTCTGTCAGTTAATGACCTCCAAGTTGAAGGGGCAGGAATGCTTCATTTGAAACACATGGCTCAGAAATGTGTAGATCTTTAGCTCAGACCAATTCCCCAGCGAGGTCAGAAGTGTTTGTGCCAGAGTTCATGACTAAGTCAGACGCCTGAAGCAGAACTCTTGGATGACCCAAGGTACAAACAGCTCCTGCTGCTCCCCTGCCACCTTTATCATTTAAAAGTTATTTTCTTTTTTAAAAGCTTCTGAACAGCAACCAGGCAGAAAAACCAAACAGCACCAACAATGTTCTTGCCGTGTTGTTTTTTATCTGTTTTCATGGTGTTGATTATTTTCTTATTTTTACCTTAAAATAAGCAAAAGCTGTAAGAAGCAATGGGAAAGATCCCCCCAGCATGAGCACTGGCAGCATTAGGATGAACAGGATGGGGCAGGGAGTGAAGGGCAGCTACAAAAGTGCTTTAAAATTGGAAGCACAATGTGGTGGGGAGAGCAGACATGATGAGAAGGAGAGGACTTGGAGCAGCAGGAAGCTGAACTTCAGAGAAGAGAGGTGGCAGTCAGAGAGGAGACACTGAACTGATGTGATGCATCAGCTTGAGGACTTAGGAAAGGAGCAGACATGGGCTTGAATGGTATTTGACACCCTAAGGAAATAGCTCCTAGCTGCCCTTGCAAAAAAGAGAATGCATCCAGAAGAGCTTGTGGTGGGTATCAGTGCTCAGCAGGGCTGGAATTGGTCTGACCTGCCCTTGGAAGCATCTTATCAGCTGTACAACCCAGTGCTTGGGTAGTGCTCTCCTCCTGGCCTCCCCCATTGCAGCTCAGGATAATTTTGAGAAGACTAGGGGAAAATTTGATGGAATGGGAGACCCAGATTTCCAGCCAGCTCTGGTAACATGGGACTGGGAAATCCCAGTCCTGAGGCATCTCTGTTCACAGGTGTTGCTTTGTATTTGGGAATTAAAAACAACATTTTATGTGTTTAAAAAAAAAAAGTTGAAATTAAAACGTGGTCAGCTGAGAAACTGATTCTCAGACTGAACTTTTATGGGACATTTTTATTTACCCTTTCATGTTCAGTGTTTGAGTTTTCATTTTTGTATTGGAATGCCTTGCAGTCATTCAGATGCATAAAAGACTTTAAAATCACAGGGGTAATAATTTGTTGAATTTGAAATGTATTTGCTGGCTAGAGAAGTGAACAAGATAGTACAAATGACCCCTTAAAAATCTGTAAATGACAGGAAAACCATCCTCAAATTTTTCTGAAGAGGTGAAGTTCTTAAATTTTAATAAATTATTTGAAGGTGACATCAAAGATGCAGGAGGGTTTTTGGTTTTTTTTTGTGTGTGGCAGGATCTGAAGGGTGAAGAATGCTCTGTGGTTAGGAACAGAGCTGGGCTTGAAGTGTGGCATCAGGCTGTCAGCTGCTTTTCCTAAAGCTGCTCAGATTTTGCTGCAGCCTGGATGCTGTTTTCCTCTAAGGTGTGAACATCTGGTCAAAGACATTACTAGAGCTAATTTGGCTTTGCTGAGTGTGATAGGAAATAAAGGAGGATGGTAAAATCTGGGCACCAGCAAGGATGAACTGTTTCCCTGATTAAATTCTTCTCCATGGAAAAACATCTTGTAGTCAATGAGGAACAGAAACCCTGGAGCAGTTGTTCCAGTCCTAAAATGTGCTTGTTTTTACAGTCTATAAAAGAGAGCAACAGTGTTTCTCGTGTCTGTGGTGACACAGAGCAGTTTGCTGGAGTGTTGAAAGTAGGAAGTGAGATTGGAATCAGTGTGGTGGCCATGAATCCAATCTAAACATCCTTCCAAATGCAAGGAGGAGATCACAGCACTAGCAAGGAACAGTGCAGTTGTAGACAATTTGGATATGAACAGGCAAAATGTGTAAGATTTCCCTAGACAAAGTTGAATTTTGGCAGCACAGGCAGGGACTGGTGAAATTAATAAATCTGTTGTGTGTGGCACGTGTGATACTGCAGCGAGTGTGAAACCCATCAGAGCTATTGCACAACACCCCAAAGGGAGCAGATGCTCTTTTGCTGGCAGAGCTGGATTGTGGGATTCATCTCAAGGCAAATAACTACCTTGTTAAATCAGAATGTGTGCTACAGCTGCTGGGAAATAAACACCAGCAGGGGGGGAGGAAATCTCAGGGTGCTTTAATGGACGATGTCAGGATTAACAACAGCAGAATTATAAAAGAGCCCAACTCAAATGGAAACTGGAAGGTTAAGTAGAGGAAGGTAGAGATGGCTTTTGCCTGGAGACCCTTTTCAACCCTGGAAATGGAGCTCTGTCCACAAAAATGATGTCTGTGGTTTGGCACTGAAGGGAGGAGCATGGTGAATGGTTTTATTTTGAGGTGTTCCTTCTTTCTACGTGCTTAAAAACCAGCCATGAGACACTGTCTCTGAAATCACACATGGAACCTAGGCCAGGTCCTGGCTCTTTATCCCAGACAGGATTTGGCATCTGCATGGTGAAGCAGCACTGGGGTTGTGACCCATCTCTAATTTGTGGTGACATTTCAGCCCTTCAGCTGAAACCTTCAACTTAAGGTTTCTCCTGCATCTTACTAATAAACAGTTTGACACTTTTAAATCAACAAGACCTTCTGCCCTCATTCCCCTGGTGGTTTCCTGAGGCAGTGAGTGTCTGTATCTTTGTGGTCAGAGGGGATTTGCTTTTTTCCCCCAGTGTATACAAACTGGAGGAGGCAGGAAAGCAAACTTCCCTGTTTATGCATCAATATTTTAATAGCCCACATTTTGAAACAACAAACTACTTGGATACCAGATGTAAGTGGCTTTTCTAAAATGCTCTTTCACTTTGAAATCTGTTGCTGGGTAATACGTTGCTTCCTCTGGAGAGCCTGAGGAAACCCACATATTGCTTCCAGAAGCCTTCAGGACCCATAGGAATGAAATGGCTTGTAAAAAGCTTGGATCTTAACTCCTGTTTATTCATCAATTTAGGCAGCAGTGATTTCCTGCCATCTTCAGCTTCTAGTAGCCCTCACTGTGGGGACAATGTGCTGGTCCAGCTTCCCATGCAGCAAAACACTCACATCTCTGGGTGGGTCTGCCAGCACCACCAGCATTTTTTAAATTACTATTTTTATTTTATTTTATTGTAATTTCATTTGTATTTTATTTTGAAGGGAGAACAGCAGTATCTTGCCAGGCAATTTAAAACCTGGTGGGGTATCAAAACAACACTTCACCCTTTTTTTTTTCTGCAAGCTTCCCATACTCCATATTTAGATAAGTTTTGCTTTTCTAACTATAGATGAAATACTTTTGGAGGCTTGTAATGTGTTCAGCCTGGGTTTTTTGTTTTATTTGGCTCTCTGTCAAGCAGTTTCTAGGCTGTAGATGATATTCTATATTTTTATATGCTCGTGACTGGTGTTTTCATTTTGCCATAACGTATTCTGAAAGTTGAATAGTTTCATTAGTCAGAACAGAAATGCAATTCCCAGGACAGTTACATGTTTTGCCAGAGTTACAGTTACAGCTGAATTAGTGCTCCATACCAGCATTTGTGCCTTTCCCACCTAAAAATAAAAAGCATGAAGGAGATCTGTAGCTGGTTAACACAAATTGAACTCAGAACTTTTGTCTCCTCTTCATCCGTTTATTGAACTGCAAAGTGCTTCCTGCAAATTCCTGACTTTCCATCCACAAATGAAGGGGATTACAGAACAGAGGAGGGATTTACTTGCTTTCTGTGCCAGCATAGAGACACATTCACTTATTTCATGGATGAAAAGGTTCAAACCAAAACACCTCCTGCTTATAGCTGGCTGTCTCTTGGTTTCCATTTCTCTGTGGTAGTGGCTGTGGCTGGTGCTGCTTTTGTGCTTCTTCCTCTTTTAGTTTTGGAGCTGTTTTGTTCAGATTTCACTTATTTTACCTGACCCACGCTATGCTGTTAAAAGACACCAGGTGAACATCTGTGCTGGCCCTGCTGGGGCTGCACCTTGAATCCTGTGTCCAATTCTGGGTCCTTCATGACAAGAGGGACATTGATGGGCTGGAGCTGGTCCAGGGAAGGGAATGGAGTTGGGAAGGGGCTGGGAGCTGGAAAGGGGCTCAGCCTGGAGAAAAGGAGGCTCAGGGGGGACCTTGTGGCTCTGCACAACTCCCTGACAGGAGGGGACAGCCAGGAGAATTTGGGATCTGGGAACAGGGACAGGAGGAGAGGGAACAGCCTCAGGCTGGGCCAGGGGATGCTCAGGGTGGATATTGGGACAAATTTCTTCATAGAAAGGCAAAGAGGGAATGCCCATCCCTGGAGGGATTTAAAAGCCACATGGATGCAGCACTTGGGGACATGGCTTAGAGGTTGGACTTGACAATTTCAGAGATCTTTCCCAACCTAAATGAATCCATGTTTCTCTGAGTCCTTCTGGCTGTTGATGCTGATCTTTACCTCTCCTCTTGTGCCACAATAGCTGTGTCCTATTGTTGGATGGAGCCATTTCTTGTGGTGGTGTGCAGCCCTCCATGTCGTGGGAGTTGTGTTTACCCAGGGTTTGAGTCAAATCCATATATAAAAATGTCTGAAGCCCTTTGGGATGGGAAAGGCTTAAAATATTAACCCTAATTAATGGCTCCTTCTCTGGCTGGGTGTAAACAGTGAGTCATGTGCCACTTTAGGGGTTTGCATGTTTAGTCCTATTTCTGTGTGCTTGCAGAATGCCTGCCTGCAGATTTGTTTTATGGAGTAAACACGGATCCAGCAGAGCCCCAAGGCTTCATCAAAGGAAGAGTTAAAAAAGACAGGGGTAGAAAAGATATTAGGTGTTGCCCAAGGCCATGCAGTGAGTCACTGGGAGAGCTGGGTTTGGGTGCTGGGTGTTCCTGGCTCCCTGCTGGATGTGCTGCAAGGCATGGTCCTTTGCCTGGCACTTCAAATTAACTGCTGTGGCATAGCTGTAGTTAAAGCAGCAGAATCACGAGTTGGAGTGGTGCTTATGTCACCCTGAAGGCCACCAGACATTATGTAAAAATTGAAGAATGCACATTTATTAAGTGTAGTTATTAAGGGCCCTAAACTCACACTCAGCTTACCAGGATTCATTAATTTCCTTGGGATGAGCTTGCCAGTGGAAGGGTGTGAGGGCACAGAGAGGGTGTTCTGACACCACAGTGCCTGCCTGGTACTGCCAGGGCTCCCCTTGGGGCCAGGATTTTGATAGGTTTTATACTGGTTTCATTTCAAAACCACGTGTACAATGTAAATAAATACTTCAGTTTGTTTTGGTTTTTTTATAATGGAAAATTTAATACTGAACATGGCAATGTTTTAGAGAGAACCTCCTGAATTTAAAGCCATGACAACACATATATTCATCATAACCAATTGTTCATGGCATTGTTTAAGTAGGGGCACTAATACATTTCCATGCAGTGCTGTCAGTGTGTCAGTTCTGCCCCACACCATGAAGTCACAAGGAATAGAGGACATGTTTTCATAATATGTGCAGGACAAGGAGGTTTTTGCAATGCATTTTTTTGTTTGTTTCTAGCAAGGGAAAGGTTAGCCAGACTTTCCAGAAGGCATGTTGAATCACAGGGGTGACCTGCAGCCAATCCATAGAACATCAGAGTTTGAACTGAAGCCTGGCTAGTGTAGGCACAGCCCTGAAAACTCAGCACAATCAGAATTGTATTAGTCACAGATCATTCCTGTACTTTCTCTCTGCTGCCAGATGCAATTTTGGCTTTGTGACTGTTGTTACAACTCTGGAACTTTGTACAAATCTCTTAACTTTGTACACCAGTCTTTCTTTTTTTTTTTTTTTTTTTTTTTTTTTTCCTGTTAATGAAATATAAGAAATATTCTGTTTTCTTTTGCTTGTCTGTTTCGTTTGCTGATAAATGTCCTCTTTCTCTACAAACTATCCCTGTTCAGTGCACTGGGATACAAACACTTTTTGTCTTCTGTGTGGGCTTTTTTTTTTTTTTTTTTAAAAGAAGGAAAAGCAGTGCCAAAAAAAGATGCTGGTTTTGAGCAATGACAGCTTGCAAACACGTGCTACGTAAGCTCAAGAGCATCTGGTCAGAGGGGGAAGGGCCAGGGTGCTCCCTGTATCCAAACAATCCCCAAATGGGGCTGTTTGTGCTGCACACAGCTCAGCTCATCACAACTGCCTGGTTCCCTGTCCTGGACACATCCCTGGAGCCAGGGCTGTGCCTGGGATCAGGGACTGCCCTGGGATGCTGCTGCTTCCCTGCCATGGGGAAACCAGGCAGAGCTGCTGGACCCTGAACTGAGCCACAGCTGTGGCTGGGTTTGTCTGTGGCTGGGGCACTGATAAGGGCTGCATTTTATCATTATTATTAATTAGTAGGGCATTGCTCATTGTGATAACTTTCCTCTGAAATGTAACTAGACATGGAAATGCTTTCTCCTTTCTGTGCTGCCTATCCTGTTGCTCTTCCAGCTCACTCTGTTGAACAAGAAGTTGGTTTAATTATTTTCTTGCTGTCTGGAGACTGAAAGATCAGTTTCCATAAAGCATCTTACCCTCTCTGGGAGCTGGCAATGAATTTATTGAAACAATCTGCTCATCTGAGTAAAATTTCCCTGGTGGGATTGTAACAAAGCTGGATAAAGGATACACAAGGCCAGTCTTGTTAAACATTAAAACCACAACTTCTGCACCAGCATATAGTGATAACTGATGCCATTATTTTTTGCCTTCTACTTTGCAGGCATTGAATTAGGATATTTGAAATAAACTGTAGGTGAAGAAAACAAAGTGGTAGGAATTTGGGTTAGTTTATAATTCTGACTTTTTGTCCCTATGGATGACTTATTGAGTCAGTCTTTCAAACTGCTCATAGCAAAACCCCTCAAGAGCCAGCAATATGTTTCCAAATTAAACATGCAATATTTTCTCTTTTTGCCAAAACTTAAAATTTTGAAGTAGGTCAAGCTTGGAGGAAAGCTAGGTTCAAGTTAGCATTGCCAAGTAAAAGATAAATGCCTCCAGAATTCTGTTTTGATTTTTGGGTTCAGTAACCTAATTCTCCAAATCCCTAAGTCTAAACCTGTATTTATACGTGTCTGGGTTCATTGATGCTAATAGAAATAGTCTAGTGACATGATTAAATACATGGTTAAATTATCTGGGGAGGGTCAGGATCATTTAGACAACAGATAAAACAAAAATATTTAAAAACATGTCATGTTACTGTAAGTGTAGAGGTTGACTTTTAAAAGTGTGAAGAAAGGGAGAAATGGCACTCAATGTTTATTGTACAGGCAGGTGATGAATCCAAACAAAAGTATTTATTTGAAGTATGATCTGTTTCAGAACACCCTTGATTCATTGGCAAGAGTGTGTGGATCCAAACTTCCCTCCCTTTTTTTATTTTTAATTGCTGTACAATGTAGTGTTTGCTGGATTTTAAGAATGTTTTAGTGGGAATGTCTTCAACTATGTGATATTTAATATGTTTAGAGATAAGATCTTGAAAGAAAAATGTGATGGTATCCTCTACTGTCATAACAGAAAAATCACATCAGGTCTTTAAATCTTAACATCTTCAGAGGAAGACATCAGTGCATGTAGGAGGCAATATAATTCTGTAGAAGAGACACTTCATTAAAAGATAGTAAGATGAAGCATTAGCTGGTGTCTTGTGAGAATATAAAATGCTTTTAACTGTACACATGCACGTTCAAAACTCTTGGGCTGTTGCTTTCATGATTCTTTAGTAGTGTTCACTCTCAAACAATATCATATTTTTACTTCAGCAGCTGTTGGCTAATTATTTCAAGAAGTGTTGGAAGTGGCTCATTTCTAGTATCATCAGATGTTTGCTTTGTACAGCAGAGCACAAATATTCCTTTGGTCTTTTAATTGTTCTTGGTTTAATGGGTACCTGTTGTGGAAAAAGTTCTCCAGTGTAAAGAGCCCACACTGCAGTGCAGAAACTCATTGGGATGTTTCTGTACCAACCCACACAAAACATTCAAAGAAAACAGAACAAGCAAAACCCCTGAGGGATAAAAGCCTCTCTTTTTCTCTACCCTGTGAATGCATTCATCCCTCCATAACATTTGTTCTGCCAGCAGGGCAGCGTCTTAACATCTGAATTTCCTTTTTGGTTCTATTTTTATTTGCAGGGTAAATTGCCAGTCCTTCTGCTGGGTCAGTCTGCAGACCTGAGGCCAGGGGAGTTTGTGGTGGCCATTGGGAGCCCCTTTTCCCTGCAGAACACAGTGACCACGGGCATTGTGAGCACCACGCAGCGCGGGGGCAAGGAGCTGGGGCTGCGCAACTCGGACATGGACTACATCCAGACCGACGCCATCATCAACGTACGTGCCCTCCTCTGCTGCCCCCAGCCCTGCTGCTCCCTCTAACAGCACTGGGAGGCTTTGCACCACTTCATTAGTGCTTGGTCTCAGTCTCTTCTGCCTTCACTCACAGCCAGGATTAACAAATACATGAACCAAACGGTTTTTCCCGTGTTTGGGCTTGGTTGTTTATTAAATCTTCTCAAAAGTACAGAGAGTTCAACAGCACTTCTAGCTCCCTGCTAAAAGTGAGGAAAATGGTGATAGATCCAGCTGCTGCAAGGTCTCTTAAAGCTAAACAGTCCAATAGAGAATGAACACCTATATTATTTATACTTTTAGCCTAATAACTAGATTCCCATGACCCTCATTGTGACACTGACTGACCAACCAGAAACTACAGCCTGAAACCCATGAAGATGAAGGAAGATGAACACCAAAAAAGACAATGCTCAACATCCTCCATGTTGTCCCATACCTATTACTACAGTATAAAACCTCAAGTTTAAAACCCTTCACCATGTGAAAACACACATTTCTATTTCACCACACACCCATGATTTTAACTCCATCACTCAAATTTAGAAGCCTTCTCCAAGGCCTCAGTCAAAAGCAGTGATCTCCAGGGGGTCCAGTGCCTGACAGCACAGAAAGCTCAAAAACCCCAGGTTTCTGGGATCCAACATTCTCCAGCACATCCTCTGAAAATTCCTCCTGTGATACCCTTTTTAGGAGCAGGGAGCATTTCTCTCCTTGTAAATCTGGACATCTGCACCACAGCAGCACTCACTTGTTACTTAAACTTCCCCCCAAGGAACCACACCAGGCACAATATCTGCCTTCACTTCAAAATCCTTGCAGATTGCAAGGGAGGAGGCAATATTCTCTGGCAAATAAACAGCTTTTCGAAATCCATCTTGTTTTCTGAAAAAGAAGCCAAGCTTAGTTTAAGGATTCAAGTTTGTTTCTGCATTAAGGCAAAACAATAGTTTTTGTTCTTCAAATCTTGGCCTCATAAGAAATCTTCACTAACAGCTCCCAGAGCTGTCCTAAAATCTTCTCAGTTTCTAGTGTGGCACTAAGAAAACAAAAGGAAAACCTTGGCTTTCTTAACTTTCTCTGGCAGGAGAAGAAAAACTAAGTATTTGCAAAGCTCAGCTAAAATGGATGATGTTAAAGTGAAGTTTATGGGTTTGGCTTTTTAAGACTGTTCTATTGCATGTATTTAATAGATAATGGAAACAGTACTACAGAAATATTTCAAGAATTTCTTTTATATTTTGCTTGCAACAAATTAAGAGGTAAATATTAAAACGTGTTCTTAACTTATGTTTATTTTCAGTATGGGAACTCTGGAGGACCTCTGGTAAATCTGGTAAGAGTTTCTCTAAGTTTGTTTAGTGTGAAGCTTACTACTTTTTAATTTAAAAAATAACAAAATACCCCACCCAAACCAAGAAAAAAGCAAACTCCCCCCTCACCAGATATGTGATGGGAGCTTTCAATATTTGGCTGACTGCACAAAATTCACATGGTTATTACGAATCAGTTGTCTGTGTTTATTTTGGCTAAAGGCTACATTGGGATTTTAATATTTAGGATGTTTATGGTTTGCATAGTTTCAAACAAGTGTAATGTTTTGGGGGTTTTTTTGTTTTTTTTTCTCAAGCCTTGCAAAAAGGGAAAAACACATTTTACAGTGAGGTGTTTACCCTTGCTGTTCATCCTGCAGCTGGCAATTCTTTTCTTTTGCACACTGACACTCAGCTAAATATTTCTAAAATGTATCTACCCTTTCATTTTGAATCACACCCAAAAAATCCACGTATTTTTAGGATATTAGGGTTTATTAGCTAATATTGCAGAATGAACAGGTTGCAAAACTGTGTGAGAGCTCTCAGGTCTTCTGGGGATATGTGGGGTTGAGTCCGCAGGAGGCACAGCACAGACTGAAACTCAGAACTACTCAGAGTTTCTGCCTTGGAGGAGATTTGGCAATTTTTTTTCCACCCAATTCACAGCACACATTCAGTCACACTTAATCTTCACTTAAAAAAAACCCTGAAGTTGGACAGTTTTTATCTGGGATGAACCTGAGAAAGAAATTGCTGAGCTTTTAAAAGACATGACATCAGAGATGTTTCATCCAAAGCTCTTGGAGTTATGTTGCCAGGAAAACTTTTGATTTTGGCAAACTGTATTTTTCTTTATGTTATTATGTAATAGTGGCTCAGGAGCAGTCAGTGCCATGCTTTATGTGGTGCTGGCTGAAATAAACACAGATTAGCTGCAGAATGTGTTGCTCATCTGCTGCAAACATGAGAATTGCCCAGTTTTGATCTCTTCTGCAGCAAGATGAATAATCATATTGATTTTCCAAAATTCCTAAGTAGTGTTTTATCAATAGACTCAAAAAATTACACTTAAAACTTTTAGAAAATTGAAGACAAGCTACAAAGTGTGAATTTGTCTTAGTGACTGCTTGGAAGAAATGATCTATTTCTCTTTGAGGTGTTCCATATTTGCTAATAATGTTTTTTTTTCCTCCAGGATGGTGAAGTCATTGGCATTAACACATTAAAAGTTACAGCAGGCATCTCGTTTGCCATCCCATCCGATAAAATAAAGAAGTTCCTGACTGAATCCCATGACAGACAAGCTAAAGGTACTGAGCTTCACTGCTTTGAAAGAGGAAAAATGAAAATAACCTGGTCTAGTGGGTGGCATCACTGCCCATGGCAGGGGGCTGGAAATAGGTGACCTTTAAGGTCCCTTCCAACCCAAATCATTCTGTGAAAACAGTGATAAACCAGAAACCCAACAGCCTGCAAGGCTCTTTTGGTCAGGGCAACTGATCACAACCCCTTTTCCTTTTTGTAGGAAAAGCTGTAACCAGAAAGAAATACATTGGCATACGAATGATGTCCCTAACTCCCAGGTAAGTAACCCAGGTGCTCCTCACCTTTCTGGAGCGTTCTCTGCATGCCTTTGGATCAAGCTGAGATGTGCAGCAGCTCCCAGGAGGTCTGAGCCAGCACCGTGTGTCTCTGTGCTGCTGACAACTCGCAGCCAGTCCTTGCCACCTTCTCCTCTGCATCTGCCACGTGGTGGGACTCTCCTATGAGCTAGTTCTTAAACAACTCCTGGCTTTTTCTTCTCCTTAATGCTTCAGAAGAGAATAGCTAGTGGCTGTGACTTTGTCCTGGGGTTATATCCATGTTGTTGTATGTTTTCATGGCTTACGTCAGCTACGTGCTTACTTCCATTTCTATAAAATTATTTTCATTAAACAATTCACTTAATGTCAAATGAAGCTTTTGTGTGGACTTGCTTATTCATGCTCAGACTATGAGACCCATGAGCAGGTAATGCCATGTCCTGTAAAAATAACAGAAGTTTTCCCTTGTGCAGGATCCAGAGGTAGAACAAAGCATTGAAACACTTGGGGTTGGGGTTTTTTAGGTGTTCAGGATTGCAGGAGGTCATTCTGTCCCTCTAATCTTCTCTGGGGAGACCCCACCTGGAGTTCTGCATCCATTTCTGGGGTCCCCAGCACAGGGAGGTCATGGACCTGAAAGCCCCAAGGATGACCAGAGGGACTGAGCACCTCTCCCATGAGAAAGAACTGAGAGAATTGGGATTCTTCAGCCAGGAAAGGAGAAGCTTTGGGCTTGACCTGATTGTGACCTTCAGTACCTGAAGGGAGCCTGCAAGAAAGATGGAGAGGGACTATTTACCACGGGCCTGGAGTGACAGGACAATGGGGAATGGCTTCAAACTGACAGAGAGTGGGTTTAGATGAGATATTAGGGAAAAAATCTTCCCTGTAAGGGTGGTGAGGCCCTGGCACAGGGTGCCCAGAGAAGCTGTGGCTGCTTCTGGATCCCTGGAAGTGACCAAGGCCAGGTTGGACATTGGGCTTGGAGCAGCCTGGGACAGTGGGAGGTGTCTCTGCCATGCAGGGGTGGGGACTGAATAGGGTTTAAGGTCCCATCCAACCCAAACCATTCTGTGTTTCTATGATCTGCTAGTTCTAAAGCTTTGAAATGTTTTAATTCTAATTGTCTGTATCTATTGAAATTATTGCCTTTACCAGAAATAGACATTCAAAAGCTGCATGCATGCAAAAAGTGTAATAATTGCTGAAATACACATCTAAGGGTTAAAATGAATCCTGAAGTGACATTACCCATGTGTGTAAAACACCTCAGCTCATGGTTATTAAGTGACTTCAGTAAAATGCGTGGGGGGTTTTTTCCTGTCTTGACAAAATATTTTTTTTGCTATTTCTTCATTTTTCAGCAAAGCTAGAGAGCTGAAGGATCGCCATAAAGACTTCCCTGATGTTGTCTCTGGGGCCTATGTCATTGAAGTTATTCCAGAAACACCAGCTGAAGCGTAGGTTGAAGTACTTTTTTCTCAAAACCACTGCCACTGACTTAAGGGGGTAACGATTGGAGACTTTTCCCTGCTTAACTGGCTTTCTTCATTATGCTAAATTAACAAGGTTATGACCATCTGATTGCTATTAGGTTGTCTGCTGGAAATGGGTTTGTGGTTTCAGCCTGGTCCCTGATGGGCAATATTGTAACTCTATCAGGGTATTGCAGGGAAGCCCTGTCAGCTTTCCAGGCCCAAAGGCAGGGATTCAGGGGGTGTGAAAACTCCTTTTTCGTTTTTCTCAGCAACTGCTTCCAAGGCATGTGTTGTACCAATGCCAGTGCTGAATAAAGACTTTTGTTCCTGCACAGTCACTCTGCAGGAGGGCGAATGAGAAGCTTTGGGTCCACCTTGGGAGAAGTGTCCAGCTCAGCACTGGCCAAACCCAGCAGCTCCCCTGGCACACCCTGGGGCTGAAACCCTCTCTTGGCAGCAGGCACTCTTCCATGGGAGAGCTTTGTCAGCAGTCACATTACTGGAAGGGCTTTTGGGTTTGGACAACTGATTTTTTTTCTTCCTGTTAGTCAGTATTTGCGCAGACACTGCCCTGCTGGTTGGTGCCATGTCTGGCTGAAGCCTGGCAGCTGGGCTGTGGTCACTGGCACTGGGCTGGCTGCCTTTTGCTGGAGACACTTTCAGGGTTTGCTTGATAGGAAACTGGTCAGTAATCCAGGGCAGGAAATGGGAAACCTTATTCATTTTCTGAAACTAGCGTTCATTTAAGAGAGGAGCAGATCTTTGTGGCAACAAAGAGGCTTATGTGGCACCAGAAGCATGTAGGCAGAAAGCTACTTGGGGCAGGCATACATTACCTCTTAGGAAGACTGCAAGGATGGCTGGATGGTGTCTGGCAGTTTGGGTGTGAGATCAACAGTGATAGCTGTCCAGTGTGCTCTCTGAACTACTGCTGTGTTTGTGGATGGTCCTTGCAGGCAGAGCAGTGAGTGTCTGTAATGTGAAGGAGTGTGTAGGAATGATTTGGCTGCTTCAGTGTGGGGCTGGAATTGCTGCCTTGGTGTTCAGGTTCAGCCTGAAGCTGCAGAAAAGCCATTTTGGGAGTGTGGGCAATAGCAGAGAGTGGGAGAGGGACTTTAGAGAGGGAGAAGAAATGTGAGGCAATGTAACCTCCTAATGTGAATTGAGACCCAAATCAAGGTGTTCCATCCAAAGGCTGGCCTGGCAGGTAAAATGCAGCCCATGTTGGCTCTGTTCCCCCACTCCCAGTCCCCTTGCCCAGGGGTTTCCTTCTTCTGCTGCTCTCTCCAGCACAGAGATGTGCTGTTTGGGCACTGGAGCAGAGCTGGGGTGATCCATCCTGGCTGTGAGTCACATGGAGAGGCTGCATGAAAAGCCATGCAATGACTTCCTCCAGGAACATGTTTGGAGCCATGCCTTCTGTAGGTGACCAGATTTGATGCAAACATTGGCCAAGGGCATCCTGCTTGCAGGAGACACTCGTGTCAGGCGCCTTCTGTGGGTGGAAGAGGCTGATGAGTGGTCTGTGGTTTTGTGAAGGATTATGCTTGTGAGGGGTTGAATCATGTCTGATCTGTCTTGGTTAATTTTTCCATAACTTGGAGCCAGGTCGTTGTGCAAGACTGGGCAAGATGTTGTGGTCTGTGGCATCCCTCACCAGCCATTTCTGGGTGCTGGCAGCAGCTCCAGCCTGGGGAGAGACACAGCTCTGGGGCTGCTCCATCTTGATTTGAGTCTGGAAGATTCAGATTTTGAGGTCAGGAAAAGTGATTTTGGCTGCTATGGGCAGCAGAGGAGGGACACACTTGATTTTTGGTGACCAGACTAGATAGCTACATGTGTTGCTCTGCTCAGGTTTAAAACATGAAGGGGGGGTGAAGTGGATGCCAGTAAGCTCTGTATGGAGAACAGGACTGAAATTCCTTGTTAGCACACAGTGCCACTCAGGCTGCTTCTCTGTCTATTCAGGAACAAAATCTCCCCTCTAAAATGAATCTGCTTTGTTGCAATTATTTTAGAAGGCAGATTCAACACCTAGGATCTTTATTGCAGAATTAATTGCTATTTGCAATAGCGAATTCCTTTGAAGACAGTGAAATATGGGATTCATCAAACTTGTCCATCCATCAGATCCTGAGTTTTCTGCACTTTATTGTAATCTTCACTGCTTCATAAATCCTGATTGCTTTTCCCGTTCCTGCCATGTCTGCACAGCTGCTGTTGGGTGGGAAATAGAAATAACCCAGCAATCTTTTATTTTCCTCCCTAAAACTAAAACTGCAATTATAATAACACATTGCTGCTTTGTGTTTTCAGTGGTGGCCTGAAGGACAACGATGTGATTATAAGCATCAATGGACAGTCGATAAGCTCAGCCAGTGATGTCAGTGACATTATTAAAAAGGACAGTACATTGCACATGGTTGTGCGCAGGGGCAACGAAGATGTTATGTTAACAGTAGTTCCCGAAGAAATCGATCCCTAACCAGAAACATGAGCTGGATTTCATGTTTTCTTTTAACAGCAATGGACTGCTTATATTCTCTCTGTGCTGGTACAGGAAACGTTAGACTTCTGACCAACATTCTGCTTGTTCAGTGGATTAGTATTGGCCAACAGAATAACTTCTACTAGGTTTAAGGTGCAAAATCAGTGTAATTTCACATACTCTGGATGATAATTTTTTTCCTTCTGTATTATGTATGCAATGTATTCTTTACTGGCTTTTACATCCCTCGCTTAACGGATCAATGTTTGCTGCCCTGTGTTGAGTAGATTTCCCGTCATTTCCGCTAAGACTTAAACAAAACAAAACCCACGCACACAATGTGTGTTGTGGCATTCAGGTATTTATAAGTTAGCTGTGTTTTTAACTGGAAATGCCATTGTAAAGGAGTAGTTGGCTTAAAAGAAAAAAACAATTGGGAAATAAAGTTTGGTTTATAAACACAAAAGGAATCCCAACCCAAATAACCTCCCGAGGATCCCGTGCAGGACTTTAATACTATGATATTTTCCTAGTGTTATTAAAAGAATTCAACAGTACTTCTTGTGAGTGACTCATTTTGCTTCCCCTTGTGGTCTGGTTTTCTTTAAATGGCACAGCTGCTTGGGAGGATGTCCTGGTGGTCTCCTTTTAATCATCATTTAATCACATGACTTATTTTCGGTATGTGCCTTGTATTTGTGCTTTTGTGCATCAGTTCTCCTCAGCAAGGCTGGGTTGAATTTGTCACTTTGCCTATGTCTTCCAGATGTTAATGCATTTTCCTTTCTGCTTTAATTACAATGCCTGGAATCTGTTTGCCCACTCTAGAAATTGCCACATGGGGATCACAGATCCCACACCATTCTGGTTCAGATACTAGGATGTTGTAACCATTTAGACCTGGCTTTAAGCTCTTTGAAACAGGCCTGGTTTATGCAAATCTGGAGTGCTGGTGTGTGTATGGACCTGATTTTGACTCTGGGATATTTGGCATTCCTCTAAAAGGCATTAATCTTTATATATATGTTTGTTGATGCCCTTGAAATTTGGAGGGGGTGAGTGGGTTTGTCTTGCTGTGAAGGGGAACAGTCAACTACACTTAATTACAAGGTAATTACTCATTGGGTAAACAATAGGCTAAGCAGCCTTCTCTTTGCTCTGTCGAAACATGTATTTCAGAGAATAAATCCAAGGGCTGTAGACAAGTTTTGGTGACTGTCGTTGCTAAACAGGCTCTTTTAGAAAAAGAATGTTTTAGTAAACCACTCCAGCTGGGTAGCTGGCAGTTCATTATTTTCAAAGGAAGGGCTGTATTTCACCCAAATGCAGCAATAAATCCTCTAGAGCTGGATTCCTGACAGTGCTCCTTCTCCTCCAAGCTGTAATTCAGTTCTGTTTCAGTTTATCCTGATTTGAGGTTTTCTCTGTGCCTGCTCTTACTCACCTGGGTCACTGTAAATTTACACATTAATTAGCATGAATGAATTGCAGTGTACCTTTCAGTCCAGCATTGACTCCTGACAGGATAGAACACCTCATTACCAACTTGTGCCATGGCTGTGCTAAATCACACCTGTAAAAATCTGCCAAAACACTGCAGTGCCAAGCACTGACACTCTGCAGCACTTTCTGGCCCCAAAGATGCAAAGAATGATCTTGCAGCTTCCTGTTGGAGTGGTGTTATGTTTTGCAGTCCATTTGTGCCCTGTGTAGCACATTGTCCTGCATACAGCTCTCAGCAAAAATGATTTTAAAAACCACCTGCCTTCTCTAGCATTCCACCTAACCCAACTAGCAAAAATTAAACTATAGCCTCAGAGCCAGGAAATTGTGTTTAAAGCAGAAGTTATTTTTCATCTGCCTTTTTATTTCAAAACAAGAGCTTGCACAATTTGCAGAGCTGATTGATTCTCTTTGCTCCTATTGCTTGTTGTTGTGGTCTCTTAATATGCCAACTCATTAATTTTCTTTGTGTGGGCATTAGGAAAGAAGCAAGTGAAATTCTGTAAATGGTTTTTCTGGGTCACTGGGATTAGTAAAATATTTGACCAGAATTCTAGCCCTGAGCTCCATCCAGTAGGATTTGAGATGGTCTCATGTTGCAGCCATTCACTTTGAAAGTGGTTTTCTGATTTACCTTTTCTTGATTTGTAATTAATTTCTGTGTGGTGGATATTGGTAACCACATGAATATCATATGGAAAATGTTTAGAATTTACTTTTTTGGTGTCTAACCATGCAGCTACTCAAATGGTTTCTTACAATCAAAGTATTCTCTAAATGGTTTTTAAGTATCTGAAGTAAGATTACTGAGAAGCAGAGATGTGAAAGCAAAGTTTTTTCTTTAATACTGTTAATTACCACGTATTTTTGATATATTATGGGGCTATAGATCTATTCTATTCTTTGTTGCTTCAGCAGACAGTTCTTTCCAAAATGCAATTGAAAATTCTTTGTACAGAATAGCATTGGCACAGTTTGCATAAATATCAGTTTCCTGGAAATTTTATGAAGTGTTGGATGCTGTATCAGGGAAATTGGACATTCTGGCTTGATTTTCAGTATCTTGGAACATCTGAGATGGAAACTGGAGTTGCTGTGTGTGATGCTGAGTAGATGTCTACGTGTGCTACATTTGGAGGTAGTTTTGAAATGCAGGTTCACTTATTCCATTAGGGAAAGGTCTTGAGCTATAAAACATGGTCATGACTAACCATTGTCTGGTTTCTGTGGCTTAGATGCCAAGAACTAAAATCCTGTCTTTGTATTGCCTGAGGATTTCTTTTTTCTTTCCTTTTCCCCCTCCTTACCTAGAACTATTTTGTATTCATGTTAAGGCAGCTGAGGATATTTTTAAAACTACATCTTTAAGTAAGGCATGATTAGATTATATACAGGTTCTTGTTGTATATCAGAAAATTACTGCAGAACTAACTGTACTGGTTATATATTAAACTGATTAAAACTGCAGCTGCAAATACCCAGGAGAAATAAAAGGGATGAAGGTAGAAATCACCAATCCAGAGCAGTGAATGATGAGTGCAGTGAGAATTCAGTTCTGTGTGATGGGAGGTCACTGTGTGAGTACTTTTCAGGTCCTCTCATCCCCCAAACCTCATCTCTTGTGCAAGATGCTGGCAGGGAAGTCAGAGCTGGACATTCTGGCCCCAGGATTTCAGCCAGTTCAGCCTCTTTGTGCCATTTCTCTGTAAATATGGAATAACTTGATCAGTTAAGGATTGTTTATTGCATAAAATCACTGCTAAAACCAGTGCATATGTAAATTGACTAATTGGGCAGAGAAAGTAGAAAAGAAACTACAGAGCAGCTCGCCAGTTTAATCTATCTACATCTGCTGGGAAGTTTTCCTCCAATTTTCAGGGTTTTGTTTAGTAGTCATGGTACTGCAGCATCTGTCCCCATAAACTTTCTGAGGAAGTGGGTAATAATTAGCAACTGATTAGAAGGAAAATGAGTCAGAGCTAAGCATACGAGTCAAATTTACTTAATGTGGTAAAGAATTCACTTTAGAAGCTTGGAAATACTGCATAACATGCTGGAGAAGAAAATTAAATATTTTTTCTGGTCATTCCTTTTCTGTTCAGTGTTTATGCAGAGACTACAGTGATTTCAGGAAGTTTGATGTGGATATTTGAGGGAGATGGACTGTGTTAACAGTAGGGCAGTGTAATCCTCCTTAATGGTGCAGATCACCCCTCCAGAGAGGAAAATACATTTGTAAGCTGCTAGTGATTGAGAAAGCTGTGATTTAGGCTGTGTCTATGCAGTGACTGTAGGATTTGCTGTGTCTGCCTGGACAATCCCTTTCCCAAAGTCCCTGGAAGCTGAGACAGAAGCAGCAGCCCTCAGGCCTGACCCCACAGCTGCAGTCCTCCAGGAAAAATAGGTTTTTCTCATAGAATCAGAGTGACTTGGGTTGGAAGGGACCTTAAAGACCATCTAGTCCCATGGGCAGGGACACCTTCACTGTCCCAGGGTGCTCCAGACCCCATCCAGCCTGGCCTTGAGCACTGCCAGGGATCCAGGGGCAGCCACAGCTGCTCTGGACAAGCTGTTCATAAGAACCTGTCACAGGTAAGTCCACGAGAGGGCGAATTGAAACTGAAAACTCATCCCCAACCTCTGTGGAAACTGTGTCTGGACCTGTCACTGTGATTTGAGACATTGTGTGTGACCTCCTGAAGGAGGAGGGGATGCAGGGGGAAATGCAGATGTCTGTGTAAGTGTGAACTTAGTGTCAGCTCAGAAAGAAGTGCTGAAAGCTGCTCTCATAAAAGTTTATTCCAATCTTCCAAGGAACTGGGCAGTTCTGGCAAGGAAAATGTAGATTTTGTCTGCATCTCATCTCTGGTAAGTTCATGTGTTTGGCAAGGAAGGAGAATCGACTGTCTGATTTGGAAAACTAGAATGTTTCAGCATGCTGTGACTGCTTTAAATTCTTTGCACTTGTAGGAAAAAGAAATCAACCCACCAAGCTGCAAATCAACCAGAAACAGGCACATATAACAGAAAAGGAGCTCTAGCTGCCACTCTGGTAAAAAACAAACCTGTAATAAAACCCAGCTGTATTAACAGAAGAATAAATGTACATTTCCTCACATCTCAGTCAACATTTGATTTGGAGGTTGGGAGCCTGAAAGGAAGCATTTCTTTTGAAGAGGAGTTGGCAAAAGAATGTTTCATTTCACCAGTGTAGTTAGTGGGAGATGAATATTTTATTATTGTAACAGAGATGGGTTTACAACCATGAAAGTGTTACTTTTACATAACCAGCTAGCTAAAGGATAATGACATACTGAAGCTATGACATGCATCTTGGTTTTGTTTTGCAGTCTAATAGTTTTGCTTCTATTTTTCCTCAGCTAAAGGGTTTTAGTGTTTGTTTGTTTAATGAAGAAGCACTTCCACAGAGAAGGTAGGGCTGTGCAAAAGGAAAAGCTCCCCTGGCATCAGTTCCAGCCTGTGCAGTGAGGGACATTGCAAACCTTTACATTCCTGCAAAGGGCTTCCTCTGCTCAACTTGCTTTATTGCCTGAAGAACAGACCTGTATTTTTCTTTCTTAGCAATTAAAAGACAAAGGTCTCTGCTCAACACTGTCTCTGCCCACAGAGGTGTCATTTGCTGTGTTACCCAAACACTGGACACTGCAGCTCCACTCTTGTCACAACGCCTCTGAAGACAGAAGACAATTGTTCTCAGTGATTGTTTTATTCTCTTTCTATGTCAGGTCACATTTTCCATCCTTGTCCTCATTACTGGACATGTATTTTTAGTTGGTCCAGATCCTTTTTGAGGTGCCCAGCCTGACAGGGCATCAGTTGCAGCCAAATGGAGAGAGTAAAGATGCACTTCTAGAGACCCAGAAGATACAGCAAGTTCATTTATCTGTAACTAGGATGGAGTGATGTTATATAGGATTATATTCATTTTTTTAGCTCTGGTTTCAGTCTGGGAGGGTTTGAAATTGCAGTCTGAAGATTGAATAAGACATTATGTATTTTCTCATCTTCATCACTGAAGTGCTGCAGACTTGCTTAACCAGAAGTGGCAGAAGCTTTATTCCTAAAATTGAAAGGGTTTATTATTTCATCTACCTCAATCCAGATGTCATCATATCCAGATGTTATCAAAGAGAAATCTTTACCTAAATTCAATATAACTTGAATGTGACTGTAACGTGCTATTAACCACTTATTTTATGTAATTGTAAATTCTGCTATTTAGAATCAACCATTATTCATTACATTCAGGTATGATAATCGCCTGTGCAAACCCCTTGGGCCAAAATGACATACACAAATTATATTGCATTAATGATGTTGTCATTAGTAAAACCTGAAACTAGAACTCATTACAGGAGAAAAATTACAGCAACCTACCAAACATTTGCATTTAACAAAATTATTAATATTTTGAAAAAATTGCAGTCTCTCAGAAGAGGTTAACTTCTGGGTTTCAGGATGCCCACATTAAAATCTGATCTCTGGCAATTCATTTTCTTAAGTCTGTTTTCTTTGCATTTCTCCTGGGCAACAGGGACTCAGAAGAGTTAATACAGAATTTCTATGGTGAGCCCATGCCCAAGAGAACCATATTTAGGTTCTCCTGTGGAAGTGGGCACTGCTCAGAAAGCCAACAAGACAGACAGACAGCACTGAGCTTACAGGAGTGAGACAGCTTTGTGTTTATTAGGAATTTTTCCTTTTTCTCTTGTTTGAGCCATTCTGTGGGAGATCTGGAATGGGAATGTGGAAAAGGTGCCCTGTTGTTCCAGGTGTCATTCAAATTGAAGTAGTTCAGCAGGATGCTGACAGATGGCTGGTGCACTGAGGAAGGTGGCAGGGCTGGGTGTTGACAAGAAACGTGGTTTTCTGAGAGGATTTTTGCCTCCAAGTTTTGCCTGACACTTCGTTATTGTGATGAGCTGCCCAAATGTATTTTATAAAGTGGAGACTGCAATTCTTGCAGCCTTGCAATCTGTTTGGGATCTGCTTTAGGGCATTTTCTGTTTCTGTATCAGATCCCTGCCAAACCTCAGCCACAGCAGGGGAATTGTGCTTCCAGGAGAGTCTGCCCCAGCAAAGAAATAGAATTGTTTTATTTAAAACAATGGCCACAGAAAATGATTTCCAGACACTGGGCAGTGGCTCTGAAGAACAAGGAATGGGAAATGGCAGAGGAAAGAGCCTGGATGTGATCCAAAACCTCCTGTGAAGGCCAGTGCAGGAGTGGGGAGCTGGGGCTGTCTCCACTGGGAGCATCAGTGCCAGGCTGCAGCTGTGGCTCAGGCTGCTCCCTCAGCAGGGAGCTGCACTCAGGTGTGGCTGGTCAGTCATGGCTTTGTGAGCACTTGGGTTTCTCTGAGTGCCTCACATGTCTGAATTTCTGGCATTTGGTGTTGGGAGTCAGTTTTGCCTTCAAATAGGACTGCAGAACTCAGCCCTATGTCTGTGCTAGTCAAACAGCTGTTCCTGTCATGAAGAACATTTTTGTGCTTTCCTTTTTGTCTTATAAATGATTTTATGGATACTCTTCTGGATACTTTTAATACAAATGCCCTTGGCTTTGACATTTTTTAGTCTGGCTGTGGTTTTAATTTTTCATGGTGGCAGAAGTGTTTGATGCAATTACACAAAGTCATATTGAGAAAATAAGGCAGAACTGAAAAGTTTATAAACAGCAGTGATCAGTCCAGCTGAATTAATGGAACCATTGTCCTAAAATCAAAACTTGATAGGATGGATTATTTAGGAAGTTGGCCAAACTGTATAGGCAGAGGTATGTGCTAATAATACATAGCACTGTTTCTTTATGCACTGGGTAAGAAACTCTGTGGGAAGACTGTCAATATTTGTTTGACAGCAGTGTTAAACTTTATTTAATGAGAAAACAAAATGTTTTAGCATTTTGGGGGGTGAAGGAACTCATGACAAATTGTAAGCATTAAGACCAACTTTGGGTCTGGAGTTCTTAGTTGCAAGTAAATGCAAATTTTTGAGCTGTGATATCTGTCAAGTGCTTCTGGTTATCCTTAAGTTTATGACAACGTTTTTACTCTTCAGGGAAATTTCATGGGATTGTGGTTTAATGGATCATTCCACTAATTATTTTCCTTTCTTGGTTTAGCAAACAATAAAATCTTTCAGACCCACCCTCCTCCTGCAAATCACAGCAGTGCATTTTTCATCCTCTGCTGTTTGTTGGGTAAGAGATCAAATTTGTTCAACAAACAGAAGGCAAGATCCAAGGGAGATCTGGGATGGATGGAAACTGAACTGCCCTTCCCTTATCTCTTGCTGATATCAGTTGCCACAAACCTTGGAGGTATTTAAATTTCGTTATTGGGACTCAGACATTTAGCAACCTTTGCAAAAAGGCCTGAAGTTGTGGCAGATGCCAGATGAGGGTACTTAAGACAGGAAAGAATCTATTTTCTCTCTGAGCATCGGTGGTTCCCATCTTAAAATGGCTTAAGAGTTATTCTGTTCAGCAAAGAAATGGGCCAGGTCAAATCCATCAATCTCACCCCAGAAAATCAACCTAAACACTTGATTACCAGCTGGCCAGGGTGGGAGAGGTCTCTCTGCTTCTACCTCTGTGGTGCCAGGCACAGAGAATTGCAGGGTAAGGAGCAGCTTTCTGCAATTTTAAGCATTGTTTGAAAGTGTGGAAACCTCAGTCCCAGTCCCTACTCTGGGTCTCATTATTGTCTCTGTTGCAGTAGCTGTTTATGTACATCTTAGGTACTAAAACATCCTAATGACAAGGATATTCTCATTTATTTATATTATATATTATAATATTATATTATATAATATGTATATTATATATTATAATATATATTAATATATATTATATATTATATATTATAATATATATATATTATATTCTCTATTATATTTTTCATTTATTTTTCCATTGCTATTGACCCTTTAACTAGCTACACAGCTGCAGGCCTGAGAGTGTTGATTTAAGGAGTGGTGACTTTATGTTCATACAAAGGAATATCTTGTACTCTGATATGGTGTGTAAAATATTGGGGTATTTGCTACCAGAAAGCAAACAGAGATCAAAGAGTTCCTGTTTTGCATGATGTCCCCTTGCTGTAAGGTGAAAGATTTCTGTTCTCTCATACTTATATTTGATAAACAAATCTTGTTGCATTCAAAGAGGTTGGTTTTCATTAGCTGGGGTTGGTGGGAGCCAGTGGGGGTCTGGGAGAGGGAGGAGTTTTGGAAGCAGATGAGGTGCAACCAACGGGAATGCAAAATGAGACAAGGCACAAGTGTCCTTTCATCTGCCTAGCACTTTTCTCAAATAATCCCAAGTCCCCTCAATTCTTCAACAGTTCAACATCTCTTCCAAGCATGAGAGAGCAATTAGCAGAGCTAGCTGCCTAATAAATGGTTCAGCTGCAATCTTTCACTGACTCAAAGGAGCTGTGTCTCAGAATCTCAGGTCCTTCAAGCTTTAAATAATTTATTGGCTGAATTTTCTATAAGTTTATTTGAAATATCTTATTATGACAGGTCCAGAACACAAATTTTTTGCTCTTTATTATTTTGATGAAATGAAATTCTTTACTGAATTCAGCCTGAATTTGTGCTGAGCCTTTTTTCTCCCTATTTCTCAACTCTGCTCCTGGGAGGAATATGGTTACTGGTCTGGAATGTTATAGATCCTTAGTATCATAAGAATAATAAATTTATTTCCTTATACAGCTCTTGGCTCTCACGGAGATCAGTCCCCACCTGCTTAGCTGGATGCTCTCACCCGTAACTCACCAGGCAAGAGTTGTTTGGACAAACACTCTGTGCCCTCCTGGGAGCTGCTGGTGTGGATCTGAATGTCATTCCTCTTGGGGATGAGGGACACAGGAGGGGAGCAGAGGGGAGGGGGCTGGAAAGGAACAGCAAGCCAAGAGAGAGAGAGTACAAGAGGAATGAAGAGAGGAGACCCCCACAGCCATGCAGAGGGAGCTCAGAGTCTGTGTTTGTCTGCAGAGGTGACTTCTCTGTTGGTACCTTGCAATCAAGATCTTTAATTGGTTCTGTTCCAGTTGTGCAGGGGCTGCCAGACATCCGTGGTGAACACAGGCACAGCTGTACAAGAACAGCAGGAGAACTGAAGGAAAGCTGCAGGGATGCAGAGGGAATCCCCAGAGGATCAGTGGAAGGGCTGTAGGGCTGAAACAAGCAGCTGGAGATGACAGGGACAGAGCAGTGCCAGCCAGCCCTCTGCAGGGAAAGTCAATTTGACCCTGTTTTCTTTCCTTGCCAGATGCAGCACTGTACTTAAGGAACACAATTGTAACTTAATGGCCAGTGAGAAATGGAACCAAGTGCAGCAGAGGGATGGCAGGAGGCCTGTCAGGAGGGAACTGGTGTTCCCACAGCCAGGCAGCAAGGCTGTGTCCAGTATCAGATTAAATCATTTAATCTTCCCCATCCCAAGCAAACACAGCTTAATCATAAATCTTGATTTTCTGATGCAATGAAACCATTCCTGCCTTACAATTTGCTTTGGTGTCACTTGTGCAAACAGAGCTTTGGGCAGAGGTGCAAGGGAAGTGAAGAGATGGGGAGAGTGGACAGGGAGCAGGGAAGCATGGAAGCTATTTCAGCTTGGGATGAGTGATTGGTACCAGCTTTCTGGCCCTTGCCATGCCCTGTTGCAGGGGAGAAGCATCACTGATGCTACAATAGAAGCTATGGTATCAAATGGGTTTGGAGAAGTTAGTGACTGATTACAACAATGAGTAAAAAAGTGTGGACAACTTGCATCCTTTCTTCCATCCAAAGGACAAGCATTTTGTTGCATAGCTGACTTTTAAAGCAAGCATGGATACAACTGAAACTGTTTCCACACATTCTCATCAGGTTCCCACTCTGGTTAAATGGGCCAAGAGCCAAGAAAGTCCCCCACTCCATCAGCCATCCCACCTGGTGGGAAGAAAGGTCTTTTTGGAAAAAAAAAAAAAAAAAAAAAAAAAAAAAAAAACAGGTCAGTACCAGAGCATCATTTTGCTGCTGGCTCTTTGATTTTTTTTTTTTTTTTTTTTGTTGCAATGTCAGGGTAGTGACCACTGCAAATGAAGCAAATGAGATTAAGTGGAGGGGTGGTTTAACAGGTGCCAGCTGGTGTCTTAATTTCTGAGCCAGCAGCTCTGGTACTTTGGTGTGTTCCAGCCAGCTCACACTCCCACCTCAGGGCATGGCTCAGTTGTATTTAATTATTCAGCTGTATTTAAGAAAGTACAAAATTCTATGCAGGAAATGAGGATTTGGGGTAGAAAATGTGAGGAATAGCCCCATGTATGCCAGAGTTAGAAGAGATGCAGGAGGAGGAGGTTCTCCTTGTGCCAGACCTGAGATGTCCCCACAATCCACAGAGGCCCCTGTGCTGGAGCAAGAGGACATTTCCTGAAGGAGCTGTGGCCATGGAGAGCTGATGCTGGATTTAGCTGAAGGATAACCTGTTGCTTTATGCTGAAGGACTGCAGCCCAGGGGAAGGACCCACAATGGAGCACGAGAAGAGGGTGAGGAGGACAGAGCAAAATGTCACAGGCTGACCATGGTCCCCCTGTGCCTCAGCAAGGGGGAAGGTACAGGAGTGGAGTGAAGAAGTGACCTTGAGCCTGGCAAAAGAGGGAGTGGGGAAGGTGTTGTTTAAATTAACTGTGTTTCTTGCTACACAGTCCTATTTTAATTGGCAATCAAGATATTTTTCTATAAGCTGAATCTGTTTTCCATGTGGCAATATGTGATTTCCCTGTCCCTATCTCAACCCATGAACTTCTTCACCTTTTTTCTCCTCCTGCCCTCCTGAGGAGGGGGAATGAGAGAGGGGCTGGGTGGGTGTCTTGCAGCCAGCCAAAGGCAATCCACCACACTTCCTTTTTAACTGAGGAACCAAGGGCTGGGCTACACACAGAGAATGCCAGTCCTGGCGTGGGATGGCCATGCAGTGGTGATTGCCAGTGGGATCTGTGTGGAACAGTCACCCTGAGCTCAGGGCTGTCTCACACGTTTTTGTTCAAATTGTACCAATTTTCATTGACTTTTGAATGGTTTTAGTCTCGTTTTTTTTTTCTTTCATCTCTCCAAGTCTGCAACCGCTGCTCCAATGTGTTTACCAAGCCACATCCCTTACTTCCTCCAGTCCCTCCAAAAGAATGGACTTCTTCCACCTGCCTTGCAAAACCATGAGAATAAAAGTCTCCCCATGTTTACAGAGTCAACAAATTGCATGTCTAACTAATCCTCTCTTTTTCCCCCCCCCATTCTCACAAAGAAGTTTGTGCCTCTTTTATCCTTTTTTTCCTCTTTTGGCTCTCCTGTGCTGTGTGAGGTTGAGTTTGGTCATTGGCAGGACTGCTGCATTGCATGGTTCAGGAGGCACAAGGAACCTGTTCTGGGTTTCTGAGAAGTAATTTGTTTGCTAATCAGTAATAAATCCAAAAGTAACAGCAGGAACAACCAGGATGTCAAATTTTTATCTACTAGACATTTTTGCATGTTGTCTCTAGAAAAGAAAATGCAGAATTCTGAGTTACACAGATTACTAGGACCCTGAGACTTCTTAAAGATTGATTGAACTTTGAAAATAATCCTACTTTGAATTGAGACTTAGACCAGGGGCTCTTCCAGGCTAGGTAGTTCTGTGATTCTGAGTTTTTTTATACTGTTCAAATATTGCTAAATTTGCTGTGCAAATGTGGGCTCTTGGATCCACTGAAACTCCATCATGACCTCGGATACTTTCTCCTCATAAAAATCCATTGTAAGTTCCATTGGGTGCCCTTACTTATCTATTACCTTAAATCTGTTGTAAATCCCAGGGGGACAACTGTTGAGAACAGGAGTTCTGCCAAGCTCTTAAGAGCTTCAGAAATAGAGAATTTGGGATGAATTTTCACTTGTTTTCTATGTTTTCCCCCATCTCCAGACTTAGAGCCCTTGTTTTCTGGGAAGGTTTTGTGCAGTTTAGCAGTGATCAGTGTATGGCCACCAAAGTTTGGCTTGAGTTTGTGCCAAAAGTCGAAAGATTACTTTTGATGAACTTGCAGAGCTTAAACATCCTGAGTCTTGCTGCCCTGGTGAGAATAGAGTACACTGAGGGATGAACAGAGGGAGAACAGAAAAAGAAGAATGCACTCACTTTTACTGTATGTTTTTGTGACATCTATTATGACAGAGTACAAAGGACTTCCATAAGCCCTTGGGTTGTTTCCCACTGTAGTCCTACCCTTCCACATGTTCAGTCACAAAAAGAAAAGCACATTTTGCAGCCTAAAAAGCAGCTTTGGCTCAGATACAGTGCAAACCCAAGAAAGGGACAAGTTACATATGTGACAGCAAGAGAACTCCACAGCCAAAGAGAGATGGGATGGAGAAACAGCAGCGACAGCAGCAATCACTTTTGATCTCTACTTTCCCTGGATCAGATGCCAGGTGTTGTCTTCTTGTAGAACCAGGAAGCTGTAAATATTGGTTTACAAATCAAACATTTGGTGATGGAAGTCAGGGAAGTGAGAGCAATGGGGAATGTGGTATTGAGCTACAGAAACCAGGGATTGGGCTGCTGAGCTGCACCCCTTGGTGACTCTGCCTATAAATTCTGGTGTCCTCCTGCATCAGGAGCTCCAAGGAGATGGCTGCCATCAGGATCTTGTCTTGGATGGTGATGATAATTCTTCACATTCAGGTGGATGCAGGTAAAGAACCTCGCTTCCAATCACCTTTGTAGTTGTATTTCACCTTGGGCTAACGTTGAGATTTAAGGGTAAAAGAGGATTTACCAACATGGCTCAGCTCTTTTGAAAACCATGAGCAGATCAGAACTATGAGCTGAGCAAACCAATTTTATCAAAACTGCTTAATGAATGATATTTTTTCCCATCATTTTTTGTAGAGAGGCTAGTAAAGGAAATTAAAATGGATATACTGCAAAGCCAATGATAACAGTTTCTGATCCTTTATATTGGGATAAAGCATTTAAAGATTAATAAGTGGTCTCTGGACTAAATACATGTTTATTTTAAAGAGGGTGATGTATAAAAACTGTGGGATTTGTATTTGATTAAATACATTGTTACATCTAACCCTTTGGTGTTTAATAACAGTGCCCTAGACAAAACAAGTATGGCATATACCCCTGTCCCCATTATTATTATAATTATTAGTTTATAATGGAAATTGCTATATTTTTTTGTAGTCTAATTTCCCATAGGCTAATTCCTGTTAGCAGTGTAATTTAATTTGGTTACAGAGTCAATGCTCTACCCAGCCATTTTCATCCCTTTGGGGACCAATAAAAATACTGGTGGGTCTGGTGGGAGGGGGGATATTAGGAAAAGGGTGAAATGGGCTTTTTGTATTCAAAAAACACTTTTCCCCTTTCCAGGTGAGACTTCCCTGACTGAGCAGGGTGCCAGCCTGGTGCTGGGAGAGACAAAACCTTTATTTTTTAAGCAGCTGCTGTTGTATCCTCTATTCAGGGATGGAAAAACATCAGATGTGTTGCCACAGCTGCTGTCTTTCCACCCCTTCCTTTTTCAGGTATAAAGTTCTGGAATGAACTTGTCGTGAACTAATGGATTAAAAGCAAAAACCTGCTTTCCTTTTCCATGCACTCACACAGCAGAAAGAAATAACATTCAGGGCTGTTTCCAGGCTCAGCTTTTTAATGCCCCCATTATTTGTTACCTCCATAAATATTTGAGCTGCAATTAGTAATACTGAAAACTAAGCTGGGATGTTAATGTTCAGCTGGAAAATACCGAGTTGTTGTTTAACCCTTTTATTACCATCCAGCTAATTTAGATTTAAAGAGTTTATAGAGTTGGCCTTGCTAAATATTCTCTCTCCAGGCTGGTGAAAACTCCTCTAGTCCAGTAGTAGCCACCAGGGTGGTGAGTGTCCTTCAGACTGGGGTCCCAGATGCTGAATGCACCCATATAGAATCTACATGGCAGCACATATGTGCAATTAAAACATAGAATATGATTGAATATTTGTTGTTCCTCTCATAGAAAGAATGAGAGTTCTCACTGCAATGAAGAGCTTAATTAAATCACTGCTTGGGTTAAAAGCTTAGGGTAATAAAGCCAGGTTAAAAGTGGAGACTGTAAAAATGCAGCAGTTTCTGAGTGTCTCTGAAAGCCCAAAGCAAATTTATCCACAGTTTAAACGGACAAATTTTGTCTGAATGCAGGTTTGTGGACTGTTTTTCAGTGACCTATGCAGGGACAGAGCAGGACTCACATGAAATGCCTTTATTAATTCTGATTATAGGTTTGGTGCTGTCACCTGATCCAAAAACACCGAGAAAGAGATCTCCTTTCTCCGTGTGCCAGAGCCCTGTCCTGCAGGACACCTCTGATCTCTTAGTGCCACCTGGAGGCTTTCCATCAGCCCTAGCAGCCAAAACCCTTCTTTGACCCAGTTATTGACACCGGCTGCGTGGTGTTGACGCAATCAGTGGTGTTGGAAGTGGAAGGGAATGAGAGCAGAACCTGAGACAGGGAGCATTTGGAGGCCCCCTTCTTACCTGCAGCTGTGCACGATGAAAATAATGAGATGTGTCCCTTGTCACAGGCCTTGTTCTGGCGACCTCCCAGATATTCTATGTCATCTTCATTTCTGTTGAGGTTTCCATTGTTCTTCATTTGGAGAAAGGGAGAAGGAAGAAATTTTTCACAGCTTATTCTCCTATCACTAATAAAGCCATCAACTGATCAGGTCAGGTGAAACCAGCAGATAAAATCAAAGAATCGCTCCAGCTGAAAAAGACCTTTAAGATAAATGAGTTCAACCATTAACCCAGCAGTCCCAGACATTTACATATCTACATGTGCCACATTTGCATGTCCTTTAAATCCCTTCAGAGATGGTGACTCCACCAGAGCCCTGGGCAGCCTGTTCTTTCCAGGAAGGCATTTCCCCTTATCTCCAGTCTGACTTGAGGCTATGTGCTATCACTCCTTGCTTGGAAGAAGGGACTGACCCTCACCTGGCTACAAGCTCCTTTCAGTGTATCTGTAGGGAGCAATAAGGTTCCTCCTGATCCTTCTTTCCTCCAGGCTGAGCCCCCCCAGCTCCTTTGAGTGGATTCCATCCAGCCCCACAGACTTGTGAATATCCAAGTGGTGTAGCAGGTGACTGAATGTTTCCCCTTGGATTATGAGGGCTTCATCCTGCTCCCCATCCCCATCTTCCAGCTCAGGGGGCTGGGTAACCTGAGAAAACTAGTCCTGCTTCAAGGGGATAGTTGCAGGTTTTGGTGGGCTCACAAAGAGTGTTGATGGTTAATGGAAGAAAAAACTGCTGAGATTTACCAAGATAGAAATCTCCTGGATCTAAATTTCATTGGCTGCAAATTCCTAGAGACTGAACAGAGTTTGAGGAAGTTTCATGTTAAATTGGCCTTGCTGACCTTCACATATGCTATCCTGTTTTTTTCTTCTTTAGACTCTTGGACTCCTCCACCATCTGATTACCCCATGGCTAGTAAGTAGAATTTACCAGATTGGTACTTTATACAATAATGATAGATTTATGCTTTCATCATAGTATTTATTCTTGGGAACAAATTAGTATAATTTAAAAGCTTACATTTTCTTTAGGATGGGGACAGGGATGTACGTGAGAAGTAAATTATCTGTGAGACAGGAATCTGGGGATGGCTTTGCCTTCCATCACCCAGGCTCCTTGTTGGAAAGAAAAAGATCTGTCACTTGTGCCCTTCACTGGGACCTCGACTAACTGGGGGAAGGGTACAGAGCACCAACAGCTCCCAAAGACATGGTCCTAATTCACTTGTTCTCTGTGTGTTTTTCCCTGCTTGTTCTCTTCCACAGCTGCACCCATATATGATGGTGAGTCTGTCTGCCAGGGTTCTTGTCACGTCCCTGGGCACAGGGACAGGACAAGCCTTCCCCTGCTCCCCCAGCCTCTGCAACCCACAGTGTGGGAGCTGAGAAGGGGCTGCCAGCCCTGGGCTGGGCTGCAGGGGGATGCAGCCATGCCCAGGGAGGATGTGGGATGTCATTGCCTGGACCCAGAACACCACTGGCTTGACCAAGGGGTTTGTGTTTCTCAAAGATCTGCAGCTGAGGCTGAGCAGTGGACCCAACCGGTGTGCAGGCAACGTGGAGATCTACTACTTTGGAGGCTGGGAGAGGGTGTGTGGCTACCTGTGGGACATGCAGGATGCCGAGGTGGTGTGCAGGCAGCTGGGCTGTGGCTACCCTCTCTCAGCCACACACTCCTTCCCCTCAAGCAACTCATACCCATATATGATTACTGAGGTGGACTGTGTGGGCTATGAGAGCTACGTGTGGGAGTGCCCCTACAGCTACCAGTACCGTGTGTGCCACCATGGAGATGCTTCAGTTGTATGCTCAGGTGGGTGTCTGTGTTTTGCTGGCATTTTCCTGAAGAAAATCTGTCTGGAGTGAGGTGGGATGGAGTCCAGCCTTTGCTTTGTGCTCAGCAGGGCAGCAGCAGGTTGTGAGTCCACGTCCCTGACACTGAGGGTGGCATTTCAGAGGGGGCATCAATCTCCTGTTTGCAGACTGTACCTGGGAAATCTGGGGATTGGGCATCACTCCTGCACAGAGCAGGGTGTGAGGAGAGGAATGGTTTTTAGTCAGCCTGTCCTCCCTGTGGGTCCATCTATTAAATTTCCGTAATTTTCCATGAAATGAAACACATGCTCCAAGGGAAGACAAGCAGTCCTAGTGCCTCACACCCTCTGGTTTTCTCCTTCCAGACTCGGGAATAGCAGTGTCTTCAACAACAGGTAACCAGAGATTTCTGTTTATATATGGTTTTTCCATGGGTTTTTCTTTCTCTGGGGTGCTCTGTGTAGGCTGCACTTACAGACCCTGGCACTTGTCCCTAGCATTCAGGGAGATGTAGGATTGCTTGGGATTCTTTGGGATTGAGCAGCCACTTCTTCTTTCGGAGAGGTTTGGCACTGGTCTTCATGGTGCTGCAGTGGGGATGTTCTTGAGCAAGTGCTGGTGCAGTTGGCACTGCAGCCATCTCAGTCCTGCCACATTGCAGTTCTGATTGTGGGCTTTGGCTTTCACTGGGGTTCAATGGGGTTCCCATTGGAGAGGGGGCACTCCCAGCAGGAGATCCTCTCAGGCAAAGCACTGCTTGCTCACCTGCTGCTCTCTTCCTGCAGAACCAGCTGTCTCCAGACCGATGCCCCCCAGGTGGTTATGGACTACACCAGGTATGTCCAGAGGAGCAATGGGGGTTGGACTTGCTTCTGCCCTCAGTTACACCTCACAGAATCTCAGGATGGTGAGGTTGGAAGGGATCTCTGGAGTACATCTGGTCTTACTCCTTGGCTAAAAGCAGGATCAGCCAGAACTGGCTTCCCAAGACCGTATCCAGAGGGCTCTTGGCTATTTGCCACGTCTGTGGGCAGCCTGTGTCTGGGCTCAGTCACCCTCACAGAGACAAAGTGTCTCCTGATACAGGAAACCTCCTGTGTTCAGTTTGTGTCCATGGTCTCTTGTCCCCTCACTGGGCACCTCTGGAAAGAGCCTGGCTTTTGGAGAGGGCTGACTCCCAGCAGGTTGGATCTCTTAGGAACAACGCTGGGAGTCAACACTGCTGATTTCTTCCTGCAGCACCAGGTACCTCCAGCTCAATTTCCCCTCTGCCACCGACCACATTTAGGTCCAGAGGAGTTAAGGGCTCTGATTATCTCCTTCCCCAGGTGTCCCACTGGACAGCAAACCCCATGGATTTGGGTTACTGTACGAGCTGAGCACAACCTGTGCCCTGGGCTGGGGGGATGCAAGGATGATGTTTTGGGGTGCCCAGCAGGGAGGGTCGGAGGGTCTCTGTGAGGCTGTGGCAGAGCCTCCTTGGTGGGGCCATGCCCTTCTCTGATGAATTCTGGTGATGGGGTAAGAGCTCTCTGCCCATTCTGCTCTTTTCCTCAGGGTACTTCTCCTGTGGTGGCTTACTCCAGGAATTATCTGGCACCATCCAGAGCCCAGGCTACCCCGGCTCCTACCCCGACAACTCCCGCTGCATGTGGCGCATCCGGCTGCGGGAGCGGGCCCGCAGGATCCAGCTGCAGTTCACGGACGTGGAGTGAGTGAGCCCGGCCCGGCTGTGGGCTCGGGGCCTGGGCAGCCTCTGGCCGAGCCCTGGGGAATGGGGCCCTGCAGGCTGGGGTGCAGGCAGACCCTCCTCTCCCTCCAGGCTGGAGGGCAGCAGCTGCTACTACGACTCCATCGAGGTGTTTGATGGAGGCTCGCCCCAGGCCTGGCGCCTCGGCCTGGTCTGCAGGGACGACCATCGCGTCTTCAACTCCTCGGGGAACGAGCTCACCGTCCTGTTCCGCAGCGATGGCAGCGTCACCGGGAGAGGCTTCCACGCCTTCTACTCCTCATTTCTTGCCTTCAATAGCACCGTGGGTAAGACCAGAGCTGTCCTTCACTCTTTGCCAGGGCAGAAGCTCAAACTCGGTCACAAAGAGTGTGATCACTTCTGGTGGCTCTCAGCACCTTGTGGGCATCCAGACCTTCTGGTCTCACTTAGAGGCACCCTGGCTCAAGGGCATTTTTCAGGATAGGATGGCCACGAAGCTGCTGCCTGACACTGTTTGTGACTCTCTACAGCTCCCCCAGTGCTGCCACTGAGCTGTCATCATTTTCCTGGCCTGTGCTGTAGGCAGAGGCATTGCCCAGGCACACTCATTGCTGCAGAGGCCAAAGGCTACTTCTTGTTTTCCCAAAATAAAGAGAGCTGATGTGCTCAGCCACAGTGGCCTCCTTTTGGCAGCTGAGGAGCTGTGGAGGAGCAAGGCTGGTACTGCTCTCTGTCTGCAGTGCCAGGTTCCCTCTGGATGGCAGCAGCACCATCTGCTTGACCATCCCCTCCTCCCAGTTTGGTGCCACCAGCAAACACGCCGAGTGTCCACTCTATCCCACCCTGCTGACCATTAACAAAGGAGCTCAGGGCCCTGCTGATGGGAGCAGAACATGCAGAACACAAGCTGCACCCTGGGCTGGTGGGTGGAGGGGGAAGGCTTGGAGGTGCAGCCACACAGGGACCTGCCATGGGTCCAGGTCATCACTGTGGGTCTGGTGTTTCAGTGTCACTTCAAGAGACCTTCTGAGGAAGGGTGACCCCCCACAAGGCTGTTTCTCTTAGGCAAAATGATGAGTGTTCACCTGCTGCTTTCTCCCTACAGCTCCCACTACTCCTAACCAGACAACCTCAGGTAGGTTTGGAAGACTTGGGTAAGTTTTTGAATTGGATATTTATCAGCGTTCTTTTTTTAAACAAATTTTTTTTTTTTTTCCCTTTTCCCTTTGGTCATCAACAATTGTAATAGGGGGTTCCTCTTTCAAGGAACAGCTGACCTTCAGAATTCCAGCCTCAAAAACTGTGCAGTTCTGTGGCAAATATTTGTGTCCTGCTAGTGCAGGCACTGCAGATCAGCATTATCAAATCTGTTCAATGTGGTTAGCATCTCCTAACCTGCATTCAGATCTATATGAACCTAATGGAGAGGCCACTGAAGCTGATAGAAGTCACTATCTCTACATTTAGACATAAACTTCACATAGACATATTCCAAAGTCAACCCTAAATGTGCATATATATCTTTTTCTTCTTGTATTTTTCTCTGCAGAATATAATTCTTGTGGTGGCTCGCTTTCCTCTTCATCTGGTACCATACAGAGTCCATTTTACCCCAGAAATTATCCAAACAATGCCAACTGTGTGTGGGAAATACAAGTAAAGAGCAACTTCCTTGTCACACTTGTATTTAGAGATATTCAGTAAGTAAGAATTTATTACTTGGGAAGATGAATGTATGGGACTGACAACTCGGACTTACTAAGCAAAAGCCTACTTGATTTCAAGGATCTTTATCAAAGCTATTAGTACATCTAGAGAGGAAAAATGTGATCATTTTTGCTTATTTAGTCAAAAATGTGGCTGACATCTACTGAGACAGAAATGGGAGGCTGTAGTTTTTGTTCCAAAGATTTGACAGCCATATCAATCAAATGTATTCTTCTGCTATAATGAGTTAATCTGACTAAAAATCCAAACCAACAAGCAAACAAAAAACCAAAGAACATAAAAAAAAAATTATTTAAACCATTAAACTAAATAGTTTTGTTGCTCCCCAGGATGGAAGGTGGCAGATGCCTCTCTGACTACGTGGAAATCTATGATGGGCCCCTGCACAGCTCTCCCCTCCTTGGGAAGATTTGTTCTGGTTATTACCACTCGTACACATCGTCCTCCAACCTGCTGACCGTCCGCTTCCACAGTAACTCCCGACTCACATACAGAGGGTTTCAGGCCAACTATTATTCCACTCCAGCTGATGACAGCACCAGTAAGTTCTTTAAAGCAGAAACATGCTCTTCAATTATTTCCTAATTGTTAATCTTGTTAATGTTCTAAATTAGCTCTGTAGCGTTTTCATGCAGATTCAAGTCCATGGTTTGGATTCTGAACTTGTTCTGTCATATCAGCTGCTTCTGCAAAAGACAGTGTTTATTTAATCCACTACTTACAACCTTTTTTGGTCACTCCACCGAGCTTGTAACATATTTTCTTTGCCATCCACTAGAACTGCTGTGTTTGCCAGACTACATGCATGTGGTTGTGAGCAGATACTTCCTTCAGTCCCACGGCTACTCTGCTTGGAACCTCACCCTGAATGACCCCTCTTGCACACCCAACATTACAGCAAATTTTGTTGCATTTGTGTTTCCATACACCAGCTGTGGCACTGACAGAGAGGTAGGACTGAGCATTTCAACAAAGTGGGCAAATAGTGGGAGGATATAAAAATTCAAAAAGAAGAAGTTGCTTTGAAAACCAGCACAAATTGAAATCTACCTGGGATCTGCAGGGACTGGAACTGTCATTGTGATTATGGGTTGTGTCCCTGGCTCCTGAAGGATAACAGAGCACTCCCTTACAGCCTGTTATCAATCTCTAAAAGAATAAGCTGTGGGAAGATGCAAATACTTGGCATTTTCAAGGTCCCAGGCTGAGTGTGAGAGTTAAAAAGGTTTCAAAGCTTTCACTAAATAAGACTAATAATCTTATAGCCAGATTTCAGCTTAAATAATGTGCTGAACCTTCACATACTTAAAGTTGTACAGGTGGTATTTAATTCTGTTAAGTCTGCATTTATTGTGAGTAGTTTTCTAGGCCAAAACTGTGGGCACTGAATATCACATGAAGATTACAGATTCTTATCTTGAGAACAGAAGTTACTAGATGCAGACTTTGCCACATCAGGCTTTCTGGGGAATAATGTTTTTACAATATAAGTATACAGCAAACGTTATAATAGGGACTATATGAATTAATTTTGCAGTTTTATTTTATGTGCCAAACAGGGAAACAACGACACAATCAGATATTCCAACATTATTAGAGGGTCCTCTTCTGGTACATTAATTACAAGAAATAGAAATCTTCTCTTGCATGTCAACTGCGAGATGCTCCAGAACACGTGGGCAAAAACGATGTATATCGCAGACGATAATTTTGAAGTCAATGAAACCCAATATGAGAGATACGATGTAAACCTCACATTTTATGACTCTTCAAGCTTCTCACGGCCAGTGTACGACTCACCCTACCATGTCAGCATCAACCAGAATTTGTACCTGCAAGCTTCCCTGCACAGCTCTGATCCATCACTGGAATTGTTCCTGGACACTTGTGTGGCATCTCCCACTCACCAAAATTTTACAACGAGATCTTATGTTATAATCAAGAATGGGTGAGTTCTTATGCATTACAATTACAGATACAGCTGCCTTCAAACTCCTGTATTTC
Organism: Muscicapa striata striata; assembly: GCA_030060385.1. Classification (NCBI taxonomy): domain Eukaryota; kingdom Metazoa; phylum Chordata; class Aves; order Passeriformes; family Muscicapidae; genus Muscicapa; species Muscicapa striata. The sequence goes on from JAREIS010000171.1 coordinate 2,192,440, forward strand.
TTATTAATTTTTTTTAATTTAATGGAAGAGTGTGAATATAGCACACATTAATGACAGCTTCTAATTAATTAATGGATAAGGGCATCCAGGGTTTACTGGGAAAAAGGGGATGGATTGACCTAAAATATCTCACACACACACGCACACACCACAGCTAAAAATAACAAATAGAAGAAATTACTGTGGCCAGTTCATGATGGATGATGATGATGATGATGATTGTTATTATTGAAAAGGTAATAGTGACATACCTCAGGTAAGGTAAATTTACCTTCACAGAATCATACAAACACCACGTGTCAGACACACAACAGGCTGAGGAAAGGCAACGTGGTTCAATTCTGCCAAAGAAAGGCATTTTGGTTTTCCCACTTGCAGCTTTCTGAACTGTTTTCATTATGTCTAAAAATCACTTCTCATGCCGTATGTTTTATTGCATGTAAATGACTGCAGCATGTATTCATGAGAGGGTGTTTTTGTTTCTTTTTAGATGTGTTAAAGATCCTACCTATTCTTCATATTACTCACCCTACAGACACACCCTCCGCTTTAAATTCAATGCCTTCCAGTTTGTTCGGAGCAATCCAGAGGTTTACCTGCAGTGTGAGCTGGTGGTGTGCAGGGCCTTTGACTATTCTTCCAGATGCCACAAAGGCTGTGTTCAAAGGTACAAGAGAGAGGCAAACTCTGATGAAGAAAGTGTGATTGTTGTTGCTGGCCCAATAAAGCTCTGGGAACCTGGTTCTGAGATTGGGAATAATAATGGATCTGAATAATACTGTCTCTTTTGACAGATAGCATCTTAAAATGCCAATTGAATTCTGGAAAAAATTATGTTGCTAGATTGCCAGAAACTCTAGAATAAATTTTAGGAATGTGCTTACTGACTCATGCCTGTTAATCCCACTTCACATCAGTCATCCCATATAACAAAAATGTTACCTCAGCAGTTCTATGGGGAGTGAAATTTGTGCTCTTTAAGCCTTCTGTTTGTTGTTTGCTTTCTTAAATTGAAATGTTGAAATTGCAGTTTAGGTTCTAGAAACAAGTTCTATTAATATACACCCAAGTCTGGATTTATTAGAGTGCAAGAAATCTGTTAATCTAAAATAGTATTTTCCAGCATTTTTTGTTTTGGACATAACACAATGAGGAATAAAGCATGGTCAGGTCTTTCAGCTCCCCCCGAGCTGAATTATTTTGTCATCCAGGAAAATATGAATTCAGCTTCTGTTCCATCTGATGTTTCCTGTGCATAGTTTAATTTTTTGGTGTCAGCCCCTGGCAGTTCATAGAATCACAGAATATCCTGAGTTGGAAGGCATCCACAGGGATCATCAGCCCAGCTCCTGTTCCTGCACAGACACCCCAACAATCCCACCCTGGGTACCCCTGGGATGTTATCCAAACTCCTGGAGCTATGGCAGTCTTGGTGCTATGCCCATCCCTGGGGAGCCTGGGCAGTGCCAACACCTCTGGGGGAAGAACCTTTCCCTAAAATCCAGCCTGAACCTCCCTGACACAACTTCAAGCCATGCCCTTGAGTCCTGTCACTGGCCACCAGAGATTGGTGCTGTCCCTCACTTCTCCTCATGAGGAAGCTGCAGGCCATAATGAGGCCTCTTTTCAGTCACTGTTTTCACTCTGGATGGGTTTCTCTTGAAGCAGAAAATGATGAAAGTAATTCCACACCAAATTATGTAAACCTTGCTAAACACCTGGTCATATTATCTGAGTAATTTGGTGGATTGAGCAATTTCCTTACACTGAGTAATTTTATTGATGATTCAAGGTTAAAATCCAAGCCTGACAGGATTTCCTTGGTGGAGGCTCACTTCACAGAAAGAGGTGGGCTTGACGTAACAACTCAACTTTGAAGGAAGCCAAAAGATTAGGGAAAGTTTCACAACCCTCAGATTGGTTGCCACCCTGTAATATTAGGCTGTCTTATTTAATTATAGTACAAGAGCCATAAATTCCCTCTTCTCAAGATGGTTATCTTGATTCTGCCAGTGAAAAATACAGCCAGATCTGCAGTGAGATCAGCACAGCATAACACCTTATGTCTGTAACACCTCACGTCTGTCATCCTGAGTGCCATCGTGTGGCAGCATGTACAAGGAACCAACACTGCTGGTGCCTCAAATCCTGGATTCTGCTTTCAGCCCCTCACTGCAAAATGCCAATGCATTGCAGGAGCGTGTCCAGAGAAGGACAAAGGAGCTGGGGAAGGGTCTGGACCACATGTTTCACAAGGAGTGGGAGCTGAAAATGTGTTCAAAACTTCCCAAGAGAAAAAAAACCTTGGATCAGACTTCAATGCCTTTCGCTTATTGTGAGCCACTGTGATAAAGTAATTGCACCACAGCCAGAGGAAATTTTTCAGTGGAAGTCTAAAGGGAAAAAGGGCTGGGAGATAACATGGGCTGAGGATTGACCTGGATGAAAGTTTAATGGCACACACAGGTTTAGTATTTGTGACTTAATTTAGTGGAGTAGCTAATGGTTTCTGATGACATGCTGTTGTCATGCAACCACAACCTACAAACTTGCAGCAAAACCCCACGTCTCTATAATCTGCCCCTCCATTTCACCATTCCTTGGCTATGTATAATAATTCTTTTCCAGCTCTTCATAAAATCTTAAGTTTAGGGCAAATGGCGTAGTCATTATAGTGCTCTTAGTAAATGCAAATGATGGTTATTAATAAATTATATTTACTCTCACATTTTCTTTTTTTAACCATGCTTCCCTGAAGTTCTTCACCTCATCTTATTTGAAAAGGCTATGCTAGCATTTATTTCTCTTTAAAGGCTGCTGGTCACTTCAGTAAAAGCCCATGTTATTTTTATTCTTAGCTCAAGTGCTTGCTTCAAAACTACACCAATCTTGCTGCACTGTAGGGTGACGGCTACAAAGAGAACAATGGAATAAGTCAATGGCTATTGTATTTTTCTTTTTGAAGGGATGACTCAACCCCCATCCTTATGACAGGACAGAGTAGATTCATTGTGTTGCTGTATTCATGTGGACCAGGCAACACCAAAGCCAGAGCTGCAGCACAGTGAAATCCTCAAGTGTGTAAGTCAGGGATGAGGATAGGATATAGCAAGAGATGGGATGTATGATATTCTAACTTGCATACACAATGCAGAATCTTTTCAGAATACTTTGTACATTTCTATGGATCTGATCTGTTCTGGGACCGTATTTGTTGAGCTTGAAGTCATTCTAATACATCTGAATATCAATGAAACCATAAAAATATATTTTATATCCTGTCATTTTAAGATGTCTCCATCACCTTTCCCCCTTTTATCCTTTCCATTATATTTAGATGAATAGACCAATACAAAATTCATCTTTTCTAACAAAGAGGTGTTTGCTGAAGTGCCTGGCTAAGGCAAGCAAGCCTTGCCAGCTCGTTCCAGCAGGCTGTGAGCACTTGGGCAGGCAGTTACTGCAGCCAGTGCCTGCCCATGAATTATGGTGCAGCCAACTTCTAGGCTCTGCTCTTAACACCAATTCCTGGTTATTTATATAACAGCAAACACAGCATGGAGCCCACCAGGCAGAACAAAGAACAAAACCTGCTGCTTGGCAAGGCGTGGCCATGCCCCAGTTGTGCCAGGAGGAGTTGTGCAGGAGGGTGTGGCACAGTCTGGCTTGGTTTGGGGAGTTTTCCAGTGTGGAGGCTGAGGTATGTTTGCCCTCAATATGCACTGTCATTGTGAAATCTATAACCTGAGAGCTTCACTTGAGCAGTGAGTATTTCAGCAAATATCTTCAGGACAGATTTCAAGCAGTGTGTTGGGGGCCTGATCATGCAGAGGTTAAGGCAAACACTTCACTGCCCCAGTGGTTATGAAGAATTTGGGAGACTAGTCATAGTCAAAAAGTTATACACATAGCTTATTTAAACATTTGCTAATTCAAATATTTAATTTTAGTAGTTTCTCTTGGCTCACAGTTAAATGTCAATGCATATTTGCCATCATGCAATATTTAATACAGTAATATACATGTAAAACTGGTTTCATTTAATGTGGCAAAATTAACTAACTTCTCTTCCGTGTCTATGAGTTGTTATAGAATGCCTTGTAATGTGGGGGGTAAGGTGAGATATATTTACAGTTGTCATTGCTCACTCATTCAGTAAATACTGCTACCTCAGATAATCAGATATAGAGCATCCCTCACACCATAAAAAGCACACTGGCAGAAATTTTCTGCTCATTTAGGTGGAGAAAAAAGCAAAATGTGAAAGAAAATGGCACATACTACACTTTGTTTCCTATCTTGCTACAAATGTGATTCAGAGAAAATAAAACATGCAGCTCAGAAAAATAGAGTATGTTGCACTGAGTACTGGACTGCAGATAGAAGAAATTTCTTTTGGTCATTGGTAATTTTTACTTTGGTGCAGATTTTAATTATTAAAGCTGCACATTCCTAAGATCAACTGCTTGATGCTTTTAGATCTTTGATTAGTGCAAGAAAGAATGCAAAAAGTATTAATATGTTTAAAGATTTGTGATAGATACAAACAAAAATCTAGTTCTACTGTTAATGACAAATCAAGGCACCCATTTTTTTATGCAAAAGGTGTAAATTATTTGGGCCTTGATCACAGAAAATACAAAGCCAGTAAGCCTGGCTTTTTCATTTTGGCTCTTTGGTTTTTTTTTTTTTCTGGTTTTGAAGTTTTGAAAGTAAAAAGTCCTAGAAGAGACAAAGCATGGAGTAGCACATGTAGACATCTGCTCTGGGAAGACTTTGCACAAGCTGGGCTGAGAGGGGAAATTATCAAAACCACTCTTGGTTAGAAACATAGACTTACATGTTTGGGAATCAAGACCTTGAGTGCAGTGTCTCTTAAGACCACAAGTGTTTCTCTGCACAAAGTAACACAAGTATTATAAGACCTGGTACCACAGTCATATCTCAGAAAGGAATTCTTACAGTATTAGCTTTTGAATGTCCTTAAACACTAAACATACAGAAATTTAAGAACAATTTTTCTTTTAATACACTAACATTCCAAGTAAATACAATTTATTATTTTAAAAGTAGTTTAATTCAGCTTTTTGCTTGCATTTCTGTGTTTAACCAGAAGGAGAATTGCTTTATGATAATTTCTTTTTAATTTTGATCATTTCTGTGAGGTATATAGGATAAACACAAATCCTTGACAAAGATATAATATTGTGGCCGAAGAATTAGTTTCAAATATATTTTCAAAGCTCGTGGGTCATTAAAAGGATTCAAAAATACTTAATTCTTCTCAAGTTGTGAGAACAAAGAAAGAAATAATGAGGCTGGCTAAGGGCAGACATAAAAACACATTCTTGGAAAGAGACAGAATGGGTAAAAGCATTTAGACAGAATGGTGTATATAAGGACAGTTTTAGCTTTCTGGAGAAGGACTTTGAAGTTTATCAGTTTGTATCAGCTCTAAAGTATCATAAAAGTTGAGCAAGACATTATAAATGGATTGGTGTAGAGAAGTAACTACTGTGAAACTGCTGGATGACTGATTTCTGTTTCTTTCTTTGATAAGATCTTTCACACAGATAGAAATGCATATTACTTTCCTCTATACTTCCCTTAGGTTTAAATGTACATCACAAAGCACCCAGCAGCAGCACAACACCTCTGATGGATTCTCTCTTTTGAGCACCAGTGGCTTTTCCCCAATTTAGGTGTATTTGCACATGAAGAGCTGAGGATCCTTGAGCCATTCCCTTTGGCAACTGGCAGCATCATTTCCTTCCTGCTGGTCCTTCTGGCTTAAAGGCAAGGTCAGGGCAAGAAGTGAACAGTTGGCAGCACTGAAGAGAGTTGGAAGCCTTGGAGTCAAGTTGCTTTCTGTGTTCTTCTCTTCCAGCAGCCATTTGCCTCAGACTCCCCCAGGTCAGGTGCTTTTTCTCTCAGCAAAACTCAGAAAGGAAACTGGCATTAAATGCACACTAAAGCTAAAAACTCTTTAAAGAACTAAGGAGGATTTGAATAGAGGAGTATAAAAAAGGACTGGAAGTCAAAAGCCAGGTTTGAGAATTAACTATAATGCAGTAGGAAAGAATTCAGCTGCAGGGTCACTTAAGGCAGGAGCAGATATGGCCCAATAAGAAACATCACCAAGGTTATTCTCACACTCTCTCACAGAAACCCTTCAAATACAGGCAGTTCTGACTGTGGGGGAAATTCATTCATTATGTGACAAAAATGCACATGTGTCATGTCAGGGGAAGTTCAGGTCTGTTCATACAAGGGATTTTGAGGACATGAGACCCAGGACACCACCCAAAAGTCGGACACAGGCACAGGTGGTGTAGAGATTGATATCACCTGCACATGGTTTTTCATAAATTGTCTGTTGTTTATTTTTGCCACTTTCTTAGAGTTAAAACTGAACATTTTTCCTTTTGTGGGGATGAAGCAAAGGAGACTAAAAGTCTGATTGCTGGATGCTCCCCTGGCAGGTACAACACAAAATGAATAGGGACAGATACAGGAATTGAAGTCCTGCAGAGCATTCCTGAGCAGATACAGAGAGACTAATTTTGTTCAAGCTCCCTTCTGCAAGAAGCATATGACCAGTCCACCGATCTATAGCACAGTATTATTGTAAGTCTTCTTATTCCTTTGTTAAACTGAAAGAAAATGATTGATCAATGAGCACAGCAGAGCTTTCTACAGTGTTTAACAGCCTAAGAGCCACTAAAAATGACAACTGTGATTGAAAAATTCAACACTTTGAAACTTCATTTTTTATGAAAATTACATTAAAAATATTTAGTTTTTAACTATAACAGTATAATTTATTGATCACTTGTTCCAGCAGCAGCTGACCTCTGAAAAAAACAGATTATGCATTATTTGAGGCTGATATTCTTAGACAAATTTTTTAAGGTTTCCTGTGTCTCAAGAAGGAACAACCTTCCTGTGCACAGGAAGATTGCAGAGACAAATTTGATCCCATATATTTTATCTTGCTGATAAGTAGTCAAGAGCTGAGCCAAAAGTTTAATTTATTCCTGATGTGAAAACAGCAATGGATTGATGATCTGCTACCAGGAATACAGTCTCCTAACTCACAGTTTTTGTAGATTTTATGGCACTTTGTTTTGCATAAAACTTCCTGCTGCTCTGATCTCAGTGTGCAAAAGATAAAACAGATAATCTGAAGTATGTTTTGTAGATTATATTGGAATTTTAGGCTCTGCAAATCAAACGTGCCTGTTATTAAGGCATAGGTCCTCATAAAATTAAAAACACTTACTGGAAGTGCCAGAAATGCACCAGTAAAACTGGTGAGAACCAGGAAGTAGCCTGGCATGTTCATGTGTTCATGAACCTTGCTAGCAGACTTAATTATTGTGGATAAATTTAACCACTGTGCATTTGTCCTCCTCAATTGTTGAAACTCCTTGATATCATCCCTTAATTTTCTGTTCACAGAAAATGTTCACAACTGTCTCAAAGCAGCTATGACTGGACGTTCTGGAGATCCTCAAGTACATCCCCTTGCTCAAAACAGGGTCAAAGAAAACAGGACTGTGTCCAGTTGGTGTGAATATCTTGAAGAATTGAGAAATTTGTAAAATTACTGGGCAACCTATTCCACTGCTTGTCCAGTCTCACAATGGAATTTCTTTCCTTAGGTTAAGTAGAGTTTATTGTACTTCAGTTCATGCCCATTGCTTCTCAACTTGCCATCAGGCACCACTGAGATGAGTCTCAGTAATTTTTCAAGAATTTTGAAGCAGGATTGACCTCATGACTCCCTCCCAATGACAGTGATCACTCCACTGAGCACACAGTATTGTTTTTGCTCTTGTCAGGCAGTCAGGAGCAGTAGAGCTGTGAATAGCAATGTTCAGGCTTCCATTTCTTTATTAATATGTGAGTACAATCGGTTGTATTTACCATTGTCCTTCAGTTTGTTTGCTCTTCTCAGTAATGGCTTTAACAGCTTCTCATTCTGTTTCTGGACTCTGGCCTTTTGTCTTTCTTCCCTCAATTCGGGCACTGTGAACCTTTCCAGGAAGAGCACTCTTTATTCCCCTTGTTCTTGACACAACCTGTGCTTTCCTACAGAAGGAAGGTTGGAATACCCCAGCAGAAATACTGAGTTATGTCCAACTATTGCAGTTTGGTTGTAGCTGGTCTCGTAGCCAAAATACAGCCTGGATGGGATGTAATGAAAAGAATATTAACCATCAGCAGGCCTGTTTCTGGGACCTCTGTTTCTCCTCATCAGGTGAGCAGAAATAGTAGAAATGCAATATAATGACCCCAGCAGACAGGACTGTGGGCTCTCATGTCCCCAAGTCATCTATAACTCCATTAAGAGTCACAAAAACCAGCCAAGGAAACCAGCTCAACAGGACTTCTGATTTCAATTCATCCTTCTTTTCTGTTTTATAAAGTGTGTGATTCAAGGGATTGAAGGGAGTCCTGCTAGCTGATGCAGGGAGACAGTGGTAAAGCAGTGCAAGCTCAACAGAGGTCTGCAGGTAAGATCCACTTAGGGTGTATTACAAAAAATTGGCATGAATTTACTTTTGATTCCTGACTTAATCCCATTTATGATGTGCTTTTTTTGTACAAACAGCAGGGAAACAAACCCACAGTTTCAAATGGAGAACTAAAACACAAACATTTATAAGACCTGGTCTCTCTGCTGAAGAATTTATCAGAAAACCTGCTATGAAATTGTTGCCTCATGCTGGAATACGTTACAGTCTGCATAATCAAGCAATTGCCTATTGGCAATAAATAAATAAAATTGGGGTGTCTGAGGCAAAGAAACACGTGTATTCACCAGTCTGGTTCCAAAGGTGACTCTGGGGCTACACATACTATTAAGATAATTTATAATAAGGACATATCCTGGTTTTGACTGGCATACAGTTACTTTTTTTCCCTAGCAACACAAATTATGGAGGAAATGAAAACTGTACCACTCCTATGTAATCCTTCTGTAAAGATCAGGTAATCATAAAAAATATTGCACAATATATCAGACATAGCATGGGCCAGGCTGACCTTGGGGGCCCCCCTCTTGTACCAGTGCAGAGTATAAAATCTAATGCTCGGTTTTACTGGGATCTTTTGACCAGATGGGTGCCACCAGGGATTTGCTGTGGTTATTCCTCCTAAATGCAGCACTCCTGGATGCTGTCTCACCTAACCTACACACAACATATTCTTCCCAAAAAGGTAGGAAAAGGGGTGTCTTACTTCACTGTGCTGGGTCAATACATGGCACTCACAGGCCAATCTAATCAACCCTTTGCAAAGATTAGAAGACAGACTGAAATTAGATAACATCAGGTTGTCTTATTGAAAATATGAACCAATCAAAATCACAATGAAGTAATTTCTTTTGTTGAAGTGAATTTAGTGTGATGAAATTATCATTGTTTTGCAGTAGTGTCTTGTAGCTAAGTTTGAACCAAATTTAAAGAGAATTTTGACATGAAAGACTGAAGAGACTTTGTTTTTATAAATCTATGGTTTTCACTATGGAATTATGAGGCATAATAGTTTCTTTGGCTGCAATGCATTTTCATGTTATAATACTTCAAATTCCACCTTGCAAATGCAGACTTGCATTTGCAAATGCAAATGCAAACATTTTTTGCAAATGCACACTTGCATTTAATTTAATGAGAATGTAACAGAAAGATACAGTTGCTGTGTTGTAGGGCATCAGGAAGCCCCAGGTGTGTGCATTTTACTAACTTGAGACTTTCAGGCACATGGAATAAAAACTTGGAGACTGTAACAACCCAGCCTGCACATGTGCAAATACAAAACAGTGTTGGGTTTACTCAGAAACCAATATTTAGTATTGCTAAAGACTTTCTAAACACTATCAGTATTTTTTTAAAAAGCGAAAACAACAAAAAAACAACAAATGGAAAAAAAAAATATGACTCTTCTCTTTCACAGAAGATATCTGAAGTCTTATGCTCCTGCTAGGAATTTCTTCAGACTCAGACAGCTCTTTGTTCACTGTTTTTTGCAACTATAAATAAGAAAACAATGCCTATTATATCCCTGGGAATATTGGTGATAGAGTGGGAATTGCTAATTTTGCCCGCTGCTTTCAAAAAGACAGTTCAAAACACTAAAATTATACAAATAGAAAACAGAGAAATGAAAACTATTTCAAGGAAATCAGAATAAGAGACATTTAAAACAATGAAATCATAGAACCAAGAAACCAAACGGGTCTGATATCTGTCCCACGGTATGAAGTCTCTTTCTATATGTCTGGGAATTATCAAGTACTTTGTGTGTGCTACTCAGATAAAAAAGGCTTGAGTAAGACACAGTGCTTGTGAAATCCTGTATCAGATCATTGACCCTGACCAAGCATGTCACTGATTTCTTTTTGCATTAAAATGAAGAATATATTTATGCAAGTTTTCTTTGTTTTCGTTTTGGGATTTTTGTGCCACTTGTTTAAATTTACATATAAACCTGTGTTTATAAGCACCTAAAAGTACTGTGGTATTTCAAATTAAAAGCACAGATTTAAGGGAGTTCAACAAATACTCTGTATTACTCAAACTTTGAGAAATTCACTTTATTTGGTTAACAGTAAGACTTCAATACTTGGTTTATTGACCTCCCAGCAAACTCTGTCCATTCCTAACAAACAATCATTAAAAATTGCCACTAAAAAATATAGAGCCCAGGAAAAGTACATCATACTGAAGCCAAGTCTTGATAACCTGAAACTTGTAGACCAAGGCCCTGGCAAAGGAAGGTACCCGTCTGTGATCCTTGTTGGCTGGAAATCGAGGTGTGAGTTGGGGATGAGTGCTGGGTTATGTTTCTGGTTGAGCCCAACACGAAAAAGCCCCCTGCTGACACCCACAAGCTCTCCATTGCCCACGTGCCAAGGTGGCAGCAACATGCTCAGCACTGGGAGAAACCTGGCCATCCTACTTCATCCAACAGGGCCTCACTTGCTTCTATCTCTTCCTCCCCTGCAGATGCCACTGATGCTACAAACATACCCAGCCTCACTGGCTCTCCTACTCCAGGTGAGTCAGAATTTCTGCTGGGCTTTCTGACCTCTGCATTCTGCAGAAACAATTATTGCCTTGGAGTTTGGGGTTTAGTCTTCTCCAAAGAGGAGCAGACCCTTGGAAAAGCCCAGCAGAATGCAGCTGAGACTGGGAGTTGTTGTAACCTGAAATTCACAGAGAATTGCCAGGGCCCTGGCAAGGGAAGACACCTGTACGTTATCTTAGTTTGATGGAATTTAGAGTGTGTTGGCGATGACTTGTGGGATTATGTTTTTGGTTGGTCCCACAAGACAAGACCACCATGCTGAGAGGCTCAGGTTCTCCATATCCCATGTTACAGCAGGTATCCTGGCCATGCTCCATCATTGACAAAGACCTCATGTTCTTCCTTATCTTTTGTTCTTACAGATGCTAAAACCATTGATGATCTCAGGGTAATGCCAACTGCTTATTCAGGTGGGTTTGAATTTCTCCTGGGTTTTCTGGCTGCTGGTTGTAGTAGAAACAATGAGTGCTTCAAAATGTGGGGTTTGGTTATTTCCGTGGGAGAGGAGAAGTCGGCATAAACAGTTTAACCCAGCATTAGATGGGAGTTTTGGTGGTCTGAAAGTCATAGAGTGATGTCCAGGCTTTGACAAGAGAGGGTTCCATTTTGCTGGAGCCTCTTGCCAAGGTTTCCATGCCTCCTCCTTTGGCAGATGCCACCATCAGCCTGGTGAACGGCAGGAACCGCTGCGAGGGCCGCGTGGAGATTTCCCACTCTGGGGGCCGCGGCACCGTCTGTGACGACAGCTGGGACCTGAGCGATGCCCAGGTGGTGTGCAGGCAGCTGGGATGTGGCTCTGCTGTTGCTGCAACCTCAAGCGCCTCCTTTGGACAAGGCAGTGGCAGCATCTACCTGGATGATGTCAGCTGTGCAGGCTCGGAGTCCTCCCTCTTCGACTGTGGCCATCAAGGCTGGGGCGTGCACAACTGTGGTCACAATGAAGATGCTGGTGTTGTGTGCTCAGGTACCACTCATTTGACAGCCTGCATGCAGACTGACATTGTGAAACTGTCCCCTGTATGCTGGAATTCGGTGTGAGTTGGGGATGAGTGCTGGGTTATGTTTCTGGTTGAGCCCAACACGAAAAAGCCCCCTGCTGACACCCACAAGCTCTCCATTGCCCACGTGCCAAGGTGGCAGCAACATGCTCAGCACTGGGAGAAACCTGGCCATCCTACTTCATCCAACAGGGCCTCACTTGCTTCTATCTCTTCCTCCCCTGCAGATGCCACTGATGCTACAAACATACCCAGCCTCACTGGCTCTCCTACTCCAGGTGAGTCAGAATTTCTGCTGGGCTTTCTGACCTCTGCATTCTGCAGAAACAATTATTGCCTTGGAGTTTGGGGTTTAGTCTTCTCCAAAGAGGAGCAGACCCTTGGAAAAGCCCAGCAGAATGCAGCTGAGACTGGGAGTTGTTGTAACCTGAAATTCACAGAGAATTGCCAGGGCCCTGGCAAGGGAAGACACCTGTACGTTATCTTAGTTTGATGGAACTTAGAGTGTGTTGGCGATGACTTGTGGGATTATGTTTTTGGTTGGTCCCACAAGACAAGACCACCATGCTGAGAGGCTCAGGTTCTCCATATCCCATGTTACAGCAGGTATCCTGGCCATGCTCCATCATTGACAAAGACCTCATGTTCTTCCTTATCTTTTGTTCCTACAGATGCTAAAACCATTGATGATCTCAGGGTAATGCCAACTGCTTATTCAGGTGGGTTTGAATTTCTCCTGGGTTTTCTGGCTGCTGGTTGTAGTAGAAACAATGAGTGCTTCAAAATGTGGGGTTTGGTTATTTCCGTGGGAGAGGAGAAGTCGGCATAAACAGTTTAACCCAGCATTAGATGGGAGTTTTGGTGGTCTGAAAGTCATAGAGTGATGTCCAGGCTTTGACAAGAGAGGGTTCCATTTTGCTGGAGCCTCTTGCCAAGGTTTCCATGCCTCCTCCTTTGGCAGATGCCACCATCAGCCTGGTGAATGGCAGGAACCGCTGCGAGGGCCGCGTGGAGATTTCCCACTCTGGGGGCCGGGGCACCGTCTGTGACGACAGCTGGGACCTGAGCGATGCCCAGGTGGTGTGCAGGCAGCTGGGATGTGGCTCTGCTGTTGCTGCAACCTCAAGCGCCTCCTTTGGACAAGGCAGTGGCAGCATCTACCTGGATGATGTCAGCTGTGCAGGCTCGGAGTCCTCCCTCTTCGACTGTGGCCATCAAGGCTGGGGCGTGCACAACTGTGGTCACAATGAAGATGCTGGTGTTGTGTGCTCAGGTACCACTCATTTGACAGCCTGCATGCAGACTGACATTGTGAAACTGTCCCCTGTATGCTGGAATTCGGTGTGAGTTGGGGATGAGTGCTGGGTTATGTTTCTGGTTGAGCCCAACACGAAAAAGCCCCCTGCTGACACTCGCAAGCTCTCCCTTGCCTATGTGGCCGGGTGGCAGCAACATGCTCAGCACTGGGAGAAACCTGGCCATCCTACTTCATCCAACAGGGCCTCACTTGCTTCTATCTCTTCCTCCCCTGCAGATGCCACTGATGCTACAAACATACCCAGCCTCACTGGCTCTCCTACTCCAGGTGAGTCAGAATTTCTGCTGGGCTTTCTGACCTCTGCATTCTGCAGAAACAATTATTGCCTCGGAGTTTGGGGTTTAGTCTTCTCCAAAGAGGAGCAGACCCTTGGAAAAGCCCAGCAGAATGCAGCTGAGACTGGGAGTTGTTGTAACCTGAAATTCACAGAGAATTGCCAGGGCCCTGGCAAGGGAAGACACCTGTACGTTATCTTAGTTTGATGGAATTTAGAGTGTGTTGGCGATGACTTGTGGGATTATGTTTTTGGTTGGTCCCACAAGACAAGACCACCATGCTGAGAGGCTCAGGTTCTCCATATCCCATGTTACAGCAGGTATCCTGGCCATGCTCCATCATTGACAAAGACCTCATGTTCTTCCTTATCTTTTGTTCCTACAGATGACAAAACCACTGACGATCTCAGGGTAATGCCAACTGCTTATTCAGGTGGGTTTGAATTTCCCAGCCATAATTGGGAGTTTTGGTGGCCTGAAACTCATAGAGTAATTCCAAGGCCCCAGTGCCCTATTGGTTTTTTGTCTTTTTTCCTTTATGTATTCTGTATCCTTTAAACATATATTTGTAGCTTTGTCACTTCTAATTTTAACTTAGCGATAGCATTTTCCTAGGCAAGAAGTTAAAACTTATTACAGGATCCCTATGCTCTCTTAGTTCTTCCTGGCTTCCAAGGCCAAAAAACAGCTCTTCAG